>OX461808.1:59820841-61020841 GCA_949802685.1 Dicyrtomina minuta | reverse complement strand
TTGATAAAATTGATAACAATATGACTTATGTGTAGGAAGACGGCCACACCAACACAGAGCAGATTCCCATATCTGTCCTACACAATTATCAGCCCAAAATTTATACCTTAAAATAATATGCCCTAGCTAATAATTCCTGTCCCAGGAGTTGTACAAATGGAACAAAAGCAAACTCACGATTAGGACAGAAAACTGTAATTAAAGGATTGTTCGAAGCTGTAAGCGCTCATGTGAAAATAAAAAGCGAGAATATTATTTTAATTTCCTCGACTATCGCTTCCGCTCCACAGCCCATTGTTTACTGTGACAATAGAAATGACTTTGTATTTTGAAAGAACCAAGACTATGCTACTCATAGCAAGACATCTTCGTCGAAAGTTGAGAGGTGGGACCCAGGAGTTACCTAAGGCACCTTATAATGTAGGTAAATATTGTTTTTAAATACAATTTATATTTATGCTTGCAGTACGCTCCGAAGTTCCTCCATCCACTTTCTCTCCCTCGAATATAAAGCCTTGAGACGGATACACACGGATATTATTTAATTACAGCATTACCTTAATAACATTCTTTATAAAAATAAACTTTACAAACAAACCGACAGCAAAGAACCAAATCTGACTATCTCACTATCTCCTTATGGTGCTAAAATCAAAACTGTCTATTAACATTTTTCGCTAAAAGCGATCTGTGATAAAGATAGTAGGTAGGTTTTTAAGGAGTAATAATTTATCTAGCGTCATTTATGGACGATCCCGTAACACCAAAAACTGCTTTGTAACATGCTTCATTCATGCTTCGAAAATATAGTTTTTCTGACCTTCTTTTTATAGTATTTTGTGAAAAGTGGAGATAGTCAGTTTCGCTTTTAGTGAAACATGGTAATAGTTACGTAGTTTTGCTTTCAGCACGAGAAGGAGATACTCAGATTTGATTCTTCGCCGACGATACGCTAACAGGAAAACCTATACCTTTCAGGATTTTAAAGGAATATATAGTGAAAAACTGTGGATCTTAAACCTTAAATACTGTAGAGTATTTACTAGCTGCTTGGCGTGAAAAAAGGTAAATTGCACACTTATTGCCCCTCTGACTTCCACTTGTCTGACCTTCACCTTCCAAAAAAAAGGCATCACATTTGATTTAATAACTAAAGCAAACGATATCTAGACGCTGCAGAAAATCATCGTCCTAAATAATAAGATTGGAAAGTGCAGAGGCTTAGTCGCTTACACCTCTTTGCAGGGCAGGATAATGCGGCCAGCGTAGGCAGACCCCCGCTGCGTGAATTTTTAAAAATCATGTAAATGAAACATTTTGCAGTTTTTAATAATATACTTTTCTAAAACATGTAAGTACAACATTTTGATTTACCAAAGAAAACCATCAATAAAATTAAAATGGTGGTTTTTGTATGGAAACAAATTGCTGTCAAAAAGCAATCCCTTCGTCCGGCCCTGGTTCTTTGGGTCCAGAGCCCAGATAGTTGAATGGACGGATGGAGGCCGAGTGGAAATGGAAAATTCAGAGTTCCAAAAACAGTAGCGTATAACAGTGAAGATACCGGGAACGGTAATGGTTCAGGTACAGGGGAAATATCCCACACGCTGATTGACCTGTGGTAGCTTGGTTTGGTTTTGAGATGGTTTTAGTTTTGGTTAAGCTGTCGCAAAGCCTGGAGCAGGCGTTTTGACAGATACAGATATAGAGCTCACGTAAACCGCTGCCGTTATGATACCGCACTGGGTCAGTCAGTTTCCCCCGCAGTAGTACTGGGTATATATTATGCTCCGGGTAACTTTAGTAACTCACTCAGGTTTCTCCTTGCCCATTATTATTCCCCTTCCCTCTTTGACTCAGTGAGTTGTTTTTTGTTTGCCCTTGATGCTATATGGTTTAATGTGTTGTGTTGTGTGTCTTGGTCGTCGCCCCGTAGATTATATTGTAGTTATAGAGAGAGAGAGAAAATGTGTAGTGGTGGTGGTGGGAAATTTCCGGTCTGTCGCTCCTGTCTTCTGTCATATTACTTACTCTTCAAATGACGGATCACTTCTCCTTCCAGAAAACTATCCTACTACGAAGGGACGGAAGCGGATCCAGACAGATCGCCCGCGAACGAAAACGAAAATCAACCTGATACCCGCACCTTTACCATTACACGCAACTAACAAACCAACTATAGCAAATGCTAAAAAACACACAACTACGAGGTGAAAGTGGATTCAGATTCAGAAAAGCAGCTGACAGGTTCTGGATTCTTGGAAGAATGTATTAGGCAGCTATACTGGTGGTAAGTAGTGAATATAAGGCCAATCAGTGTACTTAAAAAAGTAAGTATGTATTTCATATGTATTCTATACGGTCTATCCTTCAAACAGGTCAACCCTTTCCTATACTTAAAAAAGTAAGCCCTTTCCTACACTCAAAAAAGTAAGCCCTTTCCTATACTTAAAAAAGTAATGCTATATCCCCATAAGGATAATGCTATATAGCTATAGGTTTAACCTAAGGGTCATGCAGGTGCATCCTTAATACAGGCAGTATTTTGGTGAAGGGGCTTAACCTAATCCTCATCGATGCGGACGGTGAGCACCCCCATGGCGCTCCCTTTCTAAGAACCATTGAGTTCACCATCCCTTTCTAATTTCAACCACCAAACGTTTACGCTTCAGACTCTAACGTTTACTATAATTCTTGTCTCAACAAGAATCTATATCCCGATCACGTGCTTCTATATAGCACTATATATCAAGCACACATTCCCATGTCTTTTCAACTTCTTATATGAACAGAAGCTATGTATTCCAATGTAACTATCACAGTTTATTCACAAATTAATCCGTTTTATTACATTTCATCCAATTAATCAGTTCTTTTCCGCAATTAATCAGTTCTTTTCCGCAATTAATCAGTTTTTTTCCCAATTAATCTGTTTTTTCCAAGTTTTACCACAATTATTCAGTTTGTTTCTCCAAATATTCAGTTTTTTCCAAGTTTTATCACAATTAATCAGTTTTTCCTGTAATAAATCAGTTTTTTCTGTAATTAATCAGTTTTTTTCCAAATTTTTACAAAATAACAAGTTTTCCACCAAATTTTCACGAACTATTCAGTTTTTCTCCCAATTATTCAGTTTTTTTTCTGTAATTAATCAGTTTTCTCACTAATTTATTAGTTTTTTACTAAATTATCAGTATTCTTATCAAAATATCAGTTTCTTACAAGTTTTACCCTAATTAATCAGTTTTTTCTTCAAATATTCGGTTTTTTCCAAGTTTTCAACCAAAAACGTATACGCTTTAGACTCTAACGTTTACTATAATTCTTGTCTTAACAGGAATCTATATCACCATCACGTGCTTCTATATAGCTCTATATATCAAGCACACATTTCCATATCTTTTACACTTCGTATATAAGTAAAAGCTATATATTACATTGTAACTATACATGAAATAGCCTGAAGGTAAATTCTGGGCAAAATGCCAAAATGGCAAAATGCCAGAATGCCAGAATGCCATAATGCCATAATGCCAACAAATTTCTCACTCCCCATATATTTTTACTTAAATGTATTCTCTTTATCTCACACTCGAATATTTTTCATACCAGTACACTCACTAAGAAATAATACAAGTCTACACTCAATGTCGGTAAAATGGCAGAGTAGTTAGAGTTTCATGTTACTTTTCAGATACAGCCGTCAAATCAGGTAAGTACATAATAAAACATGGCGTTTTCCCACTATATAAAGTGGTTTTTTGCTCTTAAAAACTATCATTCACATTCCAATTTTCTTCAAACCTTCACTCGTATCAAGTTGTAGAAAGTTTTAGCCTCTGATTTACATTTAAACGCGTATTTTACTCTCTGATTTACACTTCATCGTTTATTTTACTCATATATATAGCATGTTGAACCACACAACGAATACAATAAACAACCAAATCTCCAAACTCGGTAAGTCAAGGCTATTTTTTTACTTTAAGATCTTTTCAAATTAATTAATACCATTTTTGTGGTCTGTTACACAACAATAAAATTTAATTTGTTTTTTCAATAGAGTCTTCCAATACATTCAATCAATCTACAATGTACAAAGCTAGTAACTCAAGTACAACTTCATCTAATTCACCAGCTCAAGAACAACTTTTACAGACTCCTGATTACATTCATCCAATAAATATAATTCTTACTCAACATCAAACACAGATAATCGATCTCTTTGAATCATTTTTCAGAAGATATGAAGATCAAGTACTTACATCTAATCACAAGTCGTTGTTCATCCAAGATTTCTTGTCTCAACATACTCAAAATATTGAAGAAATAACATCAATAATTACAAATGTAGTAGAAACACAAGTAGAATCTAGTATCCAAAATCACGTTGATACCGATATAAGCTTTATTTTAACTAACAAACCTACTAATACTTTTGTAAATGAATTTGAAAGTTACATTTCATTGATGCTTGAATCAAATATTGAATATACAGATGAAAATAATATACCCTTAAATTCAAAAGATCACAGTAACCTCTCTGGGGAGATAAAAGAACTCGATGTTGAATCACCTTTTACAAGTGATAAAGATATTCATAAAATCAAAGATTCAGTCTCCAAGTGTAATAATTTACCCTTAATCTTTGTAAATGACACACACAACTTGTACTATAAAGGTGATAAACGTACCTCAAAAGGTAAAACGATTTCTAAGACACAAAAGAAATATATAATTCCAAAAGAACAAAAACACCTAAACTCTAAAAAGACTAATAATGCTAAGATCAATACAAATGTAAAATCAACTTTGAGAAAATACTTACAAAATAAATTGAACTCAAAATGAGTATGTGTATGTTTTCTTTGAAAATAAAATAAATGTAAATTACCCTTACCAAGACAAGTCCACACACCCCCACATATTCATTTCTCATTATCACAAATATATTTGTATTACAGTACAAGTCCAACAGAATTTTAAAGTTCATAACATGATATTTATTCACTGCATCTCAAATTACAAGTCTAAACACGAAAATAAGTATGAAATTGTACAAGTTCTTATACCCTTTCAAAAACAAGATAACCTTTTTTAATCCTTCTACCTGACAACAATACCTCACTAAATGTAACAGGCTTACTTTTTCCACATCACATATTAAAAATTAAACTCTAATCACATGTTTCTACATAGCAGGATATATCAAGTACGTACTTTTCTATACATCAGTCACACCTAAGTAACTTCTTAACTTAACTGCTTATTACTTTAAAAGCTGACTTTATATGTATTTTAAAGTTTTCATATATAAAGTTGTCTTAAGATAAACTGTCCGATACGTCAGAATGCCAAAATGCCAGAATGCCAAAATGGCAAAATGCCAGAATGCCAAAATGGCAAAATGCCAGAATGCCAAAATGGTAAAATGCCAGAATGCCATAACTATATAATGCCAACACAAGGAACCCTCATCTTTGTGATCAAATACCAATTAATTGTTTCAATTGTAGTATTCTTTAACTTTTGTATCTTTGTAATCTAATATTTCTCTCTTGTTTTTATTTCTTAATCTGTTTGGTCTGTACTTTGTCATTTTTCTATCGTCTTTTTACTTATACACTCATCTCAATTGGAGTTTTGTGTTCTCACGTTCTGTATTCTTCAGCATACATATTTTCGTTGTTTTGAATTTTGTTTTTGTAAGTACTGTTTTATTTCGTACTTTGTCATTTTTCTATCGTCTTTTTACTTATACACTCATCTTAATTGGAGTTTCGTGTTTTCACGTTCCGTATTCTTCAGCATACCTATTTTCGTTGTTTTATAATTTTGTTTTGTAAGTACTGCTTTGTTTTGTACTTTGTTAATGTTTTAATCTGTTTTTGTCATTTTATATTTTACTTATGATTGCTTTTACGTCGTTTCACTTCACACCCAACCAAAAATCATATTTCTCAATCTCACACTGTCACGTCTAAAACTTTTAAATTGTACTCACTACTCTTTCTGTCTCAACTTATTAACCCACTTACATAACCGCTATCACTGTATACATATAAAATACACCTTGTAACGCTAATTTCCAGCCACATGGACACGTTATCATACATTCAGCATACATAAGTATATAAAAGCAGAGTATATATGTATAACAAAGCTTTTCTATATAAAATCGTCTTGCAAGGAAATCATTGATCAATTAGTCAAAAATCATAACTTCGTAAAGGCAAAATATTTCAATAACTTCTTCCACTCCCACTTCCACTCTCTTTTATGATCGGTCCCTATTAAGTTAGTTAATATTGATAACAGAGACAAGTCTTTTACTTTAAATTTGTATATGAAAGTCTACAATTACATGAAAATTAATACTAGTCAAGAGGTAAAAATTTTAATAAGTTTTATTTGTTTTTAGATGAAAGTATCTCTTGCAAAAAACAAAAGGCAAAATTACTTTAATTAAGGTATACATAATAAATTTACAAAGTATACATAAGGATTTGTAATGAAATTAGATATTTTATTATTTCGTCTTAACTAACTACAACAGGCAATATTTACCATATTTTTAAAATGTCACCTATTTCAGTTCTACAGATGGCACATTCAGTGAGTCGGGGAATACATTTATTACAAAATCGGTGACCACACGCTACAATGGCATAATGTGTATCATTAAGATAGCAAATTTTACACTTCCATTTCTCTTCATTAGATTCAATTAATTGTTTTAACTCGTCTACACTCATCTTTTCAATATCATTATTCTCGACAACATCATTACTATCATTAAGTTTACTCAAAAGACATGTATAATAATGGTAGGCATGCTCTGTAATAGGATTCGTTTCTAGTTTCCAATTTGTAAATCCACCTTCACAATAATAACAATTGGCAGAGTCTAATCCAGTACAATAAAATCCAGCTTCAATCATTTTTTTAATACTTGGTTTAGAATATTCATCCCAATCATACTTACTAAAAGACTTCTCTCTTGCTGCTAAATCTTCAAATTCACGGTTTCCAGGACCATCATCTTTTGCAAATATCTGAGTATTTGTTCTGTCATACACAATGCTTCTTCTAAGTTCGAGATCACGTCGAGTTGAGTTCAAAGGTTTTGGACAGCTCTTATACCTATTTAGGTTAGTTGTTGGTAACTTCTTATTAGTTGTCTCTTGAAAAGTGATGTATTTGCATTCAGGTGAAGCACGGACATGTTCATGCCAAGGATGAGAACCCTCTGGTAAATCAGGTACAATCCATTCACAAGAAAAACAGACACTCTGTAATAACAAAATAGAAAATATTCATTAATCATAAGTATTCCAACCTCTGATATTACACAGCTATGTTCTCTTTCATTCATTTGCCACATCATATATTTAATTTTTGAAAAACACTTACCCATCGTCGCTCACCACCCAAGTAAAATAGCCCCGCCTCAGCCATTTTTTCCTGGGATGGGTCTTGTAATCCATCATGTTCATCGTATTTATCATATGAAGATATTCGATTCTGTTCTTGACACATTTCATTCTCCACTAATTTGAAATATATTTTTGCTGTATTTTTGAAAATCCAGTTTGTATAACTATCGTTGAATGTTGCGAGAAGTTTGCAATAATATCTCAGCTTCTTAAGTAGGAATACCCTTTGCTTGGCAGGTGTAGAACCGTCACTCGAATCAAAAAAATCATCAAATCTTCCTGTATAACCTTGTAACGTATTTTCAGATAGATGGTGATCCTCTTTAGAATTCCATTCTAACTCTGGAATCTCCGAATCGTCGGAATCATCTTCATAACCGTTAGGAGACATGTGCAAGACGCTCATTTCTATTAAAATAAACAAATAAAAACAAATCATTAATTTACAATTATACAACACTTTATCAAAACTCAAATGACAACCGTTCAAGTATTAGTTTTTAGCTAACCATTACTTTCTACTAATTAAAACTGAAGTAATACAAATAATAAAACTTAAGTATTACAAACAATAAATATTCCAACTCACCAACTTTTAAGATGAAAATCAACTTTTAATACACAAACTAGTTTCAATATAGACTTTGTTAAAACTTCAGTAAAATTGGAGATAAAAAAAGGTTTTAAAATCACAAAACTATAGACTTGATAGAATTTTAGAGTTAAACCATAGTAAAAACTTGTAGTTAGTACAATCGAGCAAGATGTAGACTGAAGCAACTCAAGGTGAATGATTATTTGTAAACTAAGGGTCAAGGTTTTATAGGTGTCATGGAATAAACGTTTAGTGAAAATTAAAATAAACTGAAGTTTAGACAATTAGCGGGGGTGTTAATTCCAGGAAAAAGGGAAAGAGTTCCAGCATCAAAGCATACTGGAAGAATTTTACCCTTTTAACAATCAGTGGGAGGTCGTTTTCACGAAAACGAAAACGAAAATTAGAAAGGCGTTTGGGTATTGAAGTGTACTGAGACGAGTATGGAGGAAGCTAAGCCTTTTACATTCCGAAAGGTATTGTTTTCAGGTAGAAGGATTAAAAAAGGGTATTTTGTTGAGACGACTGTGGAAAAAGTAAGCCTGTTACATTTAGTGAGGTATTGTTGTCAGGTAGAAGGATTAAAAAAGGTTATCTTGTTTTTGAAAGGGTATAAGAACTTGTACAATTTCATACTTATTTTCGTGTTTAGACTTGTAATTTGAGATGCAGTGAATAAATATCATGTTATGAACTTTAAAATTCTGTTGGACTTGTACTGTAATACAAATATATTTGTGATAATGAGAAATGAATATGTGGGGGTGTGTGGACTTGTCTTGGTAAGGGTAATTTACATTTATTTTATTTTCAAAGAAAACATACACATACTCATTTTGAGTTCAATTTATTTTGTAAGTATTTTCTCAAAGTTGATTTTACATTTGTATTGATCTTAGCATTATTAGTCTTTTTAGAGTTTAGGTGTTTTTGTTCTTTTGGAATTATATATTTCTTTTGTGTCTTAGAAATCGTTTTACCTTTTGAGGTACGTTTATCACCTTTATAGTACAAGTTGTGTGTGTCATTTACAAAGATTAAGGGTAAATTATTACACTTGGAGACTGAATCTTTGATTTTATGAATATCTTTATCACTTGTAAAAGGTGATTCAACATCGAGTTCTTTTATCTCCCCAGAGAGGTTACTGTGATCTTTTGAATTTAAGGGTATATTATTTTCATCTGTATATTCAATATTTGATTCAAGCATCAATGAAATGTAACTTTCAAATTCATTTACAAAAGTATTAGTAGGTTTGTTAGTTAAAATAAAGCTTATATCGGTATCAACGTGATTTTGGATACTAGATTCTACTTGTGTTTCTACTACATTTGTAATTATTGATGTTATTTCTTCAATATTTTGAGTATGTTGAGACAAGAAATCTTGGATGAACAACGACTTGTGATTAGATGTAAGTACTTGATCTTCATATCTTCTGAAAAATGATTCAAAGAGATCGATTATCTGTGTTTGATGTTGAGTAAGAATTATATTTATTGGATGAATGTAATCAGGAGTCTGTAAAAGTTGTTCTTGAGCTGGTGAATTAGATGAAGTTGTACTTGAGTTACTAGCTTTGTACATTGTAGATTGATTGAATGTATTGGAAGACTCTATTGAAAAAACAAATTAAATTTTATTGTTGTGTAACAGACCACAAAAATGGTATTAATTAATTTGAAAAGATCTTAAAGTAAAAAAATAGCCTTGACTTACCGAGTTTGGAGATTTGGTTGTTTATTGTATTCGTTGTGTGGTTCAACATGCTATATATATATGAGTAAAATAAACGATGAAGTGTAAATCAGAGAGTAAAATACGCGTTTAAATGTAAATCAGAGGCTAAAACTTTCTACAACTTGATACGAGTGAAGGTTTGAAGAAAATTGGAATGTGAATGATAGTTTTTAAGAGCAAAAAACCACTTTATATAGTGGGAAAACGCCATGTTTTATTATGTACTTACCTGATTTGACGGCTGTATCTGAAAAGTAACATGAAACTCTAACTACTCTGCCATTTTACCGACATTGAGTGTAGACTTGTATTATTTCTTAGTGAGTGTACTGGTATGAAAAATATTCGAGTGTGAGATAAAGAGAATACATTTAAGTAAAAATATATGGGGAGTGAGAAATTTGTTGGCATTATGGCATTATGGCATTCTGGCATTCTGGCATTTTGCCATTTTGGCATTTTGCCCAGAATTTACCTTCAGGCTATTTCATGTATAGTTACAATGTAATATATAGCTTTTACTTATATACGAAGTGTAAAAGATATGGAAATGTGTGCTTGATATATAGAGCTATATAGAAGCACGTGATGGTGATATAGATTCCTGTTAAGACAAGAATTATAGTAAACGTTAGAGTCTAAAGCGTATACGTTTTTGGTTGAAAACTTGGAAAAAACCGAATATTTGAAGAAAAAACTGATTAATTAGGGTAAAACTTGTAAGAAACTGATATTTTGATAAGAATACTGATAATTTAGTAAAAAACTAATAAATTAGTGAGAAAACTGATTAATTACAGAAAAAAAACTGAATAATTGGGAGAAAAACTGAATAGTTCGTGAAAATTTGGTGGAAAACTTGTTATTTTGTAAAAATTTGGAAAAAAACTGATTATTTTGTAAAAATTTGGAAAAAACTGATTAATCGGATGAAATGTAATAAAACGGATTAATTTGTGAATAAACTGTGATAGTTACATTGTAATACATAGCTTTTGTTCGTATAAGAAGTTGAAAAGACGTGGAAATGTGTGCTTGATATATAGTGCTATATAGAAGCACGTGATCGGGATATAGTGATATTCCTGTCGAGACAAGAAAAAATATTAACGTTAGAGTCTGAAGCGTAAACGTTTGGTGGATAAAATTAGAAAGGCTGGTGGACTTTGGAATTCTTGGAAAGGTGCGCCATGGGGGTGCTCACCGTCCACATCGATGAGGATTAGGTTAAGCCCCTTCACCAAAATACTGTCTGTATAAAGGATAGCCGTCTTAATCCTATGCACCTGCATGACCCTTGGGTTAACCCTATAGCACTACAAAAATCCTTATGGAGATATAGCACTACTAAAATCCCGCCTGTTTGAAGGATGGGCCGTTTAGAATACATATAAATACATACGCCATATGTACATGAAATCTTGTCATATGTACACCTATGCTAAACAAACGGGTGCAAAAATCCTGCTTATAAATCATATCCTACATACTACTGTGGTACTTTTGGTAGGAATGAGTTTCTTTGCAGACTACGATGAATTAAAGAAATTTCAAACTGTTTTTTGAAATGTGGAAAGTGCTCAATTTGAATGGTTTTGAACCTTTTGAAATGTTCTATTTACATGTGTTTGAAAAGGTGCAAAATGTTATATTTACATGTATTTGAAAAGGTGCAAAATATTCTATTTACATGTTTTTGAAAAGGTGGAATTTGTTCCATACACATGTTTTTAAAAAGTGTAAAATGTTCTATTCACATTATTTTTGAAAAGGCGTAAAATGTTCTGTTCAAATTTCAAATATTTTTGAAATAATGTTTAAAAATGTTACATTGGAATATTTTTTAAAAAGGGCAAAATTTTCTATTCTCATGCAATTGGGATCATTAAATTAATTTGCAATTAAAGTTAAACCATCACAGTACAATTTAAAATAGGTAGCACATACATTCATGTATCTCTATAGCCATAAATATAACAGACTCGGGGCACGAAGTCCCCCACGTACAGATGTACATGCAATAATCGTTTTCAAAAATTCCATGTTTCTATATACAGCTGCATGCAGATACCAGGCTTTTCTATAATTAAACTAATTACCTCGTACATTAGACCTAAAGCAACATACATATAGCTGCTTTGAAATTCCAACTCTCTTGGGCTAATTATAATGACTGCAAAAATAATCTATACCTAAAATTTCCAGCTGGAAAATCATAACGCGCAGCCGATACGAGCCAATTATATTATTTACACTAGATTTTACCTTTTCTTTCAGAGTGTGTGGGCTTTTGTACAAA
This sequence comes from Dicyrtomina minuta, assembly GCA_949802685.1. Classification (NCBI taxonomy): domain Eukaryota; kingdom Metazoa; phylum Arthropoda; class Collembola; order Symphypleona; family Dicyrtomidae; genus Dicyrtomina; species Dicyrtomina minuta. The sequence goes on along the minus strand of OX461808.1, from coordinate 61,008,768 downwards.
ACCAATAAACGTAAATGTACACGTGAGAAATGGTAGCATTAATTTAACCTGGGACTTTACTTATAGCGCCTTGATCAAAACCTACATCTTTAATTCTCTAGGCATTATAGTGTTTATTTTGTAAACGTTGAAACAAGTAAAATTCTTAAACTGGCAATCATAATAAAACACGTTGGATTTATAACAGTGCTATGGAATTTAGAGCCAGATTCCAAGCCTAAACAAAGTGTAGAACCAGCAACCGGCAACGTGATTTGATTTGTCAATTGGTTTTCCTTCAACTTTGGCTTCTACCTCAGCAAATGAAAACAAACACGGGGCAAAAAAAAGTAACAGATTTCTGTATTTGATTCCCACTTCTATTTCTATCCTTCAGTTCATAGCATGAATACAAAATTATAAAATACCTTTACAAAAAAAACATGGGAAGGCACGAACCACGAACAAATCGATGAACCAAAGCGATATCCAACTGAAGCCAAAAAAATAGTGATTCGTAATTTATTTTGATTTCAAATTCTTTGCAGATCTGTACAATCAGAGAATGCCTCCATGAATGTCGAATTTTTGGACTGAGCTAGTTTTAATGTTTAAACGCTAATTTATCAAGATTGAAAAACCCACATTGTAATATTGCAGATATTGCAATTTGTCATGAATCAAATCTGTTCTAAAATAGAATCTATACAGGCAGTCGCGCTGTCGCAGTTTTGCAGACAAAACTACAAGACTCTCAATTACCAATTTTTGAAAACCTTTCTTTTTGCATATTTTCTTACATCCCTTTGTTTACACTTATTTGTTTTCCAAACAAAGAAAATGGAATCTTCAAAAATTGGCAAAAAAAGCGTAGGATCTTTTGTTTTAGAGGTATTTGCAATAATGTGCGTGGGTGTTGTTAAATTTTCATGCCTGGTATATTTTATGTTTAATTTGCTCTCGCCATAGGTTCGACACGTTATTTATGTATCTCATAAAATAATCATAAAGGATCGTCTATGTATGATGGCATGCAAAAAACTTTTATGTGAGAATTTTTATCATATGGCTTTAATGGCGTCACATGGTTTTTTCATGCTGATTGCAGTTTGCAGGTTTGCAGTATGGCTGTTTTCAACACACAGGTGTAATGTAAGATTTATTCCACTCACAATTTAACGCGCTTTCACCCTTAAGTGCGAACAAAGGTAAATTTTATCAGAATTTGTCGCGCGCGGAAATCAAGACAGCTACATTTTTTTTTAAATTATTTTTTTTTCGTATTACTTTTTAAATATTCGCCGTGCTATAGTCCCTTCAATTCCCGTTCCATTTTCAAAACATTTAAATTCAACGTTTTCTGATTCCCAGAACGATATCTAAAAAGATATTTTTTGGTTTTTGAAAATTCGACACAAAATATTTTTTTAATATATGCCGTATTTTTGTGAATTCTATAAAATTGGAATTTTCCAACATTTATATTTACCCAGAAATTATATTTTAGATATTGTTCTGGGAATCAAAAAACTGTAAATTGTTTCAAAATCGGACAGGAATTGAAGAAACTACAGCGCAGCAAATATTTAGGTAGAAATAAAAAAAATCAAGTTTTTTTTTAAAAAGCAGTTTTTTGAAATTCCGCAAAAATATTTTCAGATACAACTTTTTTGCACGCAAACGGTCACATCAATTGTTCAAAAATAGATGTTTGTAAATGTAGAAGAAAACCCCTTGAAAAATTAATGATACTGACAGATCTTTTTTTTTGTTTTACTTCCGCTTTCGTTTTTTTTTCCTGTAGCTTCCGCTCTTTTAAATAACGGCTTACACAAGAAATACAAAAAAAAGGCTTGAAAATGTTACGGAATTGCGTCATCGTTTTAAAGCTTAAGGCAATTGACAATAATTGTTGCCATTGTTAGAACGTTAATTGATGCCGTTCTATAAGATTTTGCTTCCTTCGCTTCTTTTATTTTCTTTTATTACAACCGGAACTGGTAGCGCCGGTAGAGGTTTACGTAGGTCGTTCTTTGTTTCCGGTGATTTTCAATTACCTTTGGTCCCTTGACTCTCAGTTCAGGTGTAATGAGTTTCTCTCTTAACCTATTGACATTTCCCAGAAATTCTAACAAATTCGATCTTATGTGGGAAATGTCCAAAGTTAAGAAAAAACACTAATCAAATTTAATTTTTAATTTCAAAAGTCTCGAGACGTTGGTAACGTTGTTAGTTGCTTTTTAATGTAAGAAACAAAGAAGGTGATATCCTACAACTTAGTAGGAGGACCTTAGTAGTATGGATGTAGATCCGGAAGTGGATCTGCCTTTGGATTGCGTGGATCTGATCTGGTTGAATGAATAGGGCGACAGAAGAAGAAAACAATTAGAGGGAGACAAGACAAGGGCGTCAAGGAAGAGAGCGAAAGATATTGTAGAGAAAAGGAAAAAAAAGGTAAAGAGTGAACAGGAGACAGGAACAGACACACAGCATCATTCTAAGAAATTGACGAGATTCCAAAAAACAGTCCACTATAACTTCGGTTCTCCAATCAGTTGTCTGTAATTCGAATTCCAAATCCAAATACAATCTAAGAACATTTTTAGACTCATGTTGTCGCTCCCTTTCCTATGATATCAAAATACTACATATATGTATCAATAATAATTCAACATTTCTGACGCCTAATGTCGGAGAATCTTGTAAGGTGCTTTAGCGGATCAAGAATTTGCATTTTTTTAAAAACATCATTTCGTATATCGTCCGTAAAAAACGAAAATGACCCATATCCATTATTTGCTAAAAGCAAAATAAACTATCTACATAAATATTCAAATATGTCTTGAGAGCATTTAAATAGAACATTTTGCACTTTTCAAAAGCATGGAATTAGAGCACTTTGCACCTATTCAAACACATGAAATTACAACATTTTACAATTTTCAAAAACATGTAAATAGAGCAATTTGCACCTTTTCAAACAGATAAAATCACAACATTTTACATTTTTCAAAAACTCCTTATCAGCATTTTACGTATGTTTCCCACTTTGTTTTTATGACATAACTCATTTTAATTGCAGCCTAAATTGAATATGGGTAATTTTAGTTCTTGGCAGACGATATGTATGTACATGCTAGAAAATGTATTTTGATCCTGCAAAAATCAAATTGCAACTTGTTTGAAAGCCTAACATTAAGATGGTTATAAAATCTTATCAGTGGTACTTATATACGTAGTTTTACAAGTAGGAAGCATACACAGTGACTCACTGAATACTCTAAGGTGGATGGATGGATAGATAGCCCTTCGTCGCTTGTTCTTTACTAAATCAGTCCTTGAGCTTTTGTGTAGACAGACTGCGACTCAGACTGATTGTACGCGTAGGAGTGGATTCGAGAAGAAAAATTGTTCCACGTCCAACGCGAATCTCCCTCTTCTTCTCTCCTCTCCCTAATTTCTTTAGCTCCCACTCACAATATCACTCGCCAAACTCCCCACATCAGTACACTGAAGAAGACGATCGAGGAATGCACCGACGAAATAAATTGCACGCTCCTTCTTTTCCCTTCACTCGCACGTTCCCAAGCACCTTCAAACATCTAACAATTCGACAGGCCATCCACTTTACATCGCAATATCACCTCTACTATCACAATTACGAATTACACACCCCAAATTACAGTATCGTTAATCTTATTTCCAAAATCCGTAGCACACACTCAGCACAGCCTTTCAGTAATGGCATTAGCGCGGGTGGAAAAGAGAAAGCACACACATATCTCCATACCCAGCATATTTGACCTGCAATTTTTAAGCTGCGATTCGAGTTAGCAGCTTTGTAAACGTATCTATGCTGTTACCATACGTTTTTAGAATAGGTAGAAGGTAGAATAAGAGCATATTTTGGCCAATTTTGAAAGCCTGTGTAATTAAAAATCTGTTCAGAAAATTTTAAAAACTTCAAGTATGTACATATATGTACAAGGACCCTCTCACATGCTAAATTATTAATATATGCATAATTTGTTTCATTTATTATTCCAAAAATAAAGAATAAAAATTGTTTTACGGATTACAAACCATTTATAATTCAATTTGTCGGGGAGGAACCAAAATGACCCATATCCAATTTAAGCTAGAATCAAAATGAGCTATGTCATAAAAACCAAATAAGAAAAATGCGTTAAATGTTAATTAAGAGTTTTTGAAAAGTTTAAAATGTTCTATTTACATGTTTTTCAAAAGTGCAAAATATTCTATGTAAACGTTTTCTAGAAATGTTTCAATATTTTGTAGATAGTGAAAATTTCTTTTAGCTACAAATGGATATAGGCCATTTTGGTTCTTCACAAACGATTTGTTTCTGAATTGGAATTTGCTAAAACATTTCAGAAATGATCAGGAAACTTAAGTTAATGACTCAATATAAAACTGTAATTACTACATTTTGCATTTGTTCAAACGTTCCTGTAAGTGTGGATAATTAAAATCGATACTCAATAAGAACCTACATAAAATGAATGAGATCCGTTCTTTGTGAGGGATAAAATCGAATTCATTACACCTAAAATCTACACACCTTCACACTATTGATTTCCTTTATCTTCCAACTTGTGAGTCTCTTCCAATTCAAACGAGCGTTGGCCAATGTGTGTTTGAAACTTTCTCAGAGTCGTCAATGGATTCTGATTAAACAAGCAAAGTGAGAAAAGTATCTTTCATCTTTAATTGGAGCAGCAGTAACGAGGGAGAAAGGAGATGAAAAACGAAATCAGCTTCAAAGAGTAAAGATAAAACAGCCGTATGGAAATATGCACGAATATATCAACTGGGTAGAGGCTACATTATTAGATTGCGTTTGCGTAATCTCAAATCATCTAGGATTAATAAATAAGAAATGCATTCATATTTGGGACAGTGCTGTAAGTTCTTAAATGTTGAATGTTGGGATGTAAGGAAGGCGAAGGTGAAAGCAAAAAATTCTGCGTATTGTAGATTACGTTTCTAGATTTGAATTTAAAATACAGAGTGTTCACTATTATTGTGGCCAACGAGCTCCTATTAGCTCCCTACTTGAACCCCGCGTACTAAACCATTGAACATATTTAATTATTATGATCATTATTATTGGATGTAACAGCAGTAGCTGACACGTGGACAAGTGTGAGTGGAAAAGCTTTAGAATTTTAAAAACATTTTAATGCAAGAAGGAGGTGAAGCCCTCATTATACTCTAGTGTAGAATATGTGTAAACGTAAGTGGAAATGTAAATTAGAAGAAATCTAAAGCTCAGCATGCTTCTGTCTGAAAAAAATGGAATGTCGTACTCAGGTGAAAGTGTGAAAGTGAGACGTAGGCTGTAAAGCATACGGGAAAAAGCAATGAGAAATGATACGATGATTCAATGTAGATGGGGGTATGTTTTTATTCAGCAAATAGTCATACGGCCTTGAGTACTTCATACACTGTAGGCTATTTTATATATCGCTATTAAAGAATCAAAATGACATGTACATAGAGTTTTAAAAATTGCTTTATTATATTGCTACTAAAAGTTAAACCCCCTGCTTGCGGCAGAAATGAACCATTGGTAGGACTGTATTCCTTCCAATAACAATCATTGACACAGCGGCGCCGTCATCCTCCTTTGATTTGTTTTTCTTTTCCATCTCGTAAACTGAATTTCCTGAAATTATTACAAGAAAACAAGGGCTAAAGCCCTTGTTTTTTGGTAGCCTTAACAGTAATATGGGGTATTACTCTTTAATGCTAAAATCGGTATGCAGTGGACGGCGTGGAGCGAGTGTAATTAATTAAATGTAAATAACTTAATAGCCTTAACAGCAAAATTAATCATTTTGAATTTGCCGCCAAATTTTAGCTTCAATTTACATGTTTTAAATTAAAAGAAGCAATTAAGCCGCACAATGTGTTTTTGGTTATTTTATCTACCTTATTTATAATCAACTTCTGTAATACAATATCAAAAATTCAAAATTCCAATTTTTGAATTTCCCGCTAATAAATTTAATATTGCGTTAATTCAAGATTTCGACCGGTCAGTCAATAAAATAACCCTAAAGTGATATATTTTTGGAACGGTAACAATTAGCCAAAGATAATGAACATGGTGTGCACGCACGATTGTTATTAGTTTTTAAATGGTTTCGAAATAACATAATTGCAAATTTAAAAAATTTAACGGATTGTGTCGAGTGATATATCATTGGAAAGCTCTTCAAAAATAAGCAGGGACCTTTTTTTTCGTTTTTTGATTGTGACCCACGCAACACATTTTTGGCGGCATTTAAAAATTAAAAGACCGTTATTTTGAAAACGTTTTGTTATAATGGAGGCGGGTTACTAAATGAATTCTACTGGCGATAAGCTTTCCAATGATATATGGCTCGATGAAATCGGTCCAGTATTGCAGAATTCTCAAAAATCCGGTAAATTATGTAGATAGGTAGGAAAAAAAGAGCAAAAACAAAAACAAATTTTTTAATGGCAATTAAATAGAATTATTCACAGAAATTGTTTTCATAAATTATAATAAAACCTAAAAAGGCATATCTCAAATTCTCAAGGAGAAAGCTAAAAGGTAACTACCACACTAATGATATAACTATACAGATAACAAACCTGATTGAAATATTCTATGTGCAGTATGTATAATAGCTCGATTATTATAAAGGATATGACGATGGAAAGAAAAGAAGCTTCTTTTTAATTCAAAGAAAAAGGTATATAAGGGAAAAACTGGTATACGGATAGTGGAGAGACAAAGCCTTTATTCTTTTCTAATGAAATGTAAAAACAAAAAGGGGGGAAGACATGCAGCTCAAGGGCCAAACAAAAGAACCATTAGTAGGCACTTATTTTATTATTAACATATATATAGTGTTTTTGTAAATATATAATGCATGTCGGCATCAAATAGCGCAATATTATATTTGTTATACACTTTGTACCTTTTTGTTAGTATTTGTACTCAGGTAGTGTGTAGGTAGGTACGTACCTCCTTGTGTTTTTGTTATGTAAATTAGATTTTATACATGTATGTCGCTGTAATTCTAGTTTCCCTCAATTATTTCATGGTTCAAAAATGTTAATGCTAAAAACTCTAATTTAAAACAAAAAGAGATCAAGATGGCACTGCGACGGCTACGGTGATAGTGAACTAGGATAGTTTACGAGCATTTGTTTCTTCTACTTCGTCCCGTCATTTACAATTAGCTACTGTCCCAAAGTCCATTAATAATTCCTTTTCTTTTGCAATATTTATTACGAAAGGCACATTTTCTTTAAGGTGTGCTTTCACTGGCGGAGATATCTGCTGAAGTACACACTTGGACCACATCCTAAAATTAGTTAAAATCAAAACATAAAATCTCCGAAGAAATGTTTTATTTAAGGCATGTTTTAATGATAGGTTTTCTACAAGAGTTTTGAGATGCCAAAAACTTTGACAATGAAGTGGACAGTGGTTATATCACATTTTGCAATTTGCACATTCAGAAAATATGTATGTAAGTTTTGAATTTACAATGTAATGAATTTTGAAATTTTGTAAATAGCCTATCTGTTATAAACCTTTTAAATTATGTGTGTCAAAAAACAATGCTTAAATTAAAAATTAAAAAATTCGAAACACGGTTATTAAATTGTATTTTATCGAAATTAAGCAGCTCAAAAGGCTTATTTTTCTTCTTCACCAATGCGATTTAATGCAAAATTCAGAGGTAGTCGGCAGTCGACACTCTCACCTCACGAATTTACTTACTGCCTCCGCCCTCACGGCAATCACAATTTCCCCTTTCTGTTCCGTGAACCACTCATTTCACATTCCTTGTGGCGGTGATGTCTCCGACGATGGGGTTCCGTTCCGTGACACGGCGCCATGCAAACTCCTGCCAGCAGTTTCCCCGCGAAATGTCCTAAACAAAGCGAACCCCAAGCCACAAAGAAAGCAACACAGACCGTCCACCGTTGTTTTTCAGTTGTGGGTGTCATTGGCCGTCTCGTGCTTCTGCGACATTGAAAATTTAAAACTGGCTTTCTCCGTACTTCGTAATTTGCAACTTCTTTCATTTTACATCCCGGTATGTACGCACCATACTCAGGTGTTGTACTGCATTCTAAGCGGAAGCATGAAAGCAGCTGGTACTAAAGTCCTGGAAACTGGTGCCGCCATTTCTTGGTCCTTGGTAATTATTTAGGAGAGTGAATTTAGCTCAAAGATTGTAACTACTACACATTTGTGATGCGCCTGTCGCACTGAATTTTTTTCTCTGCACTGTGTCACCGTCCCCTGAAGAAAAAGAATCGTCTTACATATTTATTTTCTCTCACCACACAAGTCCCACTTGAAAAAAAACCAGCAAAGCGAGACAAACAGATTTTATTTTTACTTTCCCCTTAATTTCACCATCGAGGTCCTATGCATGATCCTAAAGGTATAGACATAGAAGTTGTCGTAATCGAGGCCTTTACCATTAGCGCACTCTTTACTTATGATGAATTGCGCCCGCTTATACTCTTATCTAACATAGATTCAGGGCCGGATAATGCAGCAAGCATTATCATTTGAATTTTCAAAAACCTTGTACATAAATCATTTTGGAATTTTCAAAGACATGCAAATTAATTTTTTTGAACATTTCAAAAATATGCAAAATAAGACATTTCACTTTTTTCAAAAAAGATGTAAATAAAGTTCGTACATTTCAAAAACATACAAAGAAAACATTTAACACTTTTCTCAAAACCCGTAAATAGAACAATTTGCACTTTTTTGAATCAAGTAAAAAAACTCATTGCACTTTTCTAAAACATTTAAATTGAACATTTTGTACTTTTTAGAATCAAGTAAATAGAACATTTTGCACTTTTCTTAAACATGCAAACACAAAATTTTGCTTAACCCAAGAAAACCATCAATAAAATCAAAATGGTGGTGTTTGTATGAAAACAAATTGCTGCCCGAAAGCAATTTCTTCGTCCGGCCCGGTCTGGATTTTGCTTCATTCCCTGTATTTAACAAGTACCTTGCCGCTGTATGTATACTCATCTGTGAATCAAATGTACACAACAGAAAAAAGAAGGAAAGAACGAGAAAAGTTTGCGGCTGCCGTAGAAAGCTTTTTGAGGTAAATTGTCTACTTGATTTTCTTATCAATCTAATTTTATTTCCTACTTTTCCATTAGGAATGCAGCCACAACATGATGTACACACGTAGAATGGAAGGTGAAAGTGAACGTAGAAATAAAGGTGGCAGCCCTTGTAAATACCGTCCACTTTACTTACGAGAAGGATATATATTATAAAGCAAATACAGTTTGAGAACCTATGGAAAATATAAAATATTCTAGCATGAATAATTATGTACGGAAATCTCGTAAGATGTCCACAGTATTTAATTCAACCAAAATTTTAAATAAATTCCTTCAAGAAATTTTTGCGCATCTAGAACCAATTTATTTCCTGTTATTTTCGGAATTACTTCATATCATATAAATTTATCTAAATAGCATAGGCGGCTACTACGTTGTTATTTTTAATGTCTTTGCGCTACCAGGAACAAGTTCTACTACACTACTCTGGCAGGTTGGTAGTAATAGACTGCGGTAAAGCTGTTAGTAAAGACCGCAAAAAAATATTCCCAAGAAGTTAATTACCATAAAATGTCAAGGCGCATTATTTAAATCCTTTTCTCACACGCTCCCCATTAAATATTCCAAATTATGTTTATAATAATTCACAAGAAATCAGTAGATAGGAATTTGAGAGATAAAATAAATTCCACGTTTCTTAGCCTTCATGTTTTTGGTATTATTATGTACGTGTCTCGTTTGAAGTAAAAGCAAAACATAAAATAAAAATGCCAACTGGTACCAGAATGTTTTTAAAAATGTTCTTACCTAGTGATTAAATTGAAGGAAAACACTAGAAATTCCCAGGGCCGGACGAAGGAATTGGTTTTAGGGAGCAATTTGTTTCCACACAAAAATTTGATTTTATTGATGGTTTTCTTTAGTGAAGCAAAATATTGGTTTTACATATTTTGGAAAAGTGCAAAATGTTCCATTTACTTGATTCATAAAAGTGCTTAATGTTCTATTTACATGTTTTGAGATAGGTGAAAAATGTTTTATTTCCATGTTTTTGAAATGTACAAAACTTTGTATTTGCACGTTTTTAATATGTACGAAAAATTTTATTTACATATTTTTTAAAACTGCAAAATGTTCCATTTATACATTTTATGAGAGTTCAATCAGCGGGGGCTGCCTGCGCTCGCCGCCTTATCCAGCCCTAGCAATTCCTTTGATACAAAACGGACAATGGAAAATTGCTTACACCCATGCTAGTAGTAGTGTAGCAAAGAACTGGTACCTTAACTCGGATAATTTATAATGAAGAAGAAAAAATGAAAGAAGGTGAAAGCACAGACCTTCTATTTGGAATAGGAACAAGTGTATTAAATTATACACTTTTCGTACACTTTCTGCTTTATTTGTGTAAACATCAAGGCACGAAGCGGCTGCCGTGAAAGAAACAAATTTGGGAAAAAAATTTCATGTAACATTTTCAACTTCAACGAAGCGAAGCATCTTTGAATCTGCATTTCTGCATTGAGTTATGCTCCGACATAATCCGACGTGTATGTGTTGTGCTACGTTTGCACATTCCACGCTGTTTTCCTAATCATGACAAGTCTTATCCTTGAATAAATCTGTACCTAGGTAAGTGGAAAGCATAAACAATTTGTATTCAATACAGTGCAACACAGCGCAATTAAAATGTTACCTTGTTTGTACGACGCCTGTCATACTGCAACGTATACAAATAATGAAGCTATGATATAAGTTCGATAAATATAACGTACCAGCGCACGCTAACTTACTTACTGTTTCCTTAAAAAAATGTTTAACCAGGTTCTTCAAGTTTTTTTCTTTAGAAATTTCCATTGAATTACTATGCAAACTTGTAACCTGCATATGGCATTGCATATTGTATTCCATTTTAGTTTGTAGATAAAACTGTAAAATGATCGATCTTCATCGTATGAATTACCACATGAAACAAATTTACTCACTCATAAAAAGTAAAGTTGCGCAATAGGTGGAGAATCATCATACGGGATTGTGTACGCATGAAACAAACAAACTTCATTCATAGTTTTTCCGCGTCTGTGTGAGGTTTTATTCACTGAGAAAAATAGAAGGTAACATCACGCAATAAACACCATTCATGCATTGGTATTACCTTTGCCAGTGTTTTTGTGTATAGGCTTTCCCTCGCGGTGTAGCTACAGCATTAATTTCTTTCCAGAGTGAAAGCACAAGCCTTTATAAATGCATAACATGTTAATTGTTTTATATCGTCTGTGAAGAACCAAAATGACCCATATCCATTTGTAGCTAAAAAAATATCAAATATCTACAAAATTATTTAAACATGTCTTGAGAGCATTTAAATAGAACATTTGACACTTTTCAAAAACATGAAAATAGAACATTTTACATTTTTAAAAACATAAAAATAGAACATTTTACATTTTAAAAAACATGTAAATAGAAAATTCTACACTTTTTAAAAACATGAAACATTTCACGTTTTCAAAAAACTCGTAATTAACAATTTTACTCATGTTTCTCATTTTGTTTTTATGACATAACTGGATTTGGTTGTAGCTTAAATTGAATATGGGTGATTTTGGTTCTTGACAGACGATATTTGTTTATTGCACTATATAGCAATGACCAACTTAATATAGATATTTTTTGCCATTAAGATATAAAACGTATAATACATTTATTTTACAAAGTATGAAGTCGGCCTACTTAAAAAAAATATACAGATTAAGAAGCTAAAAATTTCTGAGCTAGAATGTAAAGTTTTTTTATTTTTCTAAATTAACATATACTATACTGTATACGCTAGCCCTATAGTGTTTGTAATTAAGTGTTGTGTTATTTTTAACGTAAGAAACCCGAACTCTTCTACAAAGCCGGGACTGCTGAGTGCCTGAATGAAAGGAACAGAAGCACTCCCAGCTCACAGCTCACAGAAACCCCAATAATTTATCTCATGGTTTCAACAGAAAAAACGTGTGGGTTTTGTGTCAGTTTTATCTTGCTTTTATTGTACGCGCTAGTATAATGTAGTATGTATAGTATAGTATTAACCATAAGTTTTATAGTAAAGTTGGATATTTCGCTGTAATGCAGTGGTCGTGGCGGAACATGTCAAAACATCCCAAAACAAGAAAGAGTGGGCGGACATACTCTAATGGGGTGCGGGCTCTACGGAATATCCAATGTGATGCGTGTGTGAATTCTACAAAAATGATAAAAATATAAAATAGTTATAGATATGTTTGCATTGTAGCAACTGCAATACAAACTCTTACATAATGCTAATAAAGTTTCTCACTTGGTTTTCCTTTTTCTTCTGAAAAAATAATACTCGTAAAAATTGTTTTGAGGTTGTAGAATTTTAAAAATTGTTTCGAGGTTGTAGAATTTTAAAAATTGTTTCGAGGTTGCAAAATTTTAAAAATTATTTTAGTAATCTGGTACGTAATTTCTTTTAAAGATTCATTTCGTAAGTGTAATTTTATCTGTTCTTACTTTTGAAAACCGAAACATGTAGGTAGATTACTCAAAGGACATTTTGAAATCACAAAGTAAAAATCAATACGTATAGGACCATGTTAAATCTATATATACTATAGGTATCTAAAATGTTCACCCGTCAACACACAGCACGTCTTATTCGGGGTCTATATAGGAGCCTAGGCTGAGTATGGCCATATGCTTGGGAATCTGCATCTATACCATGGATACATAGCTGGGTAAGCTACATATCGTCTGTGACGAACCAAAATGACCCATATCCAGTTTTAGCTACAATCAAGTGATCTATATGTCACAACAACAAATAAAAAACATGCGTCAAATGTTAATTAGAAGTTTCTGAAAAGTGTAAAATGCTTTATTTACATGTTTTGGAAAAAATGGAAAATGTTCTAATTCCATGTGATTTTAAAAAGGTGCAAAATGTTCTAATTCCATGTTTTGGAAAAGGTGCAAAATGTTCTAATTCCATGTTTTGGAAAAAGTGCAAAATGTTCTAATTCCATGTTTTGGAAAAGGTGCAAAATGTTCTAATTCCATGTTTTAGAAAAGATGCAAATATGTTCTAATTCCATGTTTTGGAAAAGGTGCAAAATGTTCTAATTCCATGTTTTGGAAAAGGTGCAAAATGTTCTAATTCCATGTGTTTGAAAAGTGTAAACAGGTTTATTTGCATATTGTTGAAAAGTGCTCAATGCTCTGTTTAAATGCTCTCAAAACATATTTCTATATTTTTTTAGAAGGTAGATATTGTTTCTAGCTACAAAAGGATATGGGTTATTTTAGTTCTTCACAGACGATATACGTCCTTCCATAGAAATACATACAGACACAATACAATACAAGTCCTACTGTACATAGATACATCCATTATGTCCTTGTCTCCATAGATCCCTGGTCCTGGTCCTGGTCCTGGATGAATTCGATTATTTGAATCGATTGGGACTATACTGAACAAAGGAGTAGAATTTCCAAAGAAATTTCTCTTTATTCATCAAAAATATTCAAAGATTCTTCATGCTTTCTCCCTATTTCTCTTTATTACCTCGCACAGGGGAATTCGTCTCTTCTTTCAATTCTCAGAGACTCAATACTACACGCTACTCCTTTAGACTTGGGTATCTCCTTCTTTTACATACAGAGCAATGTCAGTAGTGGCAGGCTGGCAGGTTTGAAATAACAATGCACATTATACCCCCTTATCGATATAGACAGTTATTTTTACTCCCCACGGTGCTCGTGCCCAGGGCTATGGTCTTGGTTTTTGTGCAAATAAAGAAAGGGGAAGGAATTTCACCATTTCTGATCCACAAGCTCAACAACCTAAGAAGCATTAAGTGTGAAGAGATTGTAAACAAAATATTATAATATGTATGATAAGCTTTCTTCAATGCCAAGCATCGTTAAAACTAGTGACAATAACAAGGACTTTGACTTTATACTTTCACTGCTTTCTCCGCTTTCTCTGCATTTTACAATTCCAGATTTTGCGTATCGGTTACTTTTGTAATTCAATTTAATCACCAAATATTTGTAGTTTTGAAGTATGTACGACTATTCAGTTCATAAGGGAGAATCAAAGTACAAAGAAAAGGATTAAAGCATTGATCTCTTCACTTTCACTTTTTCGTTTTCGTTACACGAACGAAATATCCAATTAGGTGATTTGTGCGACGTAAAATATGATTACATTTCAATAAAGTAGCAATTTGAAATGACACAATAAACATAAAATAATTTTAATTAATTACTTTAACTTGAAAGAGAGGATTTGTTAGTTTAAAGGAAAATCGGCGCCTTATTGATTTCAAAATAAATCCCCAGTTGAGCTAGTAAATTAGTCATTCTTAAAATCTAATCTCTAACAACTGACATATATCGCTATATAAATAAAAAATAAATTTGAGGTTGCCCCGATTTAACCGCAGTTCTTACAGGGTGCCCGACCTCGAATTCACTTCTTGCACTGTGCCATCACACAGGTTTTGTCTTTCCAACATTAGTCGGGCCTACTTCTATGACGAACTTTATTTTACATTGACGTTCAGAGCCGCCGAGCCCTTCACTGCCTTGTGGACAAGGAAAACCCAGTGGGAAAACTTGCCACCGCCGCTGGTCTCGATCACCAAGACCTGAAGCGAGCATTTGCTTAAACAGCAGATTTAAAGACACCAGTGCAGTAAGCACTGAGCTACGCGGGCTCGCTATATTGCTATATTTTAACATAGAATTTATCTTATAATTATTAAATAAAGGGTTTGTATACAATGTATAATTAAATGAAAATATTTAACATTATTAATCCAGAAAAATTGAAACACGCTCTGTTAAAACAAATACTTTGTTTATTAAATTTATGAAAATAACTCTTTCCAATGCTTTTAAAATTAAATATTTTATAACAAAAACGTTTGCAGAAAAACAACATAATTCAAGCCAAAAACACAAGCGAGAGGCAAATTTAAAAAGTTTTTGTTAGTTTAAATGAGAATGTAATACTTTTTTAGTTTAGTCATTTTGTCATAAATATATTATGCAATTGAGTTTTTCCAAAAAATATTTCAAAATATATTTTTTAAACAAGTAAAGTATTAAAATTATTGATCAAATTGCCGCCCTAATAATATTTAAGTACTAGACTTTTCCGCTTTCCATAAGAGACCTTCCGTTCTATTAGATGATATCGTCTGTGAAGAGTCAAAATGACCCATATCCTATTTAAGCTCGAATCAAATCGAGCTACGTCATAAAAACAAAATTATAAACATCCGTAAAATGTTAATTTAGGAGTTTTTGAAAAGTGTAAAATGTTCTATTTTTATATTTTTCAAGAGTGCAAAATGTTCTATTTGCATATTTTTGAAAAGCGCAAAATGTTCTATTTACATGATTTTTAAAAGTGTAAAATGTTGTATTTGCATGATTTTGAAAATTTTAAAATGTTCTATTTAGATATTTTTAAAAGTGCAAAATATTATATTTAAATTCTTTCAAGACATATTTAAATATTTTTGTAGATAGTGGATATTGTTTTTAGCTACAAATAAATACGGGTCATTTTCGTTCTTCACAGACGATATATTGTATTGGTATTAGCCAATAATTGCCATGTATTAGTTGCTAAAAATCCGTTTTGTTATTACAATTTGTGTCTTTTTTATTTTTAGTCACAGTTTACTTGCTACCTGGAGCATATCGTCTCACACATTTTAATGTATTCCATAATCGTTCACAATTATTACTTCGCTATGTTATATTATGTACTCGTTTGGTTTCTGTATTAAATATTCTTTGCTCGTGCTTTTTCCTATGGGTGGCTGGTTTCTGGTTCCTGGTTTGTTTTGCATTTGGTAAATTAAAATAACTGGATAAAACCAAACCCTGTATGTAAGTATTTGTAGTCGTATTATGAGTACACGGATTGACTTGACCCCTCTCAACACCACCCAGCGTATAGTATCAATATATCCACACAGGCTTCTGCATCCTTTACGACGCTACGCCTACGCTACACACACACACGCACGCCACAGCTTCCTAAAATTCCCTCCTAATCTCCTCCAATTAGGTTTATACATATAGCTCAGTCAAATGAATGATGTTAGTACTTACTTGGTTGGTGGGTCTAGATGCTATTTCACACACTCGTGTTAAAAACCTCTATCTCTAAACTTAAGTGTCAAGAAAACACTTTATGGAAATTGGAATCGGAGGAAGACATGTGTTAGAATATTTAATGAAAATTATTCTAATCATTTATTCTCAGGTGGTGTATCGTTTTAATTTATCCGATGCGCCAAACTCCAAACCAACAACAGCTAACAAGATCGATGCGTTCCTGGTTTCTGTATAAATGGTTTCAGTACATAAAAGATGGTCCATAAATGATGTCACTCAAATTTCCAAACTTTTAGGACCACCCAACCTCGACTATGCGATGTTTTTATAATTACTTAAACAGTTTTTTCAGGGCCAGACAAAGGAATTGCTTTTAGGCAGGAATTTGCTTTCATACAAAAACCACTATTTTGATTTTATTAACAGTTTTCTTTCGTAAAACACAACATGTTGTATTTACATGTTTTTAGAAAATTGCAAAATGCTGTTTTTACATGTTTTTAGAAAATTGCAAAATGCTGTATTTACACGTTTTCAGAAAATTGCAAAATGCTGTATTTACACGTTTTCAGAAAATTGCAAAATGCTGTATTTACATGTTTTTAGAAAATTGCAAAATGCTGTATTTACACGTTTTCAGAAAATTGCAAAATGCTGTTTTTACATGTTTTTAGAAAATTGCAAAATGCTGTATTTACACGTTTTCAGAAAATTGCAAAATGCTGTATTTACACGTTTTCAGAAAATTGCAAAATGCTGTATTTACATGTTTTAGAAAAGTGCAAAATTTTCATATTAACTTGATTAAGAAAAGTGCAAAATGTTCTATTTACATGTTTTGAGAAAAGTGGAAAATGTTTTATTACAATGCTTTTGAAATGTACAAAAACTTTTATTTGAATGTTTTTGAACAGTCAAAATATTCTTTATACATATTTTTGAAAACTGCAAAATGTTCTACTTACATGTTTTTTGTAAATTTAAGCAGCGGGGACTGCCTTATTCGCTGGCCGCATTATCCAGCCCTGAGATTTTTTTAACATGGCGTGTCATCGGGTAGAGCCACCCACCCACCCTATACCGATGACAACATTTATGAACGATCCCTAAGTACTCTACTGCATGGATTATAAGAATTTTGAAGCACACATTAGAAAATTGGAAATTGATCTCGCCACCACCGTAATATTTACCACCATGTTCTTCGTCAGATCTGAAAGGTAAAATCACACTCTACTCATATACATCCGTAGAAAAACTAAAAAAAACTATGAAAACGAAATAGATTTGTTTTTTTATTCTACATTTTATTATAGGTTGACTCCCAAAGTGACCGCCGGTTACTGTCATAATATTGACTCTGATCTTGAGACTTGAGTCAGAGTCCAAGTCGCATAAGAATTCTAGTTTGAATTTCCAGCTTCAAACTTATTTACACTAAAATCAACAATCTAGCGCAGAGAAATAGAAAGCATATAATGTGTGCAAACGAAATTGGTACTGGTACGCGGGTTATATGGCTTGACTGCTAATGTTAACGTACCTACCTATATGTATCTGTACTTAAAGTAAAATGAACCAACGACTACGGGACTAGAGACACGTTTCATAACCGTCATAAATGATGGAAGACAAACAAATACGGACTCTCGTCGGAAGGGTTCAACGCTCATCTTCACCGTAAACATTCCCAAAAGTTATAGTAATGAAATTGCAGGAGGAGATGCTAGGAATAAAAATAATACTTGAAGTGAATTGCGTAACAGCGGTCCCAGACCCGCGACCCCGGCAGAATTTACTCATCATAAGCGTGTATGCATCAACTATTAGTCGAAACTAATAAAGTACCTATGCAAGTTGATTTTTTTGCCGACGCTTTATTTTTATTTGCAACTAAATTACAGTGATCATTAAAAACGAATAAGTGGGGCCAAAACTACAATTTACCATTCATATCGTCTGTGAAGAACCAAATTGACCCATATCCAATTTAAGCTACAATCAAAATGAGCTATGTCATAAAAAGAAAATGGGAAACATGCGCCAAATGTTAATTACGAGTTTTTGAAAAACGGAAAATATTATATTTTCATGTTTTTTAACAATGTAAAATGTCCTCTTTAGTTGTTTTTGAAATAGTGCAAAATGTTCTAATTCCGTGTTTTTTAAAAGTGCAAAATATTCTATTTAAATGGTTTCAAGACATGTTTGAATATTTTTGTAGATACTTGATAATGTTTTTAGCTCAAAATGGATATAAGTCATTTTGGTTCTTCACAGACGATATATATCAAAGGTATTTTCATTCATTATGGACCTTAAATTGATTAAATTCTAAGCCTCACCAATGCTTTCTTATAGTCTATAATACAAAAAAATCGCCGGTCCGTAAAAAAATTAAACTAACCACAAACGATTACAAATCAAAGTTACAACTCTAAATCAAAGAGATCTAACACTAGAACACACAGAACACAGATCTACTCACTAAAATAGTGGATCTTCATTTTCTGTCAAGTCTCTGTCTCTGTCTGTATGTCTCGTCCCGTCAGCAGAACTAGGACCAGTCGTCGAAATCTCTGTGTAGTTGTTGCAGGAGTAGCAGGAGAGTGATCAAGTGTCCTGTCATCACAAGTTGCCTACCAAAGTAAAATTTGCCTACGTTGCACTTCCAATGATAAAGTGGACCCCTTCTTTTGCTTCTACTTCTACCGTCCCGCTTTTTGGGACTTCCTTTTTATTAACAAAGTAAACGTAGAACGTAGATCATATAGAACCGTAGCAACGCAACGTAGCAAATCTTGATATAACTCGTACATTAATAATTAATACATTTTTTCTAATAATAATGCAGTCTTACGAGAGACACATATTAGCAATTCAACTCAAGGGAAGGCAGTTTAAAAATGAAGGGAACGGAGCTCGTACACACGTCACTGCAGAGCATAGCACAGTTTTGTACACAACGACGCCGACAGGTACAGTCCCAATTATTTTCTCCAGGCCCAACATACAACGACGAACGAATGAACGCTACTTAATAATAATTGTAAGTTACACAAGTCCTTTATTGCTTCATCAGAATTAGTCTACGTACAAGTCTGAACGCCATATTCCTTTATAAAATATAAAATGAAAGAGCCCAAGCCCAACCTCCGAAACTACTTTCCATGTATTTAATGGTAATCGTAAGTGCGCCTCCTTCTGCGAGACGCAGGGTGGAGTGGGACTGTAGGACGTGAAGGAGTAGGAGACGGGAAGCTGCGAGGCTCAAATCTAAATTAGATTTTCATGACGATGACTGACTGTATGATCATTAGTATTATCTGAAGCTTACCTTAAGTTCTTTAATCTTCTCCCTTCCCTTCACTCACTATTTCCTTTTCAGACCACTCATTCCACTATCTTCCATTATTCATCCCAATTTTATATCTCATGTTTACTCCTGCTATATCCACACAGGTGTATAGATACACAGCCTTATATAACCAAAGTAGGTAGGTACATTGCACAAAGGGAAGGCGCGAAGGTTTAATTTTGAATTTCTGACAAGTTCGAGTTTAGCTACACGCTTGCGCTCACTCAAAACTTTAGTTTATAGAATCATATTATTAAAATACGATATTATATAAAGTATAATAGCTTCACATGGCTCAGTACAGTAAATCCAAATCCACTGTCAAAGCTAAGGCCAACGCAACGTCGGCCTTTCTCAATGCACGTACATACATACATACACAATGTGAGGTAAAAAAATAGGAAAAAACACACAGCTCATATGATAAATGAGGAACTCATGAGAGCTCTCTCACGATCGCTACTGCACAGTATTTTTTGACATTTGTATTTACACTAGAAATATCATTTGTGTTCCAAGTATGTACATAGGTATATGAAGCGCGGATCTAATTCCAAATCCAGGAGCAGGGCCTCTCTTGAGAACGTTTTGCGTATGTAGCTTTATAGGATTTCAAAGAGCTATATTCTAAAAAATCAGACTAGATTTTGTAACAGTACGTAATATCTCTAGTAACAATAATGTGATACAGTGACTTAGGGGACGGACACAAATGACGCCACCCATCATCAACAAGTTTTGGGACCCACCCACCCCTATAGGTGACGCTTCTAACATTGCCTTAAATGTGGAGCTTTTTGGGACCCACCCACTATAATGAGTGGCGTTATTTGTGTCTGGCCCCTTATGGCCTAAAGCATATAGGTAGATTCTCGCTTAGCTCTCGCTTAGAGCGATCTAGCGGCGATAATAAAAGCTTTGAGCTTTGAGTAAAATTTAACTTAATGGCGGGTAGGCTAACAATTAGGGACAAGGGTGTTCAAGTCAAGTCAGACTTGACTAGATGACTAGTGACTTGACTTGACTTGGGGCTATTTTTTGAGGTTTGACTTGACTTGACTTGACTAGGCTAGGTCGTTTGGGCAAGTGACTTGACTTGACTTGACTATCGGAAGTGGTTTAGGAAATGACTTGACTTGACTTGACTATGAGCTACTTTTAAATCTCGTGACTTGACTTCGCCGAACATATCAGGCTTCTTTGTATACAAAGTCAAGTCAGGATTTCCTTGCTGACAAGGCGCTAAAATTAAATTTTTTTGACTATGTGACTAGCTTGGCTTGACTTGAAAAATGACTTGACTTGACTTGACTAGCGCAAGTCATAAAGGAAAATGACTTGACTAGACTTGACTAGCCACTCACTTGAAGCTCAATGACTTGACTTGACTTAGGCCCAGTCGTGAATTGCTTTGATTAGGGACACCAAAGGTTGTGATGTAAAGTTTAAAAGTAAACAATAGTTGTAGACAAGTGTACAATTGTGCAGATGATATAATATGGACTAGGCTTTTAATGGGGGCTTTAAATAGCTTACAACAACGTGCAATTGTTAATCACAGGTAAAAAAAACATAAGTTTAACTGCAAGACAATTAGACAATTGAAGCAATAACGTGGAATATGTAAGATGGTATAGTTTATAGGACACTTACAAGAAATGCAGTAACTACAAGCTAGTTACTACAGAGTGAATTATTATACAAGAGTATCAGCATAAACTTTTGCACGAAAAGCTCTTAAGGCAATTTTGTGAGATTTTTGAGAACCCAAAAGCTGATTACTGAATGATTTCTGAGCTTAAATTTCTTTAATCTATTCCACTCATCACAAACGGCTTTATGCATTAACTACCTATTTATGAATAATTTAATAATAATAATTGTTTATAAATGTAATAGAATGTCAACCTAGTCCATATTCCTTAGTTAGCATTTTTGTCTACAGCATAACTAAGTTTTAATCCTGTATTAAATTTTTATTTTAAATCCTTTATGATAATTAAATGTAAGAGTTTTATTTGTAAGTTGGAAGTTGAGCTAGGGTGAAATTACGCTATCGATAAAGCTCAAACAGTTCATTGCGCCTGCGCCACCATTGAACTGCAAGCTTAACTTAAATCAATAGAGTTGGAAGCGCAACGTAAAGTAAACAGTAATAGACGCAGTCGTGTAGTGATTGTTGCTGTTACAATTTATATTGTGCAGATCTAAAATTTCATGGATTTTTGAAAAAAAAATTAATTTTTTTTTATTTTCATTAACTGAGAACTTAAATTTTTGATAACGTTTTGGGAATCAAAATATTTAATTTATTTTAAATTTCTTGAAAATTGTATGGTTACAAAATTGATTTTTAAAACTTTTGTGGGCAACTGTGAGCAAATAACGGTACAAGATGCAACGGCTGTCAGCAAAATGGAATGAACTTTTTCTAGATCCGGATTCGCCGCGTGTATTAGTATGTAGTATAGTTACATCATCTACATTTTGAAAAGTAAAGGATAGGTGCCAACTGCATGCAAAATAATTTACGAGTCAATATCTGGTGAATCTATATATAGTGGTTGAAGTATTAGGCAGATATACTTTTAGACAAGTTATTTTTTTCGAATTATTTGAGTTGGGACTTTGAGAGACTTGAAATCATGTGTCATGTTTTCATGTCAGTTTATTATACGATAATAATTTGGAGCTATACTACTTGTAAACGAAAGATAAACTGACAAGGGAGTCAATCTGCTCTGATAAGACTTTGCATACGTTTCCAAAATACACAGACCGAACAGAACGCATGAGTTGTACACAAACTATGGTGGTGTAGGTAGGCATTTAACTTTATGGACTCTATGTTTACTTTATGTATAATATGCTTTCCTCTGATTAGGATTAGACTTGGCGTCGGCATTGGCCACTTGCACCAACGGCACCGGCACTAGGCTTCCCATTACGATGCTACATAACTCTATGGGGCCGGGAATGAATCCGGACAGGTTTTTGTATTTAATACACTTGATTTTCAATTTGTATTTTATTGTTTAGGACTTTAGCCAGGGTCTGGAACATAAGCCGTTACTTTTATCCGTATGTGCATGTAAAAATTAAAAGCTTAATCCGTTTGCTATCCGCTTAGTCAACATAAAGTTTACTAATTACTAATACATAATTATTGCATGTGTTTTCCAGTGATAATATTACATGTACGTAATGTGCAGTGGGAATTGGCAGTGGCGGACCTGAAGAAAAGCATTAAATGGAATTAAAATTAGAAAATAAAAATACAAACAAAATGACGTAACATCATATGAATTTATTTTATCTACTACATCAAGTATGTGGTTCATTTCCATCTTTTGAATGGTGCATTTTTTTGAAAGGAGATCAGCTTTATAAATTGCGACCGATGCCGACGAAATCATTTACGTTTATACTTACGTTTATTACTTAAATGAAAATAATAAAGTTCATATTATTGTACCGAACCGGCCGGCAGTCAAGTGCCAAGAGTGATCACGTCAGCAGCAGCAGCAGCCGCATTTTCTGTTTGTTTTCTTTCATAAAGTATAAAGTACGTGGATGTGGATACGCGCCACTACTACGAATATACGCGGCTACTTCTACGGGCTACGGCAGGATTAAAATGTGTAGTGAGTCTGTCATCCATACGGCAGACAGTTAAAGCAAGTAAACCGAATTATATAATAAAAAGCCTAATATTGATATAGGGCTGAATAAAGGGACATAAAAAAAATCAAAATTGTAAATAAAATGTGAAAAAAAACAATTTAATCATGCATCTATGTAACCTGATGGCATGGCTTAGTATGCTATATACCTGTGTACTATTGGAATCACTATCAGAAATCAGAATATAAAGTTTTTATAGAAGATAATATATCCTTTACACATCCGACATCCTCCAAATTTGATCTCCGTGGTGAACCGCGCGCTCTCCTGTTGTTTACAGTGCTCTTCACTGCCCAAATTAAAATCAAATCTCATCCTTTTCATTTCGTAGGACGTATATTATAGTGAGTCAAGTCAAAAGTCAATGTCGACATTTTAATTCCAAAACTGCTCTATCCTCCATACCTATGCCGCCAGCATGTATGTACATAATATGTCATATCAGTAATTAATTATTATGTAAGGCTCACGATGCTATAGAATGAAAAACAAACACTTGACTTGTGCAAGTAAAAAGTTACATAATAGTTTTTTATACTGTTTGATTGTGCTGGTCTATGAGGAAAATGAGGTAGGTATCTGCGCACTAATATGTTTTTAATGAGAATATTTTGCAAAAATTTTATATCGAAAAAATTCCATTTACATTCACACGTTTTTTTTACACAAAGAAATAAATCAAATTGGGGAAATTTTCCAACTTTTAAATGTTGTTTTGGTGAGGAAAGAAGTTTCACGTGATTGGTAAAATTCTGAGTAAAAAGCTGTGAGATACTTTAACAAACGGCGTTGAGACTCTACTAAAATAAAATAAAATAAAATAAGAAAAAACTGCACAGGTTGACACAGCATTAATATGCTCACACCTACAGGTGATGTACTTTAGTTTCTGTACTCTCTCACTTTTCCAAGTTTGAATCAGCAAATCCCAAGACGAAGAAAGACGAACAAGTCAGTGAGAAAGAAAATCCCCCACCCCGTCCCTTACGCAATGTGTGGTGGTGATGGCCTGGCATAACTAAAACTTGTACTTCGCTCCGTATACGGATATTGGATATTCGGTCTCAGTGTCATGGTGGCAGTGGCAGTATCGGCGGGAGCGAGAGGCTGAAACGAGCGAAACAGAAATTGCTTCGCTTCGAGACTCCGAGACCGAGACCGAGACTGGGAGTCAGTCAGTCAGTTGGAAAACTTGGGAGCGATCAGACGTGTGGAAGTATTTTCCTTTCGTGAATTCATTTCATTCAGCACTTGAAGCCATAGCAGCAAGGAGCCAAGCAACATTTTATTACGTCGCTTGGCACCTTCAAAACCAAAACCAGTCCAGTTATTACACAACTACTGTAAACCAATTTCAGTTTCAGTTTCACAAATTTAACTTCAGTGCTTTACACAGTTTAATAATAAAAAAAAAATTAAAAAAAAATCCAAGCACAATTTTACAGACAGAGGATTTTTAATAACTGTAGTAACTTTCCACTTGGAACTTGGACAATGTCGTAAAATTAAAGATAAAAGTCCCTCGTGTTAAAAATTGTTTAGAAAAAAAATCAAAGCAAAACTTAAATCAAAAATCTGGAATAAAAAAATACGCATTGATAAAATGCAATGTCTAACTCGGACGAGGCCGAGTATTTTCGCAGTCCAGTGACGGAGGACTACACGGACAGTCCCGCTGGTGGTGGTCTGAGTGATAATTACAACAATTATGGAAGTGAGAGTGGCTCTTCATCATTGGGTCTCGACATCGGGATTGGGAGAGTGCTGGGGGTTGGTGGGGGTGGTGGTGGTGGTGGTGTTGGGTTTAGTGGCGGTGGTGGAGTCTCATCTTCATTCTCATCTCTGCCGCTCAGCTCTTCCCCACAGTCCACAATTCTGGCTGAGAGCGTCTCGAGTGCCAGTTTCGAAATCCTAGAGAATCTGTCAGCACATCTCCACGGTGGTGGCCACGAGAAAAATCCGACGACGACTACCACCACAACAACCTCCACACCTGCTGGACTCCTCCTTGACTTCTACAATAATTACATTAATGGTCAGTCAAATTCAAATAGTGAGAGTGACACGAATCAGTTTGAGCCCACGTCGCCCCTGGCCTTGTCATCCCTTCAACAACCTCAACAGTCCCAACAACTCCAGTCCGGTTCCGGAAGTAGCGATACGGATCTTGTATCAAATTCTGTATCAAATTTGAATTTAATTTCTACTCAATTCCCCCCAGTCTCCACCGCCGCGACGCTCCTCAATACTCTTGGAATAAATTGTTTTAATGGTGTTAGTGATTTTTTGTCGGGGAGTTCTGGTGCGGGGAGTGGCTGTACGTTCATAGGGGCCTCGGCCCTTCCACCCTTGTCCTTGTCCCCCTCAGCGGCGGGGAGTGTGTCCGGAGCCCTGGCGGCTTCATCAATTTCCATGGCAGCCACAATCACAAGCTCTGTGACGGGAGTGGGGGGAGACGGTTACGGTTACGGTTACGGGGGGTATGGTAGTGGTGGCGCGGCGGGGGGACTGGACGGGGGTGAGTTGATAGGGGTGAATGGGAGTGGGGGAGGAGACTTATTAGTGGGGGACGGGGACGGGATCGTGTGGGGGTCAGAGGGCGGAAGTGTAGCCTCCTGGATCCTCGTCTTCCTCTTGTCCCTCCTCATAGTGGTCACGATAATCGGGAATGTGCTTGTGTGTCTCTCTGTGATCTTGGTGCGGAAGTTGAGGAAGCCTCAGAATTATCTTCTCGTGTCCCTCGCCACCTCCGACTTGTTCGTCGCACTCTTCGTCATGCCTTTTGCCATCGTCTTTGAGAATGCGAGTCGGTGGCCATTCAAATCTGCACTTTGTGATCTCTGGGTGTCAGGTAGGCAGAAAAACTTTGGTTTTTTTTATTTCAGTGTAGTATAATTTTTCCTGTTGTGGAAATAACTCATCGGCATCAGTAATCAATCAAAATCATTAGGAAAATCCAAAGCGAAAAACAAAAAAATATTTGTTCAAGCGGTTAAACACTACGCAATTTATGAAACTGCGCACAATTAAAAACCACCTATTTGAAAAATTCATAAATACACACTTTAGTCACTCAATCTGTGTTAAATTAAATCGTATAATTTGGTGGATATAAGGCAACCATAAAAACCACTAAACATTCAATACATTTAACCTCATATTATAAAGGACGAAAAATTAAATTGATGATGTAACAATAAACGAACAGCGTCGAACGAGAACGAGATAATAACTAAACATCATGATTATGAATGATTATCTAATTAATCACAAGGTTTTCAGTGTGTACTACAAAAAAAAGTTGCAATTTATTAGCAAAAAAAAGTACTTCGCAGCCATTCCATAATTAGGAGAAAATTTGAAATAATTATAAAAAATCATTTTAATTAGTATTACTACACTAGGTACTTTTTTTTAATCAGACTGTACAGATTGATAGCAGTGGAAATCTCTAACGATTCTCTAAAGTGGCGCTAAAACTCTACAAATAATGAATGTTTTCATTTTATTTCATATTTTCCCTTTTCCTTGATTTTTTTAGTCTTTTTATTCCTGACTTTGACTTTGGCATTGAAATTAAATCACAAAATATTAATTTCCTCTCTCGCCCTTCTTTAATAATTCTTGCATCAAACAAAATGTTATATATGAGTAAATAAAAAAATCGAGAAAAAGATTATGTCTGTACATAGTGTGTGCAGCGTGTCTGGTAGAAGAATTGAGAATCGTCAAGTCATGATCATGATCATAATCAAATAATCATGATGATGAAATTAACTGCAGCAAAAAATTGTTGAGTGAGTTGAGTTTGTTGAACATCATGTTACAAGTTCATACATCATATTAAATTCTGCTCTGCAGTTGTTATAAAACGATGCAAAAATTTGAAGTGCTTTGATTCTACTTGTGTGTGTGTAAGTATACTATTCGTGTTATTTTGCACTATTTTAATTCAGACTTTACATTTTAAATTACAATCACAAATTGCAAAATGAAAGAGGAAAATAAGCCGCATCCCCAAGAACGTATACAGTGGTGGTTGTTGTTTTTGTTTTTTTTTTGTTGAGTGTGTGAGTGAGTGAGTGAGTGTGAGTTTGATAGGGATATGGTATGAGGACGGTCGCCGTCTGACTGAGTCTGAATCGTGACGTTTTTGCATTCATTATTCAAAAAATATGACTTGAAAATATGGAAATCCATGCATGACTATGACATTGACTGATCTCACCTCAAAGGGTGGCAGCTGATGGACGCAACGAGTCCTTAAAATATCTGATAAATTCAATGTTGTTGATGTATAAAAATACTTTAAAGTATTTTAAGTTATATTATAGTTGAAGCTAGAAAATTTATTATTAAATATTCTATTTGTGTAGTTTTATACAGTGAAATTTTTCATTGACTTTAAAGACTGTTGTAGACTGTACAGAGTGCCCCATAAAATTTGCAATCCTTTGTACGGCCATGGCCAGTTAAAAAACTCAAGACACAGTTCATATTGTTTTTGGTAATACAGAACAAAAATAATAAAAAATTTTAGAAAAAAAAATCATCCATAAAATTATATAATTTTAATAATGAAATGATATAACTTTTATCATTGTTAAGTTAGTATAATGCGCAAATCGTATTTTTCATATTTTGTTTTAGTAAAAAAGAAACTTATTTTTTGAAACTAACAACGTTTTTCAATACAGTAATTTTTAAGAAAATCAATCTTGACAGAAATAGTAGTATTTTGCGTTTTTACAAATTATTGCCAAATTCTAGAAAATGCTTGTTTTGCAAAACGTTTTAGGATTTCAAATTAAAAACATGTGTCTGTATTCTATTCAGGGCCAGACCAAGGAATTGGTTTTAGGGACCAATTTGTTCCCATTGCAAAAACCATCATTTTGATTTTATTGATGGTTTTCTTTGGTAAAGCAAAATGTTGTATTTACATGTTTTAGAAAAGTTCAAAATGCTCTTTTTACTTAATTCTGAAAAGTGCTCAATGTTTTATTTACATGTTTTGAGAAAAGTGGAAAATGTTATATTTCAATTTTTTTGAAATGTACAAAAAAAATTATTTGCATGTTTTTGAAAAGTCAAAATATTCTTTTTACATATTTTTGAAAACTGCAAAATGTTCCATTTACTTATTTTTTTAAAATTCAGGCAGCGGAGGCTGTCTATTTGCTGGTCACATTATCCGGTTCTGGTTATACTATTTTCTGCAAAATGAAGTATTCGACTCAAAATTAAACGAAATTTAAAATTTGTTAATATCTACTGTATAAATGACTAATAATATGTCTATGGTAAATTTTGAATCTTGATTGGTGATCGTCAAAAATGAAATTGCGTTGTAATTTCTTTCTATGTAATTATAGCCGTGTAGAGTTTATCGCCCACCCTTTTTTTTTGTTGAGCATATTATGCATTGCGTCAGACAAACAAAATTATTGCAATTTTATACGAAAAAAAAATATTCCTACACAATCACATGGAATAATAAAATGGGAGCTCGCAGTCAGTACTTTGTACGAAAAATTTGAAATTGAAAAAAAATATAAATGACAACATCTAAAAATAACGAGACGGCAACTGCTCTTTTGTCGTTGTCGATGTCGATGTCATTGTCGGATCGCTTCTTTTTATACCTTTCCAACAATCACATTGACACTTTTTCAATTAAAATACAGCGTAATACAGTACACTACAGCGTAGTATATAATATTTGTAAAAATGGGGAATTTGAATTTTGTGAATAGAATAATTTATTTTATTGCCTTAAGCAAAAGCTGTCATATGTCACACACACATACTGTCAAACAGCATCCACATTGTAAATTGTAAATACACACAAGCTACATAACATGTTTTTCTTCGCATTTTGACGAGAGGCAGACATAAATTGCCAGGAGCACAATTTGTTCTCTATCCACATCTATACACATTACCTAATAAAGTTGGAAAGTTTAAAAAGAAGAGCTTCATACTTCAACTATACTCATACGCTGCGACTCTGCCAAAACTACAGTGGTACTACATACGAGACAGTAGTAGTCAGGGCCGGACGAAGGAATTGCTTTTAGGCAGCAGTTTGTTTCCATACAAAAACCACCATTTCAATTTTATTGATGGTTTTCTTTGGTAAAGCAAAATGTTGTATTTACATGTTTTAGAAAAGTGAAAAATTTTTTTTCACTTGGCTCAGAAAAGTGATCAATGTTCTTTTTACATGTTTTGAGAAAAGTGGAAAATGTTTTATTTTCATGTTTTTTAAATGTAGAAATAATTTTATTTTGCATCTTTTTAAAAAGTCAAAATATTTTTTTTTCCATATTTTTGAAAACTGCAAAATGTTCCATTTACATGTTTTTAGAAAAGTTCAAAATTTACTTTTTACTTGATTCAGAAAAGTACAAAATGTTCTATTTACATGTTTTGAGAAAAGTGTAAATTTTTCTATTTTCATGTATTTAAAATTCTCGAAAACATTTATTTTGCATCTTTTTGAAAAGTCAAAATATTTTTTAAAAATATTTTTGAAAACTGCAAAATGGCCCATTTACATTTTTTTTGAAAATTCAACCAGCTGCCTTCGCTGACCACATTATCCGGCCCTGGTAATAGTGCTAAATAACAACACAAAAATTGAAAAACCGATCGTTTTCATAACCACATATCTACATATGGAATACCGAACAAGGTAAAAAACGACACTGCTGCTATCTTATACACGTATATATACAAAACAAGCTTCAAAAGCAGACGGACCAAAAAAAATATCCCACACACAAAAGCAAATCCAAACAAGTCCACAGAGACTTTCAGACACTGTAAAGTTTTCTATGGATAGATTTCATCTTCCATCATTCCAAAAGGACTGTAAAAAAATACTGAACAAAAAAGTGTGAAAAGAGAAATGTTTTTTTTTAAATTGAGGCAAAAATCAACTACGACCAGCAGGTATATACGTAGAGATGTTCGTGTCAAGTGCCTGTCTAAAAATACAAGTTGATAATACAGTGAACATGGCTGGGGGTGAAGTCGCTCAACAACAACAACAACAACAGCATCAGCACAACAAAAGTTTGCAAAGTTTTTAATTTAAATTTGAATTGAAATATGTCTGTTCAAATTTCTATGAGTTACGACCGTACCGATACTGGTGAAGGTGCAGGGGCAATTGCCAATACAAAATGTGATTAAGCCCTTGGGACTATTTTTTTTTGGTTGGGGTTGTACACACAAGTACTAAATATCTTCTGGAAAGAACCAAAATGACTCATTTTCATTTTTTGTTTGAAACAAAATGCACTATCTGCAGAAAAAATTAAAATAACAAGTTAATGAAAGCATGTAATTAGAAAGTTGTGCACTTTTCAAAAAACAAGTAGGTAAACACAATATATTTCACACGTTTGAAAAACATGTCAATAGGACATTTTACACTTTTAAAAACCACTTAAATATAACATTTTGACATTTTCAAAATTATGTAACTAGAACAATTTGCTCATTTCAGAATCTCGTGATTAGCCTTGTAAACATGTTCAACCTATTTAATGTCTTGTTTTTTCTGACATCGCTCATTTTAATTCTAGTATAAATTGGAAATGGGTCATTTCGGTTCTTCATTAGACAATATTATAAAAAAAATCTTTTGTTCTTTTTTTTATTTGATATGAAAAAACGCATGACGGGAAAAAATTTGGAATGTAGAAAATAAAAAAAAATATTTTCACTAAAAAGTTTTAAGATTTCCATCCGAATTCCACTTTCTCATTCCTTATCCCTATAATTTTTGCTATGAATTTCTTCAAAGTTTGTTACAATGTTAACACATACTAATACATAATAATATATAGTAATACTTTCGAGGTGATAAAAGTTGCGGTTTTAACGGGTTGTCACCTCTGCTGTTTTGTGGAGTAGAAATAAAAGTAATAAATACCTTTTTTTATAAGCCTCGTCGAATGGGTTACGTTTAGCGCGGAAGCTGGAAGACTGAAACTAAGTAGGTACTATCTGAAACCTTATGTACATACGTTCCGACATAAGATGTCATATGGGAATTGGAATTCCTATTGTCTTCGTCTTATAGACTGATGAGCCCAGGCAGAGTTCCCCACAGGGACAGGAAAAGGTACGAACGATGAAGTAAAAACCAAAAACCAAACTAAGTATCTGTATAACTGCAGACTGCAGAGACACATCACGTATATCAATACTTTCCGTGGCCCAGCCGCCAAAGTTTTCTTTTCTTTTCTTTACCTTTCCATTTTCCCCCTCTACACACACACACAAAGTCTGCTGCCGAACCAGTCCGGTACCGGTACCGGTCCCGGTCCCGGTCCAGGCCCGCTCCTCTCTTGAGTCTTGACATTTGATTGCTCCAAATTCTATGTTGTATTTTTTTGTATGTTACAACAACTGACTCAGCCCCTCAAACTAAAAGTGGAGAATTATCTAGAGAATCTGATGTAGACTGTGTAGAGGAGTTGGACAGAGTTATATGGGTTTCCTTATTTTTTTTATTTGGCAAGTACTTAAGTGTAACAACGACTGTGGGATATTATGGTGTCTTCAACCGTTACGGAACCGTAACCGTAACTGTAGCCGGATCCGAAGCTGTGTGTGAGGAGGAGAATAAGGCTTTCATTGTCATATCAATATCATTGACATACCAGGCCATTGCCAGTTGTGCTCCAGAATCGTGAGAGATCTGTTGTTGTGAGCTCAGGCCAAGTCCCGTCCCGTTCCCTCCCGTACCGTCCCGCCAGGCAGGGTTAGAATTGCAATGAAACGTTCATCTTTTCCTAATACTTCCCACATATCTATAGTTATCCAATTTTTTTTCATTCTGTAAAGTATAGGCGCAGATAGTTGTA
Source organism: Dicyrtomina minuta (assembly GCA_949802685.1). NCBI lineage: Eukaryota > Metazoa > Arthropoda > Collembola > Symphypleona > Dicyrtomidae > Dicyrtomina > Dicyrtomina minuta. Next base: position 60,976,602 of record OX461808.1, on the reverse strand, counting down.
GTTTTGTACATTTGTCGATTTTGAAGTACAGGGTGTTCTGTGAAATTTGTACACCTGGTCAGATATATAACCATAGCCAGGGCCGGATAATGTGCGGCTATCGCAGGCAGCCCATGCTGATTGAATTTACAAAAACATGTAAATGTGTAAAAAGAATATTTTTACTTTTCAAAAATGTGTAAAAAGAATATTTTTACATTTCAAAAATGTGTTAAAAGAATATTTTTACTTTTCAAAAACATGCAAAATCAATGTTTTTGTACATTTCAAAAACATGCAAATAAAACATTTTCCACTTTTCTCAAAACATGTAAAAAGAACTTTTTGCACTTTTCTGAATCAAGTAAAACGAACATTTTGCACTTTTCTAAAATATGTAAATACAACATTTTGCTTTACCAAAGAAAACCATCAATAAAATCAAAATAGTGATTTTTGTGTAGAAACAAATTACTGCCTAAAAGTAATTTCTTTGTCCGGCCCTGACTTTAGAAAATATTTCATAAGTCTTAGATAGTATAGTAAATAGTAGTGTGTTATTTTAAAGAAAGTCCTATTACACAAATATTGGTAAAATTGTTTTTTTTTAAATTCATGTATTTTAGAATATAATCTTAATATATTTTTTAATTAATCAATTTGTAAAAATAAATATTTTTGGTCAAATATTTAATAAATTCTGTCATTCTATTTTTTACTTTTTGTTTAAGTTGAAACACACTATGTGGCACCCTGTATTCTGAATTCACAATATTTTCCTCCTGTGGAATTTATTTTGATGTCATTTAAGTTTACTTCCTCCCGTTTATTGTTTGGTCCTTTTAGTAGTGACAACTTTTACTTTCCACACATACTGTACTGGTATATATTTTAAGCCCAAAAATGCTTTTCACTTTTTGCTATGCAGCAGAGCGGCTGTTGGTTGGTGTTTGTTGTGTGAAGAGTTGAAGTTGTTGCTGTTCTCTTAGCTGCTGTCGTATTCGTAGTCGTTGTCGTTGTGTAGTGAGTTTACTTTTGTTGTTAGACTTGGAGTATTTTGTGCTTTATGTTATACTTTTGGTCGTCCTCCTACGATATTTGTATAAAGTTGAGTTGAGCAAACACTTGGGAGTGATATCTCCACATTTCCGAAAATTTTCGGGCTTCATGCACATTCCATATACCTCCTTCCCCTTCCTATTAGATTGTCCAAAAATTGTCGATTGCCACTTTATGTTCCGTACACCTCCAACCTTCACAAAAGGATCAACAACAATAATAACAATAAGAAACGGAACAATAATTCCTTCCCAGAGTTAGACACACACTTCCAGAAAAGTCTCTTTTTCTCTTCACACTCTCTCGCACGGCCTAATGTACATTTTGTATTAGGTGCGGATGTACTATAGGCACATGATGGAATATAGGAGCCCATTCACTTTCCTTTTCTCACTTTTTCCCAATGGCTGGGGAAGTTTCTTTCCCAAACTTGTCTCAAATCGACGAACGAGGAGAAAACATACTTTATTGTTATAGAATGTTATGTGCAATACGATACTTTTTTGTAGCCTGAGTGAGAATTATATCCTGAGTGAAGTGGGGGAAAAACCATCTACGTGTGTGTAAAATGTTTTACCTACGTGTGTTTTGAAAATATTCAAATATTCTTTTATCACGTTTAGTTTTGCAAATTGCAAAAAAAATGTTCTTTTTTCTTGTGAGTATATGCAAACTAGTGTATTCTTACGTTTTTAAAGTACAACATTTTCAATTTTAATGAATTTAAAAAAACAAAATAATGCTTAAATTAAATATTGTTTTTGAAAATTGTAAAATGGTATTCCTGCATTTCTAAAAATTGCAGAATATTCTGTTTACTTGGTTTTGTAAAACTAAACATAAAATTTGTATATTACTTATTTTTAACGGTGCAAAATTTGTATTACTTGCTTTTTTTTGCACATTACAATAATATGGTTATTTCCTTGCTTTTTGAAAAGTGCAAAATTCTCATGTTTGTATGTTTTCTAAATGTACAATGCAAATGGCGTTAATATTACATTTATCGTATGCAAAGAACCAAAATGACCCATATCCATTTGTAGCTAAAAACAATATCCAATATCTACAACAATATACAAATATGTCTTTAAAGCTTTAAAATAGAACATTTTGAACTTTTAAAAAATATGTAAAAAGAACATTTTGCACTTCTTAAAAATATGTAAATATAATATTTTGCACTTTTAAAAAATATGTAAATAGAACATTTTTGCACTTTGCAAAAATATTTACATAAAATATATTGCACTTTTCAAACACATGTAAATCGAAGATTTTGCAATTTTCAAAATCATGTAAATAGAAAATTTTACACTTTGTAAAAACTCATAATTAACATCTTACGCATTTTGTTTTTATGACATAGTTCGATTTGATTCTAATTTAAATTCGATATTGGTCATTTTGGTTCTTCACAGACGATATGCTTTATGCTTTAAGGATCGTGCCATTTAGCTTTTTTTTGTAGATAGTTCAATTTTTATTTTAGCTTAAAATGTACATGAATCATTTTGATTCTTCAGTCACTGGACTGGTTCTTGTACTGGAGCTAAAAAGTTTCTGGAATCACACATCAGTTAAAAGAAATCTTCTTTTAGACTAAAATATTTCTTTTTCTTTCTCTTTTTTTCTTTCTTTCTTTCTTGTTTGGTTTCTTGGAGTGTGGCGTCTTTCACTGCATCTCATGTCATGAAAAGACGAGATTTCCGAGAAATAAAAAAACGAAAATGACATATTGGATTGAATTACTTTGGTTTATATGTTACTATAGTGTCACAAGGATTCAATGAAATGCCAAGTACAAATCCAAATCCAAATATAATGTCTTTTATTCAGCCAGACCAGAGACCTTTTCGGTACGGCTTTGGGTTTGGTTTAGTTACGGTGTTATAGGGGTGGCAATTTACAAATTTTCATGGAATTTTTTAGAAATTTAAAAAAAGAATATTCCTAGAATGTTTATACAAATTTTCCGCTTTTGAATTCGCGAACCTGGAAAATTGAAAATTTATTTTTATTCCACATAATATGCAATAATATTTCCAGTTCCCAATTATTTCCCATAGGAGAACGTGCTGCAATTAACATGTCGTCTGTGAAGAACCAAAATGACCCATATCCAATAGTAGCTAAAACCAATACCCACTATCTACAAAAATATTGAAACATGTATTGATACTAGTTAAAAAGAGTATTTTTCATTTTTTAAAGTATGTAATTAAATAGAACATTTTACTCTTTTTTTAAAAATATAAATAGAACAATTGGCAACTTTCAAAAACATGTTAATACGAAGTTTTACGCTTTTCAAAAAATGCTAAAATAGCACATTTTGCACCTTTTCAAAAACATGGAATTAGAACATTTTGCACCTTTTCACAAACATGGAATTAGAATATTTTGCACTTTTTTAAAAACAGAATTATAACATTTTGCACCTTTTCAAAAACATGGAATTAGAACATTTTGCACCTTTACAAAAACATGAAATTATAGCATTTTGCACGTTTACAAAAACATGAAATTATAACATTTTGCACCTTTTCAAAAACATGAAATTATAACATTTTGCACCTGTCCAAAAACAAGTAAACAGAACATTTTTCACTTAAAAAAAACTTCTAATTAAAATTTGACGCATGTTTCTCATTTTTTTTATAACATAGCTCATTTTGATTCTAGTTTAAATTGGATATGGGTCATTTTAGTTCTTCACAGACGATATTGGGCTTTGAATAAAAATATATGCTTTTTGGGAGGAAGGTGCGAATTTTTAATGGCACTTTTTAGGGATCCAGATGGTTGAATGAACTTTAAGAAATATTATTATGGTGGGAAGTTATAATCTTTAAGGGCAGAATTTTGAAAACTTCCAATTCCAATTATTTATGTGCTCTACTCTGCATGTAATAATATTTAGATAGCAAATTGAAAAAAATACTGACATCCCTATATTGCCACGTTTGTCTGTATATCTATCGCACTATCGTCTATGTTTTTGGTTAAAATTTTTATATTTTGACAAAATTCGAATAAATATACTGATAGCTGTAAAAGTATATTATTGACATTTTGTGTTATTTTTTTTCATAAGAAGAAATACAAAACTGTGCATCCATCCGTGTGTCCGTGTCCTTACCAGTAGCATTATCACATTGAATTTGCAAGCCAAATTACGGCACTTTTAATAAAATGTCTTTGGATATTGAAATGTTTCACAGAACTTCAAATTATTTTTTAAACTACTTATCAATGATTGTTAGGACTGCTCCCAAAATATTTCGTAATTCGAACAGCCTATTTGCCGCCACCATTTTTTCAAAAATAAATATATTAGCATTGCGTAAACGGGGAAACATACATTTTTCATGCAAATAGTTCCAAGCCAGTTTTGATTGAAATTTCAAAAACCGATATCTACTATGTAGTAAAAACAACGCTCTTTTACGTGACTATACGGAAATTTTTATTAGACGTACAATCGTGCTACACATCTATCGCAAATTTTAATAAAAATCCAAATTTAATTAAGTAATTATATAGTGTAGCTGTGTTCAGATCTGCATGCTAACAAGGGAATGACGCGTCATGATACACTCAGATTTCAAAGCGACACATTTCAAAATATCAGGCTACTTTTTAATAGCACAGATCCAAAGTAACTCGAGTGGACTTTGCGTTGTTTGGTCACAGTGACACGCTAAAGTTAAAAAATTTTTAATTGTGATGCTTTGACGCCCTACATCTACTACAATTCTCAACCTATTTTGATTAAATTTAATTTTGTGTGATCCTCAGCCTGTTTTCTAAAAATTTGTTTGAAGATTTTGAAAATTTCTAAAATTTTCATTTTTTATAATTGGGCTTAAAAATTGGGCCTCAAAAATATCCATTTTATCTATTTTTTAAGAAAAATGAAAATATTAACAGACACTGTTACCAACCAACGCAAAATCCACTGGAGTTACTTTAGATCTGTGCTATTAAAAAGTAGCCTGATATTTTGAAATGTGTCGCTTTGAAATCTGAGTGTATCATGACGCGTCATTCCCTTGTTAGCATGCAGATCTGAACACAGCTACACTATATAATTACTTAATTAAATTTGGATTTTTATTAAAATTTGCGATAGATGTGTAGCACGATTGTACGTCTAATAAAAATTTCCGTATAGCCACGTAAAAGAGCGTTGTTTTTACTACATAGTAGATATCGGTTTTTGAAATTTCAATCAAAACTGGCTTGGAACTATTTGCATGAAAAATGTATGTTTCCCCGTTTACGCAATGCTAATATATTTATTTTTGAAAAAATGGTGGCGGAAAATAGGCTGTTCGAATTACGAAATATTTTGGGAGCAGTCCTAACAATCATTGATAAGTAGTTTAAAAAATAATTTGAAGTTCTGTGAAACATTTCAATATCCAAAGACATTTTATTAAAAGTGCCGTAATTTGGCTTGCAAATACAATGTGCAGTACCAGTATAAACATTACAAAGCTATACAGAGCTACACACAATGGAAGCACTCCCACTCTCACGTAGTCGTACCTTTCTGTATCCTTTACAACAAAAGTCTTTTTTAGTTTTCGTTTTCAGTGACATACCATTATTATATGTAGTTGAATTTTTGTAACAGGAAATTCTCAATGGAGATGATGCAATAGGTACATTACATATATAGTACATGGCAATACAGAATTTAATAAGGAATAGTCCACAAATGACGTTATCAATAGGGTCCATATAGCCCTATATCAGTACTTCTACTTCGCAGCTGAAAAACTCCCATACTAAAGAAAGCCATTTACGCAATGGTTAAAAGCTTATGTCAGTGCCAGCGCGGTGGTCGTAAGGTCCTAAAAATTGGGGATTTTTCCATGACGTCTTTTATAGACGATCACTATTAAACTTTTTTGCATCCGTTCTAAACTGAATTTACCAATTTGATAGATACTTCAGAGCGAGTTAAGATTTAGATTTTACAAGTCCAGGACCGGATAATGCTGCCAGCGCAGGCAGCCCCCAATGCTTGAATTTTCTCAAAACATGTAAATGGAAAATTTTGCACTTTTTAAAAACATGTAAAAAAATATTTTGGATTTTCAAAAACATGCAAAATACAAATTTTGTTACATTTGAAAAACATGGAAATAAAATATTTCCCACTTTTCTCAAAACGTGTAAATGGAAAATTTTGCAGTTTTCAAAAATATTTAATTAGAATATTTTGTCTTTTGAAAAACATGCAAATACTATTTTTTGTACATTTCAAAAACATAGAAATAAAACATATTCCTTGTTTTCTCAAAACATTGAAATGGAACATTGAGCCGTTTTCTGAATCAAATAAAAAGAACATTTTGAACTTTTGTAAAAACATGCCCATACAACATTTTGCTTTTATTACCAAAAAAAATCAATAAATTCAAAGTGCATAGTGTTTTTTGCATGGAAACAAATTGCTGCCTACATAAAAGCAATTCCATCGTCCGGCCCTGCACAAGTCTCATGATTTTTAAATGTAACTATATGTGTAGCAATATTAGAATACATAAGGCTATAAAACAGCACCATATAAATCATAGGGCTACACATACATAAGTTTCCTAACATTATTGACTTGAATTTGAATTAAAGTCGAAGTGGAAGGCTGAGGAGAGACGAGATAGAATTTTGGTTCATTCGTTTCCAGATTCAGATCCAGATTCAATTTTTCTGACTTGTCTCGCCCTATTGTGTGTTTTCTCAAAGGGTCGGCCCTTTATTCAATTATACTATATGTGCTTCCGGCTTCCTGATCAAATGTGACAATTTGACAATCTGACAATCAGGATTTCCTCTCCTTGTACGCTTAACGCTATATACGCCATGGCAACCTTAAGCAAAAAAAAATAACAACAATTTTAAAAGCATATTTTTCATCGTAATAAGAATTGAATTTTATATTTATCATTTTTTTATCAAAAAATCAAAACACTTTACACGTATTTTTGATTGTGAATACATTTAACATGCTTCCAGTCTTTAATTTTCAAAATTCTTTTCAGTGAGACACTTTGCAATTATCTGGCTTAATTTGTAAGCGACTTTGAACTATGAAAAACATGACTACATATGTACATCAACAGATTAAACTGGACAAAATCCGTAATAACTTGCAAAATAAAAAGCATTTTCTAAAAAATATTTTATAAATCTGCAATAATAGTAGTAGTGTAAATAAATTCGAGAGCTTCAATCAACTGGGAATAATACATGACTCATATGGCAAATGGCAATGCATTTGAGAGTGGATGCCATCGTGTAATCTCCCACACACTGTCATTCGTCTTCCTCCGTGAATTACATGTTTTCCATTTTTTTTATCAGGACCGTATAATGTGGTCAGTGCAGGCAGCTCCCGCTGCTTGAATTTTCAAAAAACATGTAAATGGAACATTTTGTGTTTTTAAAAAATATGTAAAAAAAAATATTTTTGACTTTTCAAAAAACATGTAAATGGAACATTTTGTGTTTTTAAAAAATATGTAAAAAAAAATATTTTTGACTTTTCAAAAAACATTTAAATGGAACATTTTGTGTTTTTAAAAAATATGTAAAAAGAAATATTTTTGACTTTTCAAAAAACATGTAAATGGAACATTTTGTGTTTTTAAAAAATATGTAAAAAAAATATTTTTGACTTTTCAAAAAACTTGTAAATGGAACATTTTGCCTTTTTAAAAAATATGTAAATAAAATATTTTTGACTTTTCAAAAAACATGTAAATGGAACATTTTGTGTTTTTAAAAAATATGTAAAAAAAAATATTTTTGACTTTTCAAAAAACATGTAAATGGAACATTTTGCCTTTTTAAAAAATATGTAAAAAAAATATTTTTGACTTTTCAAAAACATGAAAATAATTTTTTTTCACATTTCAAAAACACGCAAATAATTTTTTTTGTACATTTCAATGCAATGGAAATAAAACATTTTCCAATTTTCTCAAAACATGTAAATAGAACATTTTACTATTTTCGGAATAAAGTAAAAAGAAAATTTTTGCACTTTTCTAAAACATGTAAATACAAAAGTTTGATTCACTAAAGAAAACCATCAATAAAACTAAAATAGTGTTTTTTTATATGGATACAAATTGCTGCCTAAAAGTAATTCCTTCGTCCAGCCCTGTTTTTTATCTTGCCACAAAATCAGCAATTTAGGGAAATTCCGCGAGTTTTTGACTCCATATGGCTTCTGACTCTGACTGCTGGTTTCTGGGAACTGGAACTTCCAAATCGCAAGAATGTAATGCTCAATGATTCATATGATTTATCTGGAATTATGATTCTCATATATTGCACAACGATTCTATTATATTCGATTTGATTGTGATATGATGACGGTTGATGGCGGACGGTGGTATATGACACATTACTACTTACTATGTACTTATAGCTACGCCCTACTACGCTACACTGCACTGGGTGCTTATCAACATTCGACATCGTTAGTTGTGGATTCCGATTGCGGTTTAGACGGTTACGGCACGGCTACGGTTTCGTCCCGGAGAGTCTCCTCCTTTACAGCAACAGTACAGTACAATATGGATGAGTCAAGTAAAATTGGAATTAGAATTGGAAATATGAATGAAATAATGATTCAATCGATTACATTCTATAAATAATTACCCCCTTCCTTCCACCTTCTATTCCTCCATTCAATTATTTATATTTTCTCTGGAGGACTCGAGCCTTTTGCAATCATATTGTCATTGTGAAAAAAAAGAAGCTTTGAAAACGTAGACGTACCTACCTTGAACCTGTGCAAATATTAAACTTATAGCTGGCCGTATAATGGCTATTGCGTTACTTTCCTATTACTATTATGAGGCCAGGTATCTATGTATCTGTATATCGCTGGCGAAGAGGCAACATGGCACAATTCCCACGTAATCCCACTGGACTTGTGCCATGTTGCCTCTTCACCAGCGATATAGCGATATATGAAGAGAGTATTTTGCAAAACAGGTCAAGTCCACTATAGCAAATTTTACAGGAACAACGAATAATGAATAAAAAGTGACAGGATTATTTTTTCCAATTCGATGTTTTTCTACAGGTACTGTAACTGACGAAGCATTATCACAAGGAGTTTCATAAATGTACAAACTGACTCTAGAATTTTTTAGAAAAATTTCAAAAATTTTAATTTGTAGACTGTTTCCGTTTTGCCTCAAAATCAATAACTTAACATGGAGGAAAAAGTCCGTGAGATGAAATTTTAATCGTTGAGAGTGAAACCAAACTTTTTTTAACTTTTTAAATTTTTCTTGCTCAAAATAATTTACACACGGCAATTGTTTTCTACAAGCTACGAAAACACTGGAAAACTAAATTTAAATCAGAAATATATATTTTAGCTGGACTTAACCCATTTTGCCAAAAATCATTTAATGGACTTGATTTGTTTTGCTAAAAAATACGAAATTTTGCCAATTTTAGAGAATTGTTTTGGTTGAAATTTGACCTTTACTATTCAATACAGTCATTTATCCAGTTGGACAGTACACGTAACGAAAATAATCTCCTTTTTAAAAAGAATATGGACATGACCCGTTTTGTCAAAAAACTCTTCAAATGTAGTTTGGTTTGAATTTTAAAATTTCAGTTTCTGTCTACTTTCCACAGGTATACGATTGATAGATTGATAGTGGACCGTCAAATTTAATCAAAAAGGATATTTGAAAATGCCTTTATATTAATGATAATTATAATACAGTACAGTCAACTGGAGTAGTGGCTTACGTAATACATTTCACTGTAATTGTTTTGAGCTAAAATTCAATTTACTCTTTCGTAATATTGAATTACAACATAGAACGGAAAGTACCATACCACATGCAATTTAATTTACCACATGTAATTACGGAGCCCCGACTCCTTAACCACGTGAACATTCTTCCCCACAGTGACTTGTGATAGTGTGGTGCCTGATATTCATTAATCAGAGTTGTCATAAATCACAGTGTAAAAGAAAGGAATGACTGACTCATCCTTTGTGCTGTAGGCATCACTGGATGCATTGATTGCAATGCAAATTCACCGTCACCGTAGGCGAGACTCACAGCTAAAATATCTTTTTTAACCAAAAGCAAAAAGTTTAGTGCAAATTGTATAATGAAAAAGGAATTAATCATTAATCGTCGTTTTAAATTGTAATCGTAATCGTGTATAGTTGTGATTATATTAAACAGTGCAGTACAGTTTAAAGTAAATTCACATTCACATCAGAGCTATGTATTCCCATTGTAGAGTAAGATTCAGAACAGTAGGAAAACAAACGGGAGGAAACAAAACTGATAAAGGACCTGTATCTAAGTACCTAGTAATAATCATAGGTAATTCATTGGTATTATCACAGTATTCTAATGAAAACGATGACTAAATTGGAAACAATTAAGGATGTAACACAACTAAAATGTAAAGCGTCGTAGATTTTTAAATTTACGTTGTAAATTCTGATGTGCTTTTTTCTTTCTATGTTGTACGTTGCCTCGTGAGTGAAGAACTAAAATGAAACATATATCCAGTATTGGCTAGAATTAGAATGAAAAATAAGCTATGTAACAAAACCAAAACTGTAATTTATAAATTGTTATACATTGCATAACGTTATTGGAAATTGTTAAATATTTTATTTGCCATTTTTTTTAAATTGCGAAATGTTCTAATTGTATGTTTTTTTTAAATGCAAAATATTGTATTTGCAAATTTTTTAAAAATTCCATAATTTTTTAAAAATTCCAAAATATTTAAATTGCATGTTTTTGGACAGTGTTATATATTTTATTTAAAATTGCAAAATGTTCTAAATTCATCTTTTTTGAAAATTTGAAATATTTTATTTTGCACATTTTTAAAAATATTGCAAACTTTTCTAACTGCATGTTTTTGGAAAGTGTAAAATATTTTATTTGTACATTTCTAAAACTTTCAAAATGTTCTAGTTGGAAGTATTTTGATGCAATGTAAAATTTTTTATTTGCACATTTTTCAAAAATTGCAAAATGTTCTAATTTCATTTTTTTTGAAAATTAAAATATTTTATTTGCATATTTAATAAAAGTGCATAATATAATGTAAATCATTTTATTTGCACAATTTTAAAATGTTTTGTATTAATTTGTTCTACGTAAATATTTTATAAAAGCTCGAAATATTCCATATACTTGTTTTTAAGACAGTTTAAATTTTTGTAAACTGCGCATTTGTTCAAATTTATTGTTTAACAAAAAAAAATTAAAATGGCTAATTTTGAGTCTTCACTCGCGGTAGGATGAAGTCAACGCAAAGTCATACAAACAACAAGGTTAATTACAAAACTACAGAAATTATAACAACGGTGTAAAAAAAAACAACTTCATTATTTTTGCTATACATACACTTGCATCCAAAATTAAATTCACATTGACTGTGCTAAGGTCTCAGTTTATGGCTTGCAACGAGTAACGAGAAAAGGAGGCGAGAAATAGGAATTAAATTTTATACGGGGTTATTACCACACAACACACGAGAGACACGAGCAGCTGATGATGACGATGACGATGTGTTGGAACAACAACTTGTCGTACGAGCTGTTAGTTCCCGCATGTTCCGATTCTCTACGTGCTTTAAGTCTCTAAATTGTATGATTTTATGTGGTGTTTATAGCGTGTGGAGGTGGAAGGGTGTTAATTGAGCTATTGCGAACTATATGGTTACGGGTATAACAAGTCCCCTACATGCATCTATATGACAACACTAACAAGGAAAAGGTGGGCAAATGAATTTTTTATTGCCATTTACGATGTTGATTTTTGTATGCTGGAGCATTGTGTTTACCTTTTAAGCAGAACTGACTGCTTCTTTCTTGTTTTTGTATAGCTGAGGGATCGTCCATAAATGATGTCGTCGGTATAGGGTCAGTAGGTATATTTTAGTGCTAATGACATCTCGCGTGCTAAAGATAGTCGTTAAATTGGGGGTGGGTGGATAGGTTTTAAAACAGCGATAATTTTAGTGACATCATTTATGGACCATCCCTTATGGCGTATTGGCGTCAGTCCATTTCCACTTTACAGTCGTCTAGTTTAGTTATTAGCCGGTGTGCCGGTAGCCGCAGCTTCAAGTGTGCAATATAATATGCTGAATGAATTATGTATTTTTGTTATGAATTAATATTACATACAATGCAATGTTCTAGATTGCAACCCTTGTGTGTTCTATTTTTGTTATAAGAATTTTTTTATTGATGTATGTTAGTTTTTTATGGACACGGACACTGTTCTAATTTGTAACTTGTAATTTGTGTAATCTACAGCGGCAGACAAATTTAATTAATTATTTACATTTTACATGCTACCTACAAAGATTATCAGGTAAATTGATAGTAATTTAGTAATTTACGAGGGTTGTGATAGCTGATAATACAAGTAATACAAAAAATGCTTATCGGTATAATAGATAATATTATGGAAGCAACAAGAAACTGTGGAGAGTATAGCTCTTACAAAACAACATACAAAATTTGAAATTTAACCACTTGAATAAAATTGGTATTTTTTCTGTTATTTTGCTTGTAAAGTTTTTGTAAATTAATTAGAATGTTGATAAAATGTTTATTAGAAGGTGTTTTTGTCGTATGTTTATTTTAGATATTGGCTAATAACAAGATTAAAAAATTAATTGAAACATCCGTGTCGCTTTTATGAGTTTTTTAATTTTACTAAAGTACATTTTTGCGAGGGACTAAATTTTTACTATGTCAGTATTTACAAGTGGGCTAGATATCATATATATGTATTAGGAGTGAAAAATCAAAATGAGGCATATTTATTTTTAGCTTAAAGCGATATCTACACAAGCATTAAAATATCATCTTGAAAACAAGTAAAATCAAAATTTTGACGCTTTAAAATCATGTAAATAAAATGTTTTGCACTTTCAAAAAATTAAAAACGAAATATTTTGAACTTTTAAAAACGTTGTAAATAAAAATGTAGCACCTTTTAAAAACTTGTTTGTAGAGCTTTTTTCACTTTATAAAAATTTGAATATAGAGCATTCTAAAACTACCAGAAAAATTGTAGATAGAAAGTTTTGCAATCTAGAAATGTTATGTACAGAAAATGTTGCAGTTTTTAAAACTTGTGAACAAACAATCGCGCAATTTTCACATACTTGAACATATTGGAGCTTTCAAAAAAGCTTGAAGATAGAACATCTCCCACTTTAAAAGGATTCTATTTAGAAAATCTTGCAATTTTAAAAACATAAAGAAAAAACATTTTTAAATTTTTAAAAACTTGTAGATTTAGCATCTTGTAATTTGTAAAAACCCGTTAATAAAATATTTTGCACCTGTTAAAAAACTCGTAACTAACATTTTGCTTATTATTCTTATTTGAGGCTTGTTTCACATAGCTCATTTTAATTCCAGCTTGAAATGTGAAAATAGGTCACTTTGATTCTTCACTCACGATATTTTTTAAATTATACATAACATACTATTAGCGAAAATAATATGCACAACAAAGTAGTAATAATGTTTAATTATGATTTGTTGTTTTGTGCTTATTAAAGATGCACTTAATGTGAACATTTTGCGCACTTAGCTTTCATGAAGTTTTTTAAGGATGGTTTAAATTACGTATTTGACTTCTAGAGACGGCAACGGCAACAACCTGAAGTCCGACACGTGCGCTTACTATTTACATAGATGTTTATGCAAGTTGTGCGTTGACAGACAGGAATCATGTGCTCCCAACTGTTTGGTTGTGTAAGTCGTAAGTGTGTGTGTGCCTTTCGGTTTCAGAATCGGAAATACTCTGTATTTTGTAGCAATATGCATGAGAAACTACGGAAATAAAGAAAAAAATCGAAAACCTGTAACCACTCATAATAGGACAGTAGGCTTTGTAGCAGAGCAGAGTGATGGGAACGCCTGTAGAAGCGACTACGCGAAGATGAAAGAAAACAGCATAAATATTTATTACCATTTTCCAAGTCAAGTGTTGAGGCTCCAGGCTTCAATATTTTCAGAGATTTGACATGGATGTCTACAATTTTTTTTAAGTATCTTGCTTGCAGTAAAAGTATCCTAACAAAAAAGATATGTATACCAAAACTGCTAATGCTATCTCCTAACTAGTGTGATGTTGATGTTATAGCCTTTATAATGTAATACATCTTGTCTTCACTTTTGTTACAGTTACATATTCACCTCTCACATTTACACACATTGTCCAAATATTATGAATATTTTAATACGAGACATTTCCCAGTCCCAGGTGCGTCACAAGACAATAACGATGACGATATTACAAATACAAACTTAACACCCGCCAACGCCAACGCCATGGCCAAAGACAACGCGTTACCTAATTCACTTTTCAGAAACATTTAAATAGAATATTTTGCACTTAAAAAAAAACATTTTAACGGAATATTTTGCAATTTTCAAAACCGTGTATATAGAATATTTTGCACTCTTCAAAAACATTTAAATAAAATTTTCGCAATTTAAAAAAAAACGTAGATAAATATAATATTTTCAATTTAAAAAAAACAAGTCAATAGAACATTTGCACTTTTCAATTACATGTATATAGCATATTTTTCATTTGTTAAAGTTAAAATAAATCACGAACATAAAACATTTTGATCTTTTTACAAACTCATTATTAGCATTATACGCGCTATCTCATTTAGCATTTATTTTTAAAATAGCTCATTTTAATTCTGGCTTTGGATATGGGTCATTTTGGTTCTTCACAGACAATATAGAATTGTATAATATACTAAGCGCATAATATAATCTATATCTAATTGCTATAAATAATTATATGCATACCAAATTGAGTATTGAGAGTGTAATTAAAAACCCTCCCGCCGCTCCCCGCTATTATTTAAATGCAGCTCAATTTACTGAATTCCTGAGAATGTATGAAATGAGGAAATTTGCCGAAATTACGAAATATCAAATTGACGAATTTACGATACTTGGATTTTGAAGTTGATGTTGAGGAGCGAAGAAGAGAGAGAGAAAGTGTATCAGATTGCATTCCAATTATGATTAAAATCACACCCATGTGCCTCATAACGTCGTAAATTTAATACTTGAACAGGCTCGCAAAATTCTCAACTCTCCATCTTTCACTAATAATCCTCAGTCAGACTTCATGTGTGTGTGTGTGTGTAACATTAATTGCCAGGGATATGGGAGGCGAGCGGTGGACGGACGGCCGCAGTCGTCACTTCAAAATATAATGAGTACTTTCACATCTACTCAAGTCCTTTACAGTAACTTTGGACGGTGAAGGGGCGAGCGACTGTATAGTGTGGTAGTAAATTATGAGTGTAGCTAAATGTTTTCCAATTTCTATCAGTCTCCTGTCTCCTCCATAACTGTATGGAAATGTGGTTCCGAAAAGGAAAATCTGAGAGGTGAAGATGGGAAGCTTGACTATGCTTATTATTATCTTGTGGTACCGGCACCGGTACTGGACCCGGAATCCAAAACTGTTCCTGTCACACGTTACCATTAGCAGAAAGAGCGTGTGTATAGTTTAAGTGCTTAATTGTAAAGTAGAGAGTTTTGAGGAAATAAAGTGCGTCGCCTAATATTTAGCAAGGAGAAAGTGGGGAGGTGGAATATGAACTGAATTCACACATTCATGCTAACCTACATGTTGCAAGTTTGCAAGCTAAACTTCAGATATAATTTTAGGCTTAAATGCACTTCCGTGACTGTATCGTATGTTTTGGTGAAGAATCAAAATGACCCATTTCCAATTTTTTAGCAGAAATTAAATTGTACTATTAAACAAAATTCAAACAGAATAATTCTATAACACAGTTAAAATATTGTTTGGCACTTTTTAAAACTGTGTAAGTAGAAGTTGTTTTTTTATTTTTAGTAACATGTGAATAAAAATTTTTGCACAATTTAAAAGCACGTAAATTGAACATTTATGCACAATTTAGAAACACGTAAATAATGCATCATTTAAAAAAACATAAATTGAACAATTTTGCACAATTCAGAAAAATGTAAATTAAAAATTTATGCACAATTTAAAAACACGTAAATTGAACATTTTTGCAAAATTTAGAAACATGTAATTTATGCACCATTTAAAAACACGTATAGTAAACATTTTTGAACTTTTTAAAAACACTTTAATTGAAAATTTTGCCCTTTTCAAAAACATTTTAGTTGAAAATATTTTGCAGTTTTAAAAAGCCAAAAAAATAACAATCAGCACTTTTCGAAATCATATGCAAATAAAATATTTTGCATCTTTCAAAAGCAATTAAATAGAACAGTTCCGACATTTTACAAAACATGTAAATAATACATTTGGAACCTTTAATAAACATGTAAATAATACTACAATTAGCATTTTCAAAAATAAAATAAAATCAAAATAAATTATTTTGCACTTTTCAATAAACTACCTATAATCTTTAATGCATCATACACTTTATTTAACCTAAAGTTATAATATTTTGTGGACGTAGCTTATTTTAATTGTAACTTAAATAGAATATATGCTTAATTTTGATTCTTTGCGCACAATAAAAACATTTTGGCCAATAATAATGTAATACATCGTGTGGAAGATGAGATAGTTAAAGTACCATAACGCATTTGTATATAGTTAATATATGGCGTGTGGAGTTTTATAGAGTTGGGAGTTTCAGGAGTAACAATTATTTAATCACTGGTACTAGTAGTAAATGTTAAATCGATGCGATGATTTGAACTAATTATGAGTCGTGAATTATATTACTATAGAGATAATATATAGTTTACGGGCCAGTGAAGACACGGGCTAAAGAACGTTCTTGGTTATATATAGGACCACGTACGACTAAGACGTATGATGTCGTCTAGACTTTAGGCGGAATATCACGAGAGAGAAAGAAACCACTGTTGCCCATTTTAACAAATTAGTTCTAATGATTTGGAAGCGAAGTAGAAACCCATCACTAGGCGGACTGTACATCCTTCGATATTATATATCCATTTACTAGACTAAACGCGTCAGAAGCGTCCTGCTTAAGATCCATTACCTTCATTACTTTCACCATAATCGTTCTCGTTCTCGTTATATGTAATCATGAGCAATAACTTTCTCTCTAGATTTATTTGAGAGAATAACACAAGGCTATGAACTAACTGTACAGATGGAAGAATATACATTTGCACATATAGTTTCATGAAGAAAAGTGTGATGGGAAATAATAATAAAAATTACAAGTTACTGAATTTAATTGGAGAAAGTACATATAATTAAAATGCAATTTAATTATTATAAATTACAATTTTTTGAAAATTGTAAAAAAATGAAAATAAAAACTTTAAAACACAATTTAATTATGCTTTCACCGCAAAATTGAAACTATCGAAATCTTCGAAGATTTACTGCAAGTTTTACAATAAAATTATATATGATTTTGGGCTATAATGATATTGTTTAAAAATTGCGATATACGAAACATTTGTGTGTGCAAAATATTTAAACCAAAAACTTAACTCAAAAAAGCAAAATACTATTAGTAGATTCATGTTATTAAAATAACACACATTATATAATTTCCAAGTCCCTCCTCCGACTTGTCTGACGACCATGGTAATGTAAAAATTCATGTACTTTCTCTGCTGTTCATACAAAAGGTAGGAACTTAGTACAATGACATTTATTGCATTTATATGGAGAAAGTGTAAAAACTCATGTTTCCAGTTCTTTTGGTGAAAGCGGGCTACACTTTACCAGCATATATATGTGATTACTATTATTTCCATCGTCAACGTCAACCACGAACCACCATGCACCACTAACGCAAACACGATTTCCATGTCGATTTCTTCTCGCCTTCAATTTCGATTTGTTCCATACAGCGTTGTACATGTATACCTGTATCTACAATGTACTTTCTAACTTTTTACTGCAACTTGTACTGCAGCCGCAGCCATAGGACCAGTACCAGGGCCAGTGCCATGGAAAACTTTCACTCAAAGTTCGACTTTCACATCCATTTCCTCGTACAGTTTCTTCTAGACGGGTGTCCACCTCCATTTTATCTTTTGTGTGTGTGTGAGTGCTAATGTAAATATATACATAGTAATTCAGGTCGAATTCGAACTCGAATTCGAATTTTGAATGCAAGCCATATGATAAAAGTCCTGGAGAAAACAAAAAAATAGAAACTTTTTCCTCTCTTTTTTTAACAAAAAGGAACACACACACATGGTAGTCAACATTCAAGTTTTTCTAATCTACTTTACATGATCGATCCTCATTTTACATTCACGCAAATAATACATTCTCACTTTTACTAGTCCGAGTCCGATAGCAACGGCGGCAAGTCTTCTCAGAACAGTCCTCTTGTAACGACGACTACTGATACGAAAGAATAGCGCCATAATGATGTATAGGTAACGTTGACTGTATTGCTGTAATGTACTATACAGTGTAATCGTTGGTCTTATTCAAATTTCAGATATAAAACAGCAGGGACATACATTTTCTAAACAAAGCAAATTTTAGCAAACAAAGCCGTTTGCATAAAATGACATTATACATTGTGATTGGATTGATCTACTCGTGGGAGGTCCACGTCCGGCATTAAATATCGTACAAAGTAAACATGACATTTTACATGTAATATTCAAAAAATAAAGGAAAGTAATTATAGGGCTGCTTTCGCCCATGTACGAATTTCCAGAAATACATTTAAGCCTCTTTGAATGCGACGGCGCGACTTATATTTAAATTTTACAGTAGTATGTCGTTAAAATTGCTAAATGTGTTGTACTCTATTAAAATAATCTGTCTTCAATGTATGCACGTACATGCAGCAAGTTAAACCCACATGCCAGCTGCCGGCTACTGGCACTGGCACTGGCAAAAAAATGCCGTTCGTTTGTTACCGTCACAGCTTGTAGTTTGATGACCGGCACCGGCATCCGTTTAAAATCCAGCCAGTCGACTCAAGGCTCAAGATAAGCCTAAAGTAAAAAGCCAAAGGGAATTTTGCTGAAAATCTGAAGTCAGATTTGCATAAAAAATCCATAAAACTTTTTTTCTCTCTCTCTCTCGCTCACTTAGCCATTGCATTGGTGTTGAATGAATGGTAAGTTTAGCCTTGCTTAAGATAACAAGCGTACGCTGATATAAATCTTTGCAAACTTTCACTGTGTAGTTCTGACTGACGAGAAGAGATATGGACGGAGGATAAGAATTTTTTGAACGTAATTCTGACAAGAATGCGATGAGATTTACGGGATTGATAAGACAACGACTATACTAACTACTACTTTTAGTATTTTGATGCACGCATTATATAGGCAAAAGGGATTGCTTCAGAAATTTGCAGTAGAAGAAGTATGTATAAGCATAATATATCATTATCAGCCTCATCATAAGTTATTTATCTCTCATATTATAAAAAAACTACAAAAAGTTCAGCCTGCGTAACCTAAACGCACTCGTTGGAATTGGAGAAAGTTTTACACAAAATTAAGTAATGTAAGGTTACGATGTAGCTGTACATTTAGTAGCTTCTGGTCATAAAGAGTCTTGTTTGTATTCAATTCAAATCGATTTCGATATTTATGTCGATTCACATATTACACAGTCTCATAATGTTTCCTCACATAAAACATAAAAACGCCTCTATACTTTCACCTGCATCATTCCAGCGCCTATAAGCTTCTTTTCCCTATGCGTATTGTACCAAGTGAAAGTCTTTTGCAATAACTGCCAATATGTTATGGTTTTTGTACTGCTGATTATTTGCCCTCAAGTTGAAGCATATAATAGGGTTATCGTTTTGCCGTTTGAGCGGTGCTTTCCCTCATAAAATCTCCATATTATGCGAGTCAAGGCAAAATAATCTTACAGTAAATAAATGTATATCTATCCATTACACCCACATTAAAATTTTGTACAGTGTGGAAAGCGGAACACTTTGAACTTTGACTTTGAAGGTGATTTTATGCGATGTGGTATGATGTGATAAAACATGACGTAAAACTACAGTTTTATTTCTTAGAGGGTTGCAAGTGTACATACACATATAGACGTTAAATATACAATAATGAGCTCTTAAAAAGTACAACAAAAAGTTTTATTTTCCATATAGTAAACTATACTCTCTCCACTTCACAAGTTCATAGTAATTCAAAATACGTCCAAAGACTGTCATTAAGATTAAACAGGAAAAGTTGCTATCTGTGAAATTTCTCAAAATTCAAAAAAGCAACTTTTTCCTAGCTTTCAGCAGTTAGTTTTTCAATGTAGGGATTTTGTATTTGGAGAAAGTACTTAAGAAAGTCTGTTTTGCATCATAAAGAAGGACATCCTTATTTAAATGTGATACTTAAAGCTTTACAGTTTAGATTGGGAAATGTGTTTGTCTGTCAGGTAGGTCGGTAGTTTGGTGCTTAGGATGAGATATATACAGAAGCCGACGATAGGGATGAGAAAGTTGGTTTTTCTACAATGAAAATGGAAAAATGAAAAGCGGCCACTTGATTTCTTTTTTATGCGCTCCTCGCTCCTGTAAACCACTCACGTCTCATTTTTTGCTTCTAGGGCTAGACACAAAAGTGTTGTCAATAAGCCTGATCTCGTAACCGTAGCCGTAAACGTAGTACGCATTCTCCTGCTTTCTCTTTTTTATTGTAAGTCTCCCTATCTATATCATGGTAATTGTGTGGAGTGTTGGAAATATAAGAGAGAGAGAGAGAGAGAGAGATGGTTGGCCTACCATAATAAGAAGTGAGGTTAAATGGGAACATTCGCAGTTCATAGCTATTAAAGTAGCTCATTTCTCAGAGGAATTTTATTTTATTGACATTACGATTAAATTGTGTGTGTGTGAGTGTGGGTTATGGGTGTAATGCTTCAATGCAGATTCCTCGCTACACTTCAACCCTATAAACCATATGACAATCAAAATGGGTGTTTGTGCAGCGTCGGGAATGAGCCATGAGCAAGAGCGGATCTATAGAAATTGTTTCTGGGGTGGTGCGTAGTAATTATCAATAAAGAGGCGAATTAGTTCATTTCCAATTTAAACAAAAACTGAGCTATATTTCAAAAACAATAATTGAGATACAAGCGTCGAAAATGCTTACGAGTTTTTTGAAATGTGCAAAAATATTTTTTTACGTGTTTCCAAAAAGCTACTGAATTCTTTATTTATGGGATTTTTGCAAATTAAAAAATGTTCTGTTTACATGAGTTTTGCACAATAAAAAAATGAAAGGTGCAAAATGTTTTATTTACACGCTTTTGAAAGGTGCAAAATGTTCTACTAACATGTTTTTGAAACGTGCAAAATTTTCTTTTTACCTGTTTTCGCACAGTGCAAAATGTTGTATTGACCTGTTTTTGAAAAGTGCAAAATATTCTATTTATACGGTTTTTAAATTTTCAAAATGTCGAATTAGGATATTTTAAAAAATCGTAATACATTTTTTAGCATCATTTTCAAAAATGCAAAATATTACACGTCAATGTTTTAAAAATGTGCAATTTATTCATTCTTTATGCTTTCAGAATTCTAATATTATATGTAATGTTTTTTATAACCCCTGCAAAACTGAGGCATAGGATCCTTTATGTGCCGCGTATATGATTGGGTTTTGGGAATTTCGGACGTTTTCATAATCACCATTCATATACACTTCATCATCAACTTTTCCTATAGCAATAATCCTTTATGAATTTTTTCCTTATTTCATAAAGGACATGAACTATAGTTTTTTTAGTTTTAGTTTCATATGCATTTTCATTTTATTCAAAGGTAGGTACCTATTATTTTAAACAACATAATTTTATCATTGCATTTCATTTATTAAACAGCAGCATTGAATCATCTTCATTTAGTGCATGTGTTGATAATTTCGGAACTATTTTATATAAGAAGTAGGTAGGCTAATCATTTTGTTTCAATAATAGCTAAGCTTAAGATAGTTAACTGGTCAAACTTAAAACTATTACGTGAAATTCTGAGAATAACGTAGTTTCACTGTTGCAATAAGATCAAAGATGAAAACATCAACGATTTTACAAAGTACCTACACCAACGTGATTAAAGACTGCCATGAACTAACACTAATAAGTTCTTTAAAAAGTTCGTGGTGCTGGTAATGAAATGAAACATTAACTAATTTCCATGTAAAGTTCTGATCAAAGCAGAAAACAATACAGTTTGTGAACACAAAACAAAATATCTGATTTAGCTAGAATCCAACCACTTTCACGTAATACAGTTTCTTGTCTCAACATTTCATCTGTACAGCCACACTACAGTAACTCAAATCACATTGCAATTTAACTAATGCCACTAATCACTCGTAAAATAACCAATATTTAACTTACAGTACTTAAGTACTCAATAAAACTATCACTGAATCACAGTTAAAAGTCAGTTATACTACAGAAACGTAGCCTGTGAGCTTGACGAAGCAGCATGCACTACACAACCTTGCGTTGGAATGATTTTTGTCGGTTAGCGTTTGAATCGTCCTGCGGACCGACGAGACACATGAAAAGCCATTGAGTGGCAAAGGACCGACACGTGCAGCTAAGGGCTCGTAACTACACTACATGGTGTGTTGGTTTCGATGGGCGATTGGACTGACATTGAAAGTGCTCGAAGTGCTGATCAGCTTATTATTGCAAATATGTACGTATGGTTTGTGCAGCCCAATTTATTATATTATTTCATGGGCACTTAGGTAGGTATTTCCTGTCAATTGTTGACAAAAATACCTAATACATTTATTAAAAATATGAAACCTTCATTAATAACATAATTCAACTTCATTATAATTATTTTTGCTGTCACTGTCTTTTGGAACTTTAATTTTGGAAAAATTCCTTACAAATTAATTTTGGTACCGTATCATAAGCCAAGATAAGATAATTTTAAAATAAAAACTAGCTCGTTAATTTTTTAATCGTTAATTTATGTTACATAACTTATAGTAACGCACATAATTGCAATAAATATTTAAAATAATAAATAAAATGAGCATTGGGAATTCATCCCATAGGATGTGATAGATCATATTCTTATACACTACAAATCCTTTGGGATTACTGAAATCATTATCCTGTATACTGTGTATCATATATGATGAACTAGATCATTTTCAGAAATAAATTGAATTCATAAAGGATCCCAACCAATAGTTTTGCGGGGGAAATGAAGAAATTTAGTTTCAAGCTGAAATTGATGGGTCAAATTATTCTTACAAGGGAATGACGCGACATGACCGACCCAGAATTTGGAAAGACCTATCTCAAAAAATCAGGCTACTTTTAAATAGTATAGATCCAAAGTAACTCGAGTGCATTTTGCGTCGTTCGCCTAGAACAGCGCGGCAAAGTTTAAAAAAATTCAAATTTTAAATATTTGCCGCCCTGCAGTTTCTACAGTTATTAACCGATTTTGATGAAATTTGGGTTTTTCTTATTCTAAGGCCGTTATCTAAAAAGTTATTACAGGATTTTCGAAAATTCGAAAATTTTAATTTTTTTTGAAAAATTGGTTAAAAAACCGGGCCTCAAAAATATGGGTTTCCTTGATTTTTTTCAAAAAAAATTAAAATTTTCGAATTTTCGAAAATCCTAAAACAACTTTTTAGATAACGGCCTTAGAATAAGAAAAAACCAAATTTCATCAAAATCGGTTAATAACTGTAGAAACTGCATGGGGGCAAATATTTAAAATTTGATTTTTTTAAAACTTTGCCTCGCTGTTCTAGGCGAACGACTAAAAATGCACTCGAGTTACTCTGGATCTATACTATTTAAAAGTAGCCTGATTTTTTTAAATAGGTTTTTCCAAATTCTGGGTCGGTCATGTCGCGTCATTCCCTTGTTAGTAGTAATCCTGAGTCATTTTGATGTGGACATTGCCCACATTCCAGATCCGTGCCTGTAAATGGCCACGTCCTTGGTCATGGGCAATTTTACTGCAAGGCTACTATTAAATTTGTTACTACGTTTACGTTCGCTCCCTCTCTCTCTCTCTCACTCTCGCCAAGGCGATACTCTTAATAGCCCCGATAGCTTGTCGACTGGAACTATGAATCCGAAACTGGAACTAATGATGGAGGAAAAGTGTACAAGGATATTACCCCGTAAGAATCTTTACGATTACGATACGATTAATACACTTTCACTTCCTTCCAACGAGTAATCCAACATTCAACATTTTACATTAGAACCCAAAACGACCAGCACAATACCATAGACTAGACACTGCCCAGACATACGTCGCTCTCCTTTGACATTCACACAGCAGCACAGAACTAAACGTACAACTGGGGGCTGGACGGAAAGTTAAGCAAGTGAAAGTCACTTTAGATCTTTTAAGGATGCCCTTATCTTCCGTCGTTTCGAGTCGTTTGTATTACATTACTCTCCCCTTTTCAAGCCATCCGCAGCCAGCCAGCCAGCTGCTCACTTTCTCCTTTCCCCAAAGAACCTTGTCACATTTTGGAAAATATATGTACTTTTTCCACGTCTTGCTTCTTTCTTCCAGTCTGTGACTTTATTTCAATGCTAAAAAATTGAGCCTCTTTCTCCAGCTCACAAAAATAAGACTCAAAACTGTTTAAGAGGCTGTATAGTTTTAGCGACAGATTTTTTGGGTGATAAAAATGGGAACTTGCGTATGCTATTTGAGTATTAAAAGTTCTTAGTTTCTATTTTCTTAAGATGTGATTCAAATGGAACTTGTCCTAACGATTGGAGCTAGTTTTCATATCTTACTTTCTCTCTTGTTTTTTACTAGAGAAAGCCACATCTGTAAATGACTTTCTATTACATACATTTGTCACGTGTGTGCGTGTGGGTGGGATAAGATTTAGAAGCACTCGTGCCATGTTATTCGTTCATGACCAGGAAATGATTTTATCTTGATCGTGGTTGCTTCGTTAGCTTTGGAATGTAGTGTACTATACTGCGTCTTCTGTTCAGAGACAAGATCAAGTCATCCCTGGGGCTCGTGTTCTAGTTGTGGTTCTGGTCTCTGAACTTGAATCTTATCTCCAATGTCATTCCCCATTACTTTCTTCATCCCACTTTCACTTTAACCTCTTGTAATATCTTAAAATTCTTCAAGCTAACGGCCCTGTCCCCGTGACATATAGGGACCACATCTTTCTTATTGCCTATATCTGTCTTCCCGAGAGTCCACCCTTTGACTTTGCTGAGAAGTTTTACTTTCTCCACTTAAGTAAGATTGATATTACAATTGATAGTGATAGTCTTATCGTCATCGTATCTTATCTTATCGTACCACCACCCACCCATTACGACATACATATTCGAGTTGTATGTACTTTGAGCAAGTAGAATGTGGTTAGAGAAGATTTGGGAGTGAAATTAAGGAGAAAGTTATAATGATACGCAACATTAAATCACAAAGTAGTCTGAATTCATTTACTTAGGATTTCCGCAAAGTATCTTTTCAGGTTAGTTTTGCTCGTGTGAGTCGCACTTAAGTACAGGCTGGGCCGCAGGAGAAACGGAGGAAGTAGAGTCAGTCAACTGGTAGTTTTACTTTCATTTCGTTTTCAAAGGTTTTATTGCGTTGTTGTGCTGTGAATATTTTATTAATTTAGTCGTCCATGCATCTTGTTGAAATCCTGGCAATTTACTGGGTTAAAGGATATTGTTTTTGTGCGTATGCTGAATAGCATAAGGAATAATAAAACAAACGCAGTGAGATATAACAAACTAAATGAATCATCTTGTGTATGTAATGTTTACTACTGAACTGCAAAAAAAAACGTGAAAGTCAACGCTAAAAAGTTGTTAGTTTAGGCTAAAAATAGAAGAAGCTTATGTTTGTGAAGACAATCTTTTTGAATTCAATGTACAATATTTTTGAAAATTACGTTTACAGTCGGAAATATCCTTTCAAAACTGTAATTCCTTTAATATATTAAAAATTTTCAAATTATAAGTCACACAATATTAAAGAGCTACTGAAAAGAAAGCTAAAATTTGTCTAAAAAATTTCCATTAAAATCTCTAGATTGTACACCTTATCTGTAAGAGGATTATTATCAGATATTTATGTAAGTTTCTACTATGTACGTAACGTACGTAATAAGTCTATAACTGCAGAAAGAACTAATGATAAAAAGACATAATTATAATTTTGATGACTTTCTAAAATAAGGTGGAAATATCCTGATTAAATTATTTACAATACGAAATCATCTTATAGATATCACCAGCGTTTGCTATTTACCCTATGTAATCCATTCACCAGAAAATCCCAAACAATTTTTATTAATTTAAAAAAGTCTAAAATTCGGCCTCAAAAATTAAATATTAAAATTCCTTTATAGCAATCTACTTCTCAAATCTATATTCCACTTGTACATATATTTCATCATTCCTATGAATACCTCCTTGAAACTTGTAGCCGCTTTCTATACCTGCGTTATGTATCCAGCCAGCGTCTATTTTTAAAATTTTGAAATTCAAAAGAAAATTTGGTTATATATGGAAATTATATAATAATATGATTAAAATCTAAATCTAAATCATGCTCTAATGCACCTCAAGTGATTCTTACGTACGTACTCTCTGATACAGTTACGTTCTCTTCCTAATTACTCAATCTGTCTTTCGATCCTCTCGATCTTGTGTAGCATTAAAAAAAGATGAATAAAAATTCGCTCACTTTTATCAAAATATTGTTGAGTCTATATTACAGCCTCAGTGAGTGAAGCACTGGGGCGTTAGATGATGTAGAAATGGAATAAGGGTGAAAGTAGGTAACTCTACAGATATATAACTACCAAGAAAAATTGTATGTACTGCCTTACATTCCCTTGCTATATATGCCTCCGAGTAAAAACTTCTTTGAAATATTCGCAAATCTTGATAATCTGAGACTGGAGCGGATGCCATGGTCGGCATTCTACTTACTTTCTCTGAGTCAGCCGCGCATCAAAATTTTTCCAAGAACACCTTTTTCTTTCTTCTTCTTCATTTTACTCCCAAATCTTTCGATCAGGATCGAACTGGAGACCTCCTCTGTACGAGTGGAATCCTGACAAGTCTTTTGAAATCTTCATGTGCCCATGCCATGTAGTATGTCAGAGAGAAAGAAGGGTCATAGTAATTGGCAAAAGTAGGGAGAAAGTGGAAAAAGTGGGAGAAAGCGAAAGAATAAGTAAAAGTATGAGAAATCAAGAAAAAG
The DNA here is from genome assembly GCA_949802685.1 of Dicyrtomina minuta. Lineage (NCBI taxonomy): Eukaryota > Metazoa > Arthropoda > Collembola > Symphypleona > Dicyrtomidae > Dicyrtomina > Dicyrtomina minuta. The sequence goes on along the minus strand of OX461808.1, from coordinate 60,949,284 downwards.
CCAGAATGTGTGGTGGTCTTGGTTTTGAGTTCACCTGAGGCTAAATCCGTAACTTAATCCTAATCTTGAGCTTCCTTTACAATTCACTTCTTCGTCCTGCTCCTTTGAACAATCATATGTTAGGATGTACATATAATGTACTTTTACTTCCTTTCTTTCCATTGTAGACTTGAAATGGTTTCCTTGGTCTTTGGTTTCCTGAACCGTTCCCGCGATCCGGAAAAAATGGTTGTTTAATATTTACACATATTCGTAATGAGAATCCCAATGTTAATTTATTATTATTATTTATTATCGCGCGCCATATATTGTATGGTCGTAGGCTTTGTAGGTATGACGTAGCGGCCTCTATTTTTAGCGTATACTGTACATAGGCCGTCCTGGATGGTATATTTCTGTTGAATTTTGAATCGTGATGGATAACAAATATGTACTTGGGTATTTCTATAAAACGTGTGTAGTTTGTTGAGAAAGGTGGGGGGAGCATTCACAAATTCTGTCTGCTGTATGTAAGTAGAATATAAAGTAAGAGGTGAGTAAATTCCATTGTGAATTTTAGAATTGAGAAATTGGGAACACTCAGACGCCAAGCGTCAATTTTATATAGGATAGAAAGCATTAGTTTATATTGGATTGAAGTAACTTTTTGAGTAGGAGTGTTTAGGTTGGGTATAAGATAAAATATGAGGGAAATCGCATGGGATATTAAAGGCAGGATCTGGATGTTTGGAGTTGAATAGAGAAGGAAATTTTATCCTAAAGAGTCCCAGTGGACAGCTTGGAGCATCTCTGTTCAGTTCTGTAGTAGCTTTTCTAGGAGAACCGGTTCCAGTTCGCGTAACTAGTAAAACCAGTAACCGTTCCCTTATCCCTTATTCAAGTCCATGACAAGCTGAAGTTGGAGTATTTTTTTTTGTTCCATGTATATTTCCCACACGAACTTTCACTCTATATGACTTACTTATCGTTAGATCCAAAATCCCTCTTGGTATTAGTTTGGAGTATGGGTGTATGTACATATATGGATATTGCTATTATGTACGTAATGTACCGTATTTTCCAGAGAAGTTGACCCTGCTTACGACTCACAAACGGACGTTGACAATTCGCCCACTATGCTGAATGATACCGGGTTTCTAACTTAGGCACTGACATGACGTTAATTTTTAGTTTCCTTAAACAAGATATAGATATCCTCAGTGAAGAACCAAAATGACCCATATCCATTTGTAGCTAAAACAAATATCCGCTATCTACCAAAATATGTCTTGAAAGCATCCAAATAGGATATTTGATATTTTGTACTTTTCAAAAACATGTAAATAGAATATTTTGCACTTTTATAAAATAACAAAATAGAACATTTTGCACTTCTGGAAACAACAAAATAAAACATTTTGCACTTTTGAAAAACAAAAAAAAACATTTTCACACTTTTGGAAAACAACAAAATAAAACATTTTGCACTTTTCAAAAACATGTAATTAACATTTGACGCATGTTTCTCATTTGTTTATGATATTGCTCATTTTGATTGTAGCTTAAATTGCATGTGGGTAATTTTGATTCTTCACAGACGATATTTGAATTTTGCATGTTTGACTTAGTCTTGTTACACATACGAGCCTATTGCAGTGTTTCAACCCGTCCAAATTCCAAAACTGGGGCATGTTAAACCCATCTACTACTTAAGGGGACGTATGCTGTGTTTGAGCGAACCCGCGCAAAAAATAATAAAATATGCAACCTTCAAGGAATAGGCCATCGAAGAGTCCAAATTAGTAGACTCTAGACAGAGGATAAATTCTTAATGGCGTTAAGCTATGGCGATTTTTAGTTATAAGGAGTGAAGTATTTAGAACAAATTTTTCATTATAAAATTTATATTCAATCTTCGAATTTTCGAATATTTAATCGGATCTAATTTGTTAAATCCCGATTGTTGGTTGAAGGGATTTTACTTGACTTTGACTGACAGCGTTGAAAAGTGCAATACAAGGCAGCAAATTTAAATGAGACAGTTCAACGCCGTTTCATGAATTACTGGTACTCCGAATTATTCTGCCGATGCCCCACTGCAGCCCTTGAGAATAGGGTTTTGCAAGTGCCTCATTACCAACATAGGGACAAAATTTCGAGACAATAGAACGCAATTTTAGTGAAACCTACATAAAATATTTTCACATTTTTGAGTGGGTCATACATTTGCCTAGGCACTCCAGAAGAGATATTTGGTATTTTCGTTTTCATTTAGATGCAATTAACCCCCAAACACGGGACGATCTACGCTCCCCATATAGTCGCTTGTTAATTTTGCCAATTTTTAATATCGGTTAGTGACCAAAATAAATATAATTTTTGGAATTTTGCTTCCCAAGTCCCTAGATACGACATCAAGCAATGTGGAAAAAATGTTAAATATTCCTATCTATTTTTTTAATACCAGTTCTATTGTCGCAAAAAACAGCATACACGCCCTTAAAGAGACCGCCTTGCAAAAGAAAAAAAAATACAGTTGCTTGTAAGTTTTTGTTTGAGCTTTTTGGAGTATTCGTCTGTTCGATTCTATCCTGTATGTACTTCCCGCCCCCACATGTTAAGAAGTTAGTCTACCATAACCAAACTACATACATACCTATGTATGTTATATTGGTAGATAGATAGGTACATAAGCTACGTTTTATATTCCTAACCTGTCCTTTTGTATGTGCCCACTCCACACCATTCTATACAAAATACAGTTAACGGGAGCAGTTACTATTATTTACATTTCTGCCCAAGTAAATCCACTATATTTTTATGTATATACAGTTGCAGATATATAAAATGCCTAAAAATTGTTCGCCAATGCAATGCTGCAAAAAAGTAGTATCAAGGTAATTTTTTGTAATATCAATTTAAAAAAATGTTTTATAGAGTTTAAACATTGCAGATTTAAATTAATATCCAAATGGTGCTAAACTAAATTCAAAACAAAAACAATACATTAAATATAAGACTATTGTACGATACACAGTAAAAATTGCGGTGAAAATCGCTATTGTTTTAAATTCCATTATTTTTTCAATTAAATCCTGCTATAGTATCTACTGTCGTATCCTGTGATGTGTAAGTCACGTAAAATTTTATTTTAAGGTTTTAAAAGAAAAAAGTAAATAGTACATTTTGAACATTTAAGCTGGGTACGAATAACAACTGGACAGACGAACTACGAATGAAATTAAATCCAATCAAATGTAATGTTATGGTAATCAATAAATCTGGAAATAATAACTATAACCAAGTGAGCTTAATGTTAAATAATATTATACTACCAGTTGTAAATAGTATAAAGCTGTTGGGTGTTCAAATAAATGATAAGCTGGTATGGGATGAGCATGTAAATAAGGTAGCAAAAAAAGCCTCTAAGAAGGTATATATATTAAGGAAACTAAAATCTTAGGGATTTAAAAAAGAGCAGCTAGCAATAATAATAATTTACAAAACGTATGTGCGAAGCAATATGGAGTATGCTTCTCATGCTATAAGCCAAAGTCTAAGTAAGAAATTACTCTCAAAAATTTCTAAAATTGAAAAACGGTGTCTCGGAATAATATTACATGAGTATGTAAGTGGAAGAAACTATGATGAAGCGGCGTTAAAAGTTCACACAGATAAAATAGAAAATAGATATAAAAAATTACTGCTTAGTTTTGGAAAAAAAATGACCAAATCAAAAAGATATTCGGCATGGCTTCTGCCTTATGTACGCTGTAATGATAGACCCAGTAGAACAAAAACTAAGTATAGACTAATAAAATGTAGCACGGAAAAATATCGTTCCTCAACGATACCTGCTCTACTTAGATTACTGCAAACCTAAAAATTGAACTAATATTACCGCCTACTTACTTACTGTTATCATGAAACAACAACTCCTAGAAAAACAATACTTGAATAATACTATAAAGAACGTACCTAATTCGATAAACTTTCATCCACTGCGCTTGTATATGACGCGTGTGGGCTTCTTAATATTTCCTAATAAAATTGTAAAATAAGAACTGTTGTTAGGTAGATTAAGCAAAAAAAACTATCTGTCAAATTTGCTGTTTTCGAGAATAGTAACATATTTGTGTTATTCTTGTGGATTTATAATTTAAATTGGTAAAAGAAAGATAATAAAACCCAGAATAATAATAATAATAATACAATGTTAACGAAGGGGAAAGTATTAAAGCAAAATAATGTATCTTTCACATATAAGCACAACAACATTAAATAAAATGTGAGTGGCTTTAATATGTAAAGCTTCGGCATGATCTCCGTCTACAATGCAATATGTGGCTGAATGTGGTCACAGTCTCGTAGTACAATGGGGAATCGGAGAGAAAAAAAGGATAAAATGCTCAAGATGAAGAACACTGATACAGAGAGCTACTCACGAGAGACTTCTCTTCAAACAATTGGCTCAAAGACTCAAATAGCAGAACATAGAATAAAAAAGAGGAGGGAGAAATATGATGGGATACAAAAAAAAAGAAATAAAAAAAATAAGGATATAATATTATAAATGTACTTTCACAATTTAGATTTAAAGATTCTAGATTTGCCATATCCATTGATATGGAGCCGGAGCCTGAGATGGAATGAGTATGTAATGTAGTTAATACTATCAACATTTTTTAGCAAGGCAGTAATATTAAGGTAAATGTGGATATGATATATTCATATAAAAATACAATATTAGAGTAATAATATTATAAACAGCTGATACGGTGATAGGAGGTGCAATAGATCGTTAGAAAAGAGTAAAAACTAGCTATGTAATATATTAAAACACAATGGCTATTTAATGATTTTTTGAAGTATGAAAAATACTGTATTTACAATTTTTCTAAAATTGCTGATTATAAGGTATTTGTTGCTTACATTTTTCAAATTTTGTACATATCGTCTATAAAGAAACAAAATGGCCCATATACAATTTAAGCTACAATCAAAATAAGCTATGTCATAAAAACGAAATTAAAAACATGTGTAATTTTAATGGTTTTGAAAAAGTGCAAAATTTTTTAATTCCATGTTTTCTCAAAGGTGCCAAAATTTCTTATTTTATGTTTCTGAAAAAGTGCAAAATTTTCTTATTCCATGCTTTTGAAAAGAGGAAAGTGTTCTTTTTAAATGCTCTCAAAACATATTTCAGCTATTACTACAAAAAATAAAACAAAGTTAAAAAATTTTGAAAACTGTAATGGCTTGTTTTACCACCACACTATTACGCTGAAAACCACTCTTCCATTCCATGATTCCATGCACAGACACTATATTCCTTAGCGTGGTATTACTCTCTCTATACATTTCTACAAAAGATTATAAGTACCCGAGGTGGGTCTATGTCTCTGTGTTAGTAGTGAAAACTGAAACCATACACCATATATAGTAAGCTTTAGATTGGAGATAACTTTATCATTTTTTTTCATGCACGGTAGAACTTATATAGAAGTAGAAAGCAGAACGCATCGAATGTAGGAAAGAAGTAAGAAAGAATAAGAAAGGGAGAAAAAAACATCTCTTATATTATGTTCTTCATGGCCACAATCCACAAATTCACGATAAGGAAATTGTTCCATTTTCAATCCTCAATGCTTTCACTCCTTTCTTCATTTTTTTTACTCCCTTTCCCCCTTTTTCCGCCTAGCTTCTTCGTCTTCGTCTTCGTCTCCATTCATACTTTTGTGTGTCTTATATATTCATTTCCTCCTTTTTTACTTTTTTTCTCTCTCCCTTTCCTATATAGGACAAGAACACCATCATTTCATTCTCCAGGTTTTTTTCTCGTTTTCGTTCTCGTACAAAATACTGTATATTATGCTTTTAGAACTCTGAATCCAGAAGACATGGGTTTGCTTTTGATATCTTTGTTTAGTTGCTACAATCAATATATATTTTCTCATAATATTTTATATTGTCTCTTTTTCTTTCTTAGGAGAAAGTAGAAAGTCTCTGTTTTGAGTTCTTATCTTTTTCTCTCATTTTTGTTTATTTTTGCTTTCTCCACTTTCTCTACTTTCCCCACTTTCTCCATTTTTTCTATATATTTTTATTTTACACGACTCTCATTTTTAGTACTTAAAAACATTTTTTTCCTCTGGTTTTTTTTTGCCATAGAGAAAAATAGTAATGTGATAGGATGTATAGTAGTACAGAACACGCAGAAGGGACGGAAAGATTAGAATCCTAAAATACAGTCACATTTTACGTGCACGAAATCATTTAATTCAATTTTTGGCAATTTCATTTACGAGTTTGTATATATACATTATTTATATAAATAAAAGCCGAGAGAGGATAGAAAGAGGAAGTTGCTATTTTTTCACATGGTTGACGAACAAGAGCGGAAATTTAATTAAAAATTATGAGAAAAACATTTCGTACTTGAGGATATAGAGATCATATTGTGTATATAGGCATAGAAGTGCATAGGATTAGGTAGATGTTTCATTAAATTAAAAATGTCTTGTTTCCACACACTATTTTTCTACATAGTGTTCTGAAATGCAAAAGCCACTATCGTCTTTATTTTAATTATTATAAAATATTTCGTCTCCGCTTCCCTTTAAACTGACAGAGACATTTAAATGGCAATATAAATAAAAATAATTTTAATTAATAAACTAATTAAAATATTAAGTAAAATTTTTTATTAAGAATCTTAGATATCTTAAAGAAACTGCTCATGCCTTTATTATATGTAAAATTACCACAAAATTAAAATCTGCGGCAGCTCGTTGAGTTAATTTAATTTACTTTCTCTATTTAAAATATTAATAATTATTATGCGTGTCAACAGTTTTGGTACACGCTTTTTGTTTAGCTTTAATCTAATTATGAGGGCAAAACTATAATGTTTAAATTGTACGTAAGCCATTATATTATACTGTTTTGAATGTTAATGTAGACTTGTTAAATTCAAATTTAAATTTAAATATTTGAAATTCATTCGTATTCAAATGAAGGAGGCACTCCAAGACTTGAGGCACTCCATAGCCAACAAATTATAACACTGACATTTTGGTATTTTGGTTTCGTAATTATTTTGCCTACGTTCTGCAAGCTTGAGAAGACATTTCATTCTGCATTCAACATTCAGCAGACCCCGCATTTTGTGCCCATTTTATTCTTTTTCTATTCTGCACGACTGCATTTGCACATTAAATAATTTCACGCATATTTCGAAGAGCATAACCCGTGAAACTAATACTTTTCATACATTTCCATTTCCATTTTTTATTATTATCCGCATTATATTGTTATTAGATCTTCTTTCTTTTCGTTTTGATAATCTAATAAAAATGCAAGAAATTTAAGATAAAAAAAAATGTCTGCTATAACCCCACAAAAATTTTCTTTCCTAAAAGTTTCAGTTTGTTTCCATAAATAATGCACCGTATTACTCTATAGCCTTCTGACGTCTATAAATTTTACTATTTGATACAATTTATTTTTGTATTAAATAATCAACAAATGTAAAAAGCAAAAATGTCATGTCATATTTTAAGTACAGTAGACTGCCATAACTATCATCCTTGATCTCATACGCAGGTCATTACATTTATTATTGAAAGAAATTAAATCTGTATATGACTTAATTATGCAAACAGACCATTATATGGAATTATGGAACTGGTGGTAGCATGTCAAAAGTAAAAAATCAAAATGGTCCACATTTATTTTTGAGCTAGAATTAAAATGAGCTATGTTTACAAACAAATAGGTAGATAAACAAAATTAAAATTAAAAGGTTTGAGAGAGGTCAAAATGTTCTATGTACATGGTTATGTCGAATTTAAAATGTAATATTTACTTCTATTTACTCGTTTATTGAAAAATGCAAAATTTTCTGTTTGCATGATTTTTTAAAGTTTCAAAATGTTCAAATTTGCACTTTTTGGAAAAGTGTAAAATCCCCTGTTTACATAATTCCGAAAATTGCAAAAAGTTCTATCAACATGTTTTTCAAATTTCAAAATATTCTATGTTGGTATATATTTTTGAAAATTACAATATCGTCTATTTTTATGTTTTTGAAAAAATCGAATGGTTCGATTTCCTTGATTTTTGGAAATTGTACATCTGTTTACATCTTTTAAAAAAGGTGCAAAAACAGTCATTTAAATGTTTTTAAAAAGTTTGAAATATTCTTTATACGCGTTTTCAAAAAAATCAAAATCGTCTACATGTTTTTAAAAAAAAATCAAATTGTTCTATGTTCAAGTTGTTCCTTGATTTTTGAAAATGGTAAAAAGTTCTGTTTACATGTTTTGAAAAAGGTGCAAAACCTGTCATTTAAACGTTTTTGCAAAGTGTGAAATATTCAATATACACGTTTTTGCAAAGTGTGAAATATTTTATGTACATGTTTTTCAAAATTTCAAAATTGTCTATTTACATGTTTCTAAGAAACTCAAATGTTATATATATTTTCATGATTTTTAAAAAATGTATAAAATATTTAATTTACTCGCTTTCAAAATTATGATTTTTGAAAATTTTTGGTAGGTAGTGAATTTTATTCTTTCTAGGTATAAAAATGAACACATCCTCTGGGAAGGATTTAATTTGTTTTCGTTCATTCTTTGCGAAAAACCAAACCGTGTACTTTCACTATTTTTTCTATAAGTAAAACGGCTTCTTTGCTTATAGCACTATTGATGGAAGGAAAATGCTTTGCTTTTAGATTAAATTGGAAGAAACCGGATTTGATACTTTACTGACGATATGACATTTTGTTTCTTCTTTCTTATGATAATATGCATACCTTAAATGTTGCAATTATTAACCAGGGCATATAACTTTCCCTATAACGACGGCAGCCGACAGGCTACATATTACATGGAGACAACTTTGAAAACCACGACGACTTTGACACACAGCTACGGAGGCGAGTGCTGCTCTGTAAAAAAATACGACAGGGAAAAACTGGAAATCCAGTGAAAAGCTCTTGAAATCTGAGTGCAAAATTCATTGCAAATTTCCATTTTGTCAGGCTAAAACGTGCGGTGGCGCTTGGGAAATTAAAGTATGCGGTAAAGGATTAACTCAAGTTATTCCTTTTAAAATTTGTCCGAGTAAGTGCAGTTATGTAATTCTTAGAGAAAAAGAGCATACTGTCTACCAGTACCTCTACCGTACGTCGTACAGTAGTAAACTCGCTTACTATTTAAACTGATAAATCTCAGACTGGTGCACTCGTTGTCAATCTGTTTTACGTACTCCTACTTACAATATTTTGTCTGTGGTGGTGCTGGTCCTTGCAAATAACCTGCACTACGTCCATTAAAAAGACCGCCTTGAGCAAATTGCCGCACAGTAAACTCTTTAAAATGTACAGTAAACAAAAATAAAGGTGTGTGTGTAAACATATACATATGAAGTGTGAAGACGCAAAAAGACCTATTTTCTTTTTGGCTAAAAACAAAACGTACCATATCAAAGAAATTTAAATATCTCTGTCATAAGAAAATGTGAACAGAACATTTTGCATTTCTCAAATAACATGTAAATGGAGCATTTTACACTTTATAAAAACATTTAAATAGAAGATTTTCCACTTTTTTATACCATGCAAATTACAAATTTTAAACTTTTCAAAATTCATGTAATCATAACATTTTGGTCTTTTCAATAACATGTAAATAGAACATTTTGTGCTTTTTCAAAACATATATGTATGTACCTATGTATGTATTAAAGGAGTATAGGGGCATTCGAACATATCATTCATGGCCCCACTCTTTGCTTTAAATTTTGCTATATGATTCGAAGTTCCCGCGAAAGAGTATGGAACTAGATCGCATTGGGCTTCTCATCACTTTACTTATTGGTACGAAGGAAAGAAGATAGAATAGAAATGAAAGCCATCGAATTGAATATTACGGCTGTTAAAGATTGCGGTATAAGGTTAATGCCCTGTCGGCTTTGAAACTATTTGAGCAAGCTCAGGTTCGGTATATTGAACATCCCCGTATATGCACAAGCGAGAACCACCTCACTAGTTCATAAACAGTATCTGTTCACCGCACCCCGCACAGTTACGTCAAGTATATGGGACACAGCATGAGAGTGAATGGAGACTTGTAGTAAGGTAGAAGAGAATGGTCTGCTTAACTATATTGCAACTATACCTAAGTACGAGGAAACAGCTGCTGGTCTGCTGGACACGCATTTTCATACGGCCGTCTATGTCTCATATACACATATGAACGGCCGTATACTGAGTCCCCTTAGTTGCTCACGAAAAACTCTCAAACCCCCCCTCCCCACCAAGCCCTTCCACAACACTAACTTCTGCGCAACCTGACGTAAAAGCACTACCTGACTAAGGATTCTCTCATACGGATCAAAAAGAAACGTCGAGATATCGAGGACAGAGCACTGCTCCCCTCGGCCACAAAGTCAGGCTTTTTTCAAAACATATATATACTATACATTGGACTCTTGCAAAAACTATTAATAAACCGATTTCTAAAGTTTTAAAATATCGTAATAGACATTTTCCGCATCAATATCATTTATAGAGTATTTTACACAAATTGTTTTAGTTCCAGCTTGAATTGTGTATCGACGATTTCGCTTCTTCACTCACTATACATATAGAATACAAGTGAAGAAATTCTAGCCAAGATATACATATGGTATATAATAGACGGCGAAGCAATATGTATAGATCCTTCAAGCCAGGCATGGCGCTGGTACTGGTACTGCTACTTGGCCTGGCCTACTGCCTACAGCCTGGGCCTGGGTACTAAAAGAATCCCTGGGCCGGGACCAGGACTCCAGCGGGGAGTTCTTTTAAATACTCTGCATGTACAACTACTCCCATATTTTATTCATGGGATAAATGCAGCTATCTTCATAAGCTCATCATATTATGTAAACAATCACCCAGGAGCCTGAGAGCCTCACAGCTTAAATCTGCATATAGTGTGTGTACACAAATTCACAATTTACAATTCAACTTTCATACGCTACCCATTTCCATTCTCCATTTTCCATCACCATTACCATTATTAGGGCGACGACCATAATACACTGTGCGTATACATTATTGAGAGATGCCCTTCTGGAAAAGAAAAACATTTTTTTTACACAGGGCGAGACACCCAGTTTTTTATCGCCTTTATTTTCTTTCCTTCCTTCCCGCCAAGGGGTCTTGGGGGTGGTCCATCCATGACGTCTAGATTAAAGGGCGGGAGAGATAAATGACCTGTATGTAAACTTCGTATCACATTATGGGGTTATTCGAAAAAAAGGGGTGAAAAAATTGAAATTTTCTTCAACATCATTGATGGACGAACCCTTACACTCCTTATCACCATACATTTTGTTTTCTATAGGTCATGACGGGATTCTCTGCATTCTCAGTTTAAACTAAAAACGTTAAGCTGAACAAAGGCAAATGTATGCATTCATAATAAAAATAATACTGAGATAGAGACGCTCTGGATCTCTTGTATCTCCCCGAATGCGGTACCACGTTACCGGAACCAGTACCGAGCTGGCTTTGGCCCATGGAAAAAATTCCATTAGTGACTCCTTTATGGACATGTGAACTACAGACAGGGACTGAGACTGGAGAGATCTTTAGTCTGTATCCTATAGAATTTAGAATGTAGAAAGCTGCCTTTTGTATAATTTGAGTCCTACGCTGTGCGATGCTGAAGGATGTTAGGGAGAACGTAGGATGAGGGACGGGAACGGTTACGGCTATGGTTCCGGTAACGTCCATCGTCACGGGAGTGAAACTCAAAAACGGTAAACGACAACAGCTCCACAGCATGGGACACATTCAAGTATAAATTTTTCAGATTTTCCGTCCTAATTTCCATAAACTAGTCACTTTTTTCCAGCGGACTGTTTGTGTTTGTGAAGGCGTACGTAGTATGTACAGTCACTGCATAGATAATGCTTAATACTTAATAGCGACCGTTCAGTGCCATGCACGAAACCGAAAGAGCCAAAGTAAATGTGCAGATGTGGGAGATGGGACAAAGGAGTAGTTTGCGAGTGAAGAGTCAAAATCACCTATATCCAGTTTAGGCTTGAATTAAAATTAGAAATACAGATAGGAGGGTGCGTTACTATGAAACCCACGGCTTCTTAACCTCCACCGACCCCAAGCCGTGCTCTATCCAATCGTGTAGGTGTTCCAGTATCCAGTGTAATGTTCTTAAATACAGGAATATAAAATTTAAGTTAGTGAATTTTGAAACGATTTTAGATGAGATAGTGAAAAAGAATGTTAGCTAGGCTTCTTTTATAAATGATGTCATCAAACAATTTTCACTACCACGACCGTATGACCCTCCCCCCTCTATCATCAGTTTAACCATGATATAAATGGCTAATCTTTAATACAGGATGTCCCCAATATGCCTATATCTAAGCAAACTCATTAATTGTACCCGTGACATCAATTATGGACCATAAAAACGAGTTTTTTAGAGTACAAAATCTTCCACACAAAATGCTTTACATGTTTTTTTAAATTGCAAATTGCTCTATTTACATATTTTTGAAAAGTGCAAATTGTTTTATATACATAATTTTTTAAAGATATACGGCTTCGATTCTTCACCGTCAATATTTTTTATTTTCTAGATAATATGTATTTAATATTTTGCTAGGACAATAAGGAAACCGTCGTTTTGACTCTTCACATTCGCTATGTGGCGTCCATATATAAAATAAATTCAGTAAAAGGATTGAAGACCCTCAGCACAAACAGAATGGTTTAATCATAATCATAAGAAAAAAATGAAAACCTTTTATTTCCCTCATTTTTGGTTGTCGTTATTTGGGGCTAGTCAGTCGAACAGTAGCTGGTAACGGTACTGTGAGCGGGAACTACATATTTACGTTGAAAATTCTCATCACGTGACGGTTTTACATTTTTGACATTGGTCTTGGGCTCTGGCAGTGAATTCTATGTTAAATCCAAAGCAGCTTGATTTCCTAATTTCCCTAAGACCTCGCCATTATATTTGTCTGGGTCTGGGACTGTATGACTGTCTCCGTCTACGTTCTTTCTACGTCGTAGTTCCACTTTCTGGAAGATGTGAAATGTGATGTGATGAGTGATGTGTCATTGTGTGGAGTGAAGGGTATTAGGGATCCTCCATAAATAACGCAATTAAAATTTTCCTGTTTATTATATTTCCCCCTCCCAGTCATCAGCTTATAACCATTGTGTATCTAAATGGCTATTAGCCTCCAAGCAGAAGCAGGCGCCCGTTGGCACTACTAACGACGACGTCAATTATGCACGACCCCTAAAGTAAAATATTATGGATTAAAACATGAAATATTTACATTGTGAACCACACAAAAGGCAGGAATGAGACTCAAACCAGTGAGGCCACCAGCAACTGCAACCACCATTCCATTCTCCTGACTATTAGTTGAATTTGAATGTCTAAATATTGCACATTGTGCGGTGGTGCCACTGCCGCGTGAGAGTCAAAAAGCTGGAATTCAAAACTGAAAACGCTGTTCAGTCTTTCATAGAATTTGAAATGCGTCGTTCTTGTTGCTATTTCTGCTGGAGCCAGGGCCGGCTAATACCATCAGCCCAAGGAGCCGCCGCTGCATGAATTTAAAAAACACATTTTAATGGAACATTTTGCAGTTTAAAAAAATATGTGTAAACGAATATTTTGAATTTTTAAAAACATTCAAATTATTTTGTACATTTCAGAAACATGCAAATAAAAAAATTTGGACTTTTTTCAAAACACGTAAATAGAGCATTGATCACTTTTCAAGCACATGTAAATGAACTGTTTTTGTTATTTTCAAAAATATGTAATTAAAATGTTTATGTGATTTTTAAAAACATGTAAATGGAACGTTTAACAGTTTTAAAAAATATGTAAAAAACAATATTTTTTAATTCTAAAAACATGAAAATAAATTTTGTTGTACATTTTACGAACATGGAAATAAAACATTTAACACTTTTCTCAAAACATGTAAATAAAAGATTTTGCACTTTTATAAATCAAGTAAAAAGAATATTTTGAACTTTTCTAAAACATGTAAATACAGAATTTTGCTTTACCAAAAGAAACCATCAATAAAATCAAAATGGTGGTTTTCGTATGGAAACAAAAACTGCTGCCTAAAAGCAATTTCTTTCGTCCGGCCCTGACTATGGAGTCGTTATCGTAATCGTATCCGTCACTGTGTGCTTGGATGGTTTCTTTCAGGTTCAGTGTTACAGCGGACTCATGGCTATGATGGTTGCATAGTCCTCTTCTTTGGCCTTTTGAGTTCTTCACACATTTATCCCCTCCAATTCTGACTCCCGCTCGTCTAAAAAGGTTTATCTAATTATAGCGATTGAATGCAGTGAAACCACAGCAGAGCAGAGACAGTGTGCAGAGCTACAGAGATGAGAGATAGAATATCAGTAGAGAAAACAAGAGCGTGTGTGTCTGCCGTCGCCATAGCTCATCAACGGAATCCATTAGCAGTACATCCATTCCATTCATTCACACTCGGGCTCTAAGTAGACGAACTGGTTCTGGTTCTAATTCCAAGTCCAAATCGAACTCCGTGATGAAAGCTCAAGGAAATCTAATGCCAAAGTCAACGTGAATAAACTAATCATTTTATTATCATAAATATTCACCATACTATTATTGTTTAAGTACATACATAGCGGTCTCCAGCTAAATAATGCCACGCCACACAGAAGCTCCTTTGTTTCTTGATCATGTGTTCATGTGTCTGCCTGCGTACTGACTGAATGTAATGTAATCAAAAGGACGACTCTGCGAATGAGACTGGTCCAAAGACCTCCACACACACACACACACATGGCTTCTACTAATCAATCCCAATGTCTTCCCAATAATTTTTAGCACATTGTTAACTTTAAAGCTTCACATTGTAATTTACAGGCTTTGCAATCCAATTTTCAAAAGGGTAGCAGGGACCAATCCCAAGAACCAGATGTGGTTTTACGTGTAATTTAGGTACTTTCTATAGGACACAGCAAGAAAACTAAACAGTAGATGCATTCTTTGGAGATAGAAACTATGCCCGCGCACAAGTATAAATACCCGTATACTATTTAAGTTGCAAGTATTACAATTTTTAATAATATTTGTAGATGATGATTGTGTTTAGCTCTAGAAGTGTTTTCCTATTTCCGGAAAGCAAATTACTCAATATAATCGTTCAAAAATTACGACAGGGAAAAATCTCCATTTTTATATTATAGAATCCTATGACTTCGCTTCACCGCAGTACAAGCTTAAAAATTGCGTAATTGGCTGTCTTTAACGTGGGATATGTTATCGGTACCCAATGTTAGGAGACCCATATTGTTCCTATAAATAACGCCATTTGTGGACGATTCCTATGTACCTGTTCGGTATAATTGTTTCTATATGGTACAAAAAAGAAAATTTTGGGGTTGGGAATATTTTTAATCCAAAATCGAAATATCCTTTGTGAAGAACCAAAATGAGTCATATCCATTTGTACTAAAAAACAATATCAAACTATCCACAAAAATGGTCAGATATGTGTTAGGAGCATTTAAATAGAACATTTTGCACTTTTCAAAATATGGAATCAGTACATTTTGAACCTTTTCAAAAACATGGAAATATACCATTGTGTACCTTTCAAAAACATGAAATTAGAACATTTTGCACCTTTTCAAAAACATGGAATTAAAACATTTTGCACCTTTTTAAAAACATGTAAATAAGATATTTACGTATTTTTCTCATTTTGCTTTTATAATATAGCTCATTTTGATTTTAGCATAAATTAGATATGGATCATTTTGGTTCTTCACAGACGCTGTGTATAAAATAAAACGGAAAAAATAAAAACAGGAAATAAATCGAAGTAAATCTAAAATCGAAATAAATTCATGTATGTAGTACGAGTGTATCACGTGTCGTATGTGAGATTTTGTCTTGTGCCCAGTCCCTTTCCAATTTCATCCATGTAAGCTTCCAATTTTCTTAAGTGTGAAATCAAAATCAATTACGAATTACGAGCCTTGTGTCTCCAGCACGAGTCTCCATCTCGGCAGTCTCTCCACGTGGGTAATTTAATTTGTATCCACCAGCAGGATACGAGAATACGAGTCCCAGCGCCCATCGCCCAGGACCAGGACCAGCACTGTGGTCTGGCACCCTGTCGCTCATAGCAAGACGCCAAAACGTCAAATTGCCAAATGCAAACGGAAGCTATATCAATTTCAATACATGGTTGTATGAGGCCAGGCCAAGTCAATACTTTAGTCAAACCGAAACCAAAGCCAAAACCAAACCAACGAGAACATAGCAACCAAACTAAATCCATACATGTACGAATATCCACAACTTCTATACTCCATAATCACATTCTCTATATCAGACACAGCCTATGCCCAAATCCTAATTCAAATATAGTCCATACATTGCCCGCCCATCTCAAACTCAATATCAATCTGATGATGCAATCCTAATCGTAATAGATCGCCTCTTTCTTTCTTTCTTCGTTTTGCTTTTCATTTTCATGCTCCCGCTCTTGCCACGTTTTAGAGTCCCTAATGTAGATTTATGGTCACTGCATGCGGTTCGGTTTTGGCTTTGTGATTGTATGTACTATTAACTTTCTATGTAATTACGTACATAATAATGTGAGTTACCTAGTTACCTATGTATGAAGAGTTTTTCGCAAAACAGGCCAAGACCATCAAAGCAAATTTTACAGAAAAACCGAGCAATGAACTAAAAGTGACAGGATTATTTTTTTGAACTCAATTTTTTCTACAGGTACTGCAACTGACGAAGCGTTATCGCAACCAGTTTCATAAATCTATAGACTGACTCTGAAACTATTCAGAAAATTTTCAAAATTTTTTAATGTGTGTACTTTTTCCATTTTGCCTCAAAATCAATCACTTAACATGGAGGAAAAAGTCCGTGAGATGAAATTTTAATCCTAACGAGTTAAACCAAACTTTTTTTTTAACTTTTAAATTTTTTATTGCATAAAATATTTGCGCATGGCAAGTGTCTCCTACAAACTACAAAAACACTGAAAAACCAAATTTAAATCAGGAATGCAAGTTTTATATGGACTTATCCCATTTTGCCAAAAATAATGTAATGGAGTTGACCCGTTTTGCAAAACAAAAACGAAATTTTGGCTATTTTAAAAAATTGCCTTGGTTCAACTTTGACATTTACCATGCAGTACAGTAATTTATCAAGTTAAATAGTACACGTAACTCAACTAATATCATTTTTGAAAAAAAATAACTTATCTCGTGTTGCCAAGAAACTCTTCATATTCGTTTAATACGTTACAAGTCTAATTATTCATATTCCCATTAAATGTTGTATGAAAAAGAATGAAGGAGAAAGTCGAATTAAAAATACAGGGAAAGTAAATTTATTATTACAAAATAATATGGAGCTACCTACCTACCTACATATACTGCAACAAAGGAAATAAATTGATGGCATTTCTTACTGTTACTCTTATAGTCATGTTAGTAGTGTTGTAGTAGTTGTTGGCTGTTGTAACTACGTTGGCTCAGTTGGTTAGGAGGCTTTTCACTTCTATTGGATAATAATATGAAATAGGGAAATTAAGGAGGGATGGGACATGTAGAATGGGACGAAACCGCGAGTTTCTTCTACATTTTGAATAGAATATAGAATGGAACTAAATTGGGTGGGATAATGGTATTAGGTTTTACATGTGAAACACACACACATACCACGACGACTCAGACTGTGAGACCACTGAGAAATGAGATGCATTATATAAACTCTAAAGGACTACATCATTTGTTTATTGATTGTGAAGAATGAAAATAAGACGTTTTTTATTAAATTGGTTTTGGCGGGAAATTTAAATTTTTACTAAGCTCACTGCAAAATATTCATTTTTATTTTTAAAAAATCCACTATCTACGAAATATTGACATAAATTATGATTTTAAAAGAGTTTAAATAGAACATTTTGCGCGTTTCAAAAACATGGAAATGTAACATTTTGCACGTTTCAAAAACATGGAAATGTAACATTTTGCACGTTTAAAAAACACGGAAATAGAACATTCTGCACTTTTCAAAAAAATGGAAATAGAACATTTTACACTTTTCAAAATCACTTAATAAACATCTAACACATCTTTCTTATTTAGTGTTTTTATGGCATAGCCGATTTTAAATCTAGCTTAAATTGGAAATAGGACATTTTGTCTCTTCACTCGCGATATTTGACACGTGGGCATAGGAAAAATCGTACATTATGAAGGAACATTAAGAATATTCCGCGCATTCTACATTAGACGAGAAAGTAACATGCATCAAATTCAAACGTAAACTCCAAAGTGTGAGTTTATAGAGAGATGTCCTGCTGGGCTCATTGTGTTTCTCTCTCCCGGGATTGTAGTTTGTATACCAGTGTCACGTATAGTATCTCCTATAGCCATATAGCAGAGTTGGAAGTTGGTCCAGAATCCAGAGCCATTGAGGGCGGAGGCGGAGGAAAACTCCATTCCATTGTAGGAGCGCCCAAGATTATAAATGAGGCAATCAATCATCACAACAGTGGAGAGAGTCTAAGAGGCAAAGTACCTATATACCTTTGTGTACTAGACTACATAGCGCCATATTTAAAATCCTATCAACCCATGAAACATCTGTCTAAGTTTGTCCCTACTACTGACTATATAGTAATATTACTATAGGCTATGATATGCTATGCAAAAACGGAATTATTTCTGTATAGATAGCAGGAGGCGGAGTGAAGTTCTTGAGTAAGGAGCATATAGGCCACACACTATAAGTCATAACAATCAGAATATGAGAGATTGAGAATAAAGCAGATTGCATATGTATGGTGTATATGTAGGTAGTACAGACGGCGCGCTCTCCTTTCCCATGTTCATGTTGTCGTTCTCTGTTTGCTTGTTCCCAAAATACCCGGAGATATTTTTGACTAAAATTATCCTCCTTCACTTTTACAGTTGGTGGCGGATTTTGCTACGGCTTTTGCTTTACTTTAGTCAAGTCGTTGGATATCCAATTGGCGTCCTTAGTTTGTCTGCAGTTTTAGCAACTACATTACAATATGTCATTCTTTTTCAGAATTTTATACGTGTACAGCAGAATTGTAAATATGACTGTAAATCATCATTTCTATACTATTATATACTTATATACTATAGTGTACGAAATTTGTGTACTTAGAATGTTTTACAATTACCATGAATGTTTCACACAATAATAAATTGCCAAGAGAACGACCGAAATTGCAGCATGCTTAATTTTACATACATACAGACAGACAAATTTCACAACAATTTGGTGCAATTTGTACTTGATGTTGATTGGATAATACAATGATTTTATTGCTCAATTTGTTTGCGTCAGTATGTCGCCAAAAATGATGAAATTTGCAAATTCATAATAAAAATTCTTTTCAATTTTTTAAAAGCTCAGAAAATCCATTTTAGATACTATTACTGTTAAACTAATAGATCACAAAAATTTTAATTTCTTGAAAATCAATCCAAAAATACAGGAATTTAGAAAGTGGCAAATCTTTAAAAAATGTAATTTAAAAGAAAAACATGAATTTGCGTATGCAGTAAAAAAAACTGCAAATACAAATAAAGGGTCGTCCATACATGACGTCATCAAAACCTCTCTATTTCTACGGATCTCTGACCCCTCCTCCTATTCTAATATTCTAATTAGCTTAACCATTCTTTGGCATGGGACGTCACCAATATCCAAGCAGATGTATTCACACTTCTTGTGACACCATTTATGTACGAATCCTGACTAATATTACAAGGAAATTTCCCTTAGTAAAAATTCTGATGCCAAAATTACAAACTTATACCTGTTTGCCAATGTGCGTACCATTGAGTTAAACATTGTAGTTAGAATATTTCGCTTCTAAGAACCCCGTCACCCTTTAAGAATTCAGCGTATCTACAGTTCTACAAGTCGACACGGCATCGTCTCTTTAGGGTACAAATTGAGGGACATGGTGATTGTAGTTTTTGTAGTATGTAAAGTAGCAGTTGACGGTTGTAAGAATTTGCAATTCGTTGCTAAACCGCTGATGCTGATCGATTGTAAAATCTGGAAGTGATGTTAAAATAAAATGGGTAAAAAGTTTAAGCGTGGCTGGCTCCCCACATACGGAAGCTATAGATATTGCTGATTTGACAAGAAGACTCAAGAAATATAGTTCAGTGTGCTATACGGCCTACGGGCGGCATACAGACTTCGAATATTTTTTGGAATATGAAAATTTATTCGATAAATGTTCACTTCTCCGTCCACCTATTTCGCCCTCCGACGTCTCCTCATCTTTTTCTTCGCTATTTTTTCCCCGTCTTCTTCTTCCCGGGAGCGGAAGGATTGAGGATCTGGAGGTGAAGCATTGAACGGTTCCTTTCGGTTTTCTCGTTGGTGAATGGAAAGAAATGATGATGGGTTTTATTTATGACTTTGTTACAATTTAGCCAACACCACGACTCTCAAGCCAAACCGAAGCCGACAACGACAGCGACAGCGACCGACAACCGAGAGCCGAAGCCGAAAACCGAGAAAACCGACAACCAAAACGACAGCTACACCAAACCCAAATTCAAACCGACAACCGACCCCGCGTGGAGTTGTACTCCTCAAAGTTGACTGAACACTGCGATCAGTGAACTAACCTATGTTTTACAGACACACACACACAGTCCGTTACTCTCCCCATTACCTTAGCCATTACCATTACTATCACCAATGTAGCCATTCAAATGGCATGCAAAAATTTGGACATGCAAAAAGCTACTATCTGTCTCTACACAACAGAAATTGTGCTTATATTGTATGTTGGTATGTGAAGAATCAAAATGAACCATGTCTAATTTATGGTTGTATGGGCTGAGGGGTGGTGTTAAATCGACAAAATGAATAAATTATTATTCAATTTCACTTATTGTAGTAGTTATCGAATTATGTAAAAAACAAATATATACTGAATGAGATGAATGTGTAAAATGCTAAGTAAAAGTTAAAAAAAATGTTTCATTTATTGAATTTTCAAAAGAGTTAAAAATTCTGTTAACTGGTTTTTTCAAAAGTGTAAAATATTGTATTTACATGTTTTTAAAATCTGCAAAATGTTCTAATTACATGTTTTTACAATGGGCAAAATGTTCTATTTACATGTTTGTAAAATGTAAAGATGATTTTCTGAAGTTTCAAAATGTTCTATTTTACGAATGTTTTTGAAAACTGCGAAATGTATTATTTGTATGTTTTTAAAAACTGCAAAATGTTCTACTTGCATGTTTTTGAAAACTGCAAAATTTTTTATTTACGAGGTCTCAGGAACAAAAAATTTAAATCGTTTTTTAGATAGCACATCTTGTTCTTAACCTAAAAATTAAGAAGGGTCATTTTAATTCTTTGCAAAAGCGCAGTGTTGAAACCTAATGGAAGGGCAAAATTGAGTTTGCACTGAATTTCTATTTCCATATTTCCATAGCACTATCAATTTCCATTGCAAACTACATGCAAGGGTTTTAATCCAACTGATGGTGGACACCAAGCCAAATTTCTGATTCTTTTTTTGAGCAGAGCGAGATACACGTAGTAATTTGTGCAATATCAACACCATGTAACAGTGTTCCAATAATATCAGTAATTTTGTATGTACCTAATGCGTGGGGCATAATTCAGGTCTCATATATGTTTGAAATATAAGCTTCAATTCAATTGATATGGCCATAGAGTAGAATTTGTAAAATTGCATGACGTGGTATGATATTAGCAAATGTTGAGCTCCCTTCTTTTGAGAATATTTGCGCCTCAAATTTCTTCATTGAAAGAAAAAATTGAATTAGTTGAGGGAAAATGACAGCGATCCTATTTATCTTCGTTCCTTTCTCCTTTGAAATATGAACAAATTGCATATTTTCGTCCCTTGTTGAAAGGGCAAACAAAAACATGATTTAGATTTGCATACGTAGACTTCAGACTACAAGTCTCGCCGCTCTCCATTTCATGTACCTACTATTGTGTCTTTATTTCAGAAATTCTCAAAAACCTGACCTACTTTACAGAGGCAAAGTCTACAAGATAAATAATACTATGTGGGCACTACTTACAAGAAATGCAGGAGCAAAAATATTATACATAGAAATTGGATATCGTCTGTGAAGAACAAAAAGGAACCATATACATTTTTAGCTAAAGCCAATATCCACTATCTACAAAATCACTGCAATATGTCTTAAAAGCATTTAAATAGAATATTCTGCACTTTTTAAAATATGTTAATAGAACATTTCACACTGTTCAAAAAACATTCAGGTAGAGCATTTTAAACCTTTTTAAAAACATGTAATTAGAACATTTTACACTTTTCAAAAAACATAAAAATACAATGTATTACACTTTTCTAACACATGCAAATACAAAATTTTGCAACTTTCCAAAAACATGTAAATAGAGCATTTTACGTTTTTCAAACACTCCTAATTAACATTTTACGCATTTTTCTCATTTTGTTTTTACGACATAACTTATTTTGATTGTAGCTTAAATTGGATATGGATCATTTTGGTTCTTCTCACACAATATGTTTTCGCGCTGGATTTGTTGGCCGTAGGGCCGAAGTAGATGCTGAGCGATCAGAGAATATTGACCAAATGATTTGACTCTTTGTTAAAGTTGGGTTATTTGTGTACAATCCATTTTTGTCACTTAATCAGTTTTAGTTAGTCAACAAAAATATCGCATAGTCAAAACACTGTTAAACATAATATTTTTGAAAACAAAAAAATAATTTAAACACAACCGCTGAAAGTAACTCCTGCCGCTATCACCATCCTACCCTACGTCTGACGCTCATGTCTTCGTATTAAAACTGTATAAAATAATTGTAATAGAAATCGTTTTAATGATCATAATCATAAACGTAGTAATAATGTACAGAAAGTAACAGCTGTCGTTCTCGGGCCATTGAAAGAGTACAACGAATCCCATATAATAAAATTCAAATCTTCGCCGTATATCAGTCGCGAAGAAATAAGTCAACATATCATAGGACTAGGAACAGGGAGACATACCTATACATATACTACACACTATGAGACAAACTCAAATTCGGTTTGAGTAGGAGGCATGGTGCTACTGATATTTAAATTTGAACACTAACACTGCGTGAACACCGACACCGACACCAGTCAACTCACAACATTAAGTGCTGGCTGTAAATGTAGAATAGTTATATAATTCTTAGTCGTCGCCGAGTGCACTGTGGGTACATAATAAAATAAAGTCGTCGTAATTGTCACCGTGTGGTTGGTTCGTTGTGTCTCTCCATGCTCCATACAGTCGCTGGTAATCTATTCAGTAAATTGCTTCCACCGCTGTGGCCCTCTTGACGCCCTTCACAGCTCTAGGTTTTTACAGTTCGTCTGTGAAGAAACAAAATGACCCATATCTAATCTAAACTAGAATCAAAATGAGCTATGTCATGACAAAATGAGAAACATGCGCCAAATGTTAATTACAAGTTCTTGAAAAGTGTAAAATGTTCTATTTACATATTTTGGGAAAGTGTTAAATTTTCTTATTCCATGTTTTTAAAAAGGTTCAAAAATTTCTAATTCCATGTCTTTGAAAAGGTGCAGAGTGTTCTAACTCCATGTTTTTGAAAACGTGCAAATTGTTTTTATTCCATGTTTTTGAAAAGGTGCAAAATGTTTTAATTCCATGTTTTTGAAAAGGTGCAAACATGTCAAATTATATGT
Source organism: Dicyrtomina minuta (assembly GCA_949802685.1). Classification (NCBI taxonomy): domain Eukaryota; kingdom Metazoa; phylum Arthropoda; class Collembola; order Symphypleona; family Dicyrtomidae; genus Dicyrtomina; species Dicyrtomina minuta. Next base: position 60,925,448 of record OX461808.1, on the reverse strand, counting down.
TTTCGAAAAAGTGCAAAATGTTGTATTTACATATTTCTGAAAAGTATAAAATGTTCTATTTAAATGCTCTTAAGACATATTTGAATATTTGTGTAGTTAGTGGATATTGGTTTTAGCTAAAAATGGATATGGGTCATTTTGGTTCTTCGCAGACGATATTTGTATTTAACTTTGTGACAGAAATAATACTATGTCCAAATTTTCAAATCCCACCACCACCACCGCACCACGAACTGCACCAACCAAAGTCATCACAAACTTGAAATAAAAATAAATCTACGACAATGTAACTAATGTAGTCTACGGCCGTAGCCTCACATCCCTAGCACCAGCACAGTAAAAATGAAGAAGCCCACGCAGAAATAGAAAAAATTGTAGTGATTCTCTACTACACACTACAGAACAGCTGACAGACTGCACATTACAAAGCGATATACTTAATAAAAAATATAATGCACACCTTCTCTCAAAAAAAATTATGACTGGCAAAGACTTTTTTTTCGGAACATGCTCCTACGCACGAGTACGAGAATCTTGGTGGCATTGTGTGAAGTCAAAGTGTGAAGAAGACAGGAAAGTATTATTATGTAATTCCCAATTTATTCTCCTCATTTCCTTCGTCGCAGTCTGTATCTGCGTAATATTACAATCAAATTAATAGTAACTATTTATTTTTTTATCTCCCTCATTTTTTATTTCCCTGTAATATTGTCGTCTATTTGTCTCGTTTGTTTGTAGTTGGAATTCTTGGCATTTAGATTTCGGTGTTGAGGTTGGACTGATATTTTGATGCGGTATTTAAGCATAGGAGTTTTGGGGGCATCCTTGTATAATTTGGAATGAATTTTGTCCCATTTATTTTTCTTAAACAATTTTTGTTTCTTTTACATATTTTCTATGTAATGATAAATTCTGAAGTTCTGGTATTTAATTTGACAAAGTGTATTTTTTTTTGAATTCGTTTGAAAAATTGTTAGTGCAGTTGTTGTGCAAGGTTTATTTTTGTAAGGTACTGATAATTCGCGCGTAGTATAATGAATAATGATGCCAATAATACAATGCGTCAGTGGGACCGGAGCAAATTACTAATATGAGATTACTATATAGGCCAGGCAGTTGACAGATTGCCTACATTCTACATTGCTATTTGTAAAGGGAATATTGGGCACATGTGTCATTTTAAATTTGTAATAATTTATACTGATCATAAAAAATTCGAATGACACATTTTTAGTGCGTATAGCCAAGGTAAAGCAATTTAAACTTTTAGATTTGACGGGAAATTCAAGAATTTAAATGTTTTTACCTTCTTTATAATATTTAGTTAAATTAAAAATTTTGAAATTTTATTTCTTTAAAGGGTATAGACTACTATACTTATATGCTGGTGGATATGTTAAAAGTTTTTAGGTTTTGCACGTTTTCATTTTGTGTGTGTGTGTGTGTGAATACCTAAGTAGTGGAAAGTAGTGGGGGAATGTCTGTCGAGAATTAATATTTTCCATTCAAAACTAAGTAAGTGGCGTGCTTTTCCCTATTTGTCAGCTGAGATTTACGTCGTACACACGCATGGGAATTTTATATGTATGAAGAATTGAGACTATGGGACCGATAGCGGTACTGGTACCGGTACCAGTGCCGAGGGATGATGATTAATTCTTAAATTTAATTCCACAATGCAACTTTGTTCTTCATCTCAATCTCGTCCTTGTCCTCTCGTCTCCGTCTCTGTTTCCACGGACAGCTGATCGCTTCAGTTTTTGAACCACTTCACACAATTTCGGAGGCATAGGGCTCATAATCTCAACTCATACTAAAGCTCAGGATTATTCCAATTTTGAATCTTAAGCTAGTTTCAGTTTCAGTTGTAAATTGTCTCAAATTTGATGCTATACATACAGAGACTACAGCTGACTGCAATGGGCGTCGCCGTCGTCGGCGTCTACCGTCTAACTAACTGTAACCGGCACTGGTCTGTTTGTCTAAGTTTCATTTGCTAGTGTTGGTTTAGGTTCTTTCTGGCACTTCTGAAAATATGTCCTGGCCGGGCACTCGAGTCATTTTCCCTAATGGAATTTAAATTTGAATTTAAACCCGCGCCGCCACCCTTTGATTGCAATTGTATAGCTCACAACTTCAAAGTGTAATAGTACTACGTATACATTTGCACACAGAAATTTTACAACTTTTGCTCGTGTTTTTGTGTTTAATTTGAAACAAAGACATAACACGTTTGTGTAGGATGGCCGCCTGTCCGTCTCCTCCTTCCAGTCAACTGTCCTTATCATCAGCCCCAATGCTCTACCGTTACTGGCACCAGTACCAGTACCGTTACCACTAACCAACCCATTAGAAAAGCAAAAACTGGATCTGCTAGTCTGGTCTGAAATTTAAAATGAATTCCGGTTGGTTTTCAAATATGCCAGTGTGGAAATTATTTAGCTCTTCCAATTATTGTAAGAGCTGGAAAAAGAATGGGGAGAGTCAGATTAGAAGAAATAGTAATTTAAATGGAAAGTTGAAGATTTAGGTAGGCTTTTGAAGTTTTAACTTTAGCGCCGGTTAAAATTAAAGGTTAAAGAAAACTAACTTTTAAAGTGCAGATTGATAAAGTTTTATTTTTTAATAATATTTCTTTTAAAGTTGAAGTGGTAGAAATACACGATTAAATAAGTGCATGCACCATTTACTTTTGGTAGTAAGTTCAAAGCGGTATATTGTAAATATCGTCTGTGAAAAATCAAAACGACTTATATCCAATTTTAGGTGGAATCAAAATGCGCCATATGTCAAAAACAAAATGAGAAATATGGGTAAAATATTAATAATCAAGATTTTTTGAAAAGCTTAAAATGTTCTATTTACATGTTTTTAAAAATTGTAAAATGTTCTACTTACATGTTTTTGAAAAGCGTAAAATCTTCTATTAAAATGCTTTTTAAAAATATAAAACCTTCAATTTAAATGTTTTTTGAAGAGTGCAAAATGTTCTATTTACATGTTTTTGAAAGGTGCCAAAAATGTTCTACTTATGTTTTGGAAAAGTTTATAATTTTTTATTTGCATACTTTAAAAAATTCAATATATTCTATTTAAATGGTATTAATACATTTTTTAATATTTTTGTAGATAGTGGATATTGTTTTTAGCTACAAATGGAAATGGCTCAATTTCGTTTTTCACCGACAATATTTTGTATTAAAAGACATTTATGTAAATCTAAATTAAATTCAAAGGGAGTCAAATTCTTTCAAAAACTAATGGCTTATAAATTGTAAATTGAAGAAAATCTTTAAATCTCACAACAACGATTCTTTGAGTGATCTTCCCCTCATTCCTTCGAATCTCATTCTACCCATTTTAATCCTCGTTTTGTTCACAGTAACAGACGCAATACTCTGTTCAACCAGAAAATCTATGGAGATTCTCTGACTGAAGTTGAGATACGAATACGAAAACGAAAACGAAAGACGGAAGACAAAAGCTAAAACTATAGCTGCTCAAACTAACCTTCTTAATCTCTCAATATATTTCCAGTTTCTCGTACAATTTCTTCCCTGTGCCCAAGCAAACCAACACCAAAAATGCTCAAAGACCTTCAAAGACGCGAGACGTCTGACTAAACTGTGTAAAGTCGGAAGCCAAACCAAAATCCGACAATCCGACGTAGTAATCAAAATGAAAATGAGAACAAACCCAAAAACCAAAAACCACACCAACCACCACCGCAACAAAGAGCGACCGAAACAAAGGAGGAGCAGCAGAATGAATACTTTGTGTAGTAGCGTGACTAAATCTGAAACTATATCTTTGTACTTCGTATATATTTTATACACACAGAGACTAAATCCGAAGCTAATTGATTAGCGGATTATGTATTCGGATTACTCCGCCTGGTTTACATTCCATTTCTTCACTCCCTATGATTTTCTAATTTCAAAGGATTTCTTAAGGGAAACTCACGAGAAACCCGCACCGCACCATGATCACCTGATTTCAGAGGCGGACAAAGGAATTAATTTTAGGCAGGAATTTGTTTTCATACAAAAACTACAATTTTGATTTTATTGATAGTTTTCTTTGGTTAAGCAAAATGTTGTATATTCATGTTTTAGAAAAGTGCAAAATGTCCTTTTTACTTGATTCGGAAATGTGCAAAATTTTGTATTTACACGTTGTGAGAAAATTGGAAAATATTTTATTTTTATTGTTTTGAAATGTGAGAAAGATTTATTCGCATGTTTTTAAAACGTGCAAAATATTCCATTTTCATGTTTTGAGAAAAGTGAAAAATGTTTTATTTCCATGTTTCTGAAATTTATTAAAAAAATTTAATTGCATGGTTTTGAAAAGTCCAAATATTTTTTTTTTTACTTATTTTGGAAAAGTGAAAAATGTTCCATTTACATGCGTTGAGAAAATTCAAGCAGCGGGGGCTGCCTGCGCTGGCCGCATAATGCGGCCCGCATTATCCTGCCCTGCATGATTTTTCAGTTTTATTTTTGATGTAGATATTTAAATTCTGCATGATTGATTTAGTCTTGTTACACACATATGTACCTTTTTACATTTAAAAAAAAAACAATTTTTCCCTTATCGTATTTACTGTAATTTGTATTCGAAAAGTCATGACAAAAACTCATGACTTGTGTTTTTTTAAATATGTCCACGTTGAACGCCATAACAAAAATAGATTTTAAAATTTCAGATATTTACATAATATTTTGTATCTAAAAAAAACTAAAAACGCGCATGTGCATAGCGGTTAGCAAATAAAGAATGCTAAATTCGAATACCTACATAATATATCTTGTTTAAGATCACGTCATGCCAGTTGCTCGTCAGTTGCCGCCGTCGCCGACATCATGAGCACAGAAGCCACCAGAAAAGCTACGTGAAATTAGTTCGAGTCAAAATCTAAATCTAAATCGAATGCTGTACATCGAAAGGAACAAGGGAAACGTCAGACAGGAGACGACGACGACCGCAAAGAACTAAAGACATTTATTTTAATTTCCTTGGCGGAACTGATTGAAAAACATTCCAATTTGAAATTCGAACATCACGCCACTACTTCCACTTCCACTGGCACTCGCGGCATAGGGGGGATTTAGTTTTTTTTCCGGATATTTCGCAAGAGATTTAAATATTTAGACATTCAGTTTCGGTCTTTCGGTGATTCGGATTCTGGTAGTTTGAGAGTTGGAGCGTTGGAGCGTTGTTGGAGGTTTAAATTAGCTCGATTATTTATAAGAATGTCCCTCGATGAAACCCTACGTAACTTGTCCCGCCTGTCGTCGCCTGTCCTCCTTTGCAAATTGTATCAAAGTTTCTCAGCACTTGATTTACATAATATGCAGCAGGATTATTTCTGATTCTGTGGGAAGATTCCACTTTGCTTTTGGGTTTATGGTCGTTGTAATTGGTGGTGTATAAGCGATAGAGTTTGACAATTATTTAGTGAATAAAAAATATGGGAGAGTATGGTGTGTGTGGTGGTGTCGTTGATGTTAGAAATGAGGGCGAGACTCGAGGCGGGAGCAGACGGCATTTTTTTGGGTGTGTGAATTATGAGGTGGGTAGGTGAGGTCATGTCAATTATGGTGCAATTCTACACGTTTAATGGAACATTTGTCACAATTATTTTCGGCTCTGGGCTTTTTTTGATCGGTTTCGGTTTCGGTTCCGGTTTTGGTTTCGGTTCAGAGTTAGGAGTGTTATTTCGCTTTAAGAGCAAATTATACAGTGCCGTGTCATGATCCAGACCAGAAGGGCAATGTTGGCCCTGTCCGTTTCATGCCTTTACGTGTTCACTGTCGATACGGATTTTAGTGTTGAAATTAGAAGCGCGGATAAATATTATGTGCCCATAATGCTGCTGCAGTAGTTAATTCAGTGTTCCACCGTTACCTATACGTACCATACAGGGAGATACGAGATTGTTTGGCTGCAAAATTTACACCGCTACGTATTACCACCAACAGACTAGCAATCATCCTTTTTAGTTTTAAATGATTTATTAATTGCCATTGTTTTTTGTCTACAAAAATATTTGAATATCATGATCTTGAAAGCTTGTAAATAGAACAGTTTGCACTTTTCAAAAACATGCAAATGAAAAAATATGCCAATTTCAAAAATGTGTATGTGAAACAATTTGCAATTTTCAAAAACATGTAAAAATGGAACAATTTGCACTTTTCAAAAACATGCAAATTAAAAAATTTGCCAATTTCAAAAATGTGTATGTGAAACAATTTGCAATTTTAAAAAACATGCAAAAATGGAACAATTTGAACTTTTTAAAACTGTGAAAGTGAAGCAATTTGCACTTATAAAAAACATGCAAAAATGGAAAAATTTGCACTTTTCAAAAAACGTGTAAATAGAACAATTTGCACTAAATTATTTCAAGACATGTTTCAATATTTTTGTAGATAGTGTGTTTCGTTTTTAGCTACAAATGGATGTATGTCATTTTGGTTCTTCACAGACGATATGGTTTCTATGTGCGAGATCTGTCATTATTCTTGAAATTCTATTTAAACGTACATTGTAAAGCACGTCCAGAATTATAGCATTTCGATTGCGATACGATTGCAAAATCTATAACGGTGAAGACAACTCATGAAGTGAAGCCACATCAGTAATATGTATTATTTATCTTCAAGATTTCTTGGGCTTTGCCAGCATCTTTTTAAAGTTGCCAAAATACGAAATAAAAAAAACTATATAGCAAAAGCACACGTTGTAGTAGTAGCAGCAACTGCATAGTTTCAACTTTCTAGTCAAACTATTCATATAATGTGATCCTATGGTATAATAATCTCCATATGACGCGTAGAAAAATGGGAAGTCAGGCCAAGCCGGTCCCGGTCCCGGTCCCGATCCTGGTACCAGTCCCATTCCTGGTACTGGTCCCGGGCCGGCATGGAAATATTACGTTCGTTTGAAAATGCACGGAAAAACTTGTGCAGAATGAGAAAGCAATGATTTTTTAATGTATTGAACATTTATTGCAAACTAAAGCACTGTACGCTCTCTCAGTTTGGCTTGGCTCACTGTGCTGTGTAATGTGAGGAGAGAGAAATGGATACTTTTAGCGTGTACAATGCAGAAAGTATATGACGTGAATATGCATGGAAAATGGACAAACTTTACCTATTTTCACTTATACTTTCCCCATTATTTATTTCCACTATTTTCACACAGATGCATTTTTAGTTTACTTGTTCAAGCCCTACGCCATTGTTATAGAGCTACCATGAGGCCACAGGTGCAAAAAGAGTTACTACAAAGAAGAAGCTTATGTAAGATAGTGCGTTTTTTTCATCGTTTATAAAAGAAAATATCCTTGCCTTTTATTTCGGATTGGTCATGACCATGACCATGATGATGATGATGGTAATGGTAATGGGAATGGTAATGGAAATAGGGATGATGGTCGCGGTCGTTGCCATTTATAACGATATAACAACGGTCTTTTGACTCTAATGAAGTCATCTATACACGCTCATAAATCTAAAGGCTAAAATTTTCTAGGAAAAAAAAAGCTCAAAAGTTAGTGCATACTTTACATAATTACATAGCTGCTATACTTATATAAGATTGTAGATTTAGTAATTACGTAATAAAATAGATAATGGGGGATATATTACGAAATAAAAATCATTAAATTGGTATTCGCTATTGGTGTTGTATACTTTGTTCTATAACTCAATTCAAAATTCAAAGGAAATTGTTTAATGGAAGTTGTTCAATTTTAAATAATTTTTCATGATAATTTATGTGATAATTTCAAAATTTAGAAAATGATGAATGACTTTATTAAAATGTGAATTTGGTTATACGAGTTATACAATTAGATTAAAATGGACATTTTAAATGAACATTTAATTTATTTATTATTGCGTAACGCTTAATTAATTAAAAAGCTTTACCACTAGACAGTCTAGCGCTTGGGGCCATAATTATTGGGTACGTGTGTTAGAGAAAATATTTTTATTTATAAAACAAAACGGTCCGTTTTTGGCGTCTAAGCAAAAGCTTAAACAAATTGAAAACATACTTTTTTCAGTCCCTTAAAATGGTCACAATTTTACAATTTTAAAAACATGTAAATAAATAAAACATTTTACAATTTTCAAAAACTTGTAAACAGAATATTTTACACTCTTAAACAACATGCAAATTAAAACATTTGGATATTTTTTAAAACAGTGTAAACGAAATTTGTTCCATTATCCAAAATGCATGTAAATGAAACATTTGGCATTTTTCAAAAACACCTAAACAGAATATTTAAAACAGTTCAAAAAGTTGTAAACAGAATATTTTACACTTCTCAAAAACATGCAAATTAAAACATTTGAATATTTTAAAAAAAATGGTAAACGTAACTATTTCCATTATTCAAAAAACGAAAAAACATGCAAATGAGACAATTTTTATTTTTCCAAATCATTTAAACAGAACAATTTACACTTTGGAAAAACATGCAAATGGGACAATTTGAAATTTTCAAAAAAATTTGTAAAAAGAACAATTTCGCGCTTTTCAAAAAGCTGTGCTTTGTACTTTTGAAAAACACCCAAACAGAACATTTTACACATTTAAGAAAATAAAACATTTTACAATTTTCAAAAAGCTCATAATAATTAAAACACTTCACGCTTCTATATAATTACTATATAATACCTGAAGGTTTTTGAACATAGTCCATTCAATTCGAGCTTGATATATGAGCCTTTTCGATTCTTCCCTCATGGTATAGCTGCCAAATGTATAAAATTGGTAAAGTAGATTGGAAATTTAATTAATGTTATTTACTCTTTAAAGTACACACATACAACATGCATACATACATATATATTCAACATATTGTGCAACTCCAGTTGAGATTTCCAACTTTCCTACTCGCACACATACGAAGGCAGAATCACAGGTGTTGTATTAATTTAATCTTGTTTTTTTTTAAATTATGTTGTGTATTTAAATCAGAAACACAAAAATAGCTACAAATCTATCGCTTTTTTTAAGTATAGGAGTTCCAGTTCGAGCGTAAGCATAACACGACAGTCATTAATTAATTGAACACGATTTTGATTTAATTTTTACAGCGGTTGATAATATCAGGAGGAAAGAGCATGTTCGTTGTTAGCAGTAGTACTCACTCAGTACAGTGGGTTACATAACCTATAAGCAAGACTTGGTAGGTGCGTAGGAACTTAATTAAAAATATTGTTTACATCAAACTACAGAGCTGATAGCCATTGCTATACAAGTTTTGTGATAAGAATATTCAAGTTGAACGCGTGCAATATTAACAATAACAAGAACTGTTGTTCACCTTTTTATCCGTGGAAAAAATACAACGATTATAGCTGATGAACTATCCGAATTGGTCGGTTGTACATATCCACATCTACAGAATTTCAAAAATACTATTTAATATAGTTTTCCTCCTGTAATTTTATTTTACAAAAAATCCGGTCAGCTTCGTATGTATTAAAACGGTTTGCTCCCAACTTTGTTTTTAGTAGTACATTTTTAAGATAGTTAAATAACTCGAACAAAAATAGTACTTTAGGTAAGAATATGTCGAATGTAAAATGTTCTTATTAATTATAGGGGTTTAAAAAGAGTCTAACTTAATGCCTTGTTTCCATGTTTTTTGAAAAGTATAAAAAAGTTGCAGGATAAAATTTTTATTACGCCATTTTGGAAATTGCAAAAGGTACGCATCTTGCGTATTTTTGAAAAGCATAAAACGCTCAGTATTTGCATGCTTTTTAAAAGTTGCAAAATAAAATTTTTATTGCACGTTTTTTAAAATCGCAAAAGGTACAATTTACGTGTTCTTGAATAGTACATACAATTTTTAATTTGAATGTTTTCTTAAAGTGCAAAAAATTCTGTTTACACGTTTTTAAAACATGCATCGGCAATGCTATTGTTTCTGGAAAGTGCAAAATAATATATTTACACGTTTGGTGTGTTTTTTGTTTTTTAAAGTGCCAAACATTATATTTTTTGCGTGTGGTTATGATTGGTTTGAAATTTTCTGTTAGCAAGTATTTAAAAAACAAAAATCTACCTACAAGGTTTTTGAAAGGCACAAAATAGTTTTGTTACAAATTTTAAAAAATGTAAAATTGGACATTTAAATTTAAAATACTATTTGCTTTGGAATTTAAAAAGCCATTCCAATTTCTATTTCCCATGCAATATATTATGGGATATTAAAAAAGAATAAAAAATATGTGATTTACATTTTTTCCTGTCTACATTTTTACAATTTGGTTTTGTATGGGGGACTTCAGGAGTATGATTGATGATAAAATACAATCACATACATAATACAGAGCATCATTAAAAATGAATACAAAAATTCTCAGGTGCTGTGTGAACACATGTTGTGTTATAAATAGTGCTACATGACAATGTAAATGAGACTGACGTCGTGTCGTGTCGTTCCTTCTTTATCAGTACATTCAACGTACTTTTTGATTTTTGATACATCTTCAGCTCACACATTCACAACACGTGCGGAAGCTGAACAAAAAGCATAAAGATTTCTTTTTCACTTCACATTTTCAACAAGATATATTCGTTTGTGTATTTATTCCTATAGTCTGTTTTTGGAGCACTATACAATAGACAACAGCTACGGGACTTTCCCCCAACCCGTCTGTCCGTCCGTCTGTCCGTCCGTCCGTTTGTAGGTCCCTCGCCTTACGTCACGTACTTCTACTATCTATTGAGTGGCATTCAGGTGAAATAAACAGCGCAAACAAAAACAAAATTATTTTGCTCTACAACAGAAAGTAAACAGACGAAAACGATACATAAATAAACATGCAAATAAATATTCGGGCTCTACTGTGCACATAATAATGATGCCAAAAGGCAAACAAAAATATTACGCCACGCAATGATAAGGGATCGTCCATAAAGGATGTCATGGATGACTTGTAGTTTTCGTCACACTTTTACCCACCCAACTTCCTATAATGATAGAACGGCAATGACTTTGGAATTGCCTTACGCGGAGAGGTTTTTATAGAACCCACCTAGATTAAGACAATATTTACGGACGATCCCTCAAAAGAAAATATGATATCCACACACAAAGTCCTGTCAAGCTGTCTTGTATTACACACTGTAAAGGAACTTACGACATAAAATATCATATAACACAATGGCATAGAAAATAATAATGTTTTATTACATGATTTAATTTATTCTCTTCATAATTTTGATTTACGCCCAGTCATTCGTCGTCGTCCTTCATTATCAATGGAGATGAGAGTAAACACGGTTACATTATAGTCAGTCACACTAACAATTTATTCGTGCCTTTTTCTATGCGCGACCCTGTAATATCCTAAAACACAGTTAAAAAAAGACAAACAGAAACTTAATGAACTCAACTGAACCTTTACATTCGATTAAATGGGATGGAACCAACGTATTTAGTAAACGTATTGTGAAATGACTATTAAAATTCAAACTGGTAATTTGTAATATCTAATTGGCACTGTGTGGGTATATATCTGCCATGTCAGATTCATATTTTATACAAAAGTCCCAACGTAATGACGTAATTATCTCAACTACTTTAAAACCACTCATTGTCCGTTAGCTTACGTATTGATTTTCGATAAGAATTATTAGATCGAAACTATTGGTACATTTTTATTTCATATTTAAGCAATGCAATACAACAACGTTGTTTTAAAACTAACTCCGATCGTAAGTGTGCAAAAATGTGTTAAATTTAACAAACGGCGTTAAGAGTGTACATTTAAAAAAATAAATTTAAAATCTTACAATATGTTTCAGCAGATGCTATTACAATAATGCGTAAAAATTAATTATTTGCATTTAAAAACAACTATGTGTGCGAGTTAAATTAAAAGGTTTTAAAAGTTGAACATTGTTTTTCATTTTTCTTAAATTTGTCTATTGATTTCAGCGGATGTTCTATGCTGTACAGCATCGATATTAAATTTATGTGGTATTTCGGTGGATCGCTACCAGGCGATCACAGCGCCATTTGACTACTCAGCCCGTTCAACACCGAGAAGGATGCTTGCTGTGATTTTTATCGTTTGGTTAGGCTCCGCCTGCGTCTCTCTTCCGCCCCTTCTACTCCTGGGAAATAAACATTTTGATGAGAACAACGTTCCTATCTGTGAAGTCTCCAAAAATGTCTGGTGAGTCATCATACTTTTTTAAGCTTTCATCATACGCATTTCAATTATACACTAGGTGAGCAATCATTCATAAGGCCACAAAAACAATAAAAAATAAATACAATTAGACGCTAAGGTATACGCCGCCCTCTATAAAACCCAATTTTACTTTACAGGACCACATTATAAGGGACGTCTATCCATGACTTTTAGATTTAGGAGGGCGAGGGGGAAGGGGTTGAAATTAGTCTTAAAGTGGAAGAAAATGAAAGTTTAGAGGGGCATCGTAAGATGTTTTAGAGTTGTTTAAGGATTAGTTCAGCCGCTATAATGAAAGCTTAAATGGAAATAAAGTAAATCGTAAATAAATTCGGATTCCTAATTTGATACCATTATAAAGTCTATATAGTAGAATTTTACAAAGTCTAAATGGCAGTTCAAGTAGAAAGTTTAGGAATAAAATAAATATCCCTGTGTGTTGCAGGGCCGGATAATGCGTCCAGCGCTGGCAGCCACCGCTGCTTGAATTTTCAAAAAACATGTAATAGAAAATTTCGCAGTTTTTAGAAACATGCAAATAAAACTTTTTGCACATTTCAAAAACATGCAAATAAATTTTGTTTTTGAAAATTTCAAAAATATGTAAATAAAACATTTAACACTATTCTGAAAACATGTAAATAGAAGAATTTGCACTTTTTAGAATCAAGTAAAAAGAACATTTTGAACTTTTCTCAAAACATGTAAATACAACATTTTTATTTACCAAAGAAAACCATCAATAAAATCAAAATGGTGAATTTTGTAATGAAACAAATTGCTGCCTAAAACCAATTCCTTCGTCCGGCCCTGGGATGTTGTAATGTTGTAATGTGGTGCAAATGTGAAATGACACAGAGACACTATGGTCATTGCTTTGACTTGGTTTAACTTTCCCTGTCATTCTTTCCAATTGAGCTTGAGATTGAAAATTACTATTGGCAAGGACCGAGTGAGTTCCGAAAAAAAAAGAAGAGATTTTTCTATGTATGCCCAGGTCCATCGTGTCCAAGTCGGTATTAGAATCAGAATGCGGGTTACGAAGGCTTTTGCTTCGGCATGAGATTGTTAAAGTCGAGGCCAATATACCCTTCAACAGTGGACATTATAAACTTACGGACTTGAGTTACTGTACGAAATGTGGCTCCGGCTCAACTCTCCACAGAATAAGACTGTCCACGTGCATTAGGCTACTTTCTCTTGAAGCAATTAGCTTTCACTTGGACCTTTCTCCGGTCTGCCGGTCCCTGTCCCAGTCCCCGTCTTTATGGCCTATGGGCTAAGTTTTGAGCAGAACAGAGTGTGTAGGCAAATGGGGATTTCATCTACTTTCTCTCTTTCCAACATGGAAATTGCTATAAGCTAAGATGGATAAATTACACTGAACACAGGAGTTTCTAAGTACTTTTACTTTTACTTTCCCACACTTTCACTCTCTCTCAATAAACCGGTCCGGTCCGGTCCAGTGCAGTTCTAGTGCCAGTAACGGTGACGGTGACGATGGACCAATTGGCTAAAGGTGGGGAGGGGGAGGGAAGTTAAGCGTTTTAGAAGCAAACAAATGTTTGGACACTTGTAAATTGTAATGCAGTTGGGGACCGGAATGCAATTTTGGGAGCTGCGAGGACATTTAAAGGGCAACAACTTTCCACTGTATACTGCTCGTGTCGGTCTCGCTCTCTTGTCTCTATTATTCTAATGATAAGGAATTATTACTCTACCTAATTTCAAAAGTTTTAAGAAAAATGAACCAATAAGCTTATAAAAACAAATGCAATGGAAAAGCTTGAAAATTCACCCTACAAAAGGCAAAAGATGTGTACCAAGCCCATAGTACCTTGTAAAACTTTTGGTAGGTAGATTTTCCTATCCTTCTACATTTGGCGACTGTCAACTGCTTAACTTTGACTTGAGCCAAGACTCTTCTGCTGACTGCTCCGTGTGTCTCGAACTTTCACTTTAGGTTTAAATTTAAATAAATGACTAAACTTTGATGCTACACTACTACGCTTAACTCTGTGGAAGGAAGCTTTCTCCAAACGCCACAGCTTTGAATGTCCAAAAAAAACAATTTGCGATACAATTTTAAAATATTCTGTCGGAGCCTTTCAAAACTTCAAATTCAGTTAGGTTTAGATATGATATTATTCCTTCACAAGTGATACGGTTACAGTTACAGTTACGGTTCACGATCACGGGTTGTCAGTGTGGAGCTGGAGGTTTTTTTGAAGGTCACAACAGGAGTGAAAGTAGGAGTTCCTAATGACAGCCTGGTGCGAGTGGTTTCAGTGTCAGGTTCGTTGCCGGTACCGGTACCGGTGCCGGTTCGGGTCCCAGCATATCACCCATCACCCGCCATACAAACCATGCGGAATTGAGAGAAAAGGGAAAAGTTTTGAAACCAAAAGTTTTGAAAGTTTTGGTTGTTACCATAATGCAATCCGTAAATGGGATCCATTTGTATTTATTACGTCAAAACTATCATCTAATGGGATACGTGATCCATTAGATTCCTTTCATATAGGACTTAGGGCCGCCGTCTCTGACATTATACAAAGTACCCTACTCACCATATTCCCATTTGCAATTTTTTTTTGACATTGTCTTGCTTTGTTTGAGTCAACATCCAATTCAAAAAGGAAATTCAACCTACCTACGCGTTTAATCAGTGTTCTTTGGCCTACAACGTTATAGTTGTAATATTACAGGTTAAGGCAAAACTCATTAAAAAATAGTGTGTGATATTTATGTTGTCTGGGCTGGCGCCAAATCAAAAATAGGAAATAATACAAAAATATCTAACTTCTACCTTGCAACTATTAAATTTTAACTCTGTCAGGTTAAGTTTTGCATCTTAAATAACTAAACGCCGTTGAAGTTCGTGAATATTTCTGACTGTCTTAAACTAATCGTCAGATTATTCTGTCGTTGCCTCACCGCAATCCTTGAGAACAGGGTTTTGTAAAAGCCTCATTGTCATTATCAACATAGGGACAAAATTTTGAACAAATAGATCGAAATTTTGGTAAAACCTACATGCAATATTTTCAAAGTTTTAAATACATCATACATTTGCCTAGGGACTTCAGAAAAAATATTTAGAATTTTCATTTTCGTGTGGCTACAATTAACCAGCAAACACGAGAAGATCTACGTTCCCCGTACACTCGCATGGTAATTTTGACAACTTTTAATTTCGGTTAGTGCCGAAAATGAAATAATTTTTGAGATTTTGCTTCCCAGGTCCTTAGATACGACATCACAAAACAATAAAGCTTCTGCGCGTAAATGTGTACAGTTTGCACAACTCTTCACTAATAAGTTCCGGAAAATAATTACAAGCAATTTCGTTTTTTTGGTTTTGCAGGTATCAAATCTACGCGACGCTGGCCTCATTCTACGTCCCTCTCTGTGTCATGGTAGTTGTGTACGTGAAGATCCTTCGCGTGGTGGCGGACAAAAAGAAGCAGGAAACTTGGAAGAAGCAAACGACAGCCCTCACCTCATCTCATCATCATCATCATCATCATCAGAAGCCTTGCCAAATACAAATCTCCAACTCGAACAACAGTAGTAGTGCTATTAGTAACAATGTCAATGTCAACAATACAAATGCCAATAATGTCAATATCAATATCAATGCCAATACAAATCCTAGTACTAATCCCAGCCCATTGAAATCTCAAGCACAACAACAACAACAGTCCACAACAGTCTGTTCCAATTCAATTAATAAACCAGCGAGTACGATTTTAACCAATAAGAATTTAGGACTCTCTCCCCACTCAAACTCCACCTCCACTTCTTCTCCCTCCGTTCTGGGAATAATGAAGAAAGGAGCGGGCGGGGGAGGGGGAGGAGCAAATGGTGGGGCGAACGGTGCTAGTAACTATCTTATCCCCACCATCACAATTCATCGGGTCAAGAAAGGTACAATAAAACGTAATGCATGCACCACCCCTGTTTTTTCTTTTATATTTTTAATTTATTTTTATTACTCTTACCAGTTTTTTCTAACCATGCGCATGCGCGCATTAATTTTGTATTTTTTTTAAAACTATGTAGTAGTAAAGTAGCTCCAAAATTTAATTAACTAAAAATGTATTTATTTTTCCAACAGAAAAATTTTTTAGTGGACTGAAGGAGCATAAAGCCTCGACCACTCTTGGGATCATAATGAGTGCGTTTATAGTTTGTTGGCTACCTTTCTTTGTACTCGCACTCGTACGGGCAATCTTTCGTAAGTGCACAATATAATTATACAATAATATACTATACTGCACCTAATGTCAGTCCTTCTCGTCGTTCCCGTTACTTTCGAAAGAATTTAGGCCAAAGTTTTTGTTCATACATTTAAAATGTGGATAGGATGCGCTATATACATGTAGTGAAAGTGATGCAATATATAATGCATGTTACTCCCGTTTCAATGTCATATGTCATTTAGGTCCCGTCCCGTTGTGGCTTGTCAGCTGGCCAAATTATCTTGTCACAGGAAGACATTTTACTTGAAACTTTTCAGTCATTTATTTTTCAAGGTTTTAACTACATCTAATGCCATGTGCGTACATATTTACTACTTTTAAACAAACTTTTGACCGCCACATAGTGCTCAAAGTCAAGTCAGGTCACTAACATCAAACTTGAAGTTTAAATTCCACTCCAAATGTATGAGCTAGCAATTATATGCTGTTGGAGTAAGTTAGGTAGGCGGTAAATTCAAAAATTTAAATTTTTTGTTTTCCTATTAAAAAAATGGTCAACAAAATATTGTGGAATGTACTTACAGTAAGCAGTGCGTGCTGGAGTTTCAGTTGCTAAGGCTTTTCTGCAAGGTGCTAGTTTTTATTTTTTGGCGGGAAATTCAAACTGCCTTATCATACGGCCGCCATAAAACAATGGCTTTACTCCATATTTCAAATGACATATAAATGGATGGGTAATTAATTCTAAATTTTAGAATGGGTTTCTCCCGGCTGGGTCTATTCTCTGTTCAACTGGCTCGGCTACGCGAACTCAGCCCTGAACCCGGTCATCTACGCGACGCTCAACCGGGATTTCCGGCGTCCATTTAAGGAGATCCTCTGCTTCCGTTGTTCCACACTCGACTCGATCATGCGGCAAGAGTTCTACCATCAACACTACGGGGATGACACGGTCAATCTGAAGAACAAACAATCCATTCCTATCGACTCGGATGGGGAGCCGCCCACTAGTCTGTAGTTTCTAAACATCTGTCTGCCCTGCTGCCCGAAAATTTTCAGTCAGATAATTTATTAATATTATCTTTTGCTTCCTTTTCAATGCTAAAAAGGCTGTAAAACTACTATTATTATTATATAAGGTAATATATTGTACTTACAAAAATGGGAAAATGTCCTTATTACTGGAGGTACACCCAAAGCCGTTTAATAGTGTGTAATTAATAAGATTATGGTTTACTTATAGTAGGGGCCAGGCAGAAATGGCGCTACGAAACGGTAACATATTTTTAGACCCACTCACCACTCCCTGCGTCACCCTCTTGGCGTGATTGGCTTTCTTTAACAGAGGGTGCCATCTTTTTCCAAGTGACCCACCCTCCCAATGAAAGGCCAAGGTGGCGCCATTTGTGACCAACCCCTAAGTTTGGAACTACGTGCGAAACTGCGAAAATTATTTAAGTACCTACCAATTTAAGTTTCCCGCGCTTTTTATTTATTCAAGAATAAGAGTCACGTGTTTTCATTATTTAACTCGTTATAGACTAATAGACTATAGTAGTGGAAGAAGTGCATGCATATGCGTTGGTTATTAGAGATAGGCACGAGGCGATTATATAGACTGTGCTGTAGGCTATATATCTAACTGCAGAAAATTTTAATGTTGACGTCATAATATTATGTTATTGTGTATTTCAACGCTAGTTATTTTCTATTTTGAACGGCCTATTTAAAAAGAATGAGTTACGCGCATTATATAATTATCTGTACTTACAAAGTGTAAGTTACACAATATTACTAACGAAGGACACATATCATGAGTGAAGTTTCAAAATTACCTATATCCATTTTTAATTTTATGTAAAGTTAAAATGCACTATCTACTAATAAAAATTAAGTATCATATGGTCCTAAAAGCATGTAGATGGAGCATTTTACGCATTTCAAAACCTTGTAATAGGACATTTTGCTTTTTTCAAAAAACATGTAATTAGAATATTTTAAGCATTTCAAAAACATGCAAATATAATATTTTACACTTTTCAAAAACATTTAAATAGAAAATTTAGAACTTTTCTAAAACACTTAAACAGAAAAATTTGCAATTTTCAAAAAACACGTATTTAAAACATTTTGCTATTTTCAATAACATGTAAATAGAACAATTTGCACTTTTCAAAGACATGCAAATCGAATATTTTACAATTTAAAAAAATTATACAAATAAAAAACTTTACTCTTTAAAAAAAACCCTTAATCAACATTTTTACGGGTCTAGTTCTAACTAGTTCATGTGTTTTTTTGTTGG
Organism: Dicyrtomina minuta; assembly: GCA_949802685.1. Lineage (NCBI taxonomy): Eukaryota > Metazoa > Arthropoda > Collembola > Symphypleona > Dicyrtomidae > Dicyrtomina > Dicyrtomina minuta. Next base: position 60,906,702 of record OX461808.1, on the reverse strand, counting down.
CATAAATAGCTCTTTTAATTCTAGCTTACATTGAAAATGGGCGGCTTTGACTCTTCACTCATAATATAAACATTAACAAGGATAGCTAAGGATACCTACCTGCATATTCTACGCACATGAAAAAAATAATTATTTTATTAAATACAAAGTTTTTTAATTTGACAAAATTCAAGCACAAAATCAAACTGCTCTAATTAACATACTAAAAAAATGGAGATTGATAACTGTTAAACTGGAATATATATTTACGCACTTTAAAATAAGTAATAACATTATTCATTTCAATATATATACATATATATATTGGTATAAACGAAAAAATAAAAATTATATTACCTCCATATTATACAACCCCGTGAGTTATTACGAAATAACACAATCTTAGACTCATTTTTTCTACAAAAGAATATTTTCGATTTTTCAAAAACAAATAAAAAACAAATACAAAAACCAATGTTAAATAATTGCAATTATTATTAAGTACTAATAATAATGGTTTGCGTTTAAATTAAATTAATCTATATTTACTATTTTTTAAAAACGATATAAAGTATCTAAAATACATGGCTATAATATAGCATCTATATAAATGTTACTATTATTATCGTTTTAACACAAATAAACTTTTACTGCATATAGCATTATATTTAAATAATGGCGCTTTTCGCATCATCAGCTGTATTTAATTTATACAAAAATCCTGTTCAGTGTTTTATGTAGTTAACCCTTTTAGTAGCCCTTTTAGTTATTACAATTTAAATTTTTGGTATACCTAGTTTACATTTAAGAAAAAAATAGAAAAGTTTAAAAATGTACAATTTAAAATACAAATATGCAAAAGGGTGACGCATTAATTACACAGAATACTAAACGGACACAAAACAAAAAACGTAAACTTTCACTAAAGATTAGCAAAGATACATTGATTGAAAATGCTTCGCGTCTTAAAATTATATTATGTACGGCTGTCAAATATCAGTGTAATACAACATAATTTAAATGACCACACGTTAAAAGAAAGGAAATTACATTTGATAACTATGAAGTGATGTGAGTATATACTATAATATATATATGTTAATTATTATATAAATCAATTTATTCTTAGTTATATAGTGCGTCCTCTATACAAACTACTACATACAAAGTGAAAGTGTATTATTACCTATGAAATAAATACCCTACTATTATTATATGTAAAGTATTACAAAAATAATTATAATTAACGTAAATACTGTAATATAACAAGGAAACTGATAAATATATAGAAATAAATATAGCTATACCATTAAACACAGAAAAATGTGTGGTAAAAATCAACTTATCTATATACTAAAATGCATATACATACATATTAAATCGTAAAAATTGTTAATTTAAAAAACATATTTAACATACCAAAACAACAACTATGATGATTGAATAAAAAAAATAAAGATGAAACGAATTTACACAGAAAAAAAGGACTTTCTCTATATTAAAACTATGGTATTTTAAAGCATACCGTTTTTTATCCAGTTTTTTAGCTTCTCTAATTTACACTATTCGCATTTTACAGCTTTGGCAAGAGAAAACGGGAATTCGTATCACAAGCGTAATGGTAAACGCTTCACTACTGCATATTATTGCATCAAAAGTAACTCGTAAAAAAGTGAAAGTTGTAAAAAGTGAGGATAAAAAATGCAATTTTCCAAAGTACTATATACCCACGCAAAACTGTCCGACCGTTTTCTATCGTTTCTAGCGATCGAATTAAGTCGTCGGATTTTGGGACCTTTTCCGATCCGCTCATTCGATAGAAAACTATCGAATCCGACTGCTACGAAACGATCGGAAAAAAATATAGAAATATCCGACACTTTGTGAATTCGATCTCTGGACTTCGCCTTGTTGACACTGTACCTTAACCTCTCCGCTACGTAGTCCTTATTTAATGATGAAGAAATTAAGCCCCCACTTATAGTGCTTTCGCCTTTCTTAATTCTTTACGTCAGTAATACTTTTTATGAAAAAATGAAATCAACATTAATAATTTGGTAATTAACTACCAGATTCAACGTAATCAGGGATTAATATCTTGACATGTCCAAAGTAGTCAGGTCAAAAGGTCACCAAATTAATTATTAAATGATAATGTAAATTGTATAAAAGTTGTATTTTATTTTAATATTAACATAATTATTTTGTAAGTTTTTCCATTTAATGACCATATCAACAATGTCAAAGGTCATAGGTCAGTTATTTCTTAGCCTAATTAGCGTATGTCAATAAGGTGACGATTAAATTTTTTTGAATCACTGACATTTAAAAAAAAATTTCAAGTTTTTCAAAATTTTGAAAATATTTTGGAAAATTTTAAATTTGTTTTCAAAAGTATTTGAAATTTACGAAAATTAGTTGAGAATTAAACTTCCTGTGGGCAAATAATAAAGTATGTCAAAGGTCAAATTTTCAACCTGTCGGAAAATATATTATCTCCTCCGATCGTCTATCAACCGATCGTCTGACTATCGTTTTCGATAGTTAACTATAGTTTCCGATAGTTAACTACAGTTTTCCATCGGACACAATAATATCTCGCCGACAGAACAATTTCCGATCGATTCCGAAGCCATATTTTTGCGTGGGTACTGACTTACTACGTGCACTGAATTGAGTTTGGGTTTGTTCAAGTGCCTACATGCATAAGCATATATACCCCGCGAGAAGAAAGTATAGAAAGCTAAGGTTTCAAGCTACAAATGAAATTGCAAAGTGTATTCTTGTATATTTAAAAGTAAAAACTTTATTCATGCATGTATATAGTTTATATGCCATACACAAACTATAGCACGTATATGAGTGACCATCCCATTGACACGCCGGTTGTTTTACAAGTATCAATAAAATTGAATTGCAAAGTTTGCACATTCACTTTTGACTCGTCTATGTCACAACTTTCTCTTTGTTGTACATACATACAACTTTGAACGTGATAGGACTACGACCACGACTACGACTACAACTACGACTACCACTACGACTTTAACTACGACTACGAATACGGCACTGCCCTGGACAATTATTTTTATGGCCGCCGTGCTTCCCTATATTTCACCAATTTTTATTTCAAACCTAATAAAAATAAAAAATGTTTAAAACAATTCAGTTTGCCAACTCAATATAAAAATTTAATTATGCAAAATTCTGTATAAAAATGTTATTTAACAAAAAACAAAGTTGTACTTAATTTTTTTATGAGTGGAGGTCATTTAAAATAAATTTTGAATAAAAATTTGTGATTATTGCACGCATTTAAAAGTGTAAAAATAGTATCAATGAAGAAATGTAATTTCGCAAAATTTAAATTAATTTCCTGTCAAATTTTGAAGCTGGTAGTTATTACAGTTTAGAGTGAGAGAGAGGTGCTGTATTTTAAGTCTCGTTTGGTACTTTTGTATAAATACATAAAGTGCAATTTACATTCTAGTTTGGCGCTGTTACACTTGGTCTCTCAGCAAAAGTTGTTAAACATTGACTTAGGTTAGGCTGGGTTGATTTTTTGAAAATTTAAGTAAAAGTGGTGAAACCAGTGAAAGCGGTAAAAGTAAAATCGTCCAAACTTGTCCAGATTTGGATCAAATCCAGGAGAAAGTGTAGTAATCCGATTAAAATTGCATGTACTATGCCATTGCATAGTGTCATCCAATCATGTTCTAACTCCAACATTGTCTATGTCCCTCTGGCTGTGTAGTTGTCCTTGACATAGGGGTTGTGGTCTGCTCATTCAAATTTCATTCTACCGTGCCTTTATATACACGCAGCTACACTTACGTTCTATGTAAAATGTAATGGAGTTGTTATATAGTGAGTACATTGCGGGTGAAAGTATGAGGGCGATCTAGATTGAAATCGATGAGATACAGGGATCAAAATCAAAATTTGAAATAGTAAAGCTTGGGGCTTGGGAACTATAATCAAATATTGTTGTAAAAGTCTGCAGGTCGTCCTCTATTGTTCGTATGCATAAGTATAGTGTAGTATTGACCGCTTGGTGACGGTCGGAGTTGGAGTGAAAGTCAGACACAAACCTAACTAAGCCACATGGAATATAAATCTCAATTTTCTCTCTTGTAAAACAAACTTTCTTTGACAAAGACAAGAATAAAATGCATTAAATTCGTAATAAAAAATATAACGGATGGTCCACGCCTACGACTGTCTTATTTACTTTCTAAGCTTCAACACTTTTTCCTCTACCACTACTATTTACTACGTACTTTTGTGCTACTATATAAAACAGCTAGTCAAGCAACGTAAACCTGCTTTATTTTCCTATTTTTCAGTCTGTGGAGAAAGCTAGGAGAAAAAACGGAAGCAATTCAAATAGAGACGGGACAAGAGCCCAGGTGTGCTTTCTCTTTGTGTTCATCAACTTCAGTTTCGATTTTCACCGTCACTCCCAACCATTAGTTGTTTCCCTAGCTCGCTCACGCTATGGACTATGGAGCAGTAGGAGCAGGTTTTTTAGATACACACAAGGCTCTGTGGCAATAAACTCAAGTAGATTGGGCTGTACTCTTCAATTCAAATCAAAACTCTCGTAGGACTACTACTACTATTACTACTACTACTGTCTTCCGCTACATACCAATTTCCGTTATATTATTTATATGTTATGTTGCCTTTGCCCAAACTTACTTACTTAAAGGTATGAGTTGTTGTATGACCAATATTACTATATGATTGGGAAATTGAAATGACCTATATCCAATTTTTAAGCTAGAATTTAAATATGCTATTCCAAAAAATAACGTTAACTAACGATAAGATTAATGCGTTAAATATTTATTAGTATTAGGAGTTTTAAAAAATTAAAAAATGTTGTTTGCACGTTTTTTGAAATAAAATATACAGTTTTTTATAACCAATTTTTTCAAAAGATGTAAAATATTTTATTTGATTTTTTTTGAAGTACACGATGCACTATTAACAAGCTTTTAAAAAGCGCAAATTTTTTTATTTTCACTTTTTTGAAAGGTGAAAAATAGTTTAATTACATGTTTATAAAAAGTGTAAAAAAAGATCTTATTAAAATATTGTTTTAAAAGTGCAGAATATTCAATTTAAGTTCATGCTTTTGAAATTGTTAAAAATGTTCTTTGTTTTTGCTTGTGTTTTAAAAAATCTGTAATGGTATTTTTACATTTTTATTTAAAATCGAAAATGTTTTTAAAAAATAATATTTTTAAATGCGGAAACATTTTTATTATGTATAGCTAATTGTATTCAAAATATCTAATATTTAATACACTATGGCAAAATCAGGATATTTTAATTTTTGCAGATAGTGCAGTTTTTCCTGGTGGCAAATAATTACTGTTTAACTTTACTCTTCATGTTCAATTTTGTTGTTTTTTTATTCTGTGTTCCAGTCTCTCCATGTGCTTTCCAGTTCTGGCATCGCTATTGGTGTCGGTTGCGGTACCGGTACCGGAAGCAGATCCCACCTGACAACTAGGAGAACACTAGCATAACCTAACAAGTGCAATTCAATTCTTCGTCATCGATTTTATATTCTAGTTTTTTTTTATTCTTTGAAATAAATATCTAGTTCCTTTCAAGTATGCATGACCTTAGAAAAAAGGTGGTGCAAGTTCCAGTCTATATACTTGAAACATTTATTGCTCAGGAGGGTAAGGCCTATCATCTGTGTGCTGTTCTAGTGGCTTGAGTATTTAAATTGACTTACCATATATGCGGGTCATCTGTGTGCAAGGTAAATTTAAAAATTTAAATTTTATTTAAATATTGCATTAAAATACATGATTAAAATAGTGGGGAATATAAAAGTTTTTATTTCAAAAAGAAATATTATTTTTCATTAAGCTCCAACGGTAGTAGCATCATTATTCATTTATCACCAGAATAGACATATCGTCTGTTTAGAACCAAAATGACCCATATCCATTTGTAGCTGGAAACAATATCCACTATCTACAAATATATAAAAACATATCTTGTAAGCATTAAGGTAAAATATTTTGTATGCTTTAAATACATAAAAATAAAACATTTTACACTTTTCAAAAACATTTAAATAAAACATTTTGCAATTTTTAAAAACTCCTAATTAACATTTTCCAACTCGTACTCATTTTGTTGATATGAGATAGCTCATTTTAACTCTAGATTAAATTGGATATGGGTCATTTTGGTTCATCACAGACGATATCTTATAAATTTATTTTTACTTATACAAACAGTCACTCCCTAGAGTTGAATACGTAAATTTACAAGAAGGGAAAAAAAGTGTGCATGTATTAGACACCTCATTTGTATAGCTGTGATAGAAATATTTATATTTTAATATTTTATTTATTAGGATACCCTGGATGAACGCTATCAAAAAGAAAACATGATTACGTAAATATAACTTTGACATTTTTCGATTTTTTACCTTTAACACTTGAACAAGGATTGATAGGCAGAGCAAAATAATATTTACTAAACTAAACACACTGCCACTGCTACTCCAACTCCGTTCACTCACGTGAACTCAGAACAAGATCCACTTCACTGTTACAACTACTGCATGACCGTATCATATGGCTACGGTCACAACTAAAATACAAGTATCTACATAAAGAATCGATTATTGAGTGAAAAGATAAACGAAAAAGATGAAGTATAGTTTTTTTCCTCAGACTCTATGAACCAAACATATTTTTGTGTTCCTCTCCTTCTTGTTTTCCTTCATATGGAGATATTTCTCGTCAAATGGAAGGCACGAAATGGTTGACTAATATTTATCTATTGAAGAAAGTCGATACACAAAAGAATAAGAATTGATCCCTTCCAAATCCAAATACACACAATTCCAAATCGAACGCATTCTACAACAAATATATGAACATTTTTATACGCACAACAATGCAGGACAAAGCAACTTACTTTCACTAGTGCACTTTCTCCATTCTTCTTTCTCCACTGAACTTTCTCCTGTATACTTTCTCCACGATATTTTTTCCACTATTCTTTCTTTACTATGCTTTCTCTACTAGGCTTTTTCTACTTTAATTTTTCCTATAAGCTTTTTGCAATATAATTCCTCCGTTATACATTCTATATCATGATTTCTCTCTTAAGGCTTGTGTGTAAAAATTTTGTACATTTTCTTTCTTTATTATTTTTTTGTGATATTGGCAGGGATGCTATATTCGGCTATTCCCTAGGTACCTGGTAGGGACAGAAGGGAAGGGGAGAGAAAGCAGTCACAGTAATTTGTCATTTGTCACCGTCCCATTAACATCAGCAAGCAATTCAAGAGTGTGCTATTTTTGCTGCCCATGCTACTACTACTGCGAAGAAGAAGAAACCTCCACGGATATTTCAATGAGATTTCAAGCTCATCACTCCACGTTACAATCCAATCAAATTTTATATTCTCCATTACACACGTCTAGACTCGGCGCTCTAAACTGAGCCAATCATCCGACGACATTTGTATCAGTATCAGTACATTACGTTCACATTTATTTATAGACTTTCCCCACGCAATTTTGTTTTGCTCATAGTGCCATAAGCGCGTATTATCCAAGACCAAAGCAAAGAGCTGACATCAGCAAAAGTAGTTACCATTGAATATATTTAGTAGGTCTGCCACTGACAAAAGCCAAAAATTTGACTCGGAGCCGAATTCAACCTCATTCATGTACTCATGCATTGAATTAACAATAATGTGGCTTGATAAATTTCCCTAATATTCTTCATTACATTTTATTGTTATTTAGTTTCATATCTACTTTGTAAATCCTTGGAAAATTGTGCATTTGCTGGTTTCCGTCTTTTGTATGGTTCTACATGAATATGCAAATTTACCAATAAACATAAGGGCAAAACATAAGGAATAAATTGTTCTATACATGGTAATATGTAGTAAAAGTACAAATGCTGTATTTACTTCTAACAATGTAATTTTATCATGCGGTTCAGGGTACTTTTTTGAATATGGTAATTTGATAAAGAAAAAAATTCTCTTTAAAGTTACAGTTTTTTGAAATGAAATTTTTACATTATGTAGACAAGAAATGAAAATTTACAAACTTAATTATTTTAAATTGTTATTATACTGAATGTGCAATGAACTGCACATGAAATTATTTAAAAGCGCATTTCCACTGCCTATTATACCTTTTAACAAAAAATCAAATGAGAAATACCTACATGTTTCGCAGACATAAAATAACCAAAATGTTTTGTGCTTTAAAAACATGAGGTTACAAGAAAAATTAGTTTAAAAACAAAGTACCAACTAAACACGCTCCTGTTCACAAAAAATTGAAAATTTAAAAGCTGCAGAATTAAAAATCTTTGCTAATAAAATCTGCATGAAATCATGAAATATGGCATTTAAAACATTTCCCTACCCAACTAGTACATCTTATATATCAATATCTGTCTTAAATTTTAGTAAAAATAGCAAAGTACCTAAGTAACTTAAAGTTTGTTTCTAAAAAAATCTAAAAACTAAACAGCTGATATACAGCTCCGTGTATATCAATAGCCTTCACAATAATAAACTATTTCTACACTTTCTTTGTACCATACGGCCAGGACTAGGACCAGCCTTATTATTTTTGATGTGTACGTTTCATTTGGCTGAAAATAAAAGGAGAGTGTAAACAGCGGATATGAAGATCAAAGTGAAAGTCGAAACTTTCTCCTAACCTCATCTCAAAAATATATATATAAACACTAAAACGAAGTTATACCCATTTCCGCCGTCTTTTTACAATGGAGACTGCTTTAATGTGTACCTATTGTACAATGTACGTACTCCCCTCATGAATGTGTATATAAGACAGCCGAACTCTATGGGATTGGAGAGAAAATGAAAAAAACACTGGGGTAAATATAGCAAGGAACTAAATTTCCTCCCTCTCTCACACGTTCCACACACTACACAAACGCATACATATTCCACATTCCACTTGATGATTCCGGTCAGGATTATTTCGTATGGTGTATTCTCAAAACTGGAATTGAACCTCCCAAACAACCTCAAGAACCTCAACGTATCCAACGCGATCCAAGAGTCAGAGTGAAAGTCTAGAAAAACCTCATATTGTCTGTGAAGAACCAAAATAACCCATATCCATTTGTAGCAAAAACAATATCCACTATCTACAAAAATGTTAATTAAAACATTTCTTGAAAGCATTTAAATAAAATAGTTTGCATTGGTTTAAAATATGTAAATTAAACATTTTGCACATTTCCAAAACCTGTAAATAGAACATTTTGTACGTTTCGAAAACACTTAAATAAACATTTTGTACGTTTTAAATACATGTAAATAGAACATTTTGACTTTTCAAAAACATGTATGTAAATAGAACATTTTACACTTTTCAAAAACATGTAATTAGAACATTTGGCATCTTTTTAAAAACATGGAATTAGAAAATTTTGCAATTTTTAAAAACATGCAAATGGAACAATGTACGTTTTTCAAAAGCTCCTTATTAACATTTAAGGCGTGTTTCTCATTCTGTTTTTATGACATAGCTCATTTTGATTGTAGCTTAAATTGGATTTAGGTCATTTTGGTTCTACACAGACGATATAGCATCTCACTAACGTTTTTTGAATGTGGCCTCCATGATCCTCTGACTGAGACTTTAATAAAATCCTATATTCCAGCTTCCGTACACATAGTTTCTTTGTTCATCTTTATTTACTCGGCTCTTGTCGCTCTCTCTATACCCTCCCCATTATTTACCCCTCAAACTTTCATTTTGTGTCTGTGTGTTTTCTTTATATATAATATTGTTTCTATGGTATAGGAAATAGGAAATGGGAAAGTGGTCCGGGAGAAAGCTGAGTGCTTTCACCTTCCACTCTATCACCACTACTGCTATATATATATAAGGCTTCTTGTAATAAACTCTGCCATTTTTGAAAAATATATGACTATGAGCTATATAAAAGCTGATTTTGAAAAAGTATATACGTTATACTATTTTACAGGTACATGAAGTTTTAAATTTACATTCACAGAAAACTCAACTAAACTTTAACCGGAACCGTTTTTTATGACTAAAAGAGCAACTTACATTAGCTGTCCACCAGATGTGTAGTAATTGCAGTAGTAACGTAGTAAAAAAGTAACTACAGTGGAAAATAGCTGTGGAGGTCTGAAAAAAGTAAACTTGAATTTTACCAAAGTTACTACTCCACAGCTATTTTCCACTGTAGTTACTTTTTTACTACGTTACTACGGCAATTACTACACATCTGGTGGACCGCTATTATAAGGTTTTTGAGCGTATGCATTAAGCTCTGAGGTTTTTAAATGAATTATGTTTGTATTTTGATTTTTTTTTAAATCTAAAAAAGTATAAACTGCTTATAACTAATTGATGTGAGTTCTAATTAATTGTGCCAGTTTTAAGAACAAATATAAATTTATAAATACAGTTTTTTTAAAGTAAGATTTGAATTTATGATTCCTTTAAAATGTTCAAAATCTTTTTAAATACGCATGGTTTTGGGCAGAATCACACAAAATCAGGACCATATTATATTTTCTGTGAAGAACCAAAATGACCCATATCCATTTGTAGCTAAAAACAATATCTACTATCTAAACAAATATTGAAACATGTCTTAAAAGCATTTGAATAGAGCATTTTACACATTTAAAAACTATATGAATAGAACATTTTTACATCTTTCAAAACCAAGAAAATAGAACATTTTACACTTTTCAAAAACATGTGAATAAAACGTTTTACATTTTTCAAGAACATGTAAATATAACATTTTACACTTTTTAAAAACTCCTAAATAACAATTTGCACCGGTTTCTCATTTAGTTTTTATGACATATAGCTCATTTTGATTCTAGCTTAAATTTTATATATATCATTTTGATTCTTCACAGAAAAATATCCACTTATAGTACCATAGCGTGTGTGGCTACTAAATTACAAAAAATTCAGTGACCCCCCACACAATATTATTAAATATATTTAAATTATTCTTTTGACACCCAAATTAGTACCTTTTAACTTTGCCACCTTCATAAATGAAACATGAAACTAAATAAATTTGAAAAATACAATACTCTGTATCTTCATACATCCTTACGTCTACGTCGTGTCAAACAAGTATGAAAAGGCGGTGATAAATTATAACAAATTAGAGCGTTTTGGACAGAGACGGAGGTAATTCTCAAAACTCAAAACTCATCACACCTAGTTAAACTCCGCAGCATGTGAATTCAAATTCGAATTTCTCTCTCCTCATGTCTGATTTTGTATGCGCCATTTTAAGTATAAATGCAGTCTCCAGTCCCAGTCTAATATGATATAGGGTACATACAAAATATGTAATAATTAAATGCAGTAAGTTTGTGAACATCTGACTGAGCCGACGACGACGACGAGACAGTAGAACTAAAGAGGAAACTTTGAAGAAATATTTCGAATTATCATAACTACTGTAATTACTAAAACTATATATCCATAACTAAACGACTAAACCAAAGCGGAAAACTCAAACGGGAGAATGGAAACGATAGGGAAGAAAAAGGTGCATATTATTACATCACACACCAAGGAAGATATCGTCTGTGACGAACCAAAATGACCCATATCCATTTTTAGCTAAAACCAATATCAACTATCTACAAAAATCATCAGATATGTATTGGGAGCATTTGTTAAGGAGAATATTATGCAATTTTTCAAAAACATGGAACTAAAACATTTTACACTTTTCAAAAACATGGAATTAGAACATTTTGCACCTTTTCAAAAACATGGAAACAGAACATTTTACACTTTTCAAAACATGCAAATAGAACATTTTACACCTTTTAAAAACATGGAATTAGAACATTTTGCACATTTTCAAAAACATAGAAATAGAACATTTTACACTTTTCAAAAACTCCATCCTAATTAACATTTTACACATATTTCTCAATTTATTTGTATGACATAGTTCATTTTGATTCCAGCCCAGCCTGAATTGGATATTGGTCATTTGTGTTCTTCACACACGATATACATTCTTCCTGGAATTTCTCATTCATTATCCTTAAGCAGCAGTTTACTCCCAGCTCCAGCAACCTAAGGTATATAGGTACGTTGTATTTTATACGTTGAGTAAATTCAGTGCAGTTGTTGCGGGACTAAAATAGAAGGAGAGTAATATAGAGCGAGCCTCTCGCTCTAACTGCCACAAAGCAGGAGCTGGGAGAGACTCTCAGACGCGTAAATTGTATTTAATGCTAATGTGAACTAATTACTCTTGTTGACGCTTGCAATAAAATTAATGACATGCGATTCCATGAATTATGCAATCAGAGAGAGTCTCCCCATTCCCCATCCACTGACGTGAGACGTTCATAAACAACACGTTTAATTTCAACTATTGTTATTGCTCCAAACTTACGTAGTCAGTAGTATAGGCTGAGCGTTTTCGCTTTTTCCTACCTATCTACATAATTTACAGGATTTTTCACACTTATGATATACTTAACCAATTTCAACGTGTTATATACCATTCGAAAGCTAATGACTTGTAGATTCCAAATAACGCAAAAGCGAAGAGTTTATCGACAAACGTTTGCCCTTTTGCTTTTAAAAACCGTTACTTTTTTTGAAAATTCCGCCTAAAATTGTTTGTATGCTTCGGAGGCCAAAAATAAAATACATGTTTTCTTAATTTTTAAAGTGCTTTAAAATGATATATAATGCATTAACATCGGTCAACTTTGACAAAAAATTAGTTAAGTTTTTTAATTACAATTAAAAATTAATCATGATCTGAGCTGTCAAACTACGTTAATTGGATTCGCTCATTCATTTCGGTTTGATGGGTGTATCGTTTATGTGTAATTCCATTTATTAAGAGGTTCAAATTTGGATTTTAAGATTTGGCGGCAAATTCAAAAACATGTACTTCTACAAAACTTAAAATCACCTAAAGGCATTTTCCCCTAAAGCATGTTTTAATTTATTTAAATTTATAAGTCAGCATCGAAATTTTATGAATGACAGACTAAATTTCTATAACCTAATAAGATCAATAAGAAATCTTGAGTTTACACAATATTTAAAGTTTTCGCGGGAAATTCAAAAATTTTAATATTGTACTTTTGGTTTTTTCTGTTAGGGCTGCCATAAAACAAGGGCTAAAGCCCTTGTTTAGCGTTATAACTTTCAGTTTTGGGCTTCTGTAGATTCTGGTTCTGGACTTTGGGCTCACGAGTATAGTCGGAACTTTAAGGGCAAAGCACCTTGGGCCACACACTCTACTATTACACCGAGTGCACACCCCTTTTATCTTAATCGAAGATCTGGCATTCTACCCACACTGTTGTACACTTTCTTGTCATTTACCACGAGATTTAGATTTAGCTCTTATATCTTTATATTTCCTGGGCTCATTGCGGCGGAGACTGGAGGCGAGGGCAATATGCAATTTTCACTTCCCAACTTCCTTATGGTAATTTTGTTAAGTGTATAATAGGTTTGAAAGATTCCTATATTTTCTATAATATATATATTATATATATATATATATATATATAGTTTGCCAACCCAATCAAATTTTGTGCTTTGACCGATTCAGTGTATTCTGTACTTTAAGGGGGCGTATGCTGTATTTTGCGCAAATAGAACTAGCATAGAAACAATAGATATGACTATGTAACTTTTTTTCCGTGTTTTCTGGTGTCGTGTCTAGGGAACTGGGAAGCGAAATCTCAAAACCTATTTTTATTTTGGTCACTAATCGAAATTAAAAGTTTTTAAAATTAACAAGCGATTATATGGGGAACGTAGATCCTCCCGTGCTTGGTGGTTAATTGCAGCTAAACGAAAATAAAAATACCATTAATCTTTTCTGGAGTCCCTAGAAAAATGTATGATGCACTCAAACATTTGAAAATATTGCATGTAGAGGTCACCAAAATTTTGATCTATTTGTTCGACATTTTGTCCTTATGTTGGTAGTGAGGAGTCATAGCGATAACGAGAAGTCAGGATAGGGAATAGCTGCTAAAATAAGCTTGGAAGTTAGATGAAATGAATGCGGATGGATTTAGAATTCAAGATATTTTAAAAGCAAATAAATAACGACGTAATACATTGTGTGTACGTCTGCGTCTTGGTTCATTGGATGACTTTGGCTTTGGACTTTGTGGCTGGGAAATTTAAATAATTTATGCTCCCAATTTATTCTGTGGCGACAACACCATTTGTTCCTTCGCTTGAATATTTCCTTTATTTCACTATACTATTTTTTCTCATGTAATACCATGTACCAACTAAGATATACTGGCACTATAGTAACTGGTACCGGTACCGGTACCGGTATCACGGTATAAGCTATACATTTTGTGACTATATGACTGTACTAACTCTGCGGCTATACCACCTACAACCAGATAAAAACTGGATTATGGTGATTTTGGTGTTTTGCTCCTCTCGCTCATATTTCAGTGTTTCAACACTCAACAGCTGAGGTCTATGGTGTCGTCTGGTACAGTAGGAAAATGCATAGCTTATTTAAAATATAGTTTATTACGTGGCTCAGACCAAAACTTACTACGGGAAGGTTTAAATCATAAATTATGGCCACTGTTTTACCCAATGAAGTCAAATCCCTGTTACTATGTAGTATTAAATAATAAGGCATTTAAATTATTTGTCTGTATTCCCTTATGCCTGCATTATAAATATAGTGTATTGTAGTTGTTTCTGGCGGATTTAAAATTTTGAAAAACAATGAAAATTAAACTACTAAAACAGACTAAAACTTATAGTGTATAGCTTTTAGAATTTAATACAAAAGTTTTAAAAGCAGCTCGCCTTATATTACACCGTAGATTTTAAAAAACAATTAGAACACGGCTGTCTGAAAGTCTGAAGTGCTATTGAAGACAGAAAATGCATTTTGCATCTTAAATTACCTCACGCACCATATAACGCCGGATAATGCACCCAGCGCAGGGATAGTCTCATAGTAAGTTTTCTCAAAACATGTAAATGAAACATTTTGCAGTTTTAAAAAACATGTAAAGAAAGAATATTTTTAATTTTGAAAATGATGCAAATTAAAGTTTTTGTTCATTTCTAAAACATGCAAATTAAAGTTTTTGTCCATTTCAAAAACATGCAAATGTAACATTTTGCAATTTTTTGAATCAAGTAAAAAGAATATTTTTGACTTTTCAAAAACATTCAAATATTTTTGTTTCACATTTAAAAAACATGGAAATGAAAAATTTTGCACTTTCTTAAATCAAGTAAAAAGAGCATTTTTCACTTTTTTTAAACAATTTAATACAACATTTTGTTTTACTAAAAAAAGCCATCAATAGTATCAAAATGGTATTTTTAATATAGAACAAATTGCTGCCTAAATGCAATTACTTCGTACGGCCCTATGTCGTGCACCTATAAAAAAAACTAAGGCTCATTCCATTTTTTAGAATTGGCTACGTCCACAAGCTTAGGTTTCAATTAGAAGAATCAAATTCCAATTACCCACACTCCCACTACTCCAATCCTATCCGCCTGCCTATCCTATCATATACAGCACATCATGCTACCCGGTCTCGGTCGCGG
This sequence comes from Dicyrtomina minuta, assembly GCA_949802685.1. Classification (NCBI taxonomy): domain Eukaryota; kingdom Metazoa; phylum Arthropoda; class Collembola; order Symphypleona; family Dicyrtomidae; genus Dicyrtomina; species Dicyrtomina minuta. The sequence goes on along the minus strand of OX461808.1, from coordinate 60,891,076 downwards.
TCTAAGGGATGACGGGCATTTTGCCATCTATTTGTCTTCTCTGCCTTTGTATGTGTAACATTCTAAGCGTCTAACGTCTAAAAAGAGTGATTTCCGTATCCGTACACAAATGACATTGGATTTCGACTTGGACCGTCAGTGGAACCCCAGTTCCAGTCCCAGTCTCTCATTTTACAAAATATACAAAAACTACAAAGTACACCTGCGGAACGGTTATGGTTACGGTTACAGGATACACACAGGAGCGATGAACGATACCGGTTTTCAGTTTTCTGTTTTCACAACATTTACTTCACGTCTGGGTAATACAGAATTGAATTGATTCAACAACTTGGAAATCTCCTAGTGCAGTAGAAGAAGAAGAAATAAAAGTATACGGGACTAGAAATTTAGAATTCGAATTCGAATTCGCGAAGGCAAAGCTGAGCTTGGCAATTACGTTTCCATATTGGTTGTAGATTGGGTTGGTTTGGGTTGGTGTTGGTAGGAAAGTGGCGTAAGGAATGTTCCATAAATGATGTCACGGGAATTTAAACTCTTGCAGGGTCGGACGAAGAAAGACTTTTATGCAGCAATTTGTTTTCATACAAAACCCACAATTTTGATTTTATTGGTGCTTTTTTTTAATAAAGCAAAATGTTGTATTTAAATGTTTTAGAAAAGTGCAAAATGTTCTTTTTCTTGATTCAGAAAAGTGGAAAACGTTTTATTTCCATGTTTTTGAAATGTACACAAAAGTTTATTTTGAATATTTTTTAAAATTCAAAATATGCTTTTTAAATATTTTTGAAAATTGCAAAATGTTCCATTTACATGTTTTGAGAAACGTCAGGCAGCGGGGGCTGCCTGCGCTGGCCGCATTATCCAGCCTTGAACTCTTGTGAAAAGCTCATGAATTAAACGGTGCTTTCTTTAACATGGGGTGTCATCAATATTCAACCATGGAGCTACAATGACATCATTTATGGGTGATCCCTAATAGCTTGGGTTGTACGCAGTAGTCTGATGTCAGCATTACATGGACTGGAAGTAGCTTGCATTTTTGGAATTTAGAGGCAGGAAAGTGCGGGGAGGTATATAACTTAACTTTAACTGAGCAAAGGAAGCACATTGCGAGATCGAGAGAGTAAAGCGATCGAGCCAAACAAGATTTGCAGCTTTCAACGTCCCCCCAGAGAATTAAGCTGTCCGCACATAACAAGCCCGAGATGCATTGTAGCCAATGTGAATCTATGCTTTACGTATAATGCAATTTGGATGAAAACCGAAACTGAAACCGAAACTGAAACCGAAGCCGAAACTCAAACCGCTTTAGATCTCTATACTGTACCGTTCACCATCAACCGACAGCCTTCGACTTCGACCTTGGGATCTGTTGATGTGTTTTTTTAAAACGCAGCTCTCAATAAACTACTCATAAAAATATAAATTCTATTTGAAATGCATTGAATTTAAAATGGAAAGAATTTTTTTTAGTCTGCCACGATGCGGTTATGGCCTATGCTCTATTTTTTATTCATTGAAATTGATTCTTGAGTTCGACTATTATTTTAGATACTAGTTTTAGATTGAAAAATTTAACTCACTCAAATAATACACTTTTTTATTTAGAAACAAATTGCTCCCTAAAAGCAATTTTTTCGTCCGGCCCTGCCCTGAATCAGAAGAGTTCCAGAGCACAGTGCAGTGCAGTGCAGTGCAGTGTTGGTAGTGCGGGTGGTGACATGGGGTGAAGTGCATCGTGGGCAGTAGTAGTGGCTCTGTGTCTCTGGACTTGGACTGACTGCAGAGAAAAGTTTTGGGAAGATTAATGGGATCAACTTTGATCCTATTAATGAAGTTATTCCAAGTGAATCCAGAATCCACCATTCGGCCAGTTCACAGATCAGCCTCCTTCCTTCTTCCTATTGAAACCGATACCGTTACCTATGGCAAAGTCCAGCCTCAGCCTCCAAGACTGTGTACGTACTTACATATTTAGCCACGTCTCACTCCCACATACATATCTGGAGAAGTTACTACTAGTTCCGTCCAACACGAGGACTAATACCAAACCAAATACCAAGAAGACCAAGGAAGCGTTCCTTCTACACTGCCACACGTATAATTTGTTTTCGCGGGAGCAGGTCGAACGAGAGACGGACCGACTTTACCTTTGTCACTGTCCCTTCCCTTGACATGTCATTAATCAGAGTCAGAGTCAGGAGTGGAGAGTTGACAGTGTTGTGGGGAAAGGGCCGGACGAAGAAAATTGCTTTTAGGCAGCAATTTGTTTCCATACAAAAACCACCATTTTGATTTTATTGATGGTTTTCTTTGGTAAAGCAAAGTTTTGTATTTACTTGATTCAGAAAAGTATACAATGTTCTATTTACATTTTCTAAAAAAAAAAGTGGAAAGTGTTTTTTTTTTATGTTTTTTAAATGTACAAAAATGTTTATTTGCATGTTTTTTAAAGTGTAAAATGTTCTATTTACTTTTTTTTAAATTGAAAAATGTTTTATTTGCATGTTTTAGAAGAGTTTAAAATTTTCTTTTTGCTTGATTTAGAAAATTGCAAAATGTTCTATTTTAATATTTTAAGAAAAGTGGAAAATTTTATGTTTACATGTTTTAGAAAAGTTTAAAATATTCCTTTCACTTAATTCAAAAAAATATGAAAATGTTCCATTGACATGTTTTTGAAAAATTTAAGCAGCGGGGGCGGCGGCTGCCTGCGCTGACCGCATTATCCGGCTCTGTGTGGGGAAGTAGGTTTCCAGCGTCCAGCTCGGTGACGTCATACCCCCTCAGTCATCACATGATTCATTCCCTAAAAGTATTAATCACTATGACTATAGCATAGCCCAAAGACTCGATTATTGGAGCATAAAGCAATCACAAAAATGTTGGAAAATAAATAAAAATATATCCAAGTTATTCCTTCGGATTTTGGATTTTTGTTTCCAAATAAAGTTAGAACAAAATGTGACGGAATCTTCTACAAGTTTAGAAATCCTATATCCTATACAGTGGCATTATTTAGCATACAAGATTTAAACCTCATCTCATCTCAACTCAGCTAAAAGATATGCAACCACGACTTAAAGGAATTTAGCATACCGCACCAGCACCAGGCAGCCAGCCAGAACCAGAACCAGAGCCAGACCATCAAGTATATAAAGTCTCATAAAAATGTTAACAGTCACAGAAGCTCTTTGTGTGTGGTGGCCATGTTTTTGAGGCTAAAAGCTGGTGAAGTACATCTAAAGCAATTTTCCTCTCCGAGACTAAAAGTTACGATCGTATTTTAATCAACATAAAATATTTCATAGCTCATTCATCACACCATCCACGTTCCACACCACGGAAGAGCTTCCAGCTTAAATACATATGCATTACATATGTACACTTTGTCTTTGTGCAACCGAAACCGACCGTACAAATACATAAAAATAGCTATACACTTACTTGACAACAGACTTTAATTTACTTACTGTTGACGCTTGAAGAAATTGGAGTAGTCTTGTTTTCTCGTAATAAATCTACTTACTGTCCTCTATCCCCCATATAAATCATACGCACACACATACACACATATATTAAATTAAAAATTTTGAATTTTAGATTCCGCCCGAATTATCACTATTTCGACTTGGCGTTCAAATTATTTTAAGAATCTAAAAATTATAATTGCATGAATTCTTGTAATATTCCATTTTCGTAAATTGCTTAGAGATTTTTGCTACACTACGTTTTGATATTTGGTCTCTTGTTAATGACAGACTCGTGTGAGTGCTATAAAGTGGCATAGTATCTGTGTAGTAAGTAGACCACCTAAATAGGAAGGTATGTGTGTTAGTTGGGTAATAAGACACGTTACATGACATAAATAAGTTATTCATAATTCAAAACATGGAAGGATAAAGAATGACGGAGCTGGAACTGGAACTGGAGGTTAAAGGAAATTAGATCAACATCCGCCGCACTTTATTATTGTCATGGATTTAATGTGGGAGTTTTAATGGTTTTTACGCACGACCTCCCCTACATACACATTTAATCCATACCTGTCATAACTCCTGCTCAGAGTCATTAAATACATTATCCAGCGGATATGCTTCTCGGTAGTATTATTTTGTATTATACAGAATGTATAGAGATAGTGTCACACACACACACACACACATATATTATATATAATGTGTCTCCCTTTTGTTGTATAGTATCTACCAGCTATGCGCAGAATATCGTCTGTGAAGAACAAAAATGACCCATATCCAATTTAAGCTAAAATCAAAACGAGCTACATATATCATAAGAACAAAATGAGAAACATGCACAAAATGTTGATCAGGAGTTTTTAAAAAACGTAAAATGTCCTATTAAAATGTTTTCGAAAAGGTGCAAAATGCTCTATTAATTCCACGTGAAAAAGTGCAAACATTTCTAATTCCATGTTTTTAAAAATGCGCATAAACTTCTAATTCCATGTTTTTCAAAAGTTGCAAAATTTTCTAACTCTGTGTTTGAAAAGGTGAAAAATGTTCTAATCCCATGTTTTTGAAAGGGTGCAAAATGTTTCAATTACATATTTTTGAAAAGATGCAAAATTTTCTAATTCCTTGTTGTTGAAAAGGCGCAAAATGTTCTAATTCCATATTTTTGAAAAGTGCAAAATTGTCTATTTAAATGCTCTCAAGACATATTTAAATATTTTTGTATATGGTTGATATTGGTTTTAGCTGAAAATAGATATGGGTCATTTTGGTTCTTCATAGACGATATTTCATTTTAGTATGTTCCTTTCAATCTTCTTTTTGTAATACGTAAACTAAAAACGTCAACTTTAATTTGCTCAGATATTTTTATTTTACTATATGTACTACAAAATATTTTTACGTCGAGGAATACATTTTCTTTGATTTTTTTCCCAACTTGCTTGGATACTACGTGAGACTACCTAGGAAAAAATTTATTTATAGCCTAACATATTAAGGTTATTGATAAAAATCAGTACAGCCTTATAAGAAAGCAGCATAAATGGATAAAAAAATAATTTTTTCGTATACCTACAAGTATATACGGTGAATCACGTGTTATAGATTATAGATGAGTAAAAACTAATTTTAAATTTCTCCATGACTTTTTAAGGCTATAGATTATATTATGCATTTTACGTTTTATACAGCAGTTTATAATAAGGCAATGACAACAGATAGCGTAGATGGCCCAATTTGCAATCTACATAAGTGACAACAAAAACAACGTTTATTTTGGACGGAGGAAGGTATGTAGTTAAATAAATTACGATGAGACACTTACACACACAATCTACTATAAACAACAACAACAACAACGTCCTTATTTGACTCTCTCCGCTTTTATTTGATGTAGATTCCCTGTGGAATAATTTTCAATTTGCATTGAAAATCTCTTGAGGTTTTAAGTCTTTTAGTTCTTGAGCCTTTCATGTCCGTGGCAGACTCTCCTGTCATTGTCTCACCATCCACAACACCAGTACATACATGTTACGCCAGCGACGTTACCATTACCGCCGTTACCGGAGCCCGCGTATCCAAGTTATAGGGAGAGGGGCTCAGATGCTTCAGCCCATATTGGCAAACATGTAAGCATTAAATTCAAAATTGCCGCCAAATATAATTCAGCCCGCCCCCTTATGAACAGTTTCTAGATACGCCACTGACTGTACAGCACCAGCAGACTTTGTCAAATTTGCGGAGGAAAATGAGATAAAATTAGAGCAAGGATCAAGAGTTAAATTCGATGTGAAAAGGAAGACACTTCAGATTGGAAATAAATTTTATGCATTTAGAAACAATCAAGCGACGACAGCGATGACGATGGCGACAACGCCGATGGCATCCCCATAATTTCCAATTTGTTATGCATATAGAAAAATAAGCTTACGCAATATTGTTATTCTTTTTTATAGCACACCCCCATCCGAAAAAAAAATGCGGAAAAGAATCTTTGATGATGACGAGCCAATTTGCTTTATTTCACGCTCTAATTTATTGCACTTCCCAATTTACAATTTGACTTCCCATTCGCCGCCGTCTCCTCTGTACAATTTATTAAAATCAGGACCGAAGCAACCAACTTCTTCAATGCTCGTGTTGTCAGTTGGTTGGTTTGCTGCGGTAGAATCTTAAATTTTTAAGATGTTTTTAAGAAAAAATAGATCAGCACCCTGTCTGCCTTTCTGTATAGTATGTATGTTCAATATGTAAACCGTAACTTAGGAAGGAGTATGCGAAAATATTTTCCTTGGAAATTTTTAAATTTGCAGCTGCATATTAAGTTTCATCAGTTGCTGAATATTTTTTTTACACTTTCATAATTTAAATCAGGGTAATGAGCTCACTGCTTGTTCGAAAATATGAAATTTAAACTTTACATTTAAAAATTAGCGATTTTGTAAAATACTGCAAATTTTGTAAAGCCTATGTATTTATTTCGGTATATTACAAAAATATGCAATTTATGGAAACTTTTAAAATCTTGCCTTTATTTAAAATATTTTTTAAAATATTATTTTATTAAAATAAATCACACGAACAAAATATGAAAATATTTTGCAGTTTAAATTTTAACTGTTAAAAACAATTAGCAATTACTAAATTACTACATTTAGCCTTGATAAATATTGTTTTTTTGCATGCAGGGCCGGACGAAGGAATGTTCTTAGGCAGCAATTTGCTTACATACGAAAATCACTTTTTTGATTTTATTGATGGTTTTATTTGGTAAAGCAAAATTTTGTATTTACATGTTTTAGAAAAGTGAAAAATTTTCTATTTACTTGATTCTGAAAATTGCAAAATGATCTATTTACATGGTTTTTAAAAAGTGTTAAACATTTTATTTTTGTTTTTGAAATGTGGAAAAAAAAATTATTTGCATGTTTTGGAAAAGTCAATATATTCAATTTGCATATTTTTGAAAAATGCAAAATGTTTCAATTACATTGTTTTTGAAAATTTAGTCAGCGGGGGCTGCCTGCGCTGGCCGCATTATCCGACACTGTTTGCATGTTACAAGTCGTGTCCATACGTTTCCATTAAACGGCTGAATTTATTTTAATAGGTCATCATCATCATATTATGAGCTTTTTTCATTCAGTATAGAACGTACTGGTGATAGTTTGGAAAATCGCACAAGTTTTCTCACTAAATCCATCAATATCAATATAAATTCTAATCTCACGGGTATAAATTCTTCTAGTGGCAGTCCTAATTTTATAAACATTTTTAGTTGTAGCATATAGTAGTAGTAGAAGTAGTAGAAACGATTTATTTTTCTGGCTCAAATTTATTACAAAAATTTTGAGTAGATCTGACGATAGGACGAGATTCAGGAACAGAACAGGGCCATCATATGGCTACGATGCCGATGCCGATGACGATGCCAACGTTTGAATTTTATAGAGCGAAGTACTTATATATCAATAGGAGCTCAAGACTCAAGAAAATAACTCGAACCAAAAGTCGAACTGGAATTCTTAAAGTCTCCTGACGTTCTTCAAGTTCAAATCTAAAAGTGAAGAGCGTCGTCGTCGTCGTCTTCGTCGTCTGCAAAGGAGTTTAGTTTGAGAGTGAAGCTGATAACCTGTCCGAATAACGGGGAAGATAGGAGATGAGATAAAAAGGACATGGTACATAAATCCAAATCCACATCCATCTCGACGTTCCACATCCATAAAATCTAACTTACAAGGACATCTTGTCTTTCCTATTTTCCCAACTTCCAAACAGCCATTTGAATAGATAAGACATGTCACCAGTCATCCTCATCTGCGCGTTCTACTCGCAAAAAATCCACACCTCCGCTCGCTCAGTCAACATGCTATTATGCCCCTCTCCATCTGTTTGTACACAAAAGGCAAATAAAGAGGGGGTGGCAAGGTCCACATATCGTCTGCGAAGAACCAAAATGACCCATATCCAATTTCTGCTAGAATAAAAAATGAGCCTATTGTCATAAAAACTAAGTGAGAGATATAAGTCAAATGTTGATTACGAGTTTTTAAAAAGCTCAAAATTTTCCATTTAGAGGTTTTTGAAAAGTGTAAAATGTTCTATTAACATGTTTTTGAAAGGTGTAAAATATTCTATTTACATGTTTTTCAACAATGTAAATTGCCCTGTTTTGTGCATGTTTCTTGAGAGGTGCAAAATGTTCTAATTCTATGTTTTTGAAACGGTCCAAAATTTTCTAATTTCATGTATTTAAAAAGGTGCAAAATGTTCTAATTCTTCTAATTCCATGTTTTTTCAAATTGCAAAATGTTATATTTAAATGCTCCCAAGACGTGTTTGAATATTTTTGTGGATATTGTATAATGTTTTTAACTACAAATGGATATGGGTCATTTTGGTTCTTCATGGACGATATGTTTGCACCCTGCATGTGCAAACGAGACGACGTCATCTTGGTGGGTGCAACTAGCATAATAGTACTAATGACTAATACTCTCTCCGTCATCAGTCAGGTTAAGTGCCAGGATTTGAGAATTTTAAAAACTTGTGTAAGATTTTAGGAAACGGTATAAAAATAAGTGGGAGCGGAAATTAAATCGGACTGATAAAAGAAAAGTGCAGTTGTCTGTTTCTCTAATATGACACTGTCTTTCTCCAAGATATGTTGAGCATGGCCATGACCGCATGGCCGCGGTCATAGCCGTAGCCGCATGACGCTGTCGATATCTACGACAACGAAACATACTAACGTTTAACGTCTGCCAAAAATATTTATTGTGGTAGGTGTAGGACCTACGGAAGTCGGAAGATCATGTAATGTAGCCTTTCATCAATATATCACTCAACCATATACACATCTGAAAATAAGATAAATTCGTAGATTTTCTCTGTATAATTCAATATCTTTCAACCTGAGCCTCAAGTAGCATTTAAATCTTGTAACTTTTCCAAAAGCGTCATATGCATAAGCCATAACCTTACCCATACTCCATACAACTGCAGTAAAGCATTACCTATAACACTAATTCAAATGCACCAGGGCTCCATAGGGCACAGAGACAACCTCAACATCGTAACCACAACCTCACAGCCACAACCGAGGACCACTGCCATTGTCTATAATCTAATACTTTCTAAATGTCAACCATTCCAAGTTGACGTACACAAATTGCAATATAAAATATAGCTTAGTTTTAGCATTTAAAATTTTGCCATTTCCATTTTTTATAATTTAATAGAAAATGCAGGATGCAGGAATATTCAGGAACCTGACAGGTATATAGTATGCAACATAAACATCATTAAAAAATTTGCACACTTATTTTGATACGAATCCTATATGTAAGAAGTCACTACTACAGCTACACTGTATTGTGTGTGAAGAACCAAAATGAACCATATCCAATTTGAGCTAGAATCAAAACCAGCTATGTCATAAAAACAAAATAAGAAACATGCGTGAAATGTTAATTTGTTAATTCAGAGTTTTTTAGAAGTGTAAAATGTTCTATTTACATATTTTGAGGAGAGCAAAATGTTCTAATTCCATGTTTTTGAAAATTGAAAATTCTTTTTACAAGGTTTGGAAAAAGTACGAAATATACTAATTCCACGTTTTTTAAAAGGTGCAAAAATGTCTAATTCCATGCCTTTAAGAGGTGCAAATTGTTTTAATTCCACGTGTTTAAAAATGTGCAAAATGTTCTAGTTCTATATTTTTGAAAAGGTGCAAAATGTTCTATTTACTTGTTTTTGCAAAATGTAAAATTTTTTTAAATATTTTTTTAAAGGCAAAATATTCTATTGAAATGCTTTGAAGACATATTCCAATATTTTTGTAGATATTGGATATCGTTTTTAGTTACAAATAGATATGGGCCATTTTGGTTTTTCACAGACGATAAAGCTATTGCCTTGCAATTTTCGCCTACGTCAGTATCATTCGTACGTAGGTACGCTACAATCCCTATGTTGACTTTTATTCATATTTTCAGTAAGTTCACGGCTACATTAGGCATGTGCAAAATGACATTTGCTTCCGCCCTTGAAGCGGGCCTAATGGCTTGGTAAAGGTAAAGGTAAAGGGGGCTAACTACATATATTGCGCTGTAGATCTTGATCCAGATTTTGTATTTTTTTCTTGCTAATAAATTTCGAGTCCGATTCCGCTTACAATTCTACCAGCAGCAGCTCAGAATAAACTAAACAGATAAGAAGGCTAAAGAAAAGGAATCAGTGAGAATTTATATATTGTGACTTGTCTCCAAGAAACAATTAGGACTGTCTCATAAAAATATATCTTCCGCCCAACTTTCACCATTAGTTTCACTTTAGCCCCCACGACAGTGCCAATACCAACACCCGTGCCGATACCGGTACCGGACCAACGGCAGCTTGCACTATCCCAACCGCAACAAAAGAACAAGGATCGAAGACTGGGGAAGCAAGCTATTTATAGGAAACAAGTAGACGTGGAACACAGTAATGCTTTCACTCCTCAAGAAATATTGCAAATGTTTTCCCTTTTGGAAATATTTTGAGTGTCAATACACTTACAGTTAGTCTTGTCACTTTATAAACACTGCAGCAAAAGTCCACGTGTAGATAGAAGAAGCAGAGAGAAAGCGAGAGAGAAAGGCCAACACAGTAGCAATGCTATACCACCAAAGTATCACATACAAACCAGCTATAATATACCACCAGGTTCTTACATATAAGTTGAGGGGTAAATTAGTCAAAAAAAGTTTTGCATTCCTTGGGATGAGTTAGGAGCGTTGAGAGTCCATTACACAGGATAAACATACACTTTAGAAAGTTTAGTAAAAGGAACTAATCGTAAGTAAAGAAAAGTTATTTCGTTATTCTTTTTTTTACTGTTGGGTTGCTCAGCTTACAAGTTAAGTAGTCCCATCACAGCCACATTATAGTACCTACCAAGAGAAAGTAAATCCAAAGTAATAGTTTCCCTTTTTTCTTTACTTTCCCAGCCTCTTTTTACGCACTCTATTTACTATTTACAGTAACAACTGGGGGATGAGTCCAGTAACCAACCACATGTAATGACATAGATAAGTAAGCATATGTTTAATTTGTAACGTTCCACTTTCATGCTTTTTTCTCAACTCAATTCTGTATCTCCATTCAGGATGTTAGCCTTTAGGTGAAAGTACGACATGTGCTTTACAAGACATTAGCACATATAATACATAAGAAAATAAGGTAGCCGCAGGAATTATTGCAGCTGTGCAGTAAACTGCTTTCACCTTCTAATTATACAAGTTTTTTCACCCATTTGGGTTTGTAGGAGAGCAAAGCGGTGATTTTTTGCTGATTAAATATTTTAAATCCTATAAGAAAAACATTAACTAAAATGAACCACGCAATTTTCTCATTTAAAAACGTATGAAGACTTTCTATTTTTTATATGGAGAAATTTTTAATTTTAGAACTTGTATGAAGGAATTATTAGACACAAGATTTATCCAGATGCTTTCTTATTGCTAGTAAACAAAGATTAAGAAATTTTTAGTTTGCAAATTTATCGTTATTCAACGTTAGGATTTCTTGGTAAAATTGTTGGAGAAAAATTTAAATTGTTTCTAGTTGATAAACGCAGTATTTGTGTTGAATGGTTCTTCTCTTGATACATGACTTATAAAGGAAACTGGAAACTATACTGAAAAAAAGCGATAACCTTTTTTGATGGTTGACCCTGAACTTATATTACTGTCTCTGCGTTTCCTGTCATATTAATGTATTCACCCGTTTAATATTCTCGCATTAAAATAATGGACGCGGCAATATATAATAGAAATAATAAATATATGTACATACGTATCAAAGTGTTAAAAGAATCAAGTCTCAAATGTCCTACTAACATTTTTTTTGAATTTTTATTAAATTCTATAAAACTTTCTTTGGTCTTCAAATAAAAAAGTCACAAGAAAAAAAGAAAGTAAAACTAATCCTGTAAAGGATAGATGTAAAAACGTATAGTAGTGTCAGTACTAAAACTTAAAAAGAAAGTTTTTTTACTTTCACTATACTAACTATACTATACCATGAGCTTAAAAATCCTAAGTTTACGTTATTCTTTAGTACTTTTTGTATCTCTATTTTAAGCAGTAAATGCGTCTTGAATGAGAAAATAAAAAACAAATAAATTTAAATTTATTGATTTAAATTTTTAAATTACCCACATTATTTTCCTGGTGTCCAAAGTGCCCCTGCAAACGTGAATGAAAGTAAAAAGAAACCATTGAAAATTTAAATTAAGCTGACTTATACAACAAAATAAAAGTAAACATACAGAGAAACTAAGTAAAAGACAAAAAACACAAGAAAATGATGGCGAACTTCTTGGCAACTCTAAAAATAGCAGGCGTTGACTAATCATAAAAATTAAAAAAATTGAAAATATATTTGAAAATGAATCTTTTCTTTGATATTTTTTCTTGACAGTGAAAAGTATACAGTGTAAATTGAAATTGAAAAGTTAAATAATATAATTTAACTTGTGCTACCATAGAGGACATACAACTTTCACTTACCTACTTTGTTTTTCTTTTCCACGAATCAAAAGGTAAAGTTTCACTTACTTTCACTTTTACGTTTACTTTTGAACATGATTCCCCTTTTGGAAAGGATAATATAGGGAGAGAGCTTGATGTTGAAAAGAATACAAAAATAGTGGTCACGAGAGAGAAAGACAGAGTGAAACTGACATGACATTATAACGTGTGACGACTCTGTCAAATAAAGTGATATTAATCCAAAAATTCAGTTATCAATTTCCTTGGGCTTTTTTTTCGTGTGAAGGTGGTGCAATATACGTTGGTAAATCCATTTGAAAATAATCAAAATATATAAAAATAAACGGGAAGGTAAAGAGATATACAATTCTAAATATAGAAATAATAGATGAAATAATAATATTTGTTTTTTAGTTTCTCTTTTACTTTGTATTTTAGAAGGACAAGCAGTGGAATCGAATTTGTTTGATTTTTATAAAAAAATTAATAACAGTTAGATTATAGCTGTTGCCGTGGGTATCGGGATCAAAGGCAAAGTAATTCCTATAAAATTATTTCTGCCAACTAAGAGGCTAAATACAAATATAACAGAGTGTCCGCATACCTTTCAACCCTCTATCTTTATCTTAGCTCATCAGAATAATAAACAAAAATAAAAAATGGCGAAACCACAATATACTACATATTTAAATATAAAATTTAAAAAAAATTGCTGTATAAAAAAAGAGTTGAAGCATGAGCAGCTCTAAAATTTGTAAATAAACTCAGTAAATCAGATACAGTATAAAAAACAAAGGCGTAATGTGATAATTTTGAATTTTTTAAAAATGCATATAATTCTGTTTACATGTTTGTAAAAATTGCAAAATATTTTACTTGCATGTTTTTTAAATGTGCAAAACGATTTTTTGAATGTTTCTAAAGTGTGCAAAAAAACTATTTACATGTTTTTGAAACGTGCTAAATTTTTTATTTGCATATTTTTGAAAAGTAACAAATTATTCTGTTTTTATGTTTGTGTAAATTACAAAAAGAATATTTGCATTGTTTTTAAAAGTGCAAAATGCTTTATATTGCCTGTTTTTGAAGCGTGCCTATTGTAATTTTGTTTTTACTACGTTATTTTCAAAATTTGAACTGAACCTTTAAATTGATTTTCAACGTTTAACTAAACAAAACTGCTTAAAATTATCACGGATTTTCTTTTGAAAAATCCAGATTTCTCTAAAAAAATTACAAACCAAGCCTTTTTAAACTTAAAAATTTTTAGGTTTTCAAATATTGCTTGAATTCAAGTTTTCATCCTAAGAGCAACACGCACCAACGTATTCTCTTAGATTTTCCCGCCATATTTGTTTTTTAAAAGAGCATTCAAAATAACTTAGATTTGCTCAACAACATGGTGCGCTTTATTAGTTTTTTTCCATAAATTTATTTTTCGAAAAAACGAAAAAGGCCCTAAATTGCATATGTCATGGTTTTTTTATCCATATTATAAAATTTGATTCAAAACTTTTTTTTTTGAAATTGTTGTACGAAAAACCATTTAAAGTGTAAGAAATAAAAAATAAATAAAATTTTTAATTTTTTTTAAATTGCGTTTTTTCATAGTGCACGTTACTTTTTTAATTTGTTCAAAATTTGAATTTTTTTGTATTTCTTATACTTTGAAATGGTTTTTATACAAAAATTTCAAAAACAAAGTTTCAAAATTTTGATTAAACTTTAATAATGTGGATGAAAAAACCATCACATACGCAATTTAAGGCTTTTTTGGTGTTTTCGAAAAATAATTTTATCGAAAAAAAAACTCATGCAGCGCACCATGTTGTTAAGCAAATCTAAGTCATTTTGGATGCTCTTTTTAAAAACAAATAGGGCGGAAAAATCCGTGAGGATACGTTGTGTTAAAAAATAAAAAAAATGTGCGAAACTAATGTACAGAATTATTACAAAAGCAAATAGTAAAAAAAATGGCCAGCTGGCCAGCAACAAAGGTTCATGATTTATGCAACGCACTGCTATCCTGACCCCTATGTAAGACTTAAACGTATTTGCAATCCCTATATTTTACAGTGTTACGTACATATTAAATGAAAAGTTCCATTTAAAAAAATTGATTTAAAAAATTGACAGTTTACAAATACGCATTTCTTTCCAATAGGTAGCAAACATAAATAAAAAACAAAATGTACACAGTTTATTACAGCATATAGTTATTACGAAAGTTAAAGAAAGAAAGACTATAACATAAAGCCTATTCTATTTCACGGAATGGCGTGACAATAATGGGAGTAGGTGTGACACTGGCAGAAACTAATCAGAATTTTCTATGAAACCCGAGAGAATAGTGAATTTGAAATTTGTCTCCTTTCTCCGCTGTGACTTTCACTGTCACTGATTTAGATGTGCGAAATACTCTGTAAACTTGTTTTACACAAAAACAACAAACTATTTCTACATCAATGTAGTAGTTTCATATAGGCATGTTAACGAATTGCGTTGTATATATGACACTGGAATAATGGACACTTCTTTTGTCTCTCCGTGTACCGTGTGTGCCTTTATGTCGGTCTACGTGCAACGTAAAATCAAAACGACTGGATAAAACTTTTGAAGTGACTCCTTTAGATTCTTGTCAGGATTTCAATTGGATCTTTTAACCTGACTTAATGAAATCCAAATCCCTTTTTTATTTGCTGTATCGGCTGACACAAACTATTTCCCGTCTCAGTCTTAGTGTCATACCGTGCCCATGATTGACTGGAACGAGGCAGGTAGGCACTTGGTTACCGCTACCAGTACTAGTACCGGTCCTGGTACCGGATACCATAATGGTACTGGTGAAAGTACCTCTATGGTGTGTGCGTGCCTCCTCGCGTCAACGAACTATGAAGAAGAAGAAAAGCAATTTTCTTTTCACTAGCAGGCTTTGTCAGACACCGAGCAATTTTGAGCCGTGTAGTGGAGTTTTATGCAAAGTGAGGAGATTTTTTGGAAAACCAGATAAGTCAATCAATGCAAATTTTACAGTAACAACGAACAATGAACAAAAGGTGGCAAGGATTGTTTTTTGAACTAGACTGACGAAGCGTTATTACTAACATAATTTTTTCATATTGTTTTCATATTCACATTGTTTCATAAATTATAGACCGACTACAGAATTTTTTGGAAAATTTTTAAAAATTTTAACTTCATGCTCCAAAATTCATAACTTAACATGAGAAAAAAAACCGTGAGATGAAACAATAGTTTTGAGTGAAATCAAACTGTTTTTAACTTTCAAACTTTTTCTTGCATAAAAAAATTTACGCACGGCAATAGTCTTCTACAAACTACGAAAACACTAGAAAATAAAATTTAAATCAGAAATTTGAGTTTTTAGATCGACTTGACCCGTTTTACACAACAACTCTTCATATTATAGTGTCAGTAGTTACGAAGTAGTGTGTGCTTTGACTTTTGAATGTGAGCCCCGTCGTGGATAAAAAATGCACATTAAATGTATCGACAACTTGTGAATAGGGTGATGTAAGGCTCGATAAGATCTTCTCACACCTACGCCGCCTATTCCGCACACTTTATTCTTTCCAATGGAGAAACTCTCTGTTTATCTACGTAATACTCTGAGCTTTATCACTGTCAGCTCGAGATGTGTACTAATTTCTTACTCTGGTTTAGGATCGTGCTCCATTTTCAATTGGATTTCTATTTACTCCAAACTTTGCTTAGCTCAGCTAAGACACCCAATGTACCTTGTACATCCTGAAATAATGCGTGTGGGTGAGAAATAGTACGCGGGTCAGTTAATAAGAGGTCTCAGTTTAAAATTCATAGGAAGTGAACTAATACTTATAGGTTATACAATGGCCCAATAAGGACTAACAAACACTTTTTTAAGTGAAATTGTACCCAAATGTATTTACAGGGTGAAAGTTGTTAATATGGAGAAAGTCATCGACATGCTGAATTCAAACGTGGAAGTTGGCTTCTTATGACAATGAGTGAAAACAGCTTTTAGATATTCGTAAGCTGCGCGTTAAGTTAACTATTATTAATGTAAAATCAAAAATTTAATAACTCTTTTTGTTGCTTAATATTAACACTTAAGACGCAGTTTAAAAAACTTCTGTAAAAAAGGTTACAATTATTATTATTATTATTCTGCGTTTTAAAAACGACAAAATTAGTACACATAAAATGTTTAAAAATTAAAAAAAAATCAAATTTTACGCTTGTTTAAAAATTCGAAATCACTTCACGAAAAAAATTTTACGGGATCAAGAATACAATAATTGGTGTAATCTGCCTCAAAAAGGGCGGGGAGTTCAACTTTTCAAAGAATGTCCATATGGCAATAAAATTATTATTGAAAAGGATGGACTAACCACTTCAGAATGGGTTGCATGTTTGAAAATGTCTTCAAATAATTATCCAGTTCGAGCAATTCCTGGCAGAAACCTAGGCATTCCTCAGTGTCGTCATTGCGCTGCTGAGAGAGAAACCCTTAGTCACGTCTTGGGACAATGTCAGAAAAGTGCTCTACTGAGAAACACAAGGCATCATAATATTAGGTCAATTCTTGCAAAACATCTACGTCAAGCCCCTTCTTTCTTTCAAAGATTCTGGAAAGTCGAGGAAGAAGTAGGATGCCATGATGAAAATGGGTCTCCGCGGAGAGTAGATATTTTGTGCTATGACAAGGAGCAAAGAGTAGGGTTTATAATCGACCCAACAGTTCGTTTTGAACAGGGTCCTGATCAGGCGTCAGAAGTAGATAGAGAGAAGAAGGCTATATATGATCCATGCGTTAAATATTTTAAGGAGCTTTACGACTTGGACCAAATAGAAGTCATCGGACTGTTAGTAGGGGCCAGAGGAACAATGACGTCTTTTTTCGAAACGTTTAGAAAACGATTTTGTCTAACGCCTACAATAACTAAAGACATCGTTGTTGCAGCTGTTCGAGGATCTACCATGATAGCGCACCATCATTTATACAATACCAACTAATCGTGAATATATAGAAATAATCCACATATATTATATTATAAAACTTGTTTGTATTTTTACTGTGCCTTGATGGCAAATACTATTGTAGTATCAGTGTAATAAAGTTACTCTCTACTGTTTTAAAATAAACCAAATAAAACATATGACACTTTAAAAAAGATAAATACACTACATTAATATTTTTTTAAATAAATTAAGTAATAAATTGTATACTTTTTTAAAAAGTCGAAATCACTTGATTTACTACGTATTAAAATACACCTTTGAAAAATTTTTACAATTAAAAAAGAATCAAAATCCCTACATTTACCATGTTTCAAAATATTCCAAATAATTAATTATCTCAACCTTTTAAAATCACCTAAATAAACACAATTTCACGTTTTAAAATCACGTAATAATTAGTAAACGGGTTCGAGTTTCAGACGGGCTTATAATAGTAGACGGGTCTGGGAGTTCGGCGTTTGAGCAGTTAACAGGTCCATTTAATATACTACATATCATATGGCAGCAGAGACGGGTCTGTAATAGTTTCCGGGCCTGTTATAGTAAACGGGACCTGGCGAGGTCGGAATGAAACTAACAGACAGGTAAACACTTGTATTACGAGAAATTGGCATTAAACTGTTTGCATTTAGAAGTATATAAATACAATAAAATATTTTCATAATAAATAATATATAAAGAAAAGGGCTTTCTCCACGAATCGGCATCGGCCTGAGTTTCTGCCTCTCTGTGTGTAGCTGTCGTCATCAGGAGGGTCAGAGTCGTATAATAAATCAATATGGTTTTTTTTATTAAAGAATCTAAAGATAGTTTTTTTCCACAATGCAATGTATATAGTTTTCCTTGTTCTTTAATATAGACAGAAGATAGAGGGCAAAACTCGAGGGAATACCTCAGCTCATGCATCATGGACTTACCGTTATAGTTCTCCGAACTCCTCTCGCTTTTTTTTGACCATCGAGCGAATATCCGATATCAAATTGGAATCTGCGATCCGACCGACAAAAAGAATATATAAGAATTCGTTTTTGGTTTTGGTTCTGGGTGTCGGTGTCGGTTTGGATTTCAGGTTATCAGTCCACTGTTCTACTCTGTCTCACTGTCTGTCCTCTTCAGTTTTTTGTTTGTTCTCACTCAAGCAAATCATTGGGAAATGTCATCCGTCTACACGTATCCCATCACGTCTGCCCTATATTATTCCAAATTCGTTCCTATACTACAATCCAATGCATGTAGTTACGTATACTGAGTGAAGTATCAATATGGCTCATATTAAGGTTTTTTGTAATTAAAATTAAACTAACTTTAACTAAAAAAAATCAAAAATGATCCATATTAAATTTATGCTACAATCAAAATGAGCAAAATCAAAAAATAAGAAACATGCATAAAATGTTAGAAGGTTTTAAAAATCGTAAAATATTCTATTTTCATTTTTTTCAACAATTTAAAATGTCTTATTAACATGTTTTTGAACAGGTGAAAAATTTTCTAATTCCATGTTTTTGAAATAATGCAAAATGTTCTAATTTCATGTTTTTGAGAAGGTGAAAAATGTTCTAATTGCATGTTTTTAAAAAGTATAAATTATTTTATTTCCATGTTTTCGGAAACTGCAATTGCAATATACTCCATTTGCATACATATTATTTGATTTTGATTGATTTCTTTGTGGTTACAATATATTATGTTAGTTAATTTTAACTGAAAAGAATATTACTGATTTTGATTCTTTGCTGACGGACGATATGTGAGGTTGGTCGTGTGGTGGATTCTTATAGGTAAAAGTTTAGGCTGAAACTTAAGCGACAGTGACACTGACGACACTGGTTGTTGTTACGGTGTGGAAAGAGCACACGAGCGTTTCTCTTTGGGTTCGGTTTCGGTTTCACTCTTGGTCTTGGTGTTGGTCTCAGTTTTGGGGTGATGAACGTGAACGTATGCATGTATGAAACATATATCCGTAAATGGCAGGCAGAGATCAAGGGCAGACGTGGGAACAGAGAGAAAGGTTTATCACCTTCACCCTCTCCAATCCAAAACAGGCGCAAGTTCGCAAGAAGTATAGGGAACGAGGGAGAAAGTCCTGGAAAAAAGTGTTATG
Source organism: Dicyrtomina minuta (assembly GCA_949802685.1). NCBI lineage: Eukaryota > Metazoa > Arthropoda > Collembola > Symphypleona > Dicyrtomidae > Dicyrtomina > Dicyrtomina minuta. The sequence continues at coordinate 60,871,436 of OX461808.1, read as the reverse complement.
GAAAAATAGAAATGATCATCATCATCATCTGTGAGAAAAAACAAGAAAATTATATCCTTTGAAATCTTATTCTGGAATGGCAATGAAAAGAATGAAAAGGATCCCGAAATCCGAAAAATCCAGACCTTGATGAGGATTTTTTGTGAAGGACAAAGAAACTCACCTTCACATCCGCAGTCAGTCGTCCCGTCTGCTTCCCTGCGTTGATGACTACGAGTGACATGAGTGAGTCCGTCTAGTTAATGGCTTTTGTTAGATTTAAAATGTGTTAACTGCAGGTTTTTGATTCCAATTCCGAAAATTGCAAAATGTTCCTTAAGCTAAGGGGACTATATTGCATTATGTTCCACCGGTACCGGTACCGGTGTCAGTAAACAAGACTACAGTATTACCATTTTTTTGAGCTACAGGCACAGCTATGTATACTGTTAGTTTGAAAAATAGTTGTTTTAATTTTATTTAAAATACTAATATGAACTGCCATTACAATCTTTAGAAAAATATCATTGGATTAAAAATGTAAAACTGGTCACAAATAGATTAAACTGAATGACAACGTATTAAATTTTTCTACATTGCAATTAATCCAGACAGTGAAGACTCAATATGGCCCAAATGCATTTTTAGCTAAAACTAAAATGCGATATCTACAAATTAAACACGCTATTATAAAATGATCGCTAAGGTTTGTGAATAGAACATTTTGCAAATTTCAAACACTTTTAAATAGTATATCAAGTACATTTAAAATATATAAATAGATTATTTTGAACATTTTGAAATCATAATAAAACATTTTGTATTTTTAATAAGTTTGTAAACAAATTATTTTGCACCGTTTAAAAACATGAAGAATGGAATTGTTGCACTTTTAAAAAACGTAGAATTCGTATATTTTGTACATTTAAAAGGCGTGTGAATAAAGCATTTTGCACTTCTCAAAAACATGTACATAGAAAATTTTGAACCTTTCAAAAACATGCAAACAGAACATTTAAAGAGCATGTAAATTGAACAGATTATAGTTTTCAAAAGCTTGTAAGCAAAACACTTGGAATTATTTTATAAACGTGTAATTAAATATTTTACAATTTAAAAAAAACGTCTCATTTAGTGTCTTTATTTTGGCAAATTTCGTTTCATTTTCAGCCTTAATTGGCTGGAATCCAACCCACACTTCAATAATGTATCAATTTTAAACACAGTGCAAGTGTACAAATATGCTATATGTAATAATTATTAACTACGTGGTATCTACAGGTACAGGTAACGGTATGTATGTATGTATCTTTTGGGTTTTATATCAAGCACGCTCACAGTTTCGCACTCGATAATCACTGGACGAGGCCTACAGGTACCGGTAGAAGGTGATAGTTTTTAACTTTCAAGTATGGAGTTTCATGCATTTTTGAGCCTCCTGTGCGAACGATGAGGCGGGCACGTGGAGCGGGAAAGCGAATATAAATAAATGTGTGGGAATAAAATGGAGTGAAAGTTTAAGTAAGTGCAAGATTAATGCGCTCAACTTTGATCAATTGAATTCTACGGAATCCTTTAGAGAAGACAGACGCATTATTATTTGTTCCCGAAATTCCAATAGGAGATGTCATGGAGAGATGTGTAAGTACATGGATGTACATACACACTAGATAAACCTATATGTTAAGGGTCATCCATAAATGCTGTCACCAAAACTTTTAACTCTTTTGGGGCCAACCCACACCCTTGTTATCAATTTACCATTAGGTGAACGGCAATCTTTAGCATATATAGCACGTGTCATTAATTTCCAACTTGACACACAGCTCCTACAGATGAAATCATTTATTGACGAACACGCTTAGCTGAAGCGACTCTGCTATAATACATATGTACCTATATCTGTACAGACACAGAACTTTTGTCTTTGTCTACGTGTCGCCGTAGTCGACGTGTCATTTATCATTCACTTCAAAAGTACAGCGAGGAAAATTCGTGAAACGTCACCTTCATCTTCTTCCTTGCGTCGTTTTTTTAGATGTCATTGTCATTGTAGGGGATGATTCAGTGCAATTGTTTTCTTTTCACTGTACTTTCCCTCGCGTCTTCTTTCACCTTTGTCAGATCTCATCGTCAGATCTAAACCACATTTTATCCTGGGTGCGTTATCTTCATGAGATATTCTTATTTAATGACCCATTTCCCATTTCCCTAGCAACTCAATAATTTTTCTATTCCTCTGATTCGTCATTCTACAGAAATGCAAAATTTACCAGTTTTTTATCTTTTCTTGGAATCTCCCCACAAAATCAAATGCACTTTTTTTTACACACCAATTCTTTAGAATTGAGAGTTTTTAAAAAGGTTTAAAATTTACTAGCTACAATAGTTGTTTTGATAAATTGTAAAATGATCTGATCGTGGGTACAATAAGCTTTTGAAAAGATGCACAATATTTTAATTATGTAAGTGTTTTTTGAAAAGGTGCAAAATGTTCTAGTTACATGTTTTTCAAATAGGCAAGATTTTCTAATTGGATATTTTGAAACGATGAAACATATTTTAACTACGTGTTTTTGAAATAAGGTGCAAATTGTTCTAATTAGATACTTTGAAACGATGAAAAATATTCCAACAACTTTTTTTTGAAGGTGCAAAATGTATAAATGGGATATTTTTGAAACAAAGCAAGATATTCTGATTACATATTTTTTTAAGTATGAATAATGTTCTAATTACAGGCCATTTAAAAGGTTAAAGATTTTAAAATCGTAACTTCAAAATCATCTTAAAGCTTTAGCAGACATAGAAATACAGACATCTGCTCAACATGCTTGTGAATTCAACCAAAAGTATTTAAACCAATAAATGAAATAAAAATTCAAAGGCAAAAGAATAGTTCAATTAGTTTAATGTCAGTCATTAAATTTTTTAATACGTGCAAAAACTTACACATAAATTACACACGCTATTGCAAAGACATAAATTAATAAAGGTTTACATACATCTTATGAATGTGAGCAAACATTGAAATAAACATTGAAATATTTAGTAATTTGAAGGCATTATGCAGTGCAACATTAAAACAATTTGTACTTAAAAGTTATTCAACAAGTTATCAAAAACATTAATTTAAATTTAAACGTTCAAATATTTTTAAATACGAATGAAGAACGTCAGTCCAGAGATAGACAACATTATTCAAAAATAAACTTGACACTGTCCTCCAATGAGGATAGCCTAAAGAATCAGTATACGGATCATACTTTTGTTATACATGATTATGTTATTTATGATTGTTTAAACTTTAAATAGAAAAAATTAAGTAGTGCTTGTAGAAAACAGGTGATGAACACAAATTTGCACCGATTTCTTTAGAACTGACGTTACAATATCTCCAATAAGCGTAACTGGTAAACACTGAGACTTCAAAAAGTCCACAAAGAACTGTGAAATTGTGCCTCTAGCACGAACATAAAGCCCAATGACCTGGATATCATCAAGGCCTAATTTTGCTTGAAAATACGGAATGGATGGTTCATAATGAGATTTTTTCTCCTGATTCACTGATTCTGCTTGATGTTCATCATTCTGTTTCATTCCTACAGTAGGATCAAGAATAAATCCTTTTCGCAAAACCTGATTGTAGGCTATAATATCCACCCGTTTCGAGCCATTTCCAGTACACTCCGCTTCTTGAAGAACCTTCAAACCTAGCTTGACCATAGCTTCAGCAAGCAGACGCCTCACAGCATGGTGTCTATTATTACGTATCAATTCCCCCCGGGGACAAGATCCAAGGATATGACCTAGTGTTTCTGACTCACTGCAACCGTGGCGGAAGCGGAATGATCCTTGATCAGGTCTCGGGATGGCATTGACGGGCATAACATTTCCCACCATTTTCATTGCATTAACCCATTTGGAAGAAGAAAGCCCACGTTTAGAATAAATCCATGTATTTGCATAAGGACATGCTTTAAACTGAATAACACCCTGGCCTTTCTGTGGAAGTTTGCACCAATTTTCATACTCAAGTAATCGCCAATGGTCACGAATAAATTTAATTTTTTTACCACGAATTGTCTCCATGCTGTCTCTAACAACATCAGGAATGTTCAGGAAATCCAGACAGTTTGTTCGTTCAGCTTCCAAATCTCGAACCTCTTGAATTAAAAGATGGTTTGATGCTGACAGTATTTTGGCTGCATTAAAATTCTGTAAGCCTGCTTCCCATTTGGCTCTGATAAGTCCTAAACCTTTAACTTTGGGGCTAGAATACAACATGTTATTTGGAGTACTTGATGGAAGCATTATCATTTCTTTAGCAGCACTTCGAATAATTGTATTAATTGCATCTAAAAATTTTGTAGATAGTTTTCTAAGCGGCGCATTTTGAAATTGATAAATTAAGGTTGGCCAAAGGTAGTCTTTTAATACTTTTGATTTTTGGTCTTGCCTAAGCATAGGGGTAGATACTAACTTCTCAATTTTGCTGTTGAATTTTTCAGCACATTTAGCTTCATCAAACACTATTTCGTCAGAAAACGTAACTCCTAAATACTTAATGGTGTCATTTTTTCCCATGCAATTAATGAAAATATTTGGAGCTACCTCTAGCGGAATTTGGCAAAGCTCACCCTTCACCACACTGATGCCAGCACTTTTCAGTGTATTCATAACTAGGCCAATCTGAGCTAATGATGTGGTGCTTTGCTGGTAAAGCTCGATTGCAGAGTTACGGGAATTACCAATAAATCCAGTATCATCTGCAAATTCGGCATTTGACACGTTTTGGTGGAGTAAATAAAGACAAAAACGCAACCTTTTCAGTTTTCATTTTTACCGCTTTTATATTTTTTTTAAAGTCTGTAAAATCCACCAATCGCTTAATTCTTTTAAACATAAGGGATGGTCTACAATGGGCGTCATTGAGAAATCACCATGTTCAGAACCCAATGACCCCTCTGTCGTCAGCCTAATTATTGAGTAAATTTATATCTTTAACATATTGAACATTACCATTGACCAAGTAGACACATTGACCCTATGACGTTATTTGTGAACGGTCCCAAATACATTAAACATTAAAATAATGACATACACAATATCGCAGTATTTGAAGTTTGACGTCGTTCGTTTATTTTACTCACAGTTTTATATTTCACTGGATGGAGGTGACGCAAGTGTTGCGTTGCCAGCAGTAGTAAATACACTAATAAAATGAATAAAATAAAATATTAAAAAATCAAGAAGCCTATATTTTTGAGGTTCAATTTTTTAAACGAATTTTTTGATAATGATTAAAATTATGTAATATCTTTTTAGAATATATCCTAAGGGTTAGAAAACCTCAAAATTTTATCAAAGTCGAATGAAAATTGTAAAAATTATAGGGCGGCAAAGTTTTAAAATTTGAATTTTCTTAAACTTTGGCGGGCCACTGTAGCCAAACAACGAAAATGCACTCGAGTTACTTTGGATCTGTGGTACCTAAAAGTAGCCCGATTGTTTGAAATAGGTCCCTGTAAAGTCTAGGTGTTGCATATTTGGTCATTTTCTTGTAAGTAAAAAGTGTAAACACCCGAACTAGAAATATTTTAAACACTAAAACTTATAATAAAAATGCAAAAAATATAAAATCTTGGACACAGGGGCCGGGAACTGACTGCTAAAAAAGTAGAGACAGCAATTAGGTTTCCTTATAAAAAAAGGGAATGGCCATGACCGCCTCAATAGACTAACCCGACCGATGACAGGATGCAAGTAACTGCATTAGAAGCTGACGGTCAGACTGGCGGATGGGAAGAAGTAGTTGCGGAACAAGGACCCAATTAAGCTCTCTTGACAATTATGCCATCACGTGACATTAAGCTGAGAATTTGGGACATAGCCAAATTTTTGATTGGATTACAGGGGAACAATGAATGTGAGTGGATTGGATTGATGCACTTATCCGCAGACTACAAAAATAGAAGAGCTTTAATCAATCATTAAACGAAAGTCTCCCAGTCGATCCACAAAAAACTCTCTCCACGTCTCGCAGCATAGCAGACAAACCAAAGCCGAAAGAAGAAGCAAAAACTTTTTAAAATCGTTCTCCCCTATTTTCGTTTAGCATGCAGACTTACCACTCGCGTAGTATTTCAAGTTCAAGTGGTATACCTACATGCATTTGTAGGTGAACGATCCCTGTGTCTGGAGTCTGGGCCTGGGTAAAAGAATTAAGTGACGTTGATTAAAAAAATCTTATCGAGCGCAGGTTGCTCAGATAATTGAGTTATGGCTTTCTATTTTTTTTACAACTTATTGGCAACATAGGCCGCATAATACATTTTCAATTTTAATTTTATAAGCTGCGCAGACAGGGTTAAAGTCTTGGATTTTTTATGCAAGTTGTTTTAATTCAATTATAGTCATTACTGCGCAAGCGCTTTTTTTCAAGAGTAAGAAATATAACAAATGTTTGAAAAATTATCCTTTACGATTTGTTTTAAAGCTACTGCAACAAATACCAACAATTTTTAAAATGCTTAAACAAACTATTTTTGAAATGTTTTAATCTGGAAATTGAATATTGAATGAAAACAAACCCATTAGAATTAGAATACAATTTAAAAACTTTTTATTTCCCGCCGCTGGATTTAAATTGTAAATGCATGTCAGCGAACGCTGTTTTCCTTTTCCTTAACCTCATTCATCGCATCATCTGGATCTTCATTCAAATTCCTCGAGTAGATTGAATTACTTTACAATTACAGCTACGACCGCACGCTGTACAATTCGACGAATGTTATAACATTAACATTAACACCTGTGACAAAAAAAACCAGGCCCAGGAACATTCTCATATACTCCTAACAACCAGGGCCGGATAATGCGGCGATCGCAGGCAGCCCTTGCTGCTTAAATTTTCTAAAAACATGGAAATGGAACATTTTGCACTTTTAAAAAATTTGCAAAAGCAATATTTTGGCTTTTCAAAAACACGCAAATAAAATTTTTAGTACATTTCAAAAACATGGAAATAAAACATTTTGCTTTACCATAGAAAACCATCAATAAAATCAAAATCGTGGTATTTTTGTGGAAACAAATTGCTGCCTAAAAGCAATTCCTTCGTCCTGCCCTGACAACAACGAACAAAATTAACCAAAATATATAGGAACCGGAGGAAAATACAGAAAACTAAAAGAAAACAACGACCCACAAACAGTGAAAGAATGAATTTTATATTTATTTCAACTTTCACCACCGCCGCTCGCTCCCTTTCCAAAAAATCTCACGCGCATAGGGAAATATCAGTAGTAGAGACAGCAGCAGGGCACACAATTTGTCAATGTGCGTACATACATATAGTTTGAATAATGTTTTCAATTTCTCTCTCCATTAAAGTTTATTGATTGAATTGAATTGGATTGAGTCCGTGGCCCGCAGTCCCAGTTAGTAATGAATGGGCTTTTTTGTCTCTTGTCAGTGGGCTTAGGAGCAGAGGGAGATGGGAGACACGGGTGGTGAAACACTCAGGATGAGACATACAAATCGTCGTTGAAGAAGCAAATTAAGCCATTGCTGATGTAAGACAGAATTGAAATGGGTTGTGTCAAAGAATCACTAAATGCATAGAAAACGTTAGTAAAACGTTTTTTAAAAAAGCTAAATGGCCTATTCACATTTTTTGGGTAAGTGCAAAATGGTCTACTTACATGTGTTTAGAGAAGTGCAAATTGGTCTATTTATATGTTTTTAGAGAAGTGCAAAATGGTCTATTTACATGTGTTTAGAGAAGTGCAAATTGGTCTATTTACATCTGTTAATAAAAGTGCAAAATGTTCTATTTACATGTGTTTAAAGAAGTACAAAATGGTGTATTTACATGTGTTCAGAAAAGTACAAAATGGTCTATTTACACTTCTTTAGAAAATTGCAAAAATTGGCTAGTTAACATTTTCTAGGGAAGTGCAAAATTGCCTTTTTACATGTTTTAAACAAGTGCAAATGGTCTTTTTGCATGTGTTTAAAAGTGCAAACTGCGACATTCTGTGTTTCGAAAAAACCCAAAATGTTCTATTAACAGATTTTTCAAAACTGTAATATTTCCAATTTACATACTTTTGAAAGGTGCAAAATGTTCCATGTATAGACACATCGACACATGTGTTTAAAAAGTCCAGCCAAAATTGTCTTTTAACATGTCGTTTTTAGTAGCGCAAAATATTTACTTAATTTACATGCTTTTAGGGTCAAGATATTTAAATTTTTTTAAAGATTCTAATAAAATTTTATATTTAGCTAAAAATGGATATATGTCGTTTTGATTCTTCATAGACAATATTTCGAAGCACCAACACGCAGCAATATAGTGACAGGGACTGTAACGGTTTACGGCTACGGTTACGGCTGTTACTACAGTCACAGTAACAGTTGTCGAAATTGCAAGCTTTCTTTTTTTTCTTTTGCTCCAAAGCTAACGGCACACCCAGCAAGCTTGGCGAAAAGTGAAAGCTACTTTCTCTTTTATTTCCCATTTCGAAATTGTCAGATTGTAAAGCGGGGGTTCGAACCATTTATAACTAGAAAAACGACAGTGCTAAAAAATTATTAATAAATTAATGTACACACTTATAGCTTACAGTAAACTATTTCAATTTCCCACCAAACCTGAAACTGAATATTTTTTAGCATTACGGGTCATCCCCGTGCTGAGCTTTAGGAAATCCCAAAATAAATCTGAAAATCTGTAAATCTGATCAAATTCCAATTTCCCTTTACGGTCAATAATGTCAACGATATTATGTTTGCTTTAGGGTTATCTGTGTATGTGTGTTTATTCGAAAAATTCTCTAGTATTTTATGCTCGTCTGATTTTCATATCTTTGCTCACCCACACGCATACTGCATCTCTCGCATGAGATATGTAAGTAAAAGTAAACCGGGCCTGGGGACTATACAGTACCTGAGGCTTTCTTGAGTACTTGAGTTCAACATAATGAACAGGAGAATGTGCAAAGGTTCAGACGACTGTAAAAATATTTTGTGAACTTACCGTGCAAGAGTACATCTAATATCTTTATCGAAATCTTCATCGTTATCCGTGTCGTAATGTAAGGAAATTGAAACCGGGTGGATCTTTTGATCTACATCTGAGGATTTTGCTCTCCTTTGGTTTTGGTTTAGATGTAACTCCAAATTCTAGGAAAAATCTCTATCTGTATTGCTATGGTAGCTAAATCCTATAGATATATATGTATATCGCCAGTGAAGTTTCAAAATGATCAATGGATTAGAGACAAAATGCACTGCTTTTGCACAAAAACCTATATATATAAAAACATATACAAAAACAATATACGAAACAAATTTTTTTTGCACTTTTCAAAAACATGTAAATAGAGCATTTTGAAATTTAAAAAAAATGTAAATACATTATTTTGCACTTTTTAAAAACATTTAAATAGGATATTTTACGTTTTTTAAAAACCTGTAAATAGAAAATTTTTTACAATTCAAAAACGTCCACAAGAGATCTCACGGGTAGAGTCAATGGGTTTATACTAGGATACTGTTATGACATCCTGTGTTAAGGATACCTATTTGATGCTTGCGACAAGTGTCCTAGAAATTAGGATATTTCGATGACACCATTTAGAGACAACCCCTTAATTGAAGTTTTTGCGCACTCCAAAACATGAAAAAAGAACGTTTTTGGCTTGTGAAAATCATGTAAATGAAAACTTTTGCAACTTTAAAAACTGTTAAATAAAACATTTTTCATTTTTCCAAAACTCCTTATAATTTACGCATTAGTTAGTACATTTTTGAGGTAGTTCACTTTATTTCAGGCTATTAAATAGGATATGGACTATTTTTATTCTTCACTGACGATACACGAAATTGGACAAAAAGTAGTACGGTTTGTTTGCAGGTTTTTCTGTTGCGTTACATGCTAAAAAAACAATATTAGCTTATTTCCGCTCACACAGATAGTCATATAGTCCACCCTCTAAAGCCTCTATTAGAAACAGAGTCTCGAATAGTAGCCATTTCTTCACAACAGCACTTTCATATCTTATGCATATTTCTTGCAGACGTCAATCAAATTTTGAAATACATTTTTTCAAAACCTATATTAAAACAAATCGTCGAAAAGTTTACTCAATATGTAGCATGTTTTACCGCTATATATTTGTTACCAATCGATTCTGGTTCTAAATGTGCGGCAAGTAGTGCGTGAAAACGACCACGAGAACGCAGCCTGTGGCTATAAAAAATCGAAATAAAAATAAAAAAGAACATTATTTTTTCCAAGTTATTAAATTTATAAAAAGTCGCAACAAAGATTAAATTCCAATTCGAAAACTATTAATGCAAAATGTACATTTTTATACCTATAAGTTTTTCTAAATTTTTGAATTTGAATTTTGCAATAATATCATGCTGGCCACATATTCTAAATTTCGAAATTGAAAGTGTAAAAACACGTAAAGCAAAAGTGTTGAAACATTGTATATAGCAATACACAGTAAGAAATCTTTAATTTTTTTTATTCCTCCGTTAAGAAAACTGGATTGATCTAGATGCTGTAAAAGTGATCGAGTCAAGGAAGAGGGACGATATGATGGCAATAGCATTATTATCATTTATTTCAATTTAGATCAATTTTCAGAGAAATTCGAAGTGAAGAGATAGGAATAAGACGGCATTAAATTGGCAATAATGAAATTTCGGAAGGATTTTCCGATTTATGAAGGAAAAAGTACGCGCGAGGAAAGTTGAGTGAGTTTCGGGTGGAAATTGAGATGCTACAATTCGATTAGGATTTCTTTTACGACACTTTACGATCCCCCTTAACCTAAGAATCAAAATGTCCCATGTACAATTTTAGCTAAAATAAAAATGTACTATGTATTTACAAAAAATTAAAATTGTGAGATATTGAAAGCAAACACGTGGAACATTTGAAGCTTTTTACAATGCGGAGATTAAAATTTTCGCACATTTAGAAACTTGCAAATTGAAATTGTTGCGGTTTAAAAGAAAAAAGAAATCAAACATTTTGCACTTTTCAAAAATCAAATAGTTACATAAATTAACAATTTTCAAAAATCAAATAGTTACACAAATTAGCAATTTTCAAAAATCAGTAAATAGAAAAATGTCCAATTTTCAAAAAACATGCAGACAGACTTTTTCGCGCTTTTTTTAAAGTTGCAAATCAAAGGTTTTAAACTTTTCAAAAACTTGCATATTTGAAAATTTACAATTTAAAAAAAAAGATATTCAATCATTTTCCATTTTTGAAAACATGCAAACGAAGTATTTCGAATGCTGTTTTAAAACAAGAATTTCAGAAATTCTGCACTATTACCAAAACTTCAAAAAGAAATTTTTACACTATACGTTTCAAAAGCATGAAAATCGGAAATTCTACACGGTGCAAAACAGGCGAATCGAACAATTTTTAATTTTAAAAACATGTAAGCACAAAATGTGTTTACATTTTAAAAACTTGTAACTACCCTTTCTCGCACATTACATTTTATTTCATTCAATGTGTTGTTTGACATAGCTGATTTTAATTCCAGCTTAAAATACATATAAGTAATTTTGATTCTTCAATCGCAAATAAAAAGCTGTAGCCGTTAATGTGCTCAAAGTATTTTACTCCAGTCTATAGAATGAAAAATCATCAAGAATATTTTTAAGAGATACTCTTACTCCTACTCTTTCAAAATAAACTGTTACAAGTTACGAGGTAATCGACGGCCAAATGGAGCTGTCAAACTTAATCAAAAACACTAAAATTACCAATTGCTAAAGACTATGTTATAAATAAACAGAACGATATTCCCCCAATTTTATAAGTATAATCGAATGTAAAAACAACGTATTTTATGACCTAGTGGACGCATGCTGTATAAAATGGATTACGATCCTTCCAAATTCCAAATATGTCGTAATTATTATAAGAAGAAATTTTAGTAGTTTAACGCCGTATGAAGAATTTGTTACAAATTGTTTATGTAAACGACGCAATAATTGCTATTGCATTACCAAGCTCAAAATAATTCCAGATTCGCAGATCACGACGAGATGACGATTTTCCATGTTTTCAAAATACATTTTAAAAAAAGCAGTTTAAAATTTACAGATTAACCTAACATAATTAGTTTCAAAAAAGGAATGCACAGTAACTTATATACTGCTTTAAAAAATTTTCCAAATAATAAATTACTTTAAAAAAAGTCAATGATTCTAACTTTGTGTGAACCGAAAAGATTAGGAGTCAATAATATTAAAAAATGGCATAAATTTAAATTGAAGTAGAATTAAAATAAGCCATGTAAAAAAAATGAAACACTAAATGAAAAAAGTGCGTTAATTAAGAGTATCCAAACAGTGCAAAACGTTTTGTTTTGTATCGTTTTTGAAAAATGCAAAATATTCCAATTATAGATGCTCTTGAAAAGTGTAAAATGTTCAATTCACATATTTTTGAATTATTTAAATTGTTCTGTTTACAAGTTTTGGAAAAGTGCAACATGTTCCATTTACATGTTTTTGAAAAGTGCAAAATGCTCCATTTACATGTTTTCGCATAGTACAAAATGTTCCATTTACATGTTTTTGCATTGTACAAAATGTTTCATTTAAATGCTCTTGAAGGATGCAAAATGTTCCGTTTACAAGTGTTTGAAAAGTGCAAAATGTTCTTAAATTACAGCTTAAAAATACAAACTTTGCTATAATGTGTATCAGAGAGCATATTATACTCTCTGAAAAATTTGGTTATATAATTTTTTGTTTACATTACATACACTAGGGATCGTCCACAAATGACGTTATCAAAAAGTCTTTAGAAATGTTTTTAGATCCCCGTCATCGTCACCAGCCACCAACTCAACCAATTCAAAAATTGCTATCTTTAACATGGGACGTCATCAGTGGCCAAAAGAAGACCCATTGATACTACCGATGACGTCATTTGTGGACGATCCCTTACTTTAACGACGCATTAGTTTTGCAAGCTGTATTCAAGGAAAATAAAGTGCGGCATGGAAGTGTAACTAGAAAAACAAGGACGGGATCAAAGTGATGTATATCGTGCCCAAGTTAAGTACCGGTACCAGTGCCAGTACCAGTACCATTCAGTCCGCCTTTAGTAATGCACTTTTAGTCTTAAACAGCTTAGAAGAAAGACGGAAGAAATGCTATGAGGGAATTTTGTTTGGGTTGTCGGTTTTGATTTCAGTCCATAGTGTTGCTCTGGATATTGGACGCGTAATAGCACACGTGCCGGAGGATGATTAGAATTCTAGTCAGAATTCTACAGAGAGACGGAGAGAGCGAGAGAAAAAAACGGGGAGATAAGTGAAGCAGATTTTTTTGAGCTTAACTCGGGATCATAATAAAATGCCTACTAAATTTCTCTTTCACTCACTTTCTCCCTCTCTCTCTCTTTCGTTTCTTCCCCTTCATCTTCCGGTTCTGAGTCCAGCAGAATTTCCAAAAGGAAAAAATATTAGAGATAGAAAAATGAAGAATATATTGTGAATGTTAAATGTTTGATGTAAAAAATAAAAATTTGGGAATTCTTTCGTAGAAAGTTTTACTATCAAAATAAAAAAAACATCTAAAACCAAATAAAAATTTGTATCAGCATTTTTTTGTTGGGTTTAAAAAATAAAGACAGTTTTTATAGTAAGAGGGAGATATTCAACAGCTTTTCTATGTAGCTTCCGTCTGTATTACAGTTTCAGGTTCAGCTCCATTATGTAATAAAGTTCCGGCACCGGCACCGGCACCGCGGCACTGGAAGGTTGTCATAGTACATGGTATGGAAGAAGAATATTTTATGAACATTTTTGTATGGGTATGAAAATGATAATGATACTGATAATAAAATTTTGCTTTACGGTTTACGCACCATATTGAATGATATGCAATACATGTTTTTTGTTCTTTCTACAAGGGGGATTTTTCGCCTGAAGGAAAAACATTGGAAATGAGGAATAATTACATGTGAAAGATGCATTAATTATTACTAGTCTTTGATAAGTGCAAAACATTTTCTTTAAACCTTTTTGGAAAATGTAAAATATTTAATTCAGACGTGTTTAAAAGGTGCAAAATATTCTATTTACATATTTTTTTAAATTGCAAAACGTTTTCTTTAGTCAGCTAGGTCCACGACGCGACATGTAGCGTCGTGGACCTAGCTGTTAGTTGATTTTTCAAAAAATGCAAAATACTCTATTTAGATGCTCGTGTCAGGTGCGAAATGTTCCACTTCATTGGTTTCTTAAAACGTCTAAATTTTTCTATTTACATGTTTTTGAAAGGTACAAAATTCTCTGTTTGCATGTTTTTGAAAAGTTGAAAGGTGCAAAATTCTCTATTTGCATGTTTTTGAAAAGTGCGAAATGGCCTATTTACATGTTTTTAAAAGGTGCAAAACGTGCAATTTACATGTTTTTGAAAGGTGCAAAATGTCCTTTTTAGACGTTTTTGAAATGTGCAAAATGTTTTATTTACATAATTTTTTTAGGACGAGAAATTTTTTTATAAAAAAAATTACACTTACACATGTGTCATCTTGAGTCCTCACACAGCACAGGTATATATTCTACTTATTACTGTATTATGTAGTATGAATTTTCAAAGTTTTGAGATTGACGATTGACGGCTGACAATACAGAAAGTACTAAATGGGTAAATAAAAAAAATATGTTACAGCAATTGGCATATTGCTACAGTCTGCAAATCCTAATTTCTTCAATAGTCCAATTTAAAAACACATTTTTTTGTCAGTTTTGTGAATTTGCTAATAACTATATGCTTCATAATAATTATTATAATATGATTTTTAATTTTTAAACCTCGCATGCTATTAAACTGGAATATTCCGTGCCCCAAATAAAACAAATGTTAACGCCGCTTAAATATTTTTGCGTCATCAACTTTACGCATTTATCCAGGTTATGGTAAGGCAGAGTTGTTCATTATTCGAAACAGCACTAAAAATAAATTTCGTCCGTTGCTCATAATTTATAAAACCAAGCACACAAAATTGCTAAAAATCTATAGACATGTCTAATGATGTCTACCAACAGCCCCATAATTCCGCACAATATACACTAGACTATATAACATAAACAATACGATTTGCATCTTAAACAAAAAAAAATGAATGGGTTAAAGTATTAAATATTAGGAATCAAACCCGTATAAAATAATATATGGATATCAAAGCATATTAAAATTGGTACAATACAACTGATGGTAGAAATAATAATATTTCTAAGAATAACGTAGAAGTTTATACTACTTTTTTTATGTCTAAAACCTACAAACGATTAAAATAATTCCATCCTAATCCGAAATCAAAAACTCCAAATCCAAGTTATAAAACTCTGTTTGATCTTTGCCAACTCTTTTTTTTCAGGGGAAAATACTTAAACTATTATTTAAGAAACAAAAATGCTTTCATCTTTTTGTTTCCTTTAAATCCAATTATTTTATGAAATAAAAGGATATATACAGATAATATCATGCACATATATAGGCAAAGCATGCGTAAAAAAGCACTTATTAAGAATATGATAAGAATCATATCGTCTGTGAAGAACCAGAATGACACATATCGATTTGTAGCTAAAACCAATATAAACTATCTACAAAAATATTCAAATATGTCTTGACAGCATTTAAATAGAACATTTTGCACTTTTCAAAAACACGAAAATATAAACATTTTACAATTTTCAAAAACATGTAAATGTAAACATTTTACAATTTTCAAAAACATGTAAATAGAACATTTTACCACTTTTAAAAACATGTAAATAGAACATTTAACAATTTTTAAAACTATTTAAATAGAACATTCTACACTTTTCAAAAACATGTAAATAGAAAATTTTACGTTTCTCAAAAACTCCTAATAAACATTTTGCGCTTGTATCTTATTTTGCTTTTATGACAGCTCATTTTGATTTTAGCTTAAATTGAATATGGGTCATTTTGGTTCTTCACACACGATATGTAAAGTAACTTTGATAATAATGATGTAAATGAATGTGAATACAACATTTTAAACCTTTCAAGCATATTGAATTAAAACATTTTGCACCTTTTCAAAAACATGTAAATAGGTAGGACGTTTTACATTGTTGAAAAAAATAAAAATAGAACATTTTACACTTTTTCAAAACCTTCTAATTGGCATTTGACGCATATTTCTCATTTTGTTTATATGACATAGCTCATTTTGATCGTAGCTAAAATTGAATAACAGTTTGGATCTTCACTGACGGTATATGAAATTCTTACAGGATTTGAATTGGAGTAAATAAAAGAAGGATATACAGAAATGGAGTCATGAAACAAAAACAGTAAACTGTCGACCACGAAAATACCATTTAAAAGACGTACACAATAATTTAAGGGCCAGTAAAACTCTTAGTTCCAATCCAATATGTAATTTACTATGAATGTAACGGAATGGCAGAATATCATGAGATTATTAGTATTATTTAATAATTTGTTCAATCAGATGCACTTCAACAAAGAAAAGACAAGAACAGTGAATTTCTTTCAACATGTTGTCTCAGAATTATTGATTTCCTGCGATTATCTTTGTGCCAATGGGCAATGCGATTTATTCATTACATTTTACCCTCATGGTATAAGTGCATTGGATTCTCGTGAAAAGTAGCAAATAGCGTCTAATAACTTAAAGAATAATCTGCTAATAATCTGTTTGCCGCTTCCAGTTTTAAAAAGGTGACAATTTTTACCTTCCATCGTCCTTTCTGTCATATGAGTGTAGTTTATATTGTAAATAAGATACATTTAGGCGCATTATTTAAATTATCGTAAGTGAATGTGAATAATAAAAATGACCTATTGCTACTTGAACTTCAAGAATTAAAACGAGCTTGTCAAATAACTTACTTAAAATAATATATAATGTAAAAGGTTAACTAAAAAGTGCAGCATGTTCCATTATTTGTTTTTAAAAGTGCAGAATGTTCTCTTTACATGTTTTTGAAATGTTCAAAATATTCTTTATAATTTTGTTTTCAAAAACTGCAAAATGTTTTATTACATGTTTTTTTCTAAATACAAAATGCTCTATTTTTAAATGTTATTAATAGTGCAAAATGGTTTACTTTATTATTTGTTTCATTTGAAATGCGTAAAACATATTTTTGTTTTGTTTTCAAAAGTGTAAATTTGTTCTATTTACCTGTGTTTTTGGAATGTGCTAAATGTTCTTCTTACATGCTTTTACGATCACGCTATAGTAATTGCTTGTAAATTGCTCATTTTATAATTTAAAACAAAAATGGATATAGGACATTCAGAATTTTCGCTAGTAATATGTAGTAACTAATACTGCATTAAAATTAAAAAATTAATCCCTTTTAACAATTTTCAACTAAAATAATATGCATTAGGCAGTAATTATTATTCTTTCTTCATTAGGAACTTTAACGCCGTTTAATTATTTTGATAGTAGTTAGTTGCATGTTCATAGGGTAGTTATGTTCCTTTTCTAGTTCATAGTCGCTGTTTGATTGACCTAATAATTTAAATGAAATAACGCCACTGAGTATATTCTTCCTAAATGAATACGCATGTAGAAATAACAGAAATACATAGAAAAGTACAATACCTTTGGAAGCTCAGCCATTGACGCTTATTATACAGGGTGGGCGATTTATTCCGCGGGATTCTAACAGGTTGTAAAAAATGTAAAAGCTAAGTTTATTATTCAAATGTAACAAACGATATAAAAAAATAAAGACAATTTCTGGAAGATTTGTTTGATATCTTACTAATTGAAATCGACCGAGAATTGGTTGCAAAATGGCCAAGCTAACAAAAATCACAGTTTCTAGATTTTTTAGTCAATCCTAAAATTATTTTTTAACAACTTTGATTTAAAATGAAAGCGTAAAACAATGCAGACCATCCTTACAGAAAAAATCTGGCAAAAATTAAAAATAATAACAAATTAAAAAATTTAAAAATTTAAAAAATATCAAATTTAAAAATTTACCAATTTAAAAATTAAATTTAAAAAACAAATCCTAAATTTTTTAAGTTTAAATTTTCAAATTTTTCAATTTTCAATTTTTAATTTTTAATTTTTTTCTGTTGAGATTGCATTGTTTTACACTTTTATTTTAAATCAAGGTTGTTAAAAAATAATTTTAGAATTGACTAAAAAATCTAAAAACTGTGATGTTTTTAGGTCATTTTGTAGCCCATTCTTAGCCGATATTTCAATTAGTGAGTTGTCAAACAAATCTCCCAAAAATTGTCTTTATTTTGGTATATTGTTCGTTATAATCCAATAATAAACGTGGCTTTTTAGCCTGTTAGAATCCCGCTCATTAAATGGCCCACCCTGTACATACGTATCCTACGTCATACAGCCTATAAGTCTAAAATTATTACAACAACCTTCACACAGATAAAAAAGAAATAGTTAATTTATGAAACCTAAATTTATTGATAGTTGTTTAGCGCATCGTGTGTGAAGGACCAAAATGATCCATATCCATTTTTAGCTAAAAACAATATCCACTATCCACAAAAATATTGAAAAATGTCTTGAGAGCATTTAATTAGATCGTTTTGCAATTTTCAAAAACATGGAATTAAAACATTTTGCACCTTTTTGAAAACATGGAATTTGAACATTTGACACTTTTTAAAAACATTTAAATAAAAAATTTCACGTTTCTCAAAAACTCTTAGCTAACATTTTGAGAATGTTTCTCATTTTGTTTCTATGACATAGGTCATTTTGATTCCAGCTTAAATTGGATACGGGTCATTTTGGGTCTTCACACACGATATGATTTTAATTTCAAGAAACGTCAGTTCTTATTCAAAGATAATAATATGACGCTTGTATAGCTAACGTAAGTGTATTTAAATAAGAAAAACAATTTATATAAATTAGAGAGATAATCTGTTTTCCATCTCCCCAACGTAATTACAACATTTTGACATTTGTATTTAATTAAATAGCAAAATACACTTAGGTTATGGGATACAAATAAAATTGAGAGTATAGGGGGAAGAAGGGGTCATGCATCTATAACGTCAGCAAAAGTGGGGCAGATTGGCATATGGTTTATTTGGTGAACGTACCAAACAAGATTGAAGATTGGAGAGGGGGAGGAGGCTAAAAATCTCAAGTTTTTTGTAGACGTGAATAATGCGTCATCCCTACGGAAAATACCTACATTCTGCGTTTTATTTTGGTCTTTAATTTTCTATTTGGATTCGTTGAGGTGGAAAGCGTGATATAAATTACATTAGAAGGTTCTTCCCCGTAAAATAAGAGCGTAGCCTTCTACTAATCAATCATGCAGGACGAAGTAATCACAGAAACTGGAAAGGGAACTCAAGGAACCATAACATCTTCACCTCCGGTCTTTTGAGATCAAATATTTAGAACCCCCCCCCCCCTTCTCACCCCACCTCAACCCACCACCACCCAAGAACAGCTACATACACACAGTGCAGTACATTACTTACTACATTATCTTTGAGTTGGTTTATTATATCATTGATTGAGCTCGCGTTGCTTACATTTATTAAAACCTTTAAATGAATGAGGCTGTCACATACCAAGACGTAGCTATTCCAATCCATTCAGTCTCAGACCCCGGAGCAACTGTGGGAATTCTACTAAAACAAAAAATCGTTCCAGATTTCTCCCCTGGATCAAAAATGTGTGCTCATAAATTACCTTACACAGAAAATAAACATTAATTTTTAACCCCCTCATCTCTGCCTATTTATCTTCAATACAAAACCAACATTTACATTTTTGGAATGATTTTATTTTTTTGGCTTAGAATATAAGAGTTTTAATCATCTACTAAATTAGTTGAGATTTTAGAATGATACCTTCCTACCTAAATTATTTACAGCTCTTACAAAATTTAAAAATTCTCTAATGTTTTCAATTTTTTGAAAATTATATTTTGGAGGGAAAATTCAAATTTTTAATATTTAAAAAACAATTTCTTTATTATGAGCTATGTACCATCTAGAAAATTAGATTCTTTAATTAAAAGCAAGTTTCAATGAGTTAGTAGTAGTAGTTTAAAATTTGAATTTAGCGGGAAATTCAAATATATGTCAATTTTTAAAAAATTTAAAAGCTCCTGCCATACCTAAAATGGGAAACAAAATATATTCGCTTCTCAATGCTTGATCTCCTCTCTGTCATTAGATTACAAGCAA
Source organism: Dicyrtomina minuta (assembly GCA_949802685.1). NCBI lineage: Eukaryota > Metazoa > Arthropoda > Collembola > Symphypleona > Dicyrtomidae > Dicyrtomina > Dicyrtomina minuta. Next base: position 60,851,183 of record OX461808.1, on the reverse strand, counting down.
AAATCCAATTGTGCGCAAATACATAACGTTTAAAAATTTTGAAAATTCTCCTCACGTCAAATGTTAATGTAGTCACGGAACATACAGTTATATAGTTATGAAGCATCAACATCCACACCGCCACCGGGCCCAAGTCATTGACATAACTGGCACTGACGACCTCTCCCGCTCTAGAAGGGTTCATCCATAAATGATGTCATCAAAACATATCAATTTCTAATACCCTAGGACTGAACCCCTCTGTCATCAGCTTATGCACGTGGTTTAAATGGATATCTTCAACATAGGATAGACAATTTGTTTGACCCTGGAAGTGACATTATTTATGGATGATCTCGAATGTAGATCATAGTACAAATACTTTCTCTCCACAAATTCATTTCACATTCCTCGAGCATTTTATTGCACCAGTCACTAAGTATGTATACGTACGGGGACAACGCGGCCCTTTCGGGCGTTTGATTTGTCCCTGTCAGTCATCAATAAAATAAATTGACTTCAGTGCTGTAAACTGTAAATTATGATGAAGAAGAAGAAGGCTGTAAAATTTAAACTTGGTTTATGACACTCACATTTCCTCCAGTGTCTAGAAAACACAGGACCGGACGAAGGAATTGCTTTAAGACAGCTATTTAATTCCATACAAAAAACACCATTTTGATTTTATTTATGATTTTCTTTCGTAAAGCAAAATGTTGTATTTACATGTTTTTAGAAAAGTAAAAAAAAAATTATTTCCATGTTTTTGAAATATGTACGAAACTTTTTTATTTGCATGTTTTTGAAAAGTCAAAATATTCTTTTTACATATAATTGAAAACTGCAAAATGTTCCATTTACATATTTTTCAAAAATTCAGGCAGTGGGGGCTGCCTTCGCTGGCCGCATTATCCGGCCCTGAGAAAACATTAGAACTTCCATTTACTTTTCCAATATTACCGTTCACCGTCGACGTCGACTACAAGTCTTATCGCAGAAACATACATAATAACTCGAGTTTATCTCTCTATTAACATTTTCCTGTTTGGAAATCATTCCTGTCTTTCATCATCGCCTATCCTTTTGGACTTAAATATTTTATAAAGTCAGTCAGGGCGCGAAAACGCTAAGTATTCTGAACAGAAAACAGAATCTAACTGACTAGTACTAGCTGTGTGCAGTACTGTGCAGCATACGAAGGCTGTTATAATAAAGGGAGGTTCTCGTTTTTTTTGTTCCTATCTATAAGCTTTTGTAATTTTCGAAATTTCTACAGCTTCTTTTACCGGTAAAGCGGTAACGGGTTTGATGCATTTTGACATATTAGAATACCATTATGTAATTTAGAATAAACATTGACATTAATGATAAAGCATTAATAAAATCTGCAAGGGTATAAATAGCTGACACAACAATTGAAAGTTATGACGTGTAAAAAGTTGTAGGATTTAAAATGCCCATTAATTCATAATTATCTGTTTCGTGTTGGAAATTGAAAGTGTTCTCATATTAAATAACAAAGATAATAATTTTTTACGTATATAAGAAAAATATGTTGGATTTTAAAATGAGTGTAATATGTACAAGAGTATGAGGGGGCGTAGCTCAGATGGTAGAGCGCTCGCTTAGCATGTAAGAGGTACTGGGATCGATACCCGATGCCTCTATTACAATTTTGTAAGATTTTTAAGCAAGTGAAAAGTTAAAGAAAATCATCCTAAAATGATTATTTTTCAACAACGTCATTTATGGACGAACCCGTTTTTGCACTAATTGTTCATTTAAATTCTCATTTATATGTTAGTATTAGTACTATATTATATGTACATCAAAGAAATACAACGCCTATCAAATTACGGTATTACTCAAGCTTACAATTAGTATCACGTATTAGTTGTGTTTCCAATGAATACCAAGCCCATGTATTTTAGGTGGATTTTAGTTTTTTTTTGTGAAGCTTATGAAGAAGTTAGATTGTCTCAAAGGCCATGTAGTCCAGTGGGGAAAGTAGAAAGTAGAAAGTAGAAGCCCATACCACGAAACCAAGCAACAAAATTGGAAATCCAAGTGAAACAAATTGCATACTGCGTTACAGTAGATTTAAGATAGGAGACGCGATTGACTTTGAGATTGCATTTTGGAGAAAGGACATAAAATATAGGTTAGGTACATAGTACGTGAAGGAATGATAAGAAATAATGCTCGACTGGCGATGAGTACTCAGTGCGTCAATTTCGTATTGATTGACCTACACTTCCCTTTCCATTTAGCCTCCGTCTTTCCTCCAGTTCCATGTTCAACAACCCACAGTCACAGAGCCACACATGTGTACATACATAACGCCAGTGTAGACTTAAAATGACCCATTTGTACATTTCTAAAATCAAACATATCCATTACGTTGATTTAAAGGAAGTTCATATAACCATACTTAACTAATTAAGTAGTGGTCACTAGGAAGCAGCGAAGAAGATTGGGTTTCAATCAACCATCCAGTGACGTTTACCGTACAACACGTAGCCGTAAGCGATAAGCAGTGACCAAGGATTGAAGCCAAGTCTGAGACTGGAAACTTAGTTCCAGTTTGCAGTCGTAACTACTTACCCAAGCACGCCTGCGCTTTCTATTTTTAAAATCAAAATTCAACAAATAAAATATTTCGCACTTTTCCAAAACATGTAGTAGGGTTTGCGCTAATGTTGATCGGTTCCCTATTGGTGATCAGTAGCCGCCGCTCAAATGCTACTGCCTTTAAAAATCTGTGTTGCTGGCATTAGTAAAGCCTCTAATTTCAACTCCCATTACTCAGTACTCAGTAGCACATGTTTTTAAAGGCAGCAGTATTTGAATAGCGCCTACTGATCACCATTAGGGAACTGATCACCATTAGCGCAAACCCTACTTAATGGATCATTTTACAGTTTAGCACTTTTCAAAAACGTGTAAATTGAACAATATGAACCTTTCAAAAACATGTAAATAGAATATTTTGCACCTTTCAAAAAAACATGTATACGGAAAACTCTGCACATTTCAAAAACATAAAAATAAAACATTTTGCACATCTTGAAAACAAGCACATAGAACATTGTGCAATTTTCTGAAGCATGTAAATGGATTACTTTATGTACTTTTCTGAAACATGTAAATAGTTAATTAACATTTTATCTATTACATTCTTCAAATTCTCTCTAAAATTAAGGTTAGTTTTTGGCAGTAGCTCATATTGCCAGTTTAATTCTTGCGTAAATTGGATATGTCTCGTTTTGAGACTTCACTATGGCAATATGTAAACCGACCACAGGTTAAATTAACCACAAAGCCTTTCACTATTCAAAGTCACATTGTCGAGTTGTGGAGACGGAGGAGCCGGGGAATTGGAGAGTAGATTGATGCTGGGCTCTCATTCAGATTCTCACTAAATCGGTTTGGCTATACACATTAATGCAGCGGAAGTATTTATCTCAATCAACCGCAAACCAAAACCAAACCAAAGCACTCACTCTCGCTCCCGCTTTTTCTCTCATTCAGAACTAAAATCTACAGTTCTACAGTCGGCAGTCTACACAGTACAAAGGCAGTTCAATTCAATAGATAATGCAATTTAGCGTTCTCGGAGCGTAGCCCACAGTTCCCAACACAACACAGTATAATGCAATGTCATTCGTCATTCGAGTACATGACTTATTACAGGGATTATAACGGTCAAATTAATTCCTATTTAGATGTTCAACTATGGAGGTTGCGGCGGTTTGTTCCTTCGTACTGTGCGTATTCATATGGGTTCGTCTATAAATGACGTCATTAAAAAATTCCCATTTTCTTAGGACCCTCAATTAAACGATGGGTAAGTGGCTATATCGCTTTTTGGCATAGTATGTCATCAATAGCCAGGCACAATACCCATTGACTCTATCAATGACGTCATTTGTAGGCAATCCCTATGTAAATACTTATAAGCCGGCACGTCGTTTAAAAAAATGTTATGGAATATTGCAGGAATTCAGAAATGCAATAATTTTAATAACGTTTCCATTGGAAATGAAATTTTTATGCACAGAATTTTCCCACTGTTTGGAAAAAAAATACACCCGCGTGCATGAATTTTTGTAACTTTTCAATGTCTGCGCAAATTCTGACGATGCCACATAAAAGTGCAGAAGCAAATTTTTTCCTTGTTGACTTATATAGTTTATGATTGGGTGAGGGCAACTAAAAAAATAAAAACTGCTATAAATACATACAGCCAAAGAGCCGGATAATACGGCCAGCAAAGGCAGCGCCTGCTACTTGAATTTTCAAAAAACATTTAAATAGAACATATTTTACTTCTAAAAATATGTAAAATGAATATTTTGACTTTTCAAAAACATGCAAAATAAAATTTTTGTACATTTCAAAAACATGAAAAGAAAACATTTTCAACATTTCTCAAAACATGTAAATATAGCATTAAGCACTTTTCTGAATCAAGTAAAAAGAACATTTTCCACTTTTCTAAAACATGTAAATACAACATTTTGTTTCACTAAAAACCATCAATAAAATTAAAATAGTGCTAATTTTTTTGTATGGAAACAAATTGCTGCCTAAAATCAATTCCTTCGTCCGGCCCTGTTCAGTCCCACCAGAAATGTACATTTGTGTGAACTACACTTAATTGGCAATTGAGTCTCCGTTCACATTCCCCAGCCAACGATTTGCCTCACTGACTTTGAACAAACGCACACTCATTGTTAGTGGCGGATCCAGACAACTTCCATAGATGGAAGGGCCCCTGACCTCCTGGAGGGGGTAGGGGAGGGGGCACCCATCTACAAAATATTTAAAAAATTCCTTAATGCGGGTTTGTGGGGCTAAAGTACCTTACCCCCTCCCCCTTAGATCCGCCCTTGTGCACACTGCGGCTTATAACTAAGACGAAAACGAATGACGAACATAACCCAATAAGTGATAGACTCACCCTGACTGACTGACTGTAGTAATGAAAATGAAAGTAGCCATACATCAATTCTATGCATGTATAAGCTTAGGAGGCGGCCATCAATTATGTAAAGGGGAGAAGGAGAAACGACCTATGAAGGTAAAATGTAACACTACTAAACTAGGAAAGGGAGGGACTAAAATAATTTCGCTCGTCTTAAACGTCATTGATGGACGACCCCTCATCCATATACCTATTGCTACTTCCCTATACAGCCTCCCCAACTAATTTTCCAGAGGCTTCCTTTCGCCTTGTGTGTATAATAAAACTTTGCTTTCTCTCTCCAACAATTTCCCTCTTGTACCTTTTGTACCCACGCAGATATATGACATATACAACCACATGGGATCTTTACCAAGATAACGATCTCCAAATATAAAGCATCACACAACACAATACACAAAAAATATAGAAAATTACAAATCACAAAAATTACGATTACGATTCACTTGAAGTAACCTCAATCTATAAAAATTCAATATTTCTTTTTCTTCATTTTTTGTACAATTTTTCCCTTTTGACTTTTTTCCTGTTCTTTCTTTCTTTCATTCTTTTTTATTTTGGCACCGTCTTTTGTTTAACAAAAATGAAAAAAAAGGAAAAGAAAAAAGTTGGTGGATTTTCTTTGCTTTCCTCTTCTCTCTATTTCTTTCAAGTCTCACAATCCCAATCAGGGAATCATCAGCGTCTGTAAGAGTCAAAATTTGTGAACAAAAGTTAAAGCAACCTAACGGCAATGAAATAATGAGGCTTTGAATCTGACTCTGACAATGACAACACACGGCAACAAAATAGCAGTGGAATAAGTGAAAGGCCCAAAAAATTAGTACTATACGTACCACCATATCGTCGCCTACAAAGAATTAAAATGACCCATATCCATTTTAAACTGGAATCAAAATGAGCTATGTCATAAAAACAAAATCAAAAACATGCGTAAATTTTAACTAAGCGTTTTTTAAATTGTAAAATATCGCATTTACATTGTTTTGAAAAGTGTAACATGTTCTATTTTCATGTTTTTAAAAAGTGCAAAATGTTTCATTTACATGTTTTTGAAAAGTGTAAAAAATTTTATTCACATGTTTTTGAAAATTGTAACATGTTCTATTTTCATGTTTTTAAAAAGTGAAAAATGTTTCATTTACATGTTTTTGAAAAGTGTAAAATTTTCTATTCACATATTTTGTTAAAGTGCAAAATATTCTATGTAAATGCTTCCAAGGCATGTTTCAATGTTTTTGTACATAGTGGATACTGTTTTTAGCAAAAAATGGATATGGGTCATTTTGGTTTTTCTCAGACGATATATACTATATCGCTACCACCACTGGGGATTCAAGGAAGGTCAAACTTGACAAGGATTTCATATATAGAAGAGATCAATTATATATTAGAAATTAGAAATATGTCAAACTACATACGTTGGTATTTGTTTCTTTTGATTTTGACGCTTTACTTCTGGTGCTGACAGAAAACTGAAGACAGAAAAGTGCCAGTAAAAATAATTACGAGAAGACAAGATATTAAATTGAATAATTAAAAATAACTTTATGTTTTGCTGTTGAGTTGTTTTCATTCCTTTTTTCTTCAATATTACTAATTTGCAAGATGGATATATTGCAGTTCAAAAATACATTTAACTTGACAATAGATTGTATGTGTTAAATAGACCTGTTTCTACAGGAAATACTGTACGTATCTGTTAATACTAAACACGACACATCTAAATGTGTAGAATATACTTGGCTAACCGCATATGAAAAGGAAGGCTTTTGCTGCTGTTAACTGTATGCCATGGCTTTTGCAGGATTAAAATTTCGTGTGAAAGTAATTTCTAATTGGCTAATTAGGACTAATTAGCGGTCTGGACTTAAAAATCCATTCACAAACAAATAATTATCAAGTAACTTAATGAATCAAACGTCTGGTTTGTTGAAATTGCAATTTGAAATTTTATTATTAGAGTAAAGTAAAAACCACCAGTACCAGTGAACACTTCAGCTTCAGCAGGGCCGGACGAAGGAATTGCTTTTAGGCAAGAATTGGTTTCCATACAAAAACCACCATTTTGATTTTATTGATGGTTTTCTTTGGTAAAGCAAAATATTGTATGTACACGTTTGAGAAAAGTTCAAAAATGTCCTTTTTACTAGATTCAGAAAAGTGCAAAATGTTTTATTTAAATGGTTTTAAAAAAAAATTAAATATTTTAATTGCATGTTTTTGAAAATTCAATATATTTTTGATTTAAATATTTTGGAAAAATGCAAAATGTTCTATTTAAGTACATAGTTTTTGACAATTCGTAAGTCAGCGGGGGCCGCCTGCGCTGGCCGCATTATCCAGTCCTGCACTTCAGTTTCAGCGCATATGTGAATATCTGGAAATTGCAATCTCGTCGTTGTTGGCTATTCCTAGAAGTCGGAGCCTCCGAATAAAAGTATAAACTTTTATGACGGGCTGATTAATTAAAGCGATTTTTTAAATTCTTAGTAATTCTGAAATGAAATGCTTATGTCCGTCCGTCTGTGTGTCTGTCCGTCTGTCCCTCTTTTCATTGTTGTACGCCGCAGGTTGCAATTTTAAACTACCTAACTATATTCTAACAACTGCTTAACGCTCATAGGTGCGATGCAAATGTGCTGTATAGTTTTTGGGTATTATCTATTTAGTGATTTTTTTGCAATTAACAGTAAAATGGACCAACTCTCAAAATCTTTTACACTTAAAAACCTACACGTCAAAAACCGAGTTTGTGTCGACTCTGAGTGCTTCTTACTTTACATGTTACTTACATACATACGTTGGCACTTTGAGTTTTAAATTGTAGGTACAGTTTTGTTCAAACACTCCTGGGTACACCTATAGGCGGCAATATGGGCATCCACACATACTACAGGTCGTTTATGTAGATTTACCTTTTTTTTACGCCAAGCAGTTAGTAAATACTCTATTAAAGGTTTAATCGTTTAATACCCAGAATTTGTTGCATAATATATTTCTTTAAAATCCCAGATGGAATAGGTTTTCCTGTTAGCGTATTGTTGGCGAAGAATCAAATCTGAATATCTCCTTCTTGTGCTAAAAGCAAAACTGACTATTACCATTTTTCACTAAAAGTGAAAGTGGCTATCTCCATTTTTCACAGAATACCATAAAAAGAGGAGACAGTCAGATCTGATGCTTTGATGACGGTATGTTTGTAAAGTTTATTTTTTATAAAGAATGTTATTAAGGTAATTCTGTAATAATATCCGTGTGTAACCGTCTGAAGACTTTATATTCAGAGGGAGAGAAAGTTAATGGAGGAGCGTCAAAGCGTACTGCATGCATAAATATAAATTGTATTTTTTAAAAACAATATTTACGTTATAAGGTGCCCTTGGTAACTTATGGGTCCCACCTCTTGACTTTCGACGGGGGTGTTCTATGAGTATAGCATGGCCTTGGTTCTTTCAAAATATAAAGTCATTTCTATTGTCACAGTGTAAACAATGTGCTGTCGCGGAAGCGATAGTCGAGGAAATTAAAATAATATTCTGGCTTTTTATTTACACTTACACATGATCGCATACAGCTCCGAACAATCCTTTAATTACAGTTTTCTGCCCTAATCGTAAGTGTGTTTTTGTTCCATTTGTACAACTCCTGGGGCAGAAATTATTAGCTAGGGTCTATTATTTTAAGGTATAAATTTTGGGTTGATAATTGTGTAATATAGATATGGGAATCTGCTGTGTGTTGGTGTGGCCGTCTTCCCACACATATGTCATACTGTTATCAATGTTATCAATGGCAGGAAAAGTGTTAAAAGTGAAAGTGCGTGTGGCATATTGACTATTACATATTGCGTTCTCCCAGTGCGAATTGCAAATCGTTTTTCTAATCAGAGTCAGAATCACACTATACATTATAGTTTATGCTGTGAATTTATTTAGCTCCATTTCAATCCATTAACTTCTAATTGTGCGTACACCTCCCTGCCTAAAAGAAATCATATACGTCAAAAACAAATGACTCAAAACAACTTGTCCGCATATACTTCTTGGAATTTATCAAATAAAACAAAAACGAAAAAAACCCGGTGAAAAATTGCATGCATATAGATATGGCCTAGCTAATAATTAGGTCAAATTAAGATACATAGTTATTAATTGCAAAAAGATTTTGAAGCCTTAAATACGTGTAAAGGTAGGTAGAATATATGAAGAGTTTTTTGGCAAAACGGGATAAGTCCACTTTTTTTCAAAAATGAGATTTTTTGTGTTGTTTGTTCTATTCAACTCGATACATTACTGTATATGGTAAAGGCCAAAGTTCAGCCAAAGCAATTTTTTAAAATAGCTCAAATTTCGTTTTTTGGCAAAACAAGATAAGTCCACCTAAAATCTGTATTTCTGATTTAAATTTGCTTTTCCAGTGTTTTCGTAGTTTGTAGAAGACAACTGCCGTGCGTTAATGTTTTTATGGAAACAAAGATAAAAAGTTAGTAAATAGTTTGGTTTCATTCATAACGTTTAAAATTTCATGTCACGGACTTTTTACTCCATGTTGAGGAGACGCATACTGTGTTTCAGCATCCCCAATCCCCGTGCACAAAATAATAAAATATGCAACCAACGAGACATCGGCCGTTCGAGGGAAAATGTAGTACTCCAGACGGAGGATAAATTCTTGACGGGGTCAAGCTTAAGCGATTTTTGGTATTAAGGAACAGAGTATTTTGTACAACGTTTTAATTATATAATTTATATTCGTTCTTCGAATTTTTGAATATGTAATCAGATCAAAATTAAATCTCGGTTGTCGGCTAGAGGGACTTCAGTCATATTGGCTCTATTACTGACAACGTTGAAAAGGGCAGTACAAACACATAGGAAATATAAATGACGCAGTTCAACGCCGTCTAATGAATTACTTCTGCTCCGAATTATTCTGTCGGTGCCCCACCGCGACTCATAACAATAGGGGTTTGTAAGTGCCTCATTACCAACACAGGGACAACATTTCGAACAAATAGATCGAAATTTTGGTGACCCCTACATAAAATATGTTCACATTTTTGAACAGGCCATGCATTTGCCTAGAGACTTCAGAAGAGATATTTGGTATTTTCATTTTTGTTTAGCTGCAATTAATCACCAAACATGAGAAGATCTACGTTCCCAATACAATCGCTTGTTAATATTGGCATTTGTTAACTTCGGTAGCTGACCAAAATAAAAATATTTTTTGAGATTTTGCTTCCCAAGTCACCAGATACGACATCAGGCAACATGGAAAAAAAGTTACAGTCATATCTAATGTTTTTATGCTAGTTCTATTTGCGCAAAATACAGCATCCGCCCCCTTAAATTATTGATTTTTTGGCAAAACAGGATAAGTCCACACATTAAAATTTTTAATATTTTCTAAAAAGTTCCAGTCCGTCTAGAATTATGAAACTACTTGTAATTACGCTTCGTCAGATACAGTACCTGTAGGACAACATTTAGTTACAAAACCTCAACCTGTCACCATTTATTAAAGTTTCGTTGTTTCTGTAAAATTTGCTTCGATGGACTTATCCTGTTTTTTTCAAAAAAATCTTCATATGTAGAGTTATATCAAATTTACATAGTGATATCTAAAAAGCCTTCAAAATTTTTAAAAATACTTAAAAATATTAAATAACTATAACTTTTAACGTTGTTTTCACTAGAAGCTTAGCGACTCCTCAGCTTTGACCTCTATAAAATATACCGATATATTTGTTTAAATAACGCTCATCAATTTAATTTTGTATTTGCCATTCTTTATATGAGGCGTCATGAGCCCTGTCAGCAGTCACCCCACTTCAAATTCACAACCACATTGTCATCATTATTAAGATTTTATGCTTTCTTCCCTCTTCTCTTAAAGCCCGGGTTGAGACCGACGCCAACGCCGTCTCTCTACCTGTCACTGACACTGCTTCCGCTTTTATAACAAGTTCCATGTTACACTTGACGTTTTAGGCGACTCACTCAGCTTCAGCTGGCTGATAGCAGAAAGCCCAGAGCGAAAACGAAAACGACGAAGGACAAAAGGCGTTGGTTTCGGTTTGGTAACGGTGCCAGTCTTCGCATTGTTCAAGAGACGCTGCCGCCTGAATTTGTAGAAGACATGTAAAACTATAAGACCTATGTTTAAGGGAAGAGGAAGACACAAAAATCCAGATAGAAACTGACGTTCTGTCTGTCGTCCCTTTCTCCCACTCCAATCCATGTTCATCTCGCATCATCCACTTTCTACTTTCTGCTTCTCTCAGTAGTCAGGACAATGAGCGCAATGGTAATAAATAGTCTGGTGCCCGGTGTCTGGTGAATGCGGAATAATATACAAGTGAGCTTACATTTTTTTTTGCATCAGGTTTCAGTTTCAGTTGTATCTCCTGCCTTTCCAGCCCACTGAGAACTACTGATAGATATAGGAAATAGGAGATACACATAGTATGTTTATCTGACGAAGTCGGCGGATCCGCAATTGACATAGAGGAGCTACGCAGATCAATCTTTCTTGAATGACATCCTCCTTTATTCTGTACAGAAGTAGTAACAGCCTTACGGCCATGATCAAGATCATGGCAAAACATATCGCCAAACGAAGATGGGAAGAGAGAAGAAGTGGAACAGTAGAATGCAGAATGTAGAATAATTTTATTGTACGTGCAACTTTGTGTTGCATTGTAGTTAATGTTCTTGATCTTGCGGTTTGGTTCATATTCTGTAGGTGACTGTCGTTTGGTTTCCTCGACGAAGACTGAAGACGTCGTTAGTTGAGATGTTTCTTCATTTTCAAAGGCTAAACGAATACTGAGCATTCCGTTTTCCGTTCTTGAGATTCTTTGGCCTTTGATGTGGTCCATTATTCAAGACTTCCTTCTAATATGTCGGTTGGGTAGCGGACATAATGAAATATTCTAGTTTACAGAAAATAATTCTTCTCACAAATTGGTCAAACATTTTGAATACGACCTGGTAAAATCTGTGTGAATTATAAATTTGAATAAAAGTCTACGTGAATGAAAAACAGAGAGTCTAGAATATATCTGACTGATACTGATAGTGAGTGAGAGACGCTCCTTTACTATTCCATTTTGCAGCTGTTTTAGCTTATGTGTAATGCATATATAATAGTCCCATTATTTTATTCGATTCCCTTGTAGTCCATACAGCCGCCATGGTATTGTGGATTATCATAGATCCGCTCCCGGGAACTTTTATTTCATCTCCTGATAAATTCCGTTTTCATTATTCTACAAATTTGTAGAGCCCAATTCCTTATTGCCTCTGGTTGGAGTTGGACTGACTGGAAGTAGCGGGGGTGTTACATACGTCGGGAAGGCAACAAGAATAATGCTCGTCTTGACAGGCTAATTCCAATCCTGTGGGCGCCTTGTCTTTGACAGTCGACATTCTCGCGCCCTAAATAATCTACGGATTCCGAGACCGAACTAGACACTACTGAGACTATACTGAATGGTACTGGTAAGTTTCTCGCCATAGGAATTCTGATAACCATATGTCATATAAGGATTTGGGATTTTGTACAAATTTTGCAAATGCACGCCTAACAGTCTATAAACTAGAAAAAACTCGAGTTGAACATTTTGTATTGTGCAGTTAAAATGCGCGCTCTTATTTGAAATCGCTCTTATATGAAAAAATATTGAATATTTATCAAATATTATACTCACATTCAGGACCAGATCTCGATTTCCGCTACCAGAATCTAAACTGGTTTCAAGTTCTTGGACTGAAACTAAAGCTATAAGACTGATGGATGAATGGGGTACAGTTACGTACGAATGACGGCCTCGGTATGAATTACACTCGCTACTCTCGCAACAATCAACACACTATCAACAACTAACAACGCACTATCACGCCAATTTAGGTTCTTTTTGCTTCCTTGACGTCGCAGTTTACACACAGCCGCATCCGAATTTGTAGTTATATAACGTCCATGTCTATTGTATTGTGTGTGATTTTCGGAACGGAACAAAAATTGGCAAGTATCTCAAGTTACCTGTCTCTCACAGAACCTGATACAGAAGTAAAGGAGACGTTCACATAGATGCGAAGCATGACAAGTTTATTCGGTTGCTGCAATTAGAAGTTTTGGACAACAATTTTGGACAGTCTTTGTCGTTCTTATCTCCAATTTAAAATATTAACCTCAGGGTTAGTTCAATTCCCTATAGAAATTCCCTACCAAAAAAGCTAGCCATCCTTTGCAGACAATTTATGCATTTGTATACATTCTTAAAAATATCAAACATTTGTAAATTAAAGTACAAAAGTTCAAACTTTTATTGCAATTAATTTCTGTATTTCCGGGAGGAAAATGTCCGGGACGAAAATGTCCAGGAGAAAAATGTCCTTCAACTATGAACAATTATTTCTCGATGTTAAAATTTAATGGTCCAAATAAATATACATATCCGTATCTCGTATTATATTTACACACCAATCTATGTTTATAGATTGTCTGCTTCATTTCAAGTTATTTCTTTGCGAAAACCTAAAATCGAAAACAAACAAAAAAACAATTATCTTGTTTCACTGCAGAAAAATAGAAACAAAGGAAACTTGCTTAAATAACAAAAGCATTTAAATTGCATTTTCGGTGCATTGTCAAAGCGAAATGTAGTGATTTTTTTAATTGATTTGTTGCTTTTGTTTTCGAGGATTTTCTGCATTTCCTGTGCATTTTTGGTAAGTGAGTGTAAAATTTAAATTCTGTATATCCCATATGCTACTGGATTTTTTTATATGCAAAGAATACCGTATCGAATTTAAAACGCTCGTTTCCGACTTTCGTACATATATATTTGTATATCTTTTGATCTGTATAATTTTGGAGCTAGCGATCCCGGTCCTTCTCAACAGGATAACTAAATTGTACAGACACTGTCAACTGTAGACAAATAGGAGAGGAAATCGAAGGTCGGTCGGGACATGAAACGTTTAAATCGAGCGTCATACATGTCAGATAGATGAAACGCATTGATAAATTTGTAAATTTCCAACTGCATTTTTTGCCCACTATTTACAGTATTTACAACAAGGAAACTGCGGCAAGCATTCGCAAATGTCACTCTCCTCCGCTCATCCGGAATCCTGAATTGTAAACAAACACAAATCCAAGTGTAAACAAAATATATGTACAGAATTCTAATACATACAAACCAATTCACAATGCAATGGAAATCATTTTAAAATGTCAAGTAACAGGCGGGTTTGCGTACTTTAATTTATGAGCTCCGAGTAAAGAATCTACACTAGTAGGTGTGCCCCCTAGTTGTTCAAAAATCAAACGTCGTTATAGCTAACAAATAGTTTGTGTCTAAAATCCTCGAGAAAATTAGCCACTGCTAATGTAATGAGGAACGTATTGGAAATTAATTTAACTTTTCTACTTTCCACTTTTCAAACTTCCACTGTCAGACATTATTTTTCTTATTAGATAAATCGCTTGCTATGTACTACTATTGTATTATAGCATTCATTCACTAGTTTGTGAAAATTGTAAAAATGACGTAGCAAAATAGTTTAAAATTACAACTTCGAACATGTGATTGGAACTGTGCAAATATTCACACGAGCTTTTACATTAGCGGCAACATAAAATAAATTATTATTATTGTTGCTTTTAATACCTATGAAAGCAACATGAGAGCATCCGTATTTCCTCCCTGTTTAAATTAACGTTTTAAATTATAATGTATACAACTACTTTGTACACACTTAGACGTTTTTATCTACAAACACACATCATGTAACCGTGTAACACGAACAAATAATTTTCATGGGGAAGTGGTAATATATGCAGTAGAGAGAGAGCTTTATAGTTTTTTTTATTTTATGGGGAAACGTCCGCTTTGCAACGTTAAATGAAATTCCTGCCCTAGTTTCTGTTTCTGTTTAGTTCAGCGCTCATTGTTAGCGTCAGTGTTTAAGAAATGTACACTTTGTGCACCGCACCACCGCCAATTAAAATGCCAATGTCGAAAACTGCAATTTAATGTTGTTGAAATGCACTCAAGTTTTTACGAGACGCCTAAAATATTGGTAATATGAACTGTAAATGCATTACGAATTTTCAATTAAGCGGCGCTCATTCTAGAAAGTTAAATCAAGGTTGAAACGTTTTTCCTAATGGATAATGGACGGATGAGATAAACAAACTTTGTAAAAAATTATGTTTTAAAAATATAAAAATGTAAAAACATTCAACGGATTTGGGTCAGCTGATGCCGTTTATAATGCCACATGAATTAGATTCGGATTCAGAAATGAAAGTGAAAAAATTCATTATAAGAAAAGTAAAAACTTTGTATGATTTATTTTCTTTAATTCGGATAATCTTGTAATTTATTCATTCCGAATGGTCCAATTATTTTAATTTTTTTCTCGGTGACTCCGCAAACTAAATTCCAAATGTGATGAGTGTCTTCTGAATCTAAGCGCGGTAATTTTTCTAATTTTTTATTGTTTCTTAATACGCATCCTCTATTTCTAGAATCTATACATATTCCAAAACATCGCCACTATGTGCGGATCCTTATATGTATTTTGCAAGAGCTAATTTTTATTTTTTAAACTTTTAAAATACGCATTGCATATTATGGCACCAGCACAGGCACCGTTACTATGTACGGATTATTTAAATATGGAACCCGGCTTGGTGGTTTGACGATGCTACGGCATGGTCACACCACTGAGTCGGGCCAGCCAGTCACGCTCAGGATTGGAGTTGGTGTTGGTGATTTTCCTGGCTGATGGGTGGGGAGAAGAAACGGGGTGTTGTGGAGAACTAAGGTGAGTGGGTGCTTTCCGTACATTTATCTGTGACAGTTCTACTGTCTGAGACAGAGATGTTGGATGGCTTAATGTAGGTACCTACTGCCTCTCACTGTATGATTCATATAGTTCAAGATATGCATTCCCACTCTCTCTACTCTGTGCTACAGGGGTCATTACCCAATAACTTTCGCATTTGAGTTGTGGCTGGTGGGTGTTGAGTACTGGCGGATCCCTTTCTCTTCTTGACTTGGCGGCTCAAGATGATTTAGTGGAGTTACCAGTGCTCGATCCCTCTGCAGTTGCAGGAATCCTTGAAATGTTATCTCCTGTCGAGGAGTATAATCTACTCGCTTACATTCGGTCGTAATTAAGTATACACTAACAATGTCCAGAGATAAGATAAAGTATATACGATACGGAACTTGAGTGACATGTTTATACATGCCCACCAAGGACCACATCGTAGAGCAACTGATTAATAGAGACATAACCGCTCAGGTTCAAATTCTCTCAATAATCATACATACATTATTTAAATATGGTGCGACGTAGTAGATAGCGTAAGAACCTAACGGAACATGTGGAAAGTTAATTGAGCTGTACTAATTTTATTTGTGTAGTTAATCAAACTATAAAAATAAATGTACTACGGATGATTTTGGCGTCGGGAGTTACTTTCCCGTTGGCACACACCAACACGAAGAATCTACAGGGATTCCCTCACCTCCATTTAAAAAACACGTATTACATATATCGGTTTAAAAAATACACGCGGTGAAAAACATACAGTTAAAGAAGACTCAAAGTGGCCCATTCCCATTTAATGTTAAAATCAAATTGCAGTATCTTGAATATTAAATTATATTGATCCCAAAAACATGTACGTAATAATTAGAACATCTTGGAATTTTAAAAAATGTAAAAAAATATTTTGAACTTTCAAAAATCGTATTTTACTTTGTATCGTTTAATATAACGTTTTAAAATATTTATCTTTATCTCATTGAGTCTGTTTTTGACAGCTATTTATGTAGAGACGAAAGAGCGAAAGAGCTCGGTACCTTCATTCTAGCCTAAATTGGATTTAAACCATTTTGATTCTTTACTAACAATATTGCCATATAGCAATTTATGCATATAGTCTTAAAGAACTAAAATGACCCATACCCAGTTTAAGACAAAATAGAAATGAGCTATGTCATAAAAACAAAATGAAAACATTCGTGAAATATTAATTAAGAGCTTTTGAAAAGTGCAAAATGTCCTATTTACATATTTTTGAAAAGTGCAAGCTGTTCTATTTACATGTTTTTTAAATATGTAAAATGTTCGATTTACCGTAAACCTCCAAATCGAAGCCGGGTCTGCAATGGAGGCCGGCCTCTTATAGTGGCCTGGGGGTTTCCCATGAGCGGTAATGTTAATTTTTCTAGCTTGAGCGTGGCATTTTAATAGAAGCCGGGGGCTTCTAATTGGAGCTTTGCGGTACATGTTTTTAAAAAGTGTAAAATGTCCTATTTACATGTTTTTTAATTTGTAAAATGTTCTATCTACATATTTTAAAAATGTGTAATATGTTCTACTTCCACGTTTTTAAAAAGGTTCAAAATGTTGTATTTAAATGCTCTGAAGACATATTTGAATATTTTTGTAGATAGTTGATAATGTTTTAAGTTAAAAATGGATAAAGGTCATTTTGGTTCTTCACAGGCGATATTATTGTGGGCATTATTATAGCATGTAACATACAGTAGACCATTGTATGGTAGTCAAACTAAAATTTAGGTTAACTTAATCACACTGCACCGCTTATCCGTATCTTTTTTTACAAATTACTGCAACCAGTTTGAGTCTGACGATGAGTTTAAGTTTGAGTTTGGCATTATTAAAAAATAGTGAAAATTATGGATACTGAAATTAATTAAATCATTAGTATTTAAAATACGGATATTTAAAAAATGCACAAGGTATGATACATTATGTTATTTTTCCCTAATGAAAGAATGAAACTTGTCTGATCGCTATTAAAAAAATGCAGGAACAAACCGAGGCTAAAATCGAAGCCAGCGTCTATAGAAACTTGTTCTAATCTTTGCTGACAACATCCATGAACCAACATGTGACTTTGGTTAAGCTTATAGGTCCTTCATTCTGTCGTACATACATTATAAATACGTAAAAACATTCTGTATATTCAGAAGTTTCATCAGAGTTTTTCTGGCAGTTGCCTCCTTCATTAGTTGCAGTGTGGATTGAGAAGCAAGCAACTGGCGACTGAGATTCACACTCGCCTCCCTAAAACTTCAAAACCTGTCCATTCTCCACACAGAATTACAGCATCGTCTCAAACATGGCACATGTCTCACTATTTTAGCAAAATATTTGTCTCCATAATTCAATTCCTACGAACACGATGCCTCCTAAAATATGTATGGTAATTATTACATTTTCCAAACGCCCAGCACCAAGATTCAAACTCAGGACCAAGACAAAGTTATTTCAGCGAAAGCAAAAAGCAACTGGGAGACTGCAGAGTCACAGCCCATAGACACATTAGCTCCCAACCAAAGGTACGACTGCAATCCACACAGCTGTTCATCAGTATTATCTCTTGTCATCCAGAAAAATAAATTGTGCTGCGAGACATATCTTATTTTTTTAAGCTTTCGTTTTTGGAGAGACAGGCACATAGTTGAAAGTTAAAACGTAAAACACGAGAGGAGATTAATTTCTTTCTAGCTGCGTTGCCTTGCACGTACTCAAATAAGCCCACGATGAAGTTATACTAAATTAACTCGTTAGAAAAATTAACATGATAGAACTAAATAAAATAAACTCAAATGAACTTGTACAGAACGAAATAAACCAACAATATTCAACGCACGCTTCTGCTTTTCTTTTATAAATAAACATTTCACACCTACTCCCACGGCAACTGCAACTGACACTGCTGGGACATGGACCGGAACCGAGACCGATTTCAGGTGGATCTATTTTAATGGGTTCACTCCTTACTTTATACCCTACCCTACTTAACCTATATCTTCCACATTGTCTTACGATTTGTTTTTGTAGACAATGTGTACGTACAGAATTAATAAAAACAAACCAAGTCATTTTCATCAAAACGTTGAAACGTTCCATATGATAAACAAGCTATTTTATATGCTAAGTAATACGTAAATAATGTCGTGCTTGCAAATATCGTGAATAAAGAATTAAAACGGCCTATATTCAATTAAGTTAGAATCAAAATGATCGATGTCATTTAAAAACACCAAATTATACATAATATGTAAAATTTAGATTTCAGATTTCTTTAAAGGTGCAAAATGTATAATTCAAGTGTTTTTTAAAAAGAAAACAGTGCTCTCAGTGGAACGATTTCAAAATTGTTCTTTGAATTTATGAAAACCCAGTGTCTACTTCCAACATTGATTGAAGACATCGTGGTTTCTGTTTTGAAGAAATCCTTTCAAATCAGCGTGCATCATTTATATTCTTCTTTGCCAGCTGATTAATTTTTGAATTTTAAATTTCATAATTATACTAACAGTCATAATCTATATTTAAAAAATTTATGTTACGCATACTACGAGTCCTTTGGGCTATCCTCGTTAAAGGACAGTGTCAAGTTTATTTTAATAAAGTTGTCTTTCTCTCTATTTAAATGTTTTATAAAATAGGAGACACATATATATATTATGCTCATGCTTTTGAAGTCTAGAAAATGTTTGAGTTTCAAAAAACTTGCAAAATGTTTTAATTCATGTTTTTTGAAAGGTGCAAAATGTTTTAATTCATGTTTTTTGAAAGGTGCAAAATGTTTTAATTCATGTTTTATGAAAGGTGCAAAATGTTTTAATTCATGTTTTATGAAGAGTGCAAAATAGGTAAATTTATGGTTTTTGAAACGTGAATTTTTTAAATTATTTTCATGTATCTTGTGAAGTGCAAAGAATGTTTTAAATAAGATATTTTTGAAGATTAAAAATTGTTTTATTTGTTTTGGAAAACTTCAAAATTTTTTGTTTTTTTATTTATTCGATTTCACGGTCTTTGGCAAATTTTTGTGTAAAAATTTGAATTTTGTTTTGGCTGAAAACGGATATGGATCATTCTAATTCTTCACAGACGACATGAGACTGACGTCCAGCCAGGAAACTGCGTGTGGATTGTAGTTTGATACTGTGAGTAGGAGACGGCAATGGTGGACTACGCGCGTTGGCTCTGGCTCTAGTGGTTTTCTCTGGTTCTGATGGCGGTCGTGTGATGGCTGTAAATTTAATCGTAAGTCGGTGGCGAAATCAATTGGTGGTGAGCATATGTTTCTGTCCATGGCCATGGGGTTGACAATAGGCGGCTGACGAAGATGTAGGAGCTATTGTTAGAATGGCTTCTTTGGATTGGGGGACACTCATTGAATTCTGAATTATGGTATGTTTGGAATTTTCATCAATTCCGTCTCCGTCAGTCGGCCATTTCCTTGTCTCCTTTTTTTGTCCGTTTCAATGCGACCCTCGAATGTTTCCACATATTTTATTATCAGCCCCTTGTCATTAATCAGTTCAATACGCAGGTCTAAATCAACATATATGTGCCAAATATAAAGTTATCTACAGTTAATAGCGTAGCAATCTACTCTACAGCCATGTCTCGATTCCTAGATTTTTTGAAAATCATCTACGCCTTACGATTACGATTAACGGTCCGCCGATTTTATTTCAGTTTAAAGATACGCTTTATCTCTGCCCTATATGGATTTATGAAAATTACGGTGACAAATTAGTATCTTCTGGTGAAAATTTGAGTTTTGTGTAACGCCAAGTTTTTTGTAACACAAAATGCATAGTTTTTTCTCAATTGCAAATTGTGAATTCTAAAATACAAAAATTGTATTATTTTAAAAATACTAAACTTTATTTCGAAGAATAAAAGTATTTAAAAACACTTTTTAAGCTTATCGCCTTCAGTCATCTGCGGGTCTGTTCTTCTCCTGACCTTTACAGTAGCAGGCACCATAATGAATCCAAACCAAAGTCAAACTCGCATATTTGTTCCACACCACGGTTAACGGCCTAAAAAAACAACATGACCCAGGTACTTATACTAATAAAAATGAAACACATTTTACAATTTTTAAAAATGTTAAATAACAAATTTTTCACTTTCAGAAACTAGTATTTAGCATACCTTGCGCTTTTAAAAAATAGTAAATATCACATTTTGTACTACCCTAAACGCTCCTAACGGGATGAACTGCATAAAAATAAATAACAAAATAAAAATGCAAATAATTCGTTTATACCTTAAAAATATTGTATTGCAATCTAATATTTTTTTAAAAATTTGAACGCCCTATAATCAAACTGCTAAATCAATAAAAGTACAGCTGACCTTTGTTCTCGAGCACATGCAAAGTTTTATTGGCATAAATCTCAATATTAGCAAAGAATCAAAAAATTGACATTATCTTCCTCCACACTGACCAATTCTGATTTTATTCTTTGCATGATACTGAAAGAAACCAGAAGACCGTATAGGGAATTACGTATTAAACATATTCGGGAGTTGGGATAATGTTATCGCAGTGTATTCCCCACACACTCCTTTATTTCATTAGTTTGAAGATCATAAGACAAAGTATAGAACCTGAAAACTCTGGCTCTGGAAGTGTGGAACTGGCCTAAAGCCAAAAATAGCAGACACCAACAGTCCAGAAAGTCCACGCTATTATCCTTCTCTGTCACTACTTATACACACGAATATGCCGCACCCGAATTCCTTAATATACAGCCATACATATTATAGTAATGCTAAAATCCAAAATATATTGCTTGTCCTTTATTTTATTTTTTTACTATTTTTTTTGTGCCTTCCTCTTTACGTGCTGTATGGTAACGGGCATGGGAATCGGTTGTGGCATTTCGGAATTTCCGAATTTCTCAATTTTGGATTCTTTTACTGCAGCTATATGTACATACAAATAGAAAGATGGATATTCACTCCGACGATTTGATAAACAAAATCCACGGCCAGGGTCGCTCTCATCCGTCATTCGGATTTTTTGTGTATTCTTTCAACAAAACCAAAGTCCAGCCACAGAGGCTAAACCCGTCCCGGGGTCAGGACCAGGACCGACAGCGAGAACGACGATGATTTTTATGTTCACGGACAACGGACAACGACAGCATGATTTATACGAGAGGATAATTTTTTTGGACGCTGCTTTCACACAGAATGATAAAAGACTAAAAACCCACATACACAGGGGACGATGACTCTGCCCAAAATAAATAAGGGCTAATAATAATAAGTCATAATGTTGATGCTGAAATCTGATTAATACTATATTGTCGGTCTCTTTCTGTTAGTAAGTGCTACGTTCTTCAATTCGGATTCGGACACGTGTAGGCTTCGGCTTTCGGATTATTTCATTTTCTTAGAAATACAAGAATTAAAAACAGACATGATTTCTGATTTCTGATGAAAAGTGGAGGTCACTGCGCTCCTTAATTAACAGAGCATTAAATTTCCTCGTGCGTCTTTGTGGGTTTGTCTTTGCTTGTGTTCGGTAGGACTTAGGGAAAGAATTGAATCATGTTATACTTTGATTTAATTTAAAAGTTAGAAGGAACGTGGTTCCGGTTGTATTATTCGTTCTCGTTCTCACTTTCCTTTGCTTTACTTAGCTAATAGTTGTATTACATATTGCTTTGTCAAAGTTGGTGGTTTTGGTCTAAACCTATTGCATTCGTTGGGCCGCGGTTCGACGTTCGACTTTATTTTGTTTTGTGCGTGACTTGCAATACAGAAATCTTTGCGTCGTCAATATAATCTTATTGTATAATGACAAGCAAATTTGTAGTTAGCGTAATTGTAATAAATTGCAATTTTATTATTTCCTAAATGTATCTTAAATAAAGTAAAAACGTTTTCCAAAGTTAAAGTTCAAATTTTGTGTGAATGCAGGTTTTTGATTCTTCAAGTGGTGAATTCGGATTTGGAAATAATGGTGAGAGGCTAACAATATTTAAATGTGAAAATGGAAAAATTCATTTTATTACTAATTCATTAATAATTTGGAGCAATTAGTTAGAATTAGGAATCATAATTATTATTATTGTAAAGTATGATCAGCTTTGAAAATGATCTGTTAATTTTTGACGACTGTTGTCATAATGCAGACAGGCAGACAGCTGTGTCAGGCAAAGTCCAAATATTTAAAAAGGAGGGACATTATTCCTTAACATAGCATCTTTATAGCTGATTCATCATAAAAATGTAACACAAGGTTTTGCAGATATGCAAATATGTACAAACATTTTTTATTCACAAAATTTTCAAAACATATTATACAATCATTACATTTAAGAAAATTAAAATTTTGTTTTTTAAACTTTCTCAACACGAATAATTATTCTGCTTTAATTTACACATCATTGAAACTTTGATTAAAGCCGGGCGTTAATTCGAAACCCGGCGCTTATTTAAGACCTGGCGGTTAATCATACAATTATGGTATGTAGAATTGTTCTTTGCGTAAGGGAGGCTTTTGAGTTCAAATGAAGGTTTCAAAAATGCTTTCGAAGGAATTATTGCATAATCATTTGCTACATTAAAATGCTCCACTTAGAAGCCACTCATTATTTTAACAGCCCCATGCTATGGCTCATGGTGAATCCGCCAGGGCTCCGAAAACTCTGGCTACAACTACAATACTCCAGGACCTCCAGGTCAAACTAATTCGTGTCACTCTCACAATTTGAATTTGACTGACCATTTATGTAATTATTGTAGAAATCATAAGTAGAAGTCCAGCAGGTGTGGAGATTGTTGTAGTAGTCGTGGTCGGATGTTTCCCGTGGCCGCCGTGTGGAGATGTGCTGACAGATTCTCAAGGATTTCCAAACTGGCACTCGAGACGCTAATTTGGTTTTATTTTGTACAGTTGTACTTGGGAGGTTTCTTGAATTTTGCGTGTTAATAAACTGTGTATAGCACTGAAGTTAAATTTGTAAAACTGAAACCGAAATGAGCTTAGTAGTTGTGTAACTGGACTGGTTTTGAAAGTGCAAAGCGGCTTGTATAGTGATGCTGCTTGGCTTCTGGCTGCCGGCTTTTTGAAGTGCTGAAATAAAAACAAGGAAGAAAAATACTTCCACGTCCGATCGCCACCCGGTTTCCTAACCGACTGACTCACTCCCATACTCAGATTCTCGAAGCGAAGCAATTTCTGTTCGCTCATTTCAGCGTCTCACTCCCGCCACACTGACACTGAATGCGAAATTGAATCTCATATCCGTATACGGGGCGGCAAGCACTGTCCATCGCCGGAGTGAACTGGATCCGTTGCAATAATTATGAATTTGCACACTTATTGTGCTGACTGAGCCGATATCTTATTCCACGCCAAAATCCAAAGCAGTAAATTACAAAAAACAAAATCAAGTGTGCTGAGGATTTGGCGTTGGCTTTTTAGCTTTGGCAGTGTCGCATTGGATTTACTGGACAGAGTCATGTGAAACTATGATAATTTATAAAAAATCGTATTTTAATTATAGTATGATATTACTGTTCAGTGCAATTAAGATAGTGTAACTATAAACACTCGAACTGGAACCCGCCTTCTCAGAAATTCAAAATTGATCCTCCACGTCTTCCCTTAGTGCAATATATCTACCTACTTGAGCTATTTGCTGTGGTGTATTTATATAGATATAGCTATATAACTGAATTAAATATGCGATATGAAATTGGGATGAATAATGGAAGATAGTGGAATGAGTGGTCTGAAAAGGAAATGTTGAGTGAAGGGAAGGAAGAAGATTAAAGAACTTAAGGTAAGCTTCAGATAATACTAATGATCATACAGTCAGTCATCGTCATGAAAATCTAATTTAGATTTGACCCTCGCAGCTTCCCGTCTCCTACTCCTTCACGTCCTACAGTCCCACTCCACCCTGCGTCTCTCAGAAGGAGGCGCTCTTACGATTACCATTAAATACATGGAAAGCAGTTTGGGTGGTAGGTAGCTGGGCTCTTTCATTTTATATTTTATAAAGGAATATGGCGTTCAGACTTGTTCGTAGACTAATTCTGATGAAGCAATAAAGGACTTGTGTAACTTACAATTATTATTAAGTAGCGTTCTTTCGTTCGTCGTTGTATGTTGGGCCTGGAGAAAATAATTGGGACTTTGTACCTGTCGGCGTCTTTATGTACAAAACTGTGCTATGCTCTGCAGTGACGTGTGCATTCCCTTCATTTTCAAACTGCCTTCCCTTGAGTTGAATGGCTAATATGTGTCTCTTATAAGACTGCATTATTATTAGAGAAAATGTATTAATTATTAATGTACGAGTTATATCAAGATTTGCTACGTTGCGTTGCTACGGTTTGATATGGTCCACGTTTACTTTGCTAATAAAAAGGAAGGCCCAAAAAGCGGAAAGGTAGTAGAACCAGAAGCAAAAGTCCACTTTAGGCACTTTATCATGAGAAGTGCAACGTAGGTAAATGTTACTTTGGTAGGCAACTTGTGATGACAGGACACTTGATCACTCTCCTGCAACAACTGCAGAGATTTCGACAACTGGTCCTGCTGACGGCACGGGACATGTAGACAGAGACTTGTCAGCTAAAAACAGAGAGAGAGAGAGAGAATGGAGACCCAATGTTTTAGTGAGTAGGTAGATCTCTTCGATTTAGATTTTTAGTTTTTATTTCTAATCGTTTTTTATTGGCGGACTGTGATTTGTTTTTGTATGTGTGAGATTGAGGGGATGCATGATGCATATTGGATGCATTGAAAATCTAGAATGAATAATTAAATCACTTCTGATAACTGTGTATTTATATTCGTGGTTATAACCCTTCGTGTTCCATACGCTACGTTTTGAAAGCTCATTCGGGACTGCATTGTGTATAAATTAGACATTTATATTACCTACGACGTGAAGTTAATGATGTCACATACCGTCTGAACGTAAAGAACCAAAATGACCCATATACATTTGTAGCTAAAAACAATATCAGCTATCTACAATAATATTGAAACATGTCTTAAAAGCATTTACATAAAATATTTTGCACTTTTAAAAGCATGTAACTAGAAAATTTCACATTTTTCAAAAACATGTAGCTAAAACAATTTACACTTTTCAAAAACATTTAACTGCAACATTTTACAATTTTCAAATACGTGTAAATAGAACATTTTACACTTTTCGAAAAGGTGTAAATAGAACATTTTAAACTTTTTAAAAATATGTAAATAAAACATTTTACACTTTTCAAAAACATGTGAATAGATCATTTTACATTTTTCAAAAACACCTAATTAGCATTTCCCGCATGTTTCTCATTTTGTTTTTCTGACATAGATCATTTTGATTCCAGCTTAAATTTGATATAGGTTATTTTGATTCTTCACAGGCGATATTTAAATGCAGAGTGATCAATTCTGCAATCATTTTCTTTGTATTTTCGTTCTCCCTTGAGCACTGATCACACGTACCTAATTATTTTCGAAATGAAAAACTAAAGTAACGGAAATTCAACAATGCGGAACTAAAGAAAGTGTAGAAAAGCAGTGAAAGTAGGAAGTGAAAGTCCTCGTTATTGTCACGATTGCTAACGATGCTTTAAAATGAAGAAAGCTTTTTATATATAATTTTGTTTACTTTCTGTGCACTTAATGCTCTCCAAGGCCAAGTTGCTGAGCTTTTGGATAAGAAATAGTGGAATTCCTTCTCGTTTCTTTATTCATACAAACAGGAAGCAAACAGGATAACTGAGACCATAGCCCTGGGGACCAGCACCAGTACCAGCACCATGGGGAATACAAATAACCATCTATAGCGATAATGGCATAATATGTATTGGCATCTCAAACCTGCCACTAATGGCATTGTCCTGTATGTAAAAGAAGTAAGTAGAAACTCACGCCTGAAGAAGTAGCGCGTAGTATTGAGTCTTTGAGATTTGAAAGAAGAGACAAATTCCCCTGTGCGAGGCAATAAAGAGAAATAGGGAGAAAGCATAAAGAATCTTTGAATATTTTTGATGAATAAAGAGAAATTTCTCTAGAAATTCCAGCTTCTTTGTTCAGTAGTCTCAATCGATTCAAATAATCGAATTCATCGAGGAACAGGGACCTGGAGACCAGGATACAAAGGATATGTATCTGTGAGCAGAACTCGTATTGCATTGTCTGTCTGTAGTCTGTATCTGTGTGATAGTATATCTAAGAAGCTTATCTATCTATGTTACCAAGGCATAGATACAGATTCGCAAGCACAAACATATCCAGCCCCTAAATAAGACGTTATGTGTTGGAAATAAGCCGAATATATTTTGAAAAACATAGTGACGTAATAAAGAGTATGCATGACGGTGAGTATTGATTTAACAGATAGAAACGAGTTTTAATAAGACGCTGAAATGACTGTAAATAATAAATTAAAAAAAATAGTTTAATAGTATTTATTTTTAAAAGTTCGACTAAACAATACGTTTAACTTTTGACGCTTGTAATGTACATTGTTTCCATGTATTCTACAGTACGAATTTTAAAGGAAGTAAAACGTAAGAAATCTAGTTAAAATTTTTATTGAAAAGAAAGTAGGTAGTTAAAATACGATACGCTGCCTGTGCTGAACGCCGATCATATTTAACGCACCCACATTATTTATACGATATGATTTTTATTCGTCAGTCTAGCAGACGCTTTGCAAACCAGGTAGAATTTTAATTGTGCTGCGTTGCACTGTATTGAATATATGCAACTTTTTTATGCTTTCACTTTACGTCGATACAGATTTATACATACAAGGCTGGAACGTGTCACGCTTAGGGATACGGCAAGAAAGTTTATGGAGAAACGGAGCACCGGAGCACACACACATCGTTTCATTTGGAGCAACTCAATGCAGAAATGCAAATACTGAATTGCTTCGCTTCATTTGACTTTCTCCAAGTTTAAAACCCCATGGAAAGTTTTTATTTAGTTTATTTCTTTTACGAAGTTCCACTTGCTGTTTTGTTGTTTATATGTACAACGCTAAAAGTACACAAAAAAGTATATAATTGGATGCACTTGTTCCCTTTTCAAAGAGACCACCTTCCTTCTTTTCTTCTTCATGATGAATTATCTGAATTAAGATACAACATCTTTGCTACCACTATAGTGTGGGTGTATACAACTTTCATTTTTCCTGTATCCCAAAGGGCGTTCTGGTTATCTCCTCTCCAAGAATTTTCGTTCAATTTAATGACTAGGTAAGAAAATAAAATAAAAACAATCTGGTTGGTATTTTTTTTGTTTACTTCAACTTTAAACGGGGCGCACATATAATAATATGAAAAACATGAGGACTGAAAATCGTGTCTATTATTTTATATATATTTGTATTTTCTAGAGTGAAATTCCTGTCTGCTGATTTCTCGTGAATTGTTATGAAAATAATTTGGAATATTTCATGAGGAGCGTGTGAAATCAAAATTTAAATTGACATTTCATGGTAACCAATTTCCTGGGAATTTTTGCGGTCTGTACAACCAAATTTACGACACTCTATTACTACTTCGTCAAAGTAGTAGTAATTTTCCTGGTAGCTCAAGGCTCAAAGACATTACAAAAGCAAGGCTGTAGCCGTCTAAACTGTTTAAATACATTTACCGATAAAAATTTGTCCGAACATAACGTAAATTAAATTGCTTTTAAATTTGCAAAACAATTATCATTATATCAAATATAAAATTAAATGTAAATTTATT
This sequence comes from Dicyrtomina minuta, assembly GCA_949802685.1. Taxonomy (NCBI): domain Eukaryota; kingdom Metazoa; phylum Arthropoda; class Collembola; order Symphypleona; family Dicyrtomidae; genus Dicyrtomina; species Dicyrtomina minuta. The sequence continues at coordinate 60,822,608 of OX461808.1, read as the reverse complement.
TTTTAATTTTTTTTGTATTTTAAATTTAAAATTTAAAAATATAAATAATCATCAGGACTTTCAAATAAAGGGAAATAGAACATTTTTAACTTTTCGAACCCTTTTAATGTTTTATACGCATTACATTCTAAATAATTTATACCTCGTTTTTACATAGCTGATTTTAATTTCGGCTTAAAATTGAATACGTGTTATTTTTATTCTTCACTGACGATATATAAAATTACTTAGGAAGTGTAGTCCCACTTATAAGGCCGTATGAATATTAAGGAAATTCAATAAATACAAAAAATGTCCTATCAAATCATTCATCCATTTCTCTAATATTTTCTCCATATGTTTTATTCGTCCAACTTTCACCTGAGTACCAGTATTATGTTTGCGGACAGGAGCATGCAGAGGTATGGATTTTTTTCAATTTACATTTCCACTTACTTTCACTCATATTATACACTCGAGTATAATGAGGACTTTCTTGCATTAAGATGTCTTCAAAATTCAAAAGCTCTTCCACTCACACGTGTCCACGTGCCTGCTACTGCTTCCACATTCAATAATAATAGTAATAATTGCAAATAGTAAAAATGAACTACAGTCTTTATGGGTCGTCTTATATGTTCAATGGTTTAGTACACAGAGTTTGAATTTGGAGCTGAGGAGCTTCTTTGGCCATCAATAGTTCACATTCTGTATGAAAGGGGAATGAAAATGCCACTGCGCCTTCATCCTTAATTCTTCCAATAGCTGGAGAGTGGACAAAGCCATCTTCAGCCAGAAGAAGAAGACAGGATCAGACAGGATAATTCCAAGTCATTCACCCAGCGCATCCTTCTATCTCAACTGGGAGCAACGTGCGGAACCAACAACAGAACGTATTCGCTAGAAGTAGAGCTTCACATTCCATTGCCAAGCCACGCCACGCATCTCTCAGCAAGCAGAGGAAGGAGCGCTGCACTCATCAGTCACTCATCACTACTCGTCTCGATAACATATAATAATTTTTCATCTCCGTAAATCTAATAATATTTTGTGGGAAAGATTGCGATGAAGACGCCTAAGAGAATTCGGAATTTGCGGGGGGATCAAGGAAGTGAAGTGATCCTCTGTGATTCGTGTTGGTGCACGAAACCTAAAAATAATAAAAGAAAATATTTTAATTTCAATTTCATATTAGTAACTTGTTTTATACTCTTCTTCATCTCCATCGTGGTGCTTCCCATAATTAATATTTGTTTTAATTAAATCAAAAATAATAATAATATGAGGTCTCCGAATAATTAATACTAATTTGTAAAGAGAAAATATGTAATATATTGTGATCAAAATTGTACTCACCTGGAACTCACCTTCGGATCCAAATTGGCTTGTAATCCGTATCCACGGTATCCGTAAGGACATTGTAAAAATTATAATTGTTTGTAAAATTGTGTGGACGAAAACAAAACATGAAAAACAGAATCAAAATAATAATCCATATTAAAAGTAAGGCTTGTTGTCCCTGCTCTTCTGGCAGAGGAAAACTTTTGTATCATTTTCAGTATCATTTTTCCTTTTCAGTTGCAGTATAACATTTTCAATCAGTATCGTTTTTCCGATTAATACTAAATAAATATTTATCCGCAAAATTTTAAATTCTACTGATCTCCGATGTAGTGTAACATCATTTCATGGGCAAATATTCGATTCAATTCTCATAATTCAATTCGTATAAGTTAAATTAATAATTAATGTATTATTTGGAAGTAAGATTTTCACCTTAATTAAGCATAGGTATGTGTATTCTGCAGGTTCATGTACTCTATCCTTTAGTAAGAACTATGATAGTCCTAGGAGTTCTTCATGAACTCGTACTTCTGATTCTGCATAATATTATAATGTAATAATTAATGCATAAAAAGTGATCAAAATATTGTCTAAAATATAAGGGCTTAAGGGGAAGCGATTCTCTGACCTCGGTGGTGGAATTGCTTATTATGTTGCTCAAATCCCTTGGTTGCTCCACCACCGTCATGGTCATTCTGTCCTTTTGGTAAAGAGAATCTTTCTTCCCCGAGCCATAGCCCCACTTATTTATCATTGGCTTAATCATTCGCAGTTCACTACTTCAAAATTAAATTCAAAATAATTCTATAGTTCTAATTCGAGTTCTTACTTAACATTTAAATTCAAAATTCAATTAGGCAAAAGGAGGAGATGACAGCATCGGGAGTCGGGATGGGAGCGGGCCCTGACCGCGTTATTGGCTAACTGACGTCAGTGGTTACCGTGACCATCTCCCCAGTCTCAGTCTAATAGAAATACAGCTTGGACAACTGAGACCCCGTCGCTGTCAACCCTCCTTACCACTTCACTAGTCCAAAGTAATACTTCATTCCATATAATTGGCACTTTAAATAAAACAAAATTTACGTAATTAATATTTTTATTCAAAATTGAGGATGGACAGGACAAGCTGGGCCGAAGAGGGGGAGGGAGATGGAATGCATTTGTGACTGGAAACTCTCAATGCAAACTATCATATCTCCTTTCTGCCCAGTCCTCTTGAGCTCATGGGGTGTGGACCATGGGGTGTTTGCACGTCAACCGGTCTTACCTCTGAGCCACTCATCCGCTGAAAATGAGACTTAATACTAATACTACAACTACAGTTAGAATCAAATTAATTCCATGCAAAATATTAAGGTTAGATTCAAATTCATAAAAAGGTAAACATTGCAAATTATCAGAATACTATAGACATAGGTAGGCATTGGCTCTCCGAGCCATGTTCCATCCCTGCCATATTCCCTCGGGAGTAGTTACCCCTAAAATGTAACTTGGTGGCACCCCCAAAATAAACTCTACCATCTGCTCCATCATGTGTAAATATGTAAATAAGGTATGAATGCATAGGTTAAGCTCAAGAATCATAAAAATATAATTTATTTATTTCATAATTATGAGTTTTAATAAAAATTTAATTTAGGAACTTTTGGGGTAGGAGAGTGCAAACTCGGGGGTTGAACCAAGGTCAAAGGACACCGGTTCTGACCCTCGTTTCATGTATTTTATATTCAAATCCAGAAACGCAATCTACAATAAGCAGAATCTGATCTTCCTTTTTGTAGTAATAATATAACCTCGTGTTGAGCTGAAAGCTGCATGCTGAGCTGAACTTGAGAAAAATTCAGTTTTCTTTCACGTTTTCGATCTCGTTAAATCAAAAGGAGTTTTTAGATTTTATTTTTCTAAACATGTTGTTAGCATTGCCACTGGAACTGTACAGCTCAGGATTTATGATTACATTTCTTCCTATAGAGTGCACTCCACACAAGGACAAGGACCCAGTGTAATATTTAGGTAAAATGGAGGGTATATAACTCTGAGGCGTACAAACCACGAAAGTTGAAGGATGTGGATAAACACAGACCTTGAATATGAACCAGAACTGAACCACTTTCACTACTTTCACCAGCATGTCTATTGATGACTGACTGAGTGAAAGTAGACTTAATCTCGATTTGAATTTTTGAGTTTTTGGGTCTTCTATATTCAATTTGCGAACCCAAAATAAAACGAAGCTTGAGCTTGGGCGAAAAATGCATCTAGAAATACATAGTGACAGTCAGTTTGCCTTAGCGGGACTTTCAATTCTAAATAAAACCACAAATGTAATGCATCCAACTAAAACTGAACCAAGTATGCAGAGTATGTTACTGTTATAGTACCACAGTGCATAACAGGAAGTACCTAAGCAGTGACTTAGAAGTGGCTACTCTACGCTGCCTATAGACAAAAATCTGTTTTATTTTTGGATATGGTAAATTGGGTTGCAGATATGTGAATGGTTCCTACGATTAGAATAGGAAGAAAGCATCCTGCCCATTTGTTTATTTTGACGGTATATCACAGTAATATTACTCTCATTTATTTTGGATATCAAGTTCGTTGATAACATCGCAGAAATTGGCAGAAAAAACTACACTTTTAGATGGAAACAGAAAGAGACAGTCTCGTAGATCTTAGTAATGGATTTTTTTGCAGACGCAAAAATAAATTAAGACAAAGGTGATATAAAATTGGAGACTTTAATGCTGCGTACTGAAGTTTTTTGAGCTTCATAATCTAAAGCCGTCAATCCTTATCACAATCGGAATCTTAAATTTTCACAAGAAACTAATTGCTACTACCTATCTACATAACTTACCGGAATTTTGATTTGCTATTATACTTTCCCTTGTTTGTATTTCATTCCCCTATTGTGACTGTCGGCAACGCTGTCGCTAACTTAAGGCAAATAAAAATTTCTGGCGCTATAGGACTGCCACTTGCATACTGACAAGGGAACCACTCTAGGTGGTACGCTCCGATTTAAAAACGAGTATTATCCACAGTTAATTGATCGACCCGAGTGAACTACAACCCTAATACAGTTCGGTCGCAAATTGCGCCGTTTGTCCACAGTTGCCCGCCAAAGTTTAAGAAGTACTAGCTTTTTAAACTTTGCCGCCAACAACGTCAAAACAAATATCAAAAACGTGTAATATGTGGACGACGCCTAAACCGAATCGCAGCTTAAAAAATGGAGGTGAATTTCGTTGGGAATTGAGATATGTGCGTGCTTTCTCCTTTTCACTTCCACCTACGCTAATGCAACTTCCATTACTGAAAGTCTGTGCTGAGTGTGTGCTACGGATTTTGGAAATAAGATTAACGATACTGTAATTTGGAGTGTGTAATTGTGATGGTAGAGGTGATATTGCGTTTTAAAGTTGTTGGAATCTGATGTTTCTAACTTTAAAATGAGTAGGATGACGTTACGCATCCCATCCCATCCTTCCACACACAGAGATGAGAGAGTAGAGGAGAGTAAAAGAGAGAGAGAGAGGACCGTAAGAAGGCACACGCAGTGCCATAGTCTGTCTCCCCTCTCTGTAATTTGATCCGCGCACACATGCTCCTCTCCATTTCTCATTTTCCTTCACACTATACAGTAAACGTATAGTTTCCTCTTTCTTGAGGAAATAAACTATTCTTTGCACACTAGTAGTAGGTAGGTACGGGATTAGCATTGTAAGATGCTACACTACTATTATATGAATCATTTCCTTTCAAATGTCCTTTTCGACATATTATTATGACGTAATCATAATAATCGTATGGGTAAGTACAAGGATAGGCAAACGTTAGTCTTATCCTATACTAATGCTATGTAGGTATGTAGTACAGTAGTGTAGTAGTAAGTATATGCTACTACTACATAAGGCAAACGTTTTCATAACGATTAGGAGACGTTATGGAAACCTTTTAGACAAACACCTGCCAAACGATTTTTTACTTTATAAAATCGAATGAACACCTGCATATATGTACGCAAGGGCAAGAATAGGATTCTTGTGACCATCTGCTACAAATCGTTTTAAGACCAACTAAAAACGATTGTACACGTGCATATATGTACGCAATGGTGGACATAGCAACGGAAGACCATCAATCAAAGCTCTTGACAGAAACACATTAAAATGAGCTAAAAATAGAATAAAAACACAAGATGTAGAGAACATCTGTTTTTTCCCTAAAAAACATTAAATTTAAGTACTTTGAGGGATTCGTTATTTAAACGTTCCTTCGGCTATTACATGGTAATGCATATGTACTTGAATTTTGCTATAAATACTCGGAGGAGCCTCCGAAGGGCAGCCAGTCGGAGTTCGTGAGTTCTTGAGGCGAGACCTGCGTAAGTTGAATCAAGTGAAGTTCCAAGTTAGAGTTGATTCTAAGACTTAGCAGTTTTATAGTTTACCATCTTCGCCAAAGACTTAGACGAAAGGTGTCTAAGATCACGAACTTACTCACGTAGGTAAGTTAGGCTGTGCGCGAAAGACTTAGAATATTTTGGTCTTGCAAAAGACTTTAAATATTTTAAAGACTTAGTAATATCTTGGTCTCCTTAAGTAAAGGCTGAGGGTACGCAGAGTTATTGCTAAAAGGAGTTAGGAATAAATTAAGCGGTTCGCTAAAGACTTAGAATATTTTGGGTTTGTGCCAAAGACTTGGAATATTCTGAAGACTCGGTGATATCTCGGTCTCCTTGACACAGGTTGAGGGTACGCAAAGTTATTGCTGAAAGGAGTTAGGATCACTTTAGCAGGACGCGAAAGACTTAGTAACTTCTTGGTCTCCTTAACATAGGTTGAGGGTACGCAGAGTTGTTATTAATTAGGTGTTAGGCAAAAAGCAGGTTCTGCGCCAACCACATAGAAGAATTAAGTCATTGCAAAAGACTTAGAAGATTTCTGTCTCCCTCTGGTACGGGAAAGTGAAGACTACAGAAAAGTATCTAATTGCCCCATTGTTGCATCCCAGGGTAATCATCAAAGGTTTGATCAATCTCGAGTTTACTTATTAGTATATGTAGAAGTAGTAACTTGGCAACATTGTAACCCCGCCAAGATAATGTATTCATTCGAAGTTAATCCATGATTATGTATGTAACTTGTGTGGTACATGTGTTTGAATAAAGAGATCTGGGGCGTAAGACCAGCTCACTAGAATTAACCTGTGTTATTGGTGTAAATTATTGAGTTAATCCCTCCCCTTTTCAGAGACACCCCCACATACGTCTCTTACCCATGTGTTTGTCCTGGCTAGAGAATAGCGACAGTTTACTAGCAGGCAACAAAGTGGATGGCCTGTCGAATCGTTGGATGTGTGAAGGTGCATGGGAACTTGCGAGTGAAGGGAGAAGAAGGGGGGTGCAATTTATTTCGTAGGCGCATTCCTCGATCGTCTTCTTCAGTGTTCTGATGTGGAGAGTTTGGCGAGTGGTATAGTGAGTGGGAGCTAATGAAATTGGGGAGAGGAGAGAAGAAGTGCGGAGGGAGATCCGCTTTGGACGTGGAACCATTTTTCATCCCGACCCTACTCCTACGCGTACAATCTGTCTGAGTCTCAGTCTGTCTACACAAAAGCTCGAAGACTGAATGTGTAAAGAACAAGTGACGAAGGGCTATCCGTCCACTCATCTCTGTGTACTCAGCAATTCACTGAATGCGTCCTACTTGTGCAACTAAATATAATATGTACCACGGATCAGATTATAAAACCATCTTACTTACGATTAGTTATATATAAATACATATATCGTCGGTGAAGACTCATTTTGTCGCAAGTCCATTCAATTAGGAGATGCTGTCCAGGTCGATTCCACGTTCTCCTTTGGATTAGGCGGTGGTGTTATGTTACTAACTGGGTTGTACTCATGACGTAAACTCAGAGGTCGTCCACAAAAGACGTAATAAAAATTCCATTCTCAGAACATATTGCTCTTTTTAAAAAAACTTTTTGACAAGTGCAAAACGTTCTATTTACATGTTTTTCGAAAGTACAAAATGTTCTATTTACATGTTTTTCAAAAGTGCAAAAAGTTCTGTTTACATGTTTTTGAAAAGTGCAAAATGTTCTATTTACATGTTTTTGAAAAAAGCAAAATGTTCTATCTATGTGTTTTTGAAAAGCGCAGAATGTTATATTTACCTACCTACATGTTATTGATAAGCGCAAAATGTTATATTTACATGTTTTTGAAAAAAGCAAAATGTTCTATTTACCTACATGTTTTTGAAAAGCGCAAAATTCTCAGGTAGTAGTTGTCACATATTAATTTTATAGGAAAGACAGCGAAAACATGAGTGGAGTTAGTTCTTTTTCAGAACTAGGATAATAAATGTTCCTGGATTATATTTGGATTTGAAACTATAGACGGCTGATCGGAGGACTTCAGTTAGTGGACTGTTCTTTAGATACTCGTCAAAATTCCTTGGAATGATGATGTGTCTGTTCCTGTCTTCTGTTTACTCTTAGCACCCATCGTTTTTCATTTTTTCTCTGCAATATCTGTCTCGTTCTCTTCCTTGACGCCCTTGTCTTGTCTCGCTCTAATTGCTTTCCTTCTATCGCTCCACTCATACAACCAGATCCAATCCACGCAATTCAAAGGCAGATTCACATCTACAACTCATCGTCAGATCCTCACCATCGTCCTGCTGAACGGACTGGAATGTGGATCCGAATCCGAACCTGAGACTAAACCAAAGCACCAGTCCAAATCTATCACAGGACCCAAGAGTCCACGAGATAAAAAAAAACAAATTGCTTTGTCGCTTCATCACATGCTACTTCTTGGTCTTGGTCTGGCTCCATCTTCAACCTGCACCATGGCCATGACCACCAGAAGTTTGATATCGTCTATGAAGAACCAAACTGACATATATATCCATTTGTAGCTAAAAATAATTTCCACTATCTACACAAATATTCAAATGTCCTGAAAGCATTTGAATAGAACATTTTGCACGTTTTTTAAAACAAGGAATTAGAAATTTTTGCACCTTTTCAAAAACATGGGATTCAAACATTTTGCACCTTTTCAAAAACATGTAAATAGGACATTTATGTTTAACAAAAACTTCCATTTAACATTTTACGCATGGTTTTCATTTTGTTTTTATGACATAGCTCATTTTGATTCTAGCTCAAATTGGAAATGGGTCATTTTGGTTCTTCACAGACGACATACATATATTTATTTCCTCTATTTTAAAATCCGATTTTGCAACTGGGATGCTAATTCCCTGTATCTAGCCACGAACACTGGTGGCCGGACTAATTAAGCATTGTCAGTGGCCCAACGGTGAAACGACTTCATATAACTGCAATGGGCCGTTTATTATCCTACAGGACTTGATTTCTTTGCCAACAACAATTATCTGCTAAACATTTGACCGCTACCCATCCATGAAGTATGCAAATATGCAATTTACTTACAAAACCTTTTAGAAAAACAATGTAATAATTTGGAAGGTCACACCTGCAAAACAAACTACCTACGCCAATTCACACAAACAACACGGAACATCTTAACAAAAATGAAAAGCAATTTTTCATTCAATTAAAAGCTCAACTTGTAGGATTTTACCTCGTTCTTGGTCTGTGAAATTAAAAACAACTGAGAAAGTTGCCAACCTGTCGAAACTTTCGAAATAAAAAATTCTATTTAATTCGTGTTTCATTGACCTTTTGACATTTCCGACAAGATGGAATTGTATTAAATTTCTTGGAAATGACAACACGTCAAGAGGAAAACTCATTATACCTGAGAGTTAGTTAAGGAACCAAAGGAAATTGAAGATTACAGGAACTGGAAACGGAAACAAAGAACGACTTATGTACCCCGCTAGCTACAGGCTACACCGGTCCCTGTCCCGGTCCCAATTAAAGTAAAGAAAAGGAGGAAGCGAAATGTTATACAACAGTATCAATTAACGGCCACAATGGCAACAATTATTGTCAATTGCCTTCAGCAACACAAAAACATGGCGCAATTCCGTAACATTTTCAATCCTTCTTTTATTTGTTCTGCGAGTCATTAAAAGGACGGGACGGGAGAGACCGGAAAAAATCAAAGCGGTAGTAAAAGATGAGATGTGTCAGTATTTATTTTCCAAGTGGTCTTCCTTTTATTTCTCACAAATATCTATTTTTTGTAGAGTTGACACATGAAGGAAAGAGGTCAAATCACTTTCTAATCCCAAAAGACACTGATACGATATTTTGTCCAAGCCGAATACCAAATCTTCCTGTTAAGCCCTTTACAAATCAGAATCTCACTTTCTAAGCTGCACTATAAGATCAATCCGGATTCGGGGCTTAGGATCCTTGATTTCTGTCCCAGTCCCATTGCCTTGTTTTTTGTCACTTTTTTTCAAGCGAACTTCATCTTTATCCCAAAAGTCTCAGCTACACCGAGTCACAGTTCTCATCGCTCTCAGTCGAGTTCTGTCTCACCGGGGACAGAAAATAAAGGAGCAGTGAAATGAACTCAAAGTAATGTACCCGGAACTATGTGCACCATATATGTACACCCTAAGATAAAAGAGCAACGTTGTTTTGCCCATTTTTTGAATATTCTATTTTCCTTAGTTGCAAAACATAAAATTAGTGCAAGAATTTGGATGTTTATAAATTAGTGTGTTTGAGAATTACAATTAGCTCAGTCAAAAAAATCCAAATTCATTTAGGCGTTCTCGGATTGTGCAGATAAGCAAAGAATTTGAAATCAGAATAAATTACCAATCTTTACTATTTTGTTTCTTCAAAGTTTGCATTTAGATGTTGCCATCGTTCATCATTTCGTTAGTGGTTCATGCCTTCCCATTTCCCATGTTTTTTTTTCAAACGGCATTGTATAATTTTGTATCCTTGCTGAGAGAACTAAAGGATTGAAATAGACGTAAAGGAATCAAGTGCTGAAATCTGTCTTTTTTTTGCCCTGTGTTTGTTTTCATTTGCTGAGGTACAAGACAAAGTTGAAGGGAAAACCAAATGACAAATCAAATAATCAAATCAGGTGCCGTTCTGCCAATCTGCTGCTGCTAGTTCTATTTTTTGTTTCGTTTGTTGTGTTTGTTTTTGTTGAATTTGGCTCTAAATTTCATAGCACTGTTAAATCTTTCGTGTTTTATTATGATTGCCAGTTTAAGAATTTCATTTGTTTCAACTTTCAAATAATAAATAGTGATTACATATACATACAAATGCTTATAGAACTATAGATTATAGATATGTTTTGATCGTGTTGCTACAAGTGCCAAGCTACATTAATGCTATAATTTCTCACGTTTACACTTCATTGATTTTGTAGAAACCCACGCACGTCGAAAAGGTAAAATCTGGTGTAAATTATATTTACTTGTATCGGCTATGGTTGCGTGATAAGTAACTTTCAGATGGCAAATTCCAGGTCGATTATTTTTTTGTAATTATAATTAGCACAAGAGTTCGAATTTGAAAATGTTTACATGTATGTTGCTTTAGGATTTACGTAGTATGTTTGTCTCAAGTAAAGAACTTAAAGCAAAGCTCGCATTATCGCGATATGGAAAATCGAAAGACGAATTCAAATCTATCATCCTCTAACGTGTACTTACGTAGGTACCTACATATGTACAGTAGCTGCGAAAGTTGGACGTGGAACTTTTACGATGAGCTTTTACCATTGGTCACAACTTGTAGCTTTCCCACTTTCATCTGTCACCAAAATAACATTATATTCTGAATTTACACATGCCTTGTGCCATCTTTCATCTTTTAACGAATTTTTCTCAACATTTTTGTTTTTTTTTAGGTTTTATATTTCTGTATTTTCGCCTTCCGTCGCTCGAATAAATCTACTAATTTTTCTCAGTTCTGTCTTTGCTTGTTTGTAGCTGTACGTTTTACATATCCTTGCGTTAAGTTCTTGCATTTTGCCTAAGTGCAGTGCAGTGTGTCTGTCACATGTAAAAAAGGAAGTGTAAAACTTGAGCAGCGTGTATTGCTAATCAGAAAAACCAAAGCGTAGAATAGAATCCACGGAAATACATACAGTCAATGAAGAACCACAATTACTTGAATCAATTTTTAACTTAAAACAAAATCCGCAACTTACAAACAAACTTAACTTAAACTATCTTTCGTTCTTTCATGATTCTAAGAGAATGTAAATAGTACATTTTTAAAACCACGGAAATAGTCAATTTAACACTGTTCAAAAACATGTAAATAAAACATTTTACAATTTTAAAAGACATCCAAATAAAACATTTTGCACATGCACATTCAATTCTTCCCAGGCGACATTGTGTAGTCCCAACAAATCAAAAAATTCATCCACAACGAAAAACTCTAGCGTAACTGTTTAGTGCTTTCTTCTAAGAATCTTGAACCAGCCAGCTGCTTTTCTTGTACTTTGAATCCAAATCCACTTTCACCTCGCAGTTGTGTCTCTTTTGCATTTGCTTTAGTTGGTTTGATATTTGGTATGATGGTAATGGTACTGGTGTCAGGTTCGGTTCGGTTTTCGTTCGCGGGCGACTTGTCAGTATCCATTCCCGCTCCCTTGTACGTCTCTAGTGGTACAGTTTTCTGGGAGGAGAAGTGATCCGTCATTTAAAGAGTAAATAATATGACAGAAGACAGGAGCGACAGACCGGAAATTTCCCATCACCACCAACACACATCTCCTTTCTCTCTCTATAACTTCAATTTAATCTACGAGGCGACCACCAAGACACACAACACAACACATCAAACCATATAGCATCAAGGGAAAACGGGATACGAATCACTGAGTCACAGAGGGAAAGAAAATAATAATGGGCAAGGAAAAGCCTAAGTTAGTTACTAAAGTTACCCGGAGCGTATATACCCGGTACTGTTGAAGGTACAACTGACTGACCCGGTGCGGTGTCATAACAGTTGACGTGGGCTGTATCTATTAAATGTATAAAGTCTGCTCCAGGCTTTGCGACAGCTTAACCAAAACTAGCACCATCTCACAACTAAAGCAAGCCAAAGTCAGTCAGCGGGTAGAATATTTCCCATGCACCTCAGCAGTTACTTTTCCCGGTTTCTACACTGTTGTATTGTGTGGCACCGTTATTGGAGCTCTTGCTTTCCCATTTCCACTCTCTTTCCATCCGTCCATCCATCCATCTGGACTTAGGACCCAAAAACGTGTGAGCGACTAATCCTTTGCACTTTCCAGCTTTGATATGTAAGTACTTTTCTGATCGTGAGTTTTCTGCAGCGTATACATAATGTACGCTGTAGTTATACATTAAAATGTGATGTCGCTTCTTGGAAGGTGAAGGTCAGACGAGTGAAATTCAGATGGTCAAAATATGCTGTTTACTTTTTGTTTTTCACGCCCAGAAATAAATGCAATGTAAAGTTATATGCTGCAATATTTACTCTGAAAAATTGTCCCATTTTAAAGTTTAAAGGTAACTGCGCATTCAGTGGCAGTCGTCTTCGTGAACAACAGTATGTAGATAAAACAATACAAACGGCGTTGAATGATACAAATTCATTCAACAAATGAAATTACTAATTAAATTTTACAATTATTCAAAGCCTTAGTCTAATTCTCATTATGCAAAGTGCCTTTACGGACCAACAAAGAATATGAATGTCACTGCAGGATATACAAATAAAATGAGGAATGGGTGTCAAGTGTCATTGCTAAGCCACGTGGCGTGGACAATAACATCATCGCCCCATGGAAATGCTTGACAAGACTTTGCCGCATGACATAATGACTGCACAATAAATAATGCACAACGTCACGTGTACAAGTTTCAGTTGTTTATGTTGTTGTTTCTCTTTTCCTCGTTCTTGTTGTCGTCTTCCTTCATTCAGCAGAATTCAGAAGCATTTCCATCAAATAAAGGATGAAATAAGACAAGACTTGGAGTCGGCATTAAATCACAGTCAGCAGTTTCCTCACTCAACTCCGTAGCTGAATTCGGGTCCACATTGTCATCACTATGAGCATAGTTGTGCTTTCTTCCCTCTTTTGTCATAGCCCAGGCCGAAACCGAGGCCAGCTTCGTCTCTCTCACTGTCACTGCCGCTTGTATGCATAACAACTAATAAGTTACACTTGACGTTGCAGACGACTCACTCAGCTGGCTGGTAGCAAAAGCCTACAGCAAACAAAATATGCGACGAAGGTCGAAAGGTGTTGGTTTTGGTTTGGTAACGGTGCTGTCTCCGCGAATTTGTACCCATGTAAAGTAAACGTAAAACCGTAAGAGACACGTTGATGGGAAGAAGAAGACACAAATCTCCGGTTGCAAACTGACGTTCTGTCTGTCGTCCCTTTTTCCCACTCCAATCTACGTTTCTCTCGCATCATCCACTTTCTGCATCTCTCAGTTGTAGACAGTACAATGGGTGCAATGGTAGGCGTCTGGTGCCTGGTGAATGTGGAATAATGTGAGTCAGTTTACATTTTTGCATCAGGTTTCAGTCTCAGTTGTATCTCCTGTCTTTCCAGCTCACTGCAGACTACTGATAGAGATAAACATATTCTGCAAGTCAGCGGATGCGGGGTTGACATAGAGGAGCTACATAGATCAATCTTTCTTGAATGATATTCTATTTTATTGTGTACAGAAGTAGTGAAGACAGCGAAGGTTAAGATTAAGATCATGGGAAGGCATAACGTAAAGGGGAAGATGGGAAGGGTAAAGTGGAGCAGCGGAGCAGTAGATTACAGAATGCAGAATAATTTTGTGTCTGTGTGTTGTATTGTAGTTTGTAGTTCTTGATCTTGCGGTTTCGTTCATATTCTAGGCTGAGGACGTCGTTAGTTGAGTTGTTTTTGTTTGCTCTTTCCTGAGGCTAAACGAATACTGAGCGATTCGTTTTCCGTTCTTAAGATTCTTTGTCCTTTGATGTTGCCCATTATTTAAGACTTCCCGCCAAGATTTATTCAAATAGAGTCAGTAAAATGTTTAAATTCAAACAACATCGCGTGGTACCTGTTTTCGACATCTAGCGGGAGCAGAGATACAGTAGTAAATATTAAATCTCAATAATCACAAAGAATTTTAATTTGAACTATGCAATACTTAACATGTGTAAAAATATTTATGTATAACTATGTTCTAATTTATTATGACATGGTATGTATGTACTTAAAATATTTATTTAAACTGTAGAATCGTATTGTAATATTTATACTGTCTATTCTTGGAAATAAGTATATTTGAGCTTTACGGATTTGCTAACAAAACAATTACAATTTAAAGCAATGCTCAAAACTGCCCTTGAAACTGAAGCAATGAAGCTGATTGAGCCAGGATATACGCGATTGCAAATTAGTATTATTACCCGCTCTTTGCATCAAATTTTAAGAGTAATTAAAGTTTTTAAAATTTCTGGTGATGTATACTGGGCAGATGGCTGAACTAATATGAATTCAATGATGAATTCCTCTACACAAATGTATTAGTTTTATGCTTATTTTGAAATTCAAATCAAATCTTCGAAGTTACATTTTCTTTGAAAATCCTCAGCGACAAAAGTGGGATGAGGCAGGGAAGTTTTCAGAAAATTCTCCCTCCGGATTATTTCTCTATAAGTTATGTGAACGAGAAACGGAGTCTACAGTATCTGGCTAATAATGAAACCGCTCCTATACTATTCTATTTCGATGGCAGCTCTTTTTAGCTTATGTTTAATGCATATATAGAGCATTATATTTCTTCCATTATATTCCGTAGCCGCCATGGTTTTGTAAGATATCATAGATCCGCTCCCAGGAACTTTTATCCCATCGTGCCTTTACCATTCCTGCTAAATTCAGTTTTCATTATTTTACAAATTTATAGAGCTCAGTTCCTTGCCTCTGTTTGGACTGACTGGAAGTAGCGGGGGTGTTACACACTGAAGACAATAATACTCGTCGTGACAAGTTAATTCCAATCCTGTGGGCGCCTTGTCTTTGACAGTCGACATTCTCGCGCTCTAAATAATCCATGGGTTCCCAGAACGAACCAGTCACTATACTAACTCGCAATAGGAATTCTGATAAGCATATATTACAGCTATAGCAATTTTATACAAATTTTGCTAATGCACTCCTAATAGCCTATAACCGCCTACGTTTATATAAAAGCCGGATTTTTCTTCAGTAGAACTTGGAATGGGACATGGCACTTTGAGTGGAAAGTGCGAAGGAACCTATACGATTATCAGCAGATAAAATACGACAGGTTTTTTACACAGCATGTAGCAACTTTCGGATTTGAATGGAATAATGGAATTGTAGAAACATATCAAATCAAATTTATGTGTGTATATATGGCCACAATTATGGAAATAGAAACTATACTGTTTAGCTATACAGAAAATTTCAAATTTAATATGGAAACTAGCAGAGTACACAGGGTTTGTCGTTACCATGGTTTCCAGTTTTCGTGGTATTTGCATACATGACTAAATGCCTAGATAAGAAGAATTTAAATTCTGTATATCTCATAATATGCTACTGGGTTTCTTTACATTCATATAGGATTCTAGATTGAATTTAAAATTACACTTAATTCCGTACATACTATATTTATTTGTGCATCTCTTGATATGCAGATCTTTGAGTTAGAGCTAGTAGTCCCGGCACCGTATCACTAAAGCCTACAAAAAATGTAGACAAATAAGAGCGGAATTCGATAACTGAGACATGACATGTTTAAATTGGGCTTCATCTACGTCAAGTAGACCGTAGGCATTGATGAATTTCTAGTATTTTCTAGATTTCCAAATCTTTTTTTCTCCAATGCTTACAACAAGACGGCAACTAACTGCGGGAAGCATTTGCAAATGTGACTCTCCTTCACTCATCTGGAATCCGAAATTGTAAACAAACCCAATTCCAAGTGAAAACAAAAAATAAGTAATGAATTCTAATACATACAAACTAAGGCAATGCAATGGAAATCAATTTAAAATGCCACCATTCACAATACAAACTGCAATCTTTATCGTGGAAATCGAAATTCAAGCAGCATAGAGTAGCAAAATACCTAAACCAATGCTGACGACATTAGTGTATGTTAACCTCACATTTAATAACATTTAGTAACTTATGAAAGCCTCATAAAAGCATCCGCATTTCTTACTTGTTTAAATACGAGTTATAATGTGTAACTTCGTCGTTTTTATGTAATAAACACACAATATACAACCGTTTAACGCGAACAAGTATTTTTTATGGCAATGGTTGTGTTATAAATGCAGTAGAGAGAGAGCTTTATGACTATTTTTTACTTATGGGGGAAATATTGAGCAACAACAGCTATTCATCATGCAACGGCATATGAAATTCCTGGCCTGATTTCTGTTTCTGTTCAGTGTTCAATTTTTGGCTCCGGTGCTGAGGAAATGCACATTTTGTGCACCGCACCACCGCCACCGCCAATTAAAATGCCGATGTCGAAAACTGCCATTTGCTGAAGTCAAAATGCACTTGATGCAATTTTCAGCGTAAGACCTCAGAGATTCTGGATGCTGTTACGTAAATGCGTTACGAATTTCCATTCAAGCGGCGCTCATTCTAGAAAGTTAAATCAAGGTTAAAACGTTTTTCCTAATGGCTAATGGACGGATGAGATAAATAAACTGTGTACAACATATTTTTGCAAAAAATATAAAAATGTAACGATAATCGTTTGACGTTAAAGGATGTCAGTCAGCTGGTGCCGTTCATGTCACAGGAATTACATTCGGATTCGGAAATGAATCTAACTAATCAAAAAAAGTGAAATAGGAGTGCAGAAACTAACGATAAAGAAATTAAAAACTTGTCTTGATTTATTCGCTTCAATTCAGAAAATCTCGTGAAATATTCATTCCAAATGCCCAAATTATTTGACTTTTTGTTCTCGTTGACTTGCGAATCTGAATTCCGAATGTGATTAGTGGATTTTATACGAGGTAATTTTTCTAATTTTTTTAGTTTCTAAATACGCATATTCTATTTCTGGAATTTACAAACATTCCAAAACCTCGTCACTGTGCGGATCCCATATATGCACTTGAGCAAGGGTTTATTTCTGTTTCAAAACTACGCAGTATATTAGGGAGGTTGTGCAAACCTAAAACTGGCACTTTAACTTTAGCAATTGCAAAATAATCGCAACGCCATGTTTTTACTATTTTCTGTTTTGAGAAACCTATCCGCCACTTTCGCATTATCCCTGCCCATACTGCACATGTACTTTAGCGATACGCTCCAGCTCGTGCTTGATTTGTAATGTTTTTACATATGCATGTAGCACTAAACAGAAAATAGAAAAAACATGGCGTCGCGATTCTTTTGCAATTGCTACAGTTAAAGTGCCAGTTTTACGTTTGCACAACCTCCCTATTAATGGCAGCAGTTTTACTTTCGATAGTTTACATATAGTGCGTCGTCCCAGGCGGCGTAAGAACCTAAAGGAACATGTGGAAAATTAATTGAGCCATACCAATTTAATCTGTGTAATTTAATCAACCTATAACAGTAGTTGTACTACGAATGAACTTGGCGGTAGGAGTCACTTTCCCATTGGCACACACCATCGCCTCCAACGGCTCCAACTCACATGTTAGTGCCAGGAATCGACAAGGATGTTCTTCTTCCTATTTATGCAAAATGGCCTAACTAACAAAAATCGCAGTTTTTAGATTTTTTTGGAAAACCCTAAAATTATTTTCCAACAACTTCGATTTAAAATTAAAGCGTTAAAAAATGCCGACTATTCCCAAAAACAAATCTGGCAAAAAATTAAATATTTAGAAAAAAAATTTTAACTACTTTTAAATTTTTTAGATTTTAAATTTAAAAACTTAAAAATTAAAAATTAAAATCAAATGAAAAATACAGATGTACATTTGTTTTTTAGCTGACAGTTTTGGAGAGACAGACTCATAGTTGACAGTAAGAACGCTAAAAACCAGAGGAGATCAAAGGCCTATTTCTAGTTGCGTTGCACGTTTTCAAATAAGCCTACGCTGAAATGACTAAATTAAATCATTTTAAAAAAATGATAGAAGTAAATAAACTCAAATGAATTTGTACAGAACGAAATAAACCTTTAATACTCAACACACGCTTCTGTTCCTTCTTTATAAATAAATACTTTACTCCTACTGCCACGGTCACCGCACCTGAAACTGCTGGGACATGGAACTGGTGTAAGGTGGATCTTTTTTAGTGGCATCACTCCAAACCCTACGCTACCTACCAGTGTCTTAAAATTTCTTTTCGTAGACTATTTTTATGTGCAGAACTAAATCAATAAATACAAACTAAGTCATTTTCATCAAAACTTTTAACATAATGCATTTTAAAATTTATTGCATGAAAATAGTTAATGATTTTTCTATGGTGGTTTTTTTCTGGTTCTGATGGCGATCGCGTGATATGGTTGTAAATTTCAGCGTATAACTTGATAGCGGAATCAATTGGTTGTGTCCATGGGGTTGACAATAGGCGGTTGACGAAGATATAGGAGTCTTTGTCGGAATGACATCTTTGAATTGGGGGACACTCATTGAATTCTGAATTATGGTATCTTTGGAATTTTCATCAATTCCGTCAGTCGTCCGCTTTCCCGTTTCCTTTCTTTTACCCGTTTTTGTTTAGTTTTGTTAATAGTTTTTAGTAATACGGGTTGTTTTGCTTCTTCTCAGACTATGTACATGATAGTGCCACAATGCCTTAAGCGAGTTGAGGACCAGCAAGCGAACTGTAATTAAAATAAAATGTGAGGTGCATTGCTCCGTAGAGAGCAGATGTAAAGAGAGAGAAAGTCACAAGAGAAACGGACTGAGAAGACTCATAAAAATGCTGCGGGGAAAGAGATTCTCATAGAAAACTAATAAAATGCACGAGAGAATTTTCACAAAAAACACTGTTTACTCTTATTGCTGCCAGCCTGCTGCGGTGCTTTTCTTCTGCTGACCTTCACAACAGCAGACACCAATGAAACCAAACCAAAGTCAAAATCGCATATCTGCTTCACCGAAAAATTCATCACCCGGGGCAGATCCGGTTTCCAACAAAGTTACTTACTAGTTTCACAAAGAGTTCCGATGTACTTTCACTGCCTCAATCTAAGGGGATTTTTGAATACTAGTCTAGATTAAGATGCAAAATATTCTATTTATGTAAATTTCTGTTTTTTAAATACTGTATTTGTTAACACTAGTGTATGCTGCATATTATGATCATAGCCACATATTGTCTGTGAAGAGCCAAAATGACCCATATCCATTTGTAGCTAAACAAAATCAACTATCTACGAAAATATATTCAAATATGTCTTGCAAGCATTTAAATAGAACATTTTACACTTCTCAAAAATATGTAAATGCAACAGTTTGCAAATTTTCAAAAATATGTAAATACAACATTTTGCAGCTTTTGATTTTTGAAAACATGCAATTAGAAATTTTCGCGCCATTTGAAAAACATGAAAATAGAAAATTTTACGCTTTTTAAAAACTCCTAATTAACAGTTTACGTTTCTCATTTTTTTTAAGACAACTCTTTTTTATTGTAGCTTAAATTGGATATGGGTCATTTCGGTCCTTCACATACGATATACTACATGGTTTTAGCAACTGTATGTAAATCACTACCTATGACAATAAAACCTAGCTACATATCTAGGCTATCACACAGGGGCACCCACTTGTGTGTTGTGTTAGTGTACTCAAGTACATAGTTGTACATATTATTGCACTTGATGGGGAGTGAAGTCTGGTAAAGAGTGTAAATATTTGAAATTGCAACAATAAACAAGAATAATGCTCTCGACTTTCTCGGAATTGTAGGTATGAGGATGAAAGGGAAAATGTAAAATTGAATTTCTCATTTGTAAGCATAATAAAGGCGAGAGTTTAATGAAGAGAATGTACAAAGAGTTTCAAGCCGCAGCTGCCGGTGGTTAACAGTCTTTCTTTTGTCTATAGACAGCGCGTTTCATTTAGTTTTAAATTAATTACTAAATAAAGTTGCCGCACCCTCTCCACATCTCCTCTCCTTTGACTTATCTAATATTGTATTATCCTTTAATAGGTTTTCTATTAGCCACGTGGATGCAATTTGTACGCAGTACTTAAATTGTAATCGCTATATACGTAGGTGCATAGCAGCATGTATAATTTTTAATTGGAAAGCAAAATAAAAACTAAAATGATCCTTGCGGCTCGGCCGTGGAGAAAACAGAGTTAACAGAGCCCGTGTGTATGGTGTCTGTACATAATTAGATTACATGCTTCACAAAGTAAGTAAAAATGTACAGTGGATATTCAAATTTAGTTTGGTGAAAACGTTAAGTCGGCAATCCACATTGCAATAATTTTGTGACACGGTTACAAATTGGTAAATAAGCTGTTTGCTTTATTATTGGCATAATCTTGTGTAGATATGTATAGGGGATAGATCGTCAGATAGGATTATAGGACAAAATGCTTTGTAACCTTAAAAGAAAGATTTAAATTTCGCTTTTACAAATATCAGTCGTTAAATTTCAGAAAAGAATCGCAACATTTGCATTAATATGCTCCACACCAAGAAATCACGATTTTATTTTTCTCTTGCGACTTAAGCGAATCAGAAGAACACCTGCAGGATTACATATTAAACATATTAGGAAGTTGAAATCAATTTATGCCAACGTATTCTCCACACATCCCTTCATTTCATTAGTTTGAAGACCTTATCAGACAAAGCATGGAATCTAGAATCTGAAATCTCTGGCTTTTGCTCTGGGACTGGCCTAAAGCCAAAAATACCGGACACCTACAAAAAAAACCCACACACTCTTCAGAAAGTCCACACCACAATCCTTCTCTTTCACCTTTTGTCGATACAGACCATTACTTTAAGCATAATCTACGCCCACATACAAATCCCCCGTAATATATAGCCAAACATATTAGTATTGCTTAAATCTAAAATATCGTCTTTAAAGAACCAAAATGACCCATACATTCAATTTACGCTACAAGCAAAATAAGATATGTCATAAAAAACAAAATGAGAAACATGCGTAAAATGTTAATTACGAGTTTTTTAACAATTTAAAATTTCAGCGGCGGATACAGAAATTTTGTCTAGGGGGGGGGGCTAACAATGCTAAGCCGTCATCCGCCATATTGAAAAATGGCCGCTCCTATCTCTACAATGTTAAAAAATTTCCTTCTAGGGGGCTAAAGCCCCCTGCCCCCCCCCCCCTGTCTGGATCCGCCGCTGTAAAATATCATATTTACATGTTTTTGAAAAGTGCAAAATGTTCTATTTACTTGTTTTTGAAAAGTGTAAAATGCTTTATTTAAACATTTTTGAAAAGTCGAAAATGTGTTATGTAAATGCTCTCAAGACATAACTATTTAAATATTTTTGAAGATAGTTGATATTGTGTTTAGCTAAAAATGGATATGGGTCATTTTGGTTCTTCACACACGATATATCGCTTGTCATTTATTTTGTTTTTTTACTAATTTTTTTGTCTCGCCCTTTACGTGCCGTAATATAGGAATTGATCGTGTTGGAATTTTCGAATTCTTCAATTTCAGCTCCTATTACTACAGCTATATAGACAACTGAATAAATAGATAATGGCTGCGACGGTGGGATAGAAAATGTGCACGGACAAGGCCACTCTCATCCGTCATTCGGATTTTATGTATTATTCCAACAAAACCAAAGTCCAGCCGCAGAGTCTAAACCCGTCCTGGGGCAGAGACAGACACCAAAACCGCCACCGACACCGACACTGGTCTATGTTAACGGCGGACAACCACAGGCGATGATTTATAAGAGTGGATCATTTAAATTTATAGGCTGCTTTCACACGAACTGAGAAAACTCCAAAAACCCACACACATGGGAAGATGACTCGGCCTAAAATACATACAGACGTAGTCCTGTTGGTGCTGACAACTAATTTATTTTATGTATATGGTTGGCCTGTTTCTGTTAGTGCATGATACGCGTTCTTCTATTCGGCATTCGGAAACGTGTAGGCTTCGGCGTTTGGATTATTTTGTTGTTGTTGAGAAATACAAGAATTAAAAACAGAAATAATCTCTGATGAAAATGGGGGTCACTGCGCCTCTTAATTAACAGGGGATGAAATTTCCGTGTACGTATTTGTAGTAGTCTGTTGTTGTGTTCAGCGAGACTTTGGGAAAGAATTGAATCATGTTATACGTTGATTTAATTTCAATGTTGGGAACGTTGCGCTGTTTGTTTGAGACTAAAAGTTTCATGTTTGATACTTGTGTGTTCTCGTTCTCGCTTCGACTTGTTAAAATGACTTTACAACAATTCCGCTATTCTATTTTGTATTCTGTTGCGAACGTCATATCGTCTGTGAAGAACTAAAATGACCCATATCCACTTTAAGCTAGAGTCAAAATAAGCTATGTCATAAGAAAAAAATTAAAAACATGCGTACCATGTTAATTAGGAGTTTCTGAAAAGCATAAAATTTTCGATTTTCATGTTTTTAAACAATGTAAAATGTCCTATTTACATGTTCTTGAAAAGGTGCAAAATGTTCTAGTTACATGTTTTTGAAAAGTATAAAATGCTCTATTTACATTTTTTTGAAAAGTGCAAAATATAATATTTACTAGTTTTTTGAAAAATGCACAAGGTTCTATTTACATGCTTTCATGAACATGTTATTTTAATGATTCCTGTTTCTGTAGATCAGGGGTCCTTACTACATCACACGCGTGCGACGAGTTGCACGCGGCTGGATTTTTAGTAGCACGCGATAACGCAAGTTTTTGTGATTGTAGTTACATGATACGTACTCAATTAACTGAAATTGACAAATTTTAAAAATGGTAAATTTAAAGTCGCACAAGGCTCATTTTGAAAATGGTAAAGTTGCATTCGTAGAAAATTTAGTGACGACGACGACCCCTGGTGTAAATAGTTCATTTTGTTGGAAACTAAAAATGGATATAGGTCATTTTGGTTCTTCGCAGACAATATGCTCCGTATTTAGTTCTTTGTCGTTTACACGGTTCGCATCCTGTTGTAGATATAAAATTATGAATTTTCGAATTAGATGGTTTAAAAGTTCACGAATATTTGAAATCAGCTCTACTCCTAATTCTATGAGATGCTGAGTTGGAACTTTAGGTTGGTAATGTGTATTAATGTCCTATTTGTATTTTTTCAATTTTCACCTTATTAATTGATGTATATGCGGTAATGGTCTTCTGGTGTGTATTCCAGAACAGTCGCTTCTCGGAGTATTTGAAAGTTAATAACGTACAATTTTGTAAATAGGTCGATTTTCGCGGTTGTTAATTCAATAATAATAATTAATAATATGAAGCATGATCAACCCTAAAAATAATGGGTTAATTTTTAATAACGTTGCCATAACGCAGACAGGCAGGCGAACACCTGTTGTGTCCCACAAAATCACTAAGGATTCATCAATGCTATAAAGCGCATCATTTAAAAAGGAGGAACATCAGTCATTTACAAAAATACAAAGCATCTTTATACATAATATGAACGTAAAGTTGTAACACAAGGTAATGCTGATTTGCATATATGTACAAACCTTTTTTATTCACAAAATTTTTAACACATAATTTACAATAATAACAACTAATTATTAAGAAAATTAAATTTATGATTTCACAACTTTCTCAATACGAACAAAATTATCTTGCTTATTACCCAATTACATTTTTTGGAAGAGCAGCCGGGCGTTTAATTGAGACTTGGCGATTAATCGAACATTTAAAGCATCTAGAACTGTTCTATGATGCATATGTAAGAGAGGCTTTTAAATTCAAATATAGGTTTCAAAATTAAAGCATTACGGGGAAATGTTATTGCCTAATACATAATCATTTGCCACATAAAAATTAATTTAAAAAACAATTTTATAATTTAAACGCCCTCCTCCCCCTGGCCCAGAGCTGCCGTTGAAAAAAAACTAATCCCAGCACCATCACCCCCACCACCCCCTACACTCTTCTAATCCCAATGATGGAGTGCCACTCTCTTTTCATAATCACCGAGAACACCAACACGAGGGACTTCTATCTTTTGTTGCATGACCATGTCTAAGTCCAAACGGAAAGTTGCTGATGTTAATTGAATTTTCTTCTGTATAATGTCACTTAAGTATTTTTTTAAAAAGTTGCTTATTATTAAACTGTGTGTAGCACAGAAGCTAAATATGTAAAATTTAAGCTGAAATTGGTTTAGAAGTTGTGTTACTAGGCAGGTTTTGAAAGAATGAAAGAACACAGCGACTCAGTAATGTTGTTTGGCTGGTGGTTGCTGGCTTCAAGTGCCGACATGAATTCCAGGAAGGAAAATACTTTCACGTCTGATCGCCACCCGGTATCCCAACCGACTGACTAACTCCCGTTGACGTTCTTAGAGTCTGGAAACGAAGCAATTTTTGTTCCACAGGAATTCAGCATCTCGCTCCCGCCAATACTGCCACTGACACTGGGACCGACTCCTATATCAGCACTGACCGGACTGTATATCGGACAGTAACTAACAATTATTATGAAGCGTTCTTTTGTTGCTCGTTGTATATTGGGATTGCAGGAAATAATTGAGACTTTGTACCTGTCGGCGCATACTAAAGTTCGCATTACATATGCTAGTACTTTGAAAATCGAAAACTGCCATCTTGCTCTCATAAATTATCTCTTTCAACCTATAGTAATTAATACAGTTTGAAGCTTAATACCGTTTCTGTTTTCTATTGCGGTTATCTAATTAGGATTTAAGTCATACTATTAAATTAGCTGGATCTAGATATCTGTTTGTGTAACAAATGAAAAGCAATAACTAAAAGTAGAATTAATTCGTTTCTTTTCATTCTCATTTAGACAATATGTACATAGTATGCACATACATAATCAAAAAGTACAGATGGTGTCTGAATTAAAATACAAATGGAACTGATGCCGATCGGCAAAAAGTAAAAAGTGGAGAACGTAGAGAAAGCAGTGAAAGTAGAAAGTCAAAGTCCTTGTTATTATCAAGAGTGTTAACGATGCTTTGTAATATAATAGAGAAATCTTATTATATATTTTTTTACTTTCTGTACACTTAATGCTCCTCTGAAGTTTTAGATAAGCAATGGTGAAATTCCTTACAGTTTTTTTATTGACACAAGCAGCAAGCAAACAGGATAACTGAAACCATAGCCTTGGGCATGGGCACCAACATGAAGAATAAAAATAACCTTCTAAAACGACAAGGGCATAATATGTATTAAAGTTTTAAACGAGCAAATACTGGTATTGCACTATATGTAAAAGAAGTAGAAAGTAGAAACTCAAGTCTAAAGAAGTAGCGTGTAGTATTGAGTCTTTGAGAATTGAAAGGAGAGACAAATTCCCCTGTGCGGGGTAATAAAGAGACATAGGGAGAAAGCATGACGATTCTTTGTATATTTTTGATGAATAAAGAGAAATTTCTTTGGAAATTCTACTCCTTTGTTCAGTAGTCCCAATCCATTCAAATAATCGAATTAATCCAGGACCAGGGACCTGGAGACCAGGACACAATGGATGTATCTGCATCAGGACTTGTATATTGTATTATATCTGTCTGTATCCAGCTATTTACCTAATACAATCGCAAGCATATGACTAGACTCAGGCCAGTTCTAGACCCAGAATAACACATCAAGTAGAGTTTTTGGATATGTAGAATTTAATATTTAAGGATTTTTAAGTAAATTACATATTTACTAACAACGGTTTTTTAAGGTACGAAATGTGCTACTTAAATATGTTTCAAGTTTGCAAGGTATTATGCAAACAATTTTTAAAACAGAAATGTTTCTATATTGACACTTTTTGTAATTTATTGTAAAATATAAATTGTTTTTTTAATTTGAATTTTTTAATAGACATTTGTAATAAATTTTAAAAATACACTATTGAAACTATTTGAATTTTCTAAAATACAACTTGTTCCTGTTTGTTTAAAGATTAAAAACAATGTTATTAATAGGCACTTTTTATTAAAACAAATGGTATTGATTTTGGTAGTAGTATTTCAATGCATTTAAGTAGAAATGGGTTACGGCATTGTGAAATAATAAATCTTATGGTTACATGACTAATGCATTATCCCCTTTTTAAAAGCCCAAATAGATACAATCACACTTTAGAAATAAATCAATGAATAAACTGCTTAATGAGTTAAATAATCTCTATGATCCTACAACGTTGAAGCAATTTTTAAAATTTGCCTTAATAAGTTTTCGCAAGTATTATTTCTTCAGAAAAAAAAGGAAAAATCGAGTGTGAAACTCCATTAGCGTAATCCAAGATTTTGTATTGCAGTTGCTCCAATGCAACTATTTTTCTATTTTATATTGAGTAAAATTCACACGCATCACATGGGTTGTTCTGTGGAGCCCGCACCCCATTAGAGTATGTCCGCCTGCCGCCTACTCTTTCTTTTATTTAGGACGTTTTGACTCGACAAATTTCGGCAAGACCACTGCATTGCATTAGAGCGGAAAATCCCAATCTACAATCTACTTTACAATTTATGTCCACACCCCTATTTCCTACATTTTCTATTGCATTAGCACATACGATGAAAGCAAGGAAAAAGAAACCGACACAGAACACACGTTTGTGTGTGTGTGTTGTAAACGAGAGATATATTGGGGCTTCTGACTGCTGTGGGCTGTGAATGCTTCTGTTCATTTCATTCAGGCCCCCAGTCCCAGCTTTGTAAATGAATCCTAGATTCTTGCGTTAACATTAACACTATACTTATTTAAATAGGACTAGAGTATACAATGATGTATGCCCCTTGAAACCACACACGGTGGGCCAACGTAAGATTTTGGTCGGGAAGAGCGGCTTAGTTTTAGTCGTATAAGGGTAGGCCAGCCGATTCTTAACCGCGGCTCAGAACGTCGGGCCAACGTCGGTAGTTCGTAGGAACGGCCGGGTGCTTGGTTAGCGGGAAATGAGCTGCTCGCAGACCTTGTCCCGCTAGTGAATGACGTCATCAAACTGGCCTACCTCGGGCCACCCTCCATCCGACATCCAGTAACGCTGTGCTAGACTTCCAAGTCATGCGCATTTTCCAACGGCATTTGTGATATCTTGCCGCTGACATTATTCAGTGGTGAAGTATGAACTCAGTGAAGCAACATTTCAAACTTTGAGCTTGCAAAACTAAATATTTTTGTAGAATATTTTTAAACTGGAAAATAATCAACGTGTAAAGTGTATAATATTTAACTTCCACAATGTGTCCCTAATAAAACAAAAAGTGTATAATTCCAGTGCTGCCTGCGGTTCGCTTTGTTAATCAAAGTGTCTACTCCAAAATTAAGTTAAAACGAAATTCTGTCAAGGTGTTGAAACTCAGCCTTGTGTACTTGTTACATAGGTGGGACAAGAAATCGTTTTAGATCTAAACAACTTCTTGTCCATACCACCTTGAGTGAATTTCTATGCAACTACTTTAGTTGACTGTAGATTAATTTTCCAAATTTATTTATTTTTATTAACGTCTGTATAGAATGCAAAACACTTTTTTTCTACCATGCCAAAGGTTGTTGTAACTTTAAATTTATCTCGAAAAAACTAACTGCATTGAGTTTGGGAATTTTATGAAAAATAGTAGAGAACATAATACTATCTTGCTAAACTACATTCAGTATTCAGAGTATTGCAGTATGTTCTTACTTGTACTTCATCCATGTAAAGATAGCCACAGTGTTGACAATGGTATAAAAAAGAATTCGTTTGCTCTACATCGACAGTCCATGTCCAATGTCCATGGCCCATTTTTTATCCAAAAAATAAATAAAGTGGGAAATTATCTTTACTTGATTTGCAATTTTTCCATAACTATAGTTATTTAAGATTTTTCGGGCTTCAAAGTCTAAGTTGATGTTGTTTCTCTTCATTACTTTAAGTTTAAAAGAATTACCATGCCGCAGAAATCGAAGACTTGTGGTTTTTATCACGAACAGTGTAATTATGATTATGTAATGAACAAATGTGCATTAATTAATGTTGTATGAATAATATGATGATGGATGAATGTAATTGTTATTACGAAATCATAAAAAATAATGCATTAAAAGAAAGAGGGGGCGTGGGTGGGGGTGGGGGAGGGGAACCCCCTAGGCGAGTGAGTCTCTTTCCGCCAGTGGTCCGCTGTAGTACCGACGGTATATAATAATCCGTGTACAGCACGCACCGCCGTCGGTCCGCCGGTTAGCCGACGATTCTATGGCCTACCATGGACCGCTGGAAATACGCCGGCCACGACCGACGTTGAGCCGCCCGCCGATCCCACTCGCTGTCCGACGGAGGCCCACCCAACTCTGGTTTCAAGGGTGTATGTTAATTCAGAAACGTAAAATTAAAAAAATACACTAGCTTCTTAATCTGACAATGTTTTTAAATGCGATGTAATTCAAACAAACAGGATTTCTGAATGTATTCGTCCAAGGCAGCCGCTTGCTGCTTCGTTGTTTATTCGTAGAAAGTAGAAAGTATACAAGCAAGTGTGTAGTTAAAATACGCTTGTTTTCTTTCCAAAAAAAAACAAATGCTCTCACCTTTATTCTTTTCTTCTTCATGATAAATTCTCCGAATTAAGATACCAGAATTTTGCTGCTATTAGTGTGGGTGTATGCAACTTTTCATTTTCCTTTATATCAAAGAGCTTTCTCGTTTTCTCTGTTTTAAGATTTTTTTCTTCAATTTAATGACGAGACGAAAATAAAACAAAAAATCTAGTCCCAGTTGGTATTTGTTATAGCTTTTACTTCAAAAACAAGACGTACATACTATTGCCAAGAACATGAGGACTGGAAATTGCGGCATTTATTTTATATATTTTTGTTTGCATCTGGGAAATTCCTGTCCGCTGAATTTATGCACATTACTATAGAAATGATTTGGAATAACTAATGAAGAGCGTGTTAGAAAAAGATTTAAAAAATTCACCTTGTCATTTTATGGTAATCAATTTCCTGGGAATTTTTACGGAATGTACTAAATACTATACCAGTCTTTTACTACTCTTCTACAAAGTAGTAGCACTATTGTTCCTTGTAGAGCAAAGAAATTGAAAATAACAACGCAGTAGCCGTCTAAGCTGATAAGAAAAATTTACAAATGTGAAATATTTTTGAAAACAACGGAAATTAAATTGGATTAAAATGTGCAAATTAAGGAATGTATTTAAAATAGTTGGCAGCTTTTACAAGCTACATTTTGTCACAATAATGAATTTTGTTTTTGGGAGCGCTATATTACATCATATGTAACAGTAACGGCCTCGATTACGACAACCTCTATTTCTACATTTAGACTTAGGCATGGGGCCTTGTTGGGGAAAGTAAAGAGAAAGTGAAAGGAAAATCTTTTTGTCTTGCTTCGCTGGTTTGTTTAAAAATGGAACATGTGTGAGAGAAAATAGGTATGCAAGACACTTTCTTTTCTTCAGGGGACAGTTATACAGTGCGAAAAAATAGATTCAGCGACATTCACTCTTTTAAATAATTAACGAGGACCAAGAAGTGACGCCACTAGTTTCCAGGAACTTAAAAACAGCGGTGTACATGCTTCTGTTGAGAATGCAGTACAGTACTAAAGTGTGTTGTGTACATACCTGGATGAAAAATGAACGGCATACGGTACAGGTTTCATACTGGAAGTACGGAGAAAGCAAGTTTTAAATTTTTAATGTCGCCAAAGCACGAGACGGTTAATGACAGCACCTACTACTGAAAAGCAACGGTGGTATGTATTGCTTTTATTGTGGCTTGCGGTTCGCTTTGTGTAGTACATGTCGCGGAGAAAGTGCTGGCTGGAGTTTGCATGGCGCCGTGCCGCGAAATATATCACAGTCGGAGACATCACCGCCAAAAGAAATGTGAAATTAGTGGTTCCTGAAACTGACAATAAATATTGCAAAACAAAAGAAATTATTAATAGACTCCGGAAAATTGTTGATTGTAAATGACGAGACGAAGAAGATGAAGTAACAACTGCTCGTAAAATACCCTCTTGTACCGTCAGCGTCACTGTAGCCATCGCCGTGCCATCTTGATCTCTTTTTGTTTTAACTTGGAATTCTTAGCAGAAGCACTTCCGAACCATGAAATAATTGTGTAGAAATATAACACTAGAGACATGCATATATAATACCTTATGTACATATTAAAAACACCTTCCTACCTACAAGGCGACATGCTTATAAATACTAAGAAAAATGGACACAAATTATATTAAATTTAAGTGTACTGTTCAATGCCAATATACGGTATATATTTACGAAAACTATCATATATAGCAAGTGCCTACTAATGATGGTTCTTTTGTTTGGCCCTTGAGCTGTCTTCCCTCCCTTTTGTTTTCACATTTCATTAGATGAGAATAAAGGCTTTGTCTTTCCTCTCTGCATTATCCGTATTCAATAATATAGTTATCCAGTGGCACTTTCTCTTTTCGTTGAAATTTGAATTAAATAGATCCTTCTTTGCTTTGTCACCCTTTAATATTGGATATTGTATATAGTGTATTTCCATGGGGTTTGTTATCTGTGCACTAAACTTATTAGTGCTATTTACCTTTTAGCTTTCTCCTGTAGATACGCCTTCTCAAGTGTAACTCTAACTAGTTTTAAATTTCGTCAGATTATCATGTCATGTATTAATCCTATCATTACCAATTTTGTTTTTGTTGTTGCTCTTTTTCTTGTAATAATTCCAAGAAACTAAGTTTAAGAGCTGCAAAAAGAAAAGCAAAACAAAGGAGGATGACGGCCGGTATGTCAATCATTGTTATTGGAAACAATACATTAATTTCTTAAGACTTCTAGTTTTGTATGATATTTCTACTTAAAACCTAAACCCAACTTGAGAATTAAACTATTAGACCGTATGAATATATATGAACGTCGCTGAATAAAAAAATATTCCGTCAAATCATTCATACATTTTTCCAATATTTTTACAGATGCTTTATGCGTCTCTCTTTCTCACCTGAGTATTACATTATAATTACATTCAATAATATTTCTTAGGACAGAAGCATGAAGAGCTTTAAGTTTCATTCGAGTTCACATTTCCACTTACTCTCATTTTTATTATACACTTGAGTATAATTAGGGCTTTCTTGCATCAAGATATTTTCAAAATTCTTAAGCTTTTCCACTCACACGTGTTTAGAAGTTAGGCCTGAAATATATATATTTCCTCGATTTAGAAAATAAATTAAAATTTTTGAATTTCTTAAAATAATGATATTTTAGAAAAAATCCTAAGGACCGTGGGCCAGAAGTAGATGCTGAGCTTTTAGCGAAAATTAGAATTAATAAATGTGTACGTACGACCTTATTGTAGCAACGGTCGAGAATAATCTGAAAAATATTGGTATTTTATAAAATCAGCGACATCTAAGCTATTTCTATGTAAATTGACAGTTTGCATCTTTTTTGCAAAATCTTTAGATCCAGGATGGCAAAATATTAAACTTTGAATTTATTTAAACTTTGACAGACCCCTGTGACCAACCAAAGCAAAATGCAGTCAAGGTACTATAGGTTTGTACTATTTAAATACAGCATGAGTTTGCCTAATAAGTGATAGTGAAATCTGGGTGTACCAGTTGGCAGGCGTCCCTTGTAAGACCAAAACTGCGCATAGTATTATATTATAAAATTTGCTCGTGCTAAGCTGAACGCTCAATGCTGAACTTATACATTCAAGAGAGAAACCTGTTTTTTTTTTCACTTTCTCGATCTCGTTAAATAAAAAGGAGTTTTCAGATTTTATTTTTGTAAACATGTAGTTTAGATTGTCATTGGAGTTATGCAGCTCTGGATTCTGGATTTATGATTAAATTTCTTTCTATGGTGCACTTCACACAAGGACAAGGACCCAGTTTAATATTCAAACAAAATGGAGCGTATGTAACTCTGAGTCGAAGGCGAACTACGAAAGTTGAAGGATTTGGATAAACCGAGACCCAAATAACCAGAACTGAACTACTTTCACTCCTTTCACAAGCATTTCTACTGCTGACTAAGTGAAAGTAGACCTAATCTCAATTTGAATATCTGGATTTTGGGATCTTCTATGCTCAATATATACACGAAAAATAAAACAAAGCTTTAGCTTGAGCGACAAATGCATGCAGAAATACACAGTGGCAGCCAGCGTGTCTTAGTTTGACGTTCACATTAAAAGAAAATCACAAAACTAATGCTTATAACTCGAACTAAACCAAGTATGTACAATATGTTACTTTTATCAATGACTTAATAGTGGCTACTCTAAGTGGTCAATATAATTTAATTTAATTATATTTGTGGAACAGGTCAATTAGGTTTCAGAGTTATTTAGTTTTTTAAATTGTAAAGTATTTAATTTAACTAGTTTCACCATAAAATAAAATAGGCTACGAATTATTTTTAAATTCATCCTGGTTTGTTTGTATCGTGGCAGTATTTGTTTTTGCTTCATTGAGTAAATACATTGAATCGATCATAATTTAATTTCCTAATAATGCTATGACAAAGATAGAAAATACCTAAACGAAACAGTTTACATATCGTTTTTAAGACTTATCATACTTAAATATTGGTCCACCATCATTTAAATATATTGTAATTAGATTTTTATTTTAAAGTTGCATAATAAATAAATAATGTATAAGTTCAACGTCGCTTTAAAAGCATATCAAAGCAATTACAATATTAAGCAACTGTATTCAAGTTAGACTGACTCGATTGTACTTATTGCTTATTTCTAAATATAATTTGTAATTTAGTTTTGCTTTCAACTTCGCTTTTCATTTCCTGCATCCCTTCATTTAGGCCTTTATTATATAGCTCTGTTCCAATAAAGCATATTCATTTCTAATTTATTAATCCCAGATTTGGGATAACGCAGACTCACACAAATAATGTAGCCTCTACCCAGTTGATAGTTGTGCATATGTCCAGACGGCTGCTTCATCTCTACTCTTTGAAGTTGTTTTCGGTTTTCTACTCCTTTCTCCCTCGTTACTGTTGTTTCAATTAAAGATAAAAGTTGCTTACTCCCGTCGCTGTTTTAATCAGAATTCATTGACAACACTTGGCGACGCTTATTCGAATTCCAAGAGACTTACAATTCGAAAGATGAAGGAAATCAATAGTGAAAAGGTGTATACTGTAAATGTGATGAGTTCCATTTCATTCTCTAAAAAGAGCGTATTCCTTTGATTTCATTTAGGTGCATATTGATTATAATTGTGTGTAGGCTTTCACGCTTACTATTACTACCCATTAGAGCTTAAAGAAACTTCAAATTCGATAATTACATTTTGTTATATTTAGCCATCAACAACTAAAACGTAAGCAACTTAAATTTCCAAATCATTTCTGAAATATGTAAAGGCAAACCGATCGGCCTCAGTACATTTTTGAATGCCATCGGTTTCTATATTTGCAACGATATTCCTAATATTATTCTCGTGGCAATAACTTTCTCCGTTCAATTCAAAAACGCATAGTTACAGTGTTTTACACAATTGACATAGTCCACAAAAGACAGTAAAAAATCCATTCCCAGGCATTTTGCGCTTTTCAAAAACATGTAAATAGAACATTTTACACTTTTCAAAAACATGCAAATAAAACATTTTACACTTTTGAAAAACATGTAAATAGAAAACTGTACACTTTTGAGAAATATGTAAATACAACATTTTTTCAAAAAATGATTTTGTTAAGTGCAAAATCTTCTGGAAATAGATTTTTTATTATGTATTTTGTGAAAGAACCCTAGGTGTACCTCTAGTGTTTGTCATGAGTACAATGGCGTCAGTAACATACCATCCCCACCTAATGCATAGGATAACGCGGACCCGACCTACTAACGCGGACCCAACCTAGACAGCATCTACCAATTGAATGGACTTACGACAGAATGACTTCACCGACGATATGTAGGTTTACAATGCTGCTAATCCAAATCCCAGGTTTAAAAAGGCAGCCATGAACTACGTTTTGGAATTGAGATATGTGCGTGCTTTCTCCTTTCCACCCGAGCAAATGCCAATACTAAAAGGTTGCTCTGAGTTTGTGCTACGGATTTTAGAAACAAGAATAACGATAGTGTAATTTTGAGCGTTTAATTGTGATGGTGGAGGTGATATTGCGATGTAAAAAGGATTGCCCGTCGAATCGCTGGATGTGTCAAAGTCAAGGTGCGTGGGAATGGGCCAGTGGATCGAGGGAGAAGAAACAGGGTGCAATTTATTAGCTCCATGCATTCGTCGTCTTCTTTGGTTTTCGCTTCTAGAAAGTTTGGAGAGTGATATTGTGAGTGGGAGCTGACGGTATCAGGATTGCATAGAGGAAGGTGTGGAGGGAGATCCGCCGTGGACACAGAACCATTTTTCATCTCGACTCCACTCCTACGCGTACAATCAGTCTGAGTCACAGTCTGTCTACACAAGAGCTCAAAGACTGAGTGAGTGAGGAACAAGATTAGAAGGACTATATATCCATGTGTACTCAGAGATTCGCTGTATGTTTTTTACATGTACCTACATAAGTACAACAAAGAATGTTCTTGGATTGCTACCATGGCCGCCAGAACTTTGATTTGCATTTCTTTCTTCTATTTTTACATTAGGATTTTGCTAAGTATGCAATTTATAGCAACATTTACAAAATACATGTAGAAAATTTGGAAGCCCACCAGTCTATATTAAAGGAACTAAACGACACGATACATAAAAGCGCTGAACTTCTTTACAAATATCAAAAAACAAACAATTTTTCAGCCAATCAAAATCTCAAGTTGTAGGATTTCACCTTCTCCTTTGTCGTCTCTCCAATTAAAAACAACTGAACAACTTGAGGACGTTGTCAATCTAGCGAAACTTTTGAAATGACAAATTAAATTTGATTAGTGTTTTCCTGAACTTTGGACATTTCCGACATTTGATCG
This sequence comes from Dicyrtomina minuta, assembly GCA_949802685.1. Lineage (NCBI taxonomy): Eukaryota > Metazoa > Arthropoda > Collembola > Symphypleona > Dicyrtomidae > Dicyrtomina > Dicyrtomina minuta. Next base: position 60,787,251 of record OX461808.1, on the reverse strand, counting down.
AATTTAATTGAATTTCTTGAGAATGTGAAAAATTCAAGAGACAAACTCATTATACCTGAGAGAGTCAAGGAACCATAGAGATATAACCAGATCGAGGGAATTGAAAATCGCCGGAAATGGAAACAAAGAACAACTTATGTACTCCACTACTGGCTTTACCGGTCCCGCGGTCCCTGTCCTAATAAAAGAAAAGAAAAGGAGGAAATCTTACAAAGCAACGTCAATTACCGTTCACAATGGCAACAATTACTGTCTTCAAAAACATGACGCAATTTCTTAACATTTTCAATACTTTTTTTTTTCATTTGTTTTGTAAGCCACTAAAAGATTTCGAGCGACAGAAACGACAAAAACGAAAGCGGAAGTAAAAAATAAAATCTGTCAATATTTTATTTCTTTAATTTTTGGCTTCTCTATGGAGTTAGGGTCCAGATATCTTATATACAATGGTTGATCGTTTTGCTGGTGATTCGTGCCTTCCCATGTTGTTTTCACAATGCGTTGTGAATATAGAATATAGCGCGCCTTTGAATTTTGAATAAATAAGTGCTTTGAGTTTAAAACCCTGCAGCTGGGAGTAAAATATCTTTAGCATAGTATAAAAAAGTCTCTACTAAAATAGTATTAAAAATAGAAAGATTGGTACAGCAAACACATACAACTGATGAGATGTGTGTCTTTTATTATGCACTATCCCAAACATTTTTCCTATTTGAAAAATGTACTTTTTTCGAAACTCAAGATTCAGAATATGAGCCATATGCTTTGCAAGTAAAAGCGTAACTAGAACATTTTGCACATTTTAAAAACAGGAAATAAGAATATTTTTCAAATTTAAAAAACTAGAGATTAGAACGTTTATAGAACCATAGAAATAGAAAATTTAGGATTTTTATAATTTCCCTAATTTACTTTCTTTTTTGGCCATTCGTTTTGAATTTTGTCTTATAGTGCAGTGTCAGACACAAGTACAAGTGAAGAACGGAGTGGGAAACTTGAGCTGACATGTAAGTGTATTGTTAAGCAGAGAAAGCATAACATGAAGTACTAGAATCTACGGATATGCATGCCGTCAGTGAAGAATCAAAACAACCAAAATCAATTCTTAGCTTAAAGCAAATTTCCACAAACAAATGAAACGGCCATGATCCTTAGAGCATGTGAATTAAGCATTTTTTGCACTTTTAAAAAAGATGCATATTAAACCTTTTGATCATTTTTAAAACAAGTAAACAAAAGATTGTATACCTTTTCAAAAAAAGTCAATAGAATATTTTGCACCGTTTAAAAGTTTCCAAAAAAATTTAGAACATTTCAAAGCCATTTAAATAGAACACGTAACGTGTTCGTTCTATTGAAAATTTCTCGATAGTTACCGATAGATACTCTTGTTTACATATTTTTGTTGAACATTTATCGAGAATTATTTGTTATTTAAAATTTATTTATTCAATAAAACCCTTTCAGTTTTGAGAAATTTCTCTGCTTTTCGATAAAATCTCGTCTCTCTATTGATAAATATATGTCTATCGAGAATTCGAGAAAATGAGAACCTCATCTTACACTAGTAGTAGTGTAGTAGTGTGACACTATTGCGTTTCGGGTATATACCCATACACAGTGTATTTGTTCTATGATTCGACAGGCAAGTGAGACGGTACATTGAAAGTACCGCTCGCTGAGCCAGAAATCAATCCTGAACTGTACTATTTGGTCGTTTTGCTGACCTTGCTATGGATATAATACGAAATTCCTGTATGTACTCTATGCAGTGCGGGATTATACTGGCGCCAACCAGATATAGTTTAACTGTTTAAGGTCGGCGAGGCTTTACATCATCTAGCAGCTCCGCCAGTACCAATAGACGGAGCCTTTAGAGCTGTATACCTCGTTCACCATTCCTATATGGAGAGCCTATCCTTATGACGAGGGCCTTATCGTGCATGCTGGGGAGCGTCAGGTTTAGAGGCGAGAGAACGCACGTGGTCCGCATTTGATAGAGAGAGAATGGAGACAGAGGGCATTCCACCCCTAGAAGCACACGGCCTGAGGAGAGTCAGCAGATTACGTCCGCTGATCGTCACTCATCGCTGCCCCCATTCCCCCATCAACCCTCTACCGACCACACGCCCTCCCTCGCCTCCCCCCCTCCACTCCCAACCTCAGCTACGGAACCACACAGTAGGATGCCTCCCCGTGAGAGCAAGGTATTAGGGAGATCTCACTACAACATGCAAGCAAGTGTAATCGATCCTTGACCCCCCCTATCTCTTTTGCCGTCCATTGGCACACGAGACTACCTTGCCCCCCTCTCATCTTACACTAAATCTACAGAGCTAACTTTTCTCATTACTACAGCTGTACTTGTACTTACTCATTACTACTATACTTCACATTTTCACAATTTCAAATTACCATTACCATTACTTTTCTCTCTGCCTGCATATTCTAGTCCCCATTCTCATACTATCATATAGCCATATTAACCTATCATATATCCATAACCAAATTGCATATTTCTGGACTTACTACCTAATCATCTTTGGGGTTGAAGACCATCAAAAGTGTATCTGTTCATCTTAAAGAAGGTACTACTTTTACACATACTAAAATTATGTTATAAATAACATTATTGTACATAAAATAATGTATACAAAACATATAATATTACATATACAGGTTATATATACATATAATTACATATATATACTGTGTAGGCTCATGGTATTTTTTTTCACATTATTATGTTCTTATTGTTGCCTACTACATAAATCCCTGAACCGTTGACTATACTTTCTATACTTTTCGTTTTATTACTGTTCACGCTACTTATTCACATTTGGCTACCCTTCGTGGTTTGTTATCTGTGAGGTTAGGTTAGGTGGGGGGGGGGGGAAGGGGGGGAGGAAGAACTGACTGGAAACGGTTAGGTTATATTTTTCCCTCGGCCGCCGGAGGCTTTAGGAGCCTGATTCAGTGTTGCTTCGGGTTAATACTTACACAATACTGTTTTACAACGTTCCGGGCGCAGTTTTAATCCATTTCTAGAATGTTTTGTTGGCCGTCACTTACTAAAGTCAATCTGGCCAGCACTTACTAAAGTGGAATTGGCCAGCACTTACTAAAGTCAAACTGGCCAGCACTTACTAAAGTTGGCCAGCACTCCCCGTCCTGGCCAGCAATTATCAAAAAAACCCCGATTGTTGTATGTAGGGAACTTGAAAATTATTTTTATTTAGGTCACAAATCGAAATTGAAAGTTGTCAAAATTAACATCCACAGTCCACAGTCCTCAAAAGTCTTTGACTTTCAGTCCAGTCAGTCCCCCCATGTGGGATATTGCTATTTGAACCTTCACAACCCCCATAACCCCCCTATGATTTTAAGCCTACAATGGTCCACATCACAACCCCCATAACCCCCCTCGTATAATCATTAATTAACAACAACCCCCCACAATTAATTATCGTAATTAGGCACTAGCACGAATTTACAGATTAAAAGTGACTTAAATTCCAGTAATTACATTCCAGAAATATCAAAAAGCGAGATTGACAAATATTGAGTTTTCGCAGTCTGAATCTGGTCTGTCAATTATTCAATTTTTAAATCCAAGATATTTCACGCGCACATGCCATAGAATGTCAACTATCGATCACAATAACAATGAACTCTCACCTCACTTTACTTCAGTTCTCTACCAAGACCGACGACGAGACCGAGATGAGGAATTAGGAAGAGGAGACGACACAAAGACCGACCATCGAATCGAATACTTCGATATTCAATAGTCGAATTCTAAAGTGATTGATTTTTGACAATATATGTGACAGTCAGTAGAGGAGGTGCTTTACTGTAATAACTTAGCTACTTTGGCACTGTAAAGTACTAACAAGCGATTATTCAAATGTGTAAAGTACTTGTAACGACTTGGCATAGGGTGCCGTGTGTGTAAAAAGTATAATTTGTGGGTGTAGATGCCACATAATAGGGGGGTTGTTGGTGCAAAGTCCATATTTTAGGGGGGTTGTGGATGCTTTATGCTCGTAGCTCAAGATAATTGGGTGTAGAGGCCGTAAATGTGGGGGGTTGTGGGTGTTTTATGTTTATAAATTGATATATACACTTTTTGGGGAGGTGGGGGTTATTATTTTATGGGCATATTTCCACAACCCCCCACATTATACGAAGTGGGAATAGGGGGTAAGCTTATCCATTTACCCCAGAATTGAAAAAGTTTGCTTAAACAATTTAATGTCATAAGTCAAGGTAGATACTGTATTGTCAAAATATGGATGTCGTATTATTGGGTATAACTTTGACGAGCGAAAATAAATAAATAATTTTTTTATGGATTTAAAATGCCCTATTACATCCTATTTTAATTTTTTAAATTAATGTCTTATTATAATTTTAAATATAAGTATTTTAACTTCAATGAACTTTTTAAAATGGTAAGTTCGAACTGCATCATCATGGCTAGCGTTCCTGAGTATAAGTTGGTACACGATTGACTCATTTTGATCCTAGATCTTAGTTAACGCATTACAACAGAAGTAGCATGCAGCTGAGTTACTAATATTTTGCAAAGTTTAAAAGACACTAGCAGTTAGCAACCCTATGAGTTGCGACTAATAATGCGGATTAAAGACTATTTTTTGATGGGTGAGTACTAATTGGACGTCTACCTCTCCACACAATCATAAAAAGTCATTTTTCTGAAACCACTGCAACCCTTAATTGATTTTGATACTAGGAGGAAAATGCTCTCTGTTGGATTTGTACGAATGTCCCGGGAGGAATATATCCGGGGTGGAGTGTTCGGGAGAGGAAATTTCAGAGAAAAAATCACCTAAAACCGTCAGTAACTCATCTCGTTAGTCATAATTGATCGAAATGCCCTTCTTAACAGTAGGAAAGTCGGTAAACGGGACATTTTCCTCCCGGACATTCCCCCCCCCCGGAAAATTTTCTCCCGGACATTTTCCTCCCAACTTGTAACCCAGGACATTTTCTTCCCAGTATCAAAATCACTTCGCTAAAACGAACAAGTATATCCAACTACAAAATCTATGTATTCGTAGCTGCTCTCAATTATATACAAAATTCGTAAGCAGAAGTGCGTTTAGTCGTATTACACTAACAAATACTATTTCAAAATGTAAAGCTATGCTTTAACAATCCACTAACAAGAAATAATTTGCTTACATTAATGTACCAAATATCTGCCAAATGTTTGAAGGTAAGTAACGCTAAAAAATTTCGTCAAATTATTATTTTATCAGTCCTCGCCTAGCAGTTCGCAAGATAACTAGCTATTTCAGTTTTTTCGTGATAAGTTTAATCTGTGGTTAAAGTTATCATTGAAATGGCTTTAGAAATAATAAAAACTTCCAGGGGGGGGGGGGAAATGTTAGTTTTCGAGGGATACTTGTATATAAAGCACAAAGACTTATACTTACATAGTAAGTATAATTAATACGTAGCTTGCATTCGTTGCTCTTGTTTAATAAATATTTAAGTAATCATTATTTTATACAACTGGGAGGAGAAATATTTTAATTCTTCAATTAGATATTATTTGTTAATGCATTTTTCGGAAACTCTTCAAATTCCTAAATTTTCTGGAAAAAAACAATTGCTGAAACATCCGTTATTTTAGTGGTGTGATTTTAATATTGGGAGGAAAATGTCCTCGGTACGCTTTGGGAGGAAAATGTCAGGGAGGATAATGTCCTAGGGGGAAAATAACCGGGGGGGGGGGGGGGGAATGTACGGGAGGAAAATTTCCTACAACCGGAAAGTCTGATTTTCTAGGCCCCTGCAATATTAGGTATATATCCGTATTAGGATAACTGCGGATTAACCTGAACATTACCAAGACGGGGTAAATCGTAAGTTGCATTGACTGCGGCCTAATTATCTTTATTGGTTTGGACAAAGGCTTGCGCGGTATACATTATAGTTAAAGAAATTTCCAGGTTTACTTTTTGGCTAAATACTTGTGTTAAATTTTGACAGCATACTTGTCCAGGTTTAGTTTTGATCACAGGCTTGCCTGGGTCAAGATTTTATTACAGTATAAAAGTTACCCGCAGTCTTGGCTGATTTAAGTTTTTCTAACAGGCTTGCCCGTAACTATGCTTGTTGTGAACACTGCTCCCCATTCCAGTTGACCTATGTTAAACATAAAAGGTCGGTGTCAGTGGAAACAATTGCACGATGAATCCACTACTAAATGCTATAATCTTCGACTTACAAACAGTCAAAGGTAATATAGTACCTTTTTTATAGTATTATTCGACGCGTTTTGACATTTTGTCCCGATTCTTTCGACAATATTACAACAAAGTCCTGTTTTGCACCCTTTATGGCGGATTTACACTTTTTGACTCTGAGCCAATCACGGCACTAAAATTCAAAATTTTAAAATTTAAGTGATCCTGATTGCGGTAAACGGACATTTTCCTCTCAGAAATCCCCCCCTGACATTTTCCTCTCAGACATCCCCCCGGACATTTTCCTCCAAGGCAATTTCCTCCCAACTCGTAACCCAGTACATTTTCTTTCCAGTATCAAAATGGCTTCACTAAAATAAACTAGTGTATCGATCCACAAACTGGGTACATGTAGGTCTCCTAAACGTTTTCATGAATGTGCAAAATCCTTAATCTGAAGTACGACGCAAGTTTAAGGTCGCATTTTCTTAACAAATACTCATTCAATAAAATGCTAAACTATTAAACATTATTTTATAAAACTGGGGAAAGGATGCATTTTAGTTCTTCAGTTAGTTATGAATGCATATTTCTGGAATATCTTCGAATGCATAAATAAGGTGGAAATAAGCACTCGTCAAAACATGCATACACTTGTTTCCTTGACAGAAGTGATTTTGGTACTGGGAGGAAAATGTCCTCGGTGTATGCCTTGGAAGACAAATGTTCTGGGGGGAAATGTCAGGAAGAAAAATGTCCTACAACCCCTGATTGACACAAAGCCCAATTAAACAGTTCATTCCCATTTTCAAAATTAGTTTGACCAAGGAAGAATTTAAAAAGTTGTGAAAGAGAAATAGGTAATGGGTAGCCAAAAAACATTGTTTCAATTTTTATGACTAATTATTTTAGTTCAAAGAACCTTTTTAGTAACTATAGCCACACAGCGACCAACCTTAAGCGTTAATGGCGGTTGTAGGAGATATTTTTCCCTGACATTTCCTCTCCCGAACAATTCGCCCCGGATATATTCCTCATAGGACATTTTGTTCCCAAATCCAATAGAGAGCATTTTCCTCCTGGTATCAAAATCAATTAAGGGTTGCAGAGGTTTCAAAAGAAGGAATATTTACTATTGTAAGGAGAGGTAAACGTCAAATTAGCATTCGCCCATCAAAAAATAATCTTTAACCCGCATTATTAGTCGCAACACATACGGTTGCTAACTGCTATCCCCGCTTTAAAACTTAAAGTACAGGTTAGCATATACACCACTCAAATTCCCACTTAAACAAGGTCTAAAATCATTTCTCAGTTTTGAACCGATTTCGTTCAAATATAGACTGACATGATCACTAATATTGAAAAAGATGCTTCTTTGCACAAACAGCTCTCCATGTAGCCGTTTTGACTTGCTTTATGCCGTTTTACACTTTTTAGCTCAGCACCAATCACAGTGCTGTGATTTAAAATTTAAAAAAAACAAGCTAAGTTTTAGCCTTAACCGCAATTTGTAAACAAAATTTCAACCTACCTCACATTGCTATACTTTATTAAGTACAACAGTGACATTTGTTTCAGAAATTTAATTGAACTTATCACGATGAGTACTCAAGTAGAGCTGAATGCTGAGGATGAAGTTGTAGAAATCAGTTGTGCTTGGGATAATTATGTAAAATCAAAAGATGGCACATGTGCGACATGCAAAACTTGCGACAAAACGTTCAAAACCACCAGAGGTAACACAAGCGGACTGCATTATCATTTAAAAACGCATAAAATGGTTGCCAAGAAAGTAAGAAAGAGGAAGAATGCAGAAACTTCAAATAAAATTTGGTTTAAATAAATATAAAAATTGGCAAAACTTAAACATAAATAAAAAATTAGTAGTAGGGCTACCATAGCCCGAATTTTTATGTAATTTTTGAATAAGTATAAGAAACCTCTAATATCATGAAAGTTTGCGTAATCTTGTAAGTCTTGTTGAAGGGTAATTTACAAATAGAAGCTTCTATCAATTTAGTGCGTGATTTATAAATCGGTATAAAATAACTTTGATAGTATTAAGAGCAATAGTAATTTAACAAATTTTACTTGTTTTAAAAGGCACATGAATAACAATCATTCAACCTTCAAATTAGATGAATTTACATGACATATAGCAAAATACTAATAAAAATAAACAATATTTGAGGTTGAACTCATTTATAAACTGACAACATTTTTACATAATGATTATTATCTTGTACAATGGACTGCGTAAATACAAATGTAAAATTTGTAAAGATGTACACGTTGTACCTAAGACATGGTAATGTGGCCGTACAGTAAGAATTTACCAAATTACAAGACAGGGGATCAAATTTTTATAAAAACCGTATTTTATTAAAATGAGTTATATATTTCTATAAAATGTAGAGTTACAACACTTATTACAGAAATTGAACCAGTTATTACTAAAAATAATAGTAGAATATTAAAAACAAAATGTGAAATCTGTAATACTAAAAAATGCACTTTCGTCAAAAGTACTAAAAAAGAGTGATATAGTTGATAAAGTTGGAAAATATATACAATACATAAACAGGGAGGAATTAATTCGGATTTGGCACTAAATTCCAATAAAGAATAGGAACAGGTGGTAAACCTGTAGAATTATTTATTATTGCTACAATGCGTCAATTTATTACGTTGATATCTTTGTTTTTTTAGGTATTTTGTTAATTCAAAAGTATTATCTTTTTTGTAGCTTTATAGTTTTTATTAGTTTTATAGTTTAAAAATTTAAATACTGCTCTTATACGACATAATCTATCAATTCTATTAAACTTATTAACACACTGTTGTTTTCTAATATGTTATTATGTAAATCCATTACTTTTTAATGTCTTCGCCTTGAATATTGTTAATTATTGTTACATAAAGATCTATATTAGTTGGTATTGTATGTAGCAATTCTACATAATGCTTCAACTAATGCTTATCCGTAGGATTTTTATTTTTAGGGCCAAAACTCTATTTTTTATCGCACCTATTAACATCACTATAATTACTACTAGTAATAAAAATATGAATTCAAAAAATGTTTATAAAAATTTTTTCATTGTTTCAATACTTTTTCTTAAACGTCTACAATATCTTCTGTTATAGTTTTATGTAATTTTATATTATAAGTATCTTTGCAAAACTTTAAATTCTAAAAATTTAATTTGTTCACGATTTCCAAAATTATGGTTAATTTTTATTTCTTTTTAGATATCTCAAAAACTTTTACTTTTGTATTTCTGTAAATTGTTTTCTTTGTTAATTGTTTTTGTGATTTTTGAAATGTTTTTTAGTTTTATTATGCATGTTTTTTAGCTAATTTCAAAAGTTTTTAAATTGTTAGATTGCAAATTTTACATTAATCTTTTAACCTATCTTTAATCATTGTATATTTTCATTGGTTCTTAATGTATGTCTTACATTCTTTAGTAATTTTTGATCTGCTTAGTCTATTTTTTTATTTTTGTACATTTAATACGATAAATTATGATGCATTGCAGTTTTATCAGTTCAATTACATACATTATCTACTGGCTCGATTTTTTTTAAATTTAGTGCCAAATCCTTAATATTTTCTTTCTTAATAATTTATTCCATATATTTTTCAATATTATCAACTATATTACAACCTTATTCAGTACCTTTGACGAAAGTGCATTTTTTAGCATTACAGATCTCACATTTTGCTTTTAACATTCTACTTTTATTTGCAGTGATAACTTGTTGAATTTCTGTAATAGGTGTTTTAACTCTACATTTTATACAAATATATGACCTATTTTAATAAAATACGTTATTTATAAATATAAACATTCTGTGTAAATTTTTACTGTACGGCCACATTAACATGTGTAACGTACACTTTTTGTTTTTGAAATACACGTAGTAAATTCTTTTCTAACACCCATTTTAAAAGCAGGGTGATTTCTAAATTTGTTAAGTTGATTCTCTTCACAAATTGTGCATTTTTTATTTACGCAGTCCACTTTTTTAGAAAACTATTATTAATTAAAAAATGTGGTGTTTATAAATAAGTCCCACCTTGAATTTATAAAATATTTGAGTAACAAGAAATTTTAGTCGTCAACTTACAATCTCATTTTAAAAAATAATTACGGTCGCTGTTAACTATGAATTTCAGCTAAAGCTATGACAACAGAAACTGTGCAGCGTGAGATTGCAGTGTCAGGTCCGTGTGAGTTATTGATAAAAATAGTAATAAAATTACTCTTTCCACTGGCAGTATTGACTATAGTAAAGCATTGCACTGACGGTGGACATAATGATAATAATAGCTAAACGTCAAAAGTTGACAAAAGAATATTATTTAAGTTGAAAGTTTGCGGACGTTTCGAGGGGGAGGGGTCAAAGCGGTTAACATTTTTTGGGATTTGTACGCAAATATGAATATTAGTGGGTTTATACGATAACTGGAATAAGAAGGTTGCCAGCAACTAATTTTATCGTGAATCGGCCGTCTTGGTGTAAGGAACTGCGTTTTTAAAAATTTTATTCCACAAACCGAGAGAACTTTTACAACACAAACTCAGTTGCTGGCATTTGGCTTTATTTTATCAATGTATAGTTTTTATTTTTGCCTTGTTTTTCGTGAATTCTCCTTATTTAAAGTTTGAATGATTTTTATTAACGGTCTCTGTAAACCAAGTAAAATTTGTAAAATTACTACTTCTTTTACAAATATCAAGGATGATTTATACCCTTTTTAAAATCACGCACTACATTAATAAAAGCTTTTATTTGCAAATTACCGCCTTATACAAGACTTGTGATTAGTATTTATATTAATTTTATGATTTTATTATAATAAGCAAGGGGCCAAATTTAAAACAATTTTTTGGAGCTTTGTTTGACTTTTCAATTAATAAAATTGGTTAAGAACAATTTACAAAATGGCATCATTAACAAATAAATCATTAACTGACAATTTTAGTAGGCTTTGGCTGGTTCATACCACACGAATCCTTGCAAGCTTTAAAGCCAAAGCCCACTTCAGCCGCAGCCCACTTTAGCCACGGCCCACTTTACCCAAATTCTAACTCTCTATGAAGCTAAATCCCACTGCATCCAAAGCCCACTCCAGCCGTTCGTCGACTATGCCACAAAACCACTCAAGCGTTTCACCTACAATGTGCGCAGTCATCATTACATGAAAATCCTAATTTGACAGTGATCTAATTCAAACCAACACAATTATTTGCCCCTCATTACATTATATTTCACTAGAGATTTGTCAGTCACCACAGCCACATTTTAATAGTGGTACTTGAAAGATTGCGCACGATTTAATTATAATTTTTGTAAAGATTGTATGTATACATATTGCCAAAAGCAGCTAATAGAGTTGAGTGCTAAGAACTGCCCTTTTTTCATTTGCGCACAGTCCTTTTCGTTGTGCAAGAGCAAACGTTTTCTAAGAAATATAACAGTAATGATCTTTACGAAGTGAAGTACTACCAAGCCGCTAGTACTACTTATATTTTCATCAATTGACTTTACAGTATGTACCTAAGGGCTCAACTCCTTAAAAATATGAAGGTCCCATTTCTCTAAGGAGGAATTCTGACGAGATATTAATGGTTCATATAATTAGTGGCTAGATGACAACCCACTAATCTTTATGATTTAACTTTGATTAATCTCTAGGGGTAACGTGGTTTTTATGTAAACAATTAAAAGATTAAAATCGGTTGCTCCGAAAAAATATCCTGACTTCAAGGTTTTAAAAATTTAAACGGCAATTATGCGAATAAAAATATTTGAAACTTGGTATGCACACAATTACTGCCGCATTTACTATATTGATTTCGAAAACAACACTCACAATAAATTAGGCATTACTTGGTTACTACAGCTCCAAAGTAACTTTACTGAGATACACAATTCTCACAATTGCGCGCCAAAGTTCAAAGAATATGCTTTTTCAAAGACTTCGTAGCTCTTATAAATTTTGTCTGATTTTCAAAAATTTAGAGTTATTTGAAGTTATTTTCTCAAAAAAGTTCATAATTATAAAAAATTGTAGGTTTTTTAATGCGTTCAGAAAAATAAGGTTTTCAAATTTTTTTAAAAACAAAAAATTTTGAAATTTTTAAAGCGTAGTTTTTAGATACTGAGCTTTAGCTTATTGATCATCTAAAAAAATCGTTTTGTACGTCCGTCTTCTTTTTCTTTGTTGCACGTCACAGGTCACACTTGTGAACCAATTTAATTATAATAACTTTAAACACTCACGAATGCGATGCAGATTCGCTGTATCCGTTTTGGTAATGATCAGCAAGTAAAGGAGTGACGCGACATGACCGATACAGAATTTGAAGAGGCCTACTTTAAAAAATCAGGTTACTTTTAAATAGTACAGATCCAAAGTAACTCGAGTTCATGTGGCCTCGTTTTCCCAGAATGGAGCTGTAGTTTTAAAAATTGAAATACTACAAAAATGTAGCTTATGCAGTTCTTAACCGGTTTTTACAAATTTTATTTTTTTATAATTCTGAGTTAGCTATTAAAAAGGTAATTACAAGATTTTTGAGAATTCGAAAATTTTAATTTCTTTTAAAAATATTTTTTGAGATCTGGAGTTGTACACCAACTTTTCGAAAACAGTTAAAATTTGAGAATTTTCAAAAATCCTGAAATTACTTTTTACATAGCTGCCTTAGAATCAGAAAAACAATTTCATCGAAATCGGTTAAAAAATGTAGAAGTTTCCGAGCGGCAAAGTTTTAATATTTGAATTTTTTGAAACTTTGGCGCCCCATTCTGGGCTCACTTAAGATTCAAAATGCACTCGAGTTACTCTGGATCTGTACTATTTAAAAGTAGCCTGATTTTTTGACATTGGTCTTTTTAAATTCTGGGTCGGTCATGTCGCTTCGTTCCCTTGTAAGTAAACATTTTGGAATTAGCAGCTAAATAAACCACCTATCAAAATATTTTACACTTCATTTCAGAGAGCTACAAAAACCGAGCCTCAGTACTCGTCACACTACACACTGCGTACATACCTACCTCCTTTAAATTGAAGGTACACTTGAGAGCCCACGGTCGACTAATCCGGAGCAAAAGACAAAACTAGAAATCGCATAACTATTAATTTTGAAAATCGTACAAAAATTGTAGGAGCTACAGGGTTGAAAAGTTGCACAAAATCGATTGTTTTGAACTTTGGCGCGCGATTGCGAGCGAACGGCGCAAGATGCAGGTGAGTTACTTGGGATCTGTAGTAACTAACGAGCGTAACTCGCCAAACTATTAGCGAGATTTTCCATGAGATATTTTTTTTCCAAAAGAGCGTCCAAAAAAACTTAGAATGGCTTAACAACATGGTGCGCGTAATGAGTTTCGTTCGGTAAAACATTTTTTCGAAAAAACTAAAAAGGCCTTAAAATGGTTTTTTAATCCTATTTTTATTTTTTTAAAACACATCTTTAGCACAATTTCTGAAAAGTTTTGTACAAAAACCCATTTTAAAATAGCCAGACTCCCACTAATGTAATGTTGGAAAAAATATCGACAGATTCATTTTTTTATTTTTAAATTTGGTTAATGACCATTTCCTGGGTTCTAAAAGCAAGAACTTAAAAAACTTGAAACAACTAAAATAAATGGAAAAGAATAAAAAACAAAAGTTTAAATTATCTGAATCGAACTAGTAAGCACCATAGTAATAGTAATATTTAAACGCTTCGGATCTGGTACATTGTATGTTATAATTTTGTACACAAAAAAATAAAAATAAAATATTATTTATATAATACAGTATGTAACTGTATATTTACATTACACTGATTTAAAAATAAATACGAATCACTCGTTTGAAAAGGTTTGACTGGAACGTTGCATTTTTTTGGGCCTTGTGCATTCGGAATTTGTCTCTTGAAACCTGGTTAACTTATTACTAATTTTATTTAAGAAGTGCCTATTATTTACAATAATTGTAATATATTTCAGTTGTTGGCGTGAGCCCATACATTATCTTTTAAATATTCAAATTAAGCTAATTTTTTCATTAACTAGAAAACTAAAAACTACTTTGTTGATTATTGTTGGCGACAGCCCATTCTTTTATTGCACACTGCATTAATAATTTACTATAATTTATTTGTTAATTTAAGCCCCCCCCCCCCCACACATTTTGTACAAAAGGTAAGCAAAAATTCGTAGTACACTTAATAATACTCGCATCCTGTAAACCAACCTTAGGCGTCGTGCATATATATCGGATACAAAATAGGATGGCAAAATTATTCTTCATTGAATTCTATACCAATAATTATTTTGCATATTATATTATACATATAATCTGGCTAATGGTGAAGCTCGGCAAGCTCTATACTGATCGTAACGATTTAGTAACGCAAAGCACGACCTAACTACTACCCATGCTACATTTTAATTTTAACAGCAGTTTAGCAACCCGATGGGTTGCAATTAAAAAATGCAGAATCTACTCTTCACTTTTAGCTGTTACATGAAATAAAATGTTGCATTGATTTGATTGTTGTCAAATAGAAGCATGCCCGGTATAAATTTTAAATAATGGCTCCACTGGGTTGAGGTTAAGGCATTAAATTTTTCTCCCAGTATCAAAATCACAACCAAAAAGGAACGTGAAACGTGTGCACTGTCAGGGCCGGACGAAGGAATTGCTTTGAGGCAGCAACTTGTTTCCATACAAAAACCACCATTTTGATTTTATTGATGGTTATCTTTGGTAAAGCAAAATGTTGTATTTACATTACTTGATTCAGAAAAGTGTCAAATGTTCTATTTACATGTTTTGAGAAAAGAGGAAAATGTTTTAAAAAATCGTAATTAGGCGCTGGAAGATTCTAAAATAATAGGAAAAAACTTAGCTTAAGTTTGTTTGATGTAGGTTCTAAAATTTTAAATTTTGCTTTGCTTTTAAATTAAGAGCTGACTCATCTTCGTACCCGTTCTGCAATTTCCGCATTTTAGGTTTAATAGGCTGTGTAATTATTACTGTACTGTTGGTAAATTGTTAATAAAAAATCGTAACTAGACGTTAAAAGACTAAAAAAATTCGCTTAAGTTTTGATAGTAGGTCTTTCGATATCAGGATCACTGACTGCTTTTTCCACTTTAAAGATCATGATGTGTTGACAATTTTTCACTCAGTGTCATTTGCTTGCTTTGTTTTTTGTATTGTATTGTATGTCTTTATTCAGTTGTCAAGGGTCATACATCAAACTTAATCAATGGTTTCAAATACCGGACAACATAAGCTATAGTGAGAGTGAGAAAAGTAGAAACAATTAATACATACATAGATATTGTGTGGTAGTACGATGTCATTATAAATATATATATATAAACAGCCTATGATATAGTTACATACGTGAGTCAATTATCCAGGCACTAAGCCTACGACGAATAGCATTATTCTTAAAATCACGCAAGTCATTCGGTAAAGAATTCCACATCTTTATGCTTCTGTAAACTATGCTATTTTTAAAAGACTCTGAATTGTGGACAGGCACTTTAAGTGTGTTTACATGGATTCCTTGTACTGAATTAAAATGATATTTAAACAAATCGTCATACATATATATACAGGACCCAAATTGTAGAAAGTAAAACAGCCGGCTACAGCTATAATATAAGATACGCTCTTTTATCGAATTGTGATTGCAGCCATACGAATTCACTAACAAATCACCTTTGCCAACAGAAGTTAAAATTTTTAAAAACATTTGAAGCTGTACAAAGTACTAACTTCTAAAATATAGTGTTATTACTCGTGTTAGATCCTGTCTAATTTGTGTCATTAGTATCCGCCTGCCTAGTTATTTCTCGAAATACAGGGTGGGCCATTTATAACGAAGGATTCTAACATGCCATAAATTCTAAGTTTAACATTCGAATGTAACGAGCAATAAACTAAAATAAAGACAATTCCCGGGAGATTTGTTTGACACCTCATCTGTTAAAATTGGCTAAGGATAATCTGCAAAATGGCCTAACTAACAAAAATCACAGTTTTTAGATTTTTTGGTCAATCCTAAAATTATTTTTTACCAACCTTCATTTAAAACTACAGCGTAAAACAATGCAGACTAGAAACATTGGAATTCAAATATCCTAACAGAAAAAAGCCTAGCAAACATTTTAAAATTTTGAAAATTTGAAAATCTGAGAATTTTCAAAATTTTCAGATTTTCAAATTTTACAGATAGAGAGACCTAGTTATGAAAAAAAAAGTGAAAACCAAAGACCGTTGTAACAAATATGATTCTATTGGTAACAGTGCTGTACGGTCGATACATTTTGACCGGTGTATCAAATTGACCGTTGTAAGCCTATAATTTAACATTAAACATCCCGGGTTGTTGCCGGGACTGCTGAATTTGACCGGTGTATCAAGATGACCGTTGTAACCCAGGCCGGTGTAACCCGACTGCACTGTAATACGTCAAATTGTTGTGAAAATCAAATTATTGAGGTGTTTTTCTGGGTCCTGATTGGAAAATCTCAAGTACGTATTGTCTGCCCATGTAGAATTGACTGTTTTGTACATGCGCAATGAGCTTGCTGCACCCCCAACAAGTTCCGCTTCATAGAATCCTTGAAGTTTCACTCGATGCACAATAACGTCATAGAGTTTGCCGTGTCATACCGCTTTTCAATACGTGAATTATATTCGCGCCTTAAACTATTTCAAATTTTGAAAAGCAAGGACAAGGACCATAAGTCTTGGAGCAGCAGTGTCAGTTTTGGCGTTATTCACAGTCAAAGGCTTCTGGGTCCACAATAAAGCTCCCAATGGTCTGGTCCTGGTCTGGTCCGAGGATTTCGGACCAGACCAGACCACTATTTTGTGGTCCGACTATTAAAAAAATCGGGTTTTTCGGAATACAACAAACCAACTTAAAGCAGTTTGATGTTTAAGAATATTTTCTTTATTGTGAATGTAAATATTTATAAGTGTAGCTAGCCAAACCCATTTAAACTCAATATTATAACTAGGTACGTATGTCGTATGTATTTAGCTTAAGAATTTTGTTTTCAGTAATGTGGTCCAAATGGTTTGCTCTGGTTATGAAATTGGGGCCACTTCTCGTTACCACTACTACAATACTCGTTTTTATAGCCTTTTTTATCCTAGCAACACCGATAAAACAGGTAAGATACGCTACAGGTCGCATCTTTAAATCTGTTAATTTCAAACAACTTTTTAATCCCCCACAAATGCGAGGGAGAAGAGCTGTATAGTTTTTGAGCCAGATCGGAATCATAGTTTGTCCGAAATTAGCATTTGAGTGGACCAAGACTCAAAATCTCGGTATTGGCATAAAAAAAGGGGTGACTTTACATGTCATGTACATATCTAACTGAGTTTCGCCAATTAAAATACACATAGAAAGTTTTCACGAATGTACAATTATAGTGAAGGTACTTACTCAATGTGTACGTTCTCAGGGCAGCCTTGTATAGTTGTCGTGGGTTTGGGAATGCAGGGGAGCTTTAAAAAATATCTATGCTCATGACAGAGGTCTTCACTTCGAGCTCCAGCTCAGGCATTCGGAATTCTCGGTCACGGACATATTTACGTAAATGGGTTGTTGATGGTGGCGGATCGTCCATAAACGACGTCCTTCAAATATTATAGTTTTTATTACCCCCATTTCCAACATTAAAATGTTTTTCTAACCTATCGAAAGTACATGTAATAAACTTGCCTATATTGGTTATAGATATTTTGGGATCGTCTACAATGACGTCCTTAAAATATCATAGATTTTAGTACCCCTATTTCCAACATTAAATTTTTTGTCTAACCTTTTAGAAGTACATGTAATGAACTTTTCTATATTGCTTATAGATATTTTGGGATCGTCCATAATGACGTCCGTCAAGTATCATAGTTTAAAGTTCCCAGATTTTCAAATTTGATTTTTTTGTAAATATATTCAACTGTTATGGACACGGATCACTTATAATTGACGTCCTTTGAATATTTTAGTTTTAAGTACCCGCTATACGACTTTAAGATTTTTCCAACGTACAAGTCGTAATGGCACTACTGCGGCCAGCACGTTTTGCAGCAGCAACTCTCTTGCTAAATATGCTCAAACCTATTCCTGTATTTACCGGAACCACTCGTTTTTGCACGTATAGCCTTCATTTTATTCAACCACTCTTTCACTGATGCCAAATTGCGCTGTAAGCTCAGCATCTACTTTGGTTTTATTCAAAATGATTATTTCATGTGACAGACTTTTTAACCCATGGTAAGTTATTGGTTTTTTGACAAAACAGGATAAGTCCACGAATTAAAATTTTTGAAAATTTTCCAAAAAATTCCAGTCTGTTTAGACTTATGAAACTACTTGTAATTACATTGGTTTTCAGATGCAGTACCTGTAGAAAACAATAGAGTTACAAACGCTTAACCTGTCACCATTTATTTATTTTTCGTTTTCCTCTAAAATTTGCTTTGATGGACTTATCCCGTTTTGCCAAAAAACTCTTTATATATATAAGCTAGAAGTAGGCCAACGGATGAAAATGTTGCATTAAATCTGTCTCATCTGTCCACAATTACCCACTGCCACCCCACGTCTAGGCTCTAGGCTTGGGTACAATTAATCACGGCCACTTTACGACACCATTATCCAATTTTGAAATAGTTGTAACTAGACTTTAGGCCACTTGCCAGCAAGTGAATTTGTGTTGTCATAGACATACCCTAAATTCAAAATAAACAACCGGACATGACCACGAACACGATCCTTAAAATAGTACTTGGATTGTTTTGATTTTAATGTTTTGTCTTGTGAGGGAACGTTTACAACCGGGCGTCGCCAAACCACCCAAACTATTTTTTTCTGAAAAGAGCATGTAAAAAAAGTGGGGTAGCGTCAATCACATTTCAGAATGGGTCTTTTTATTTGCCACAGGAATTTTTGAACACACAAATTTGCTAATGTTAAATAAATGGATGCCATATTAAAATATATTTTTTAGTCTTCAATTGTGCCTGCAGGCTACATTTCTCAACCGATTTTGATAAAATTTATAGTTTTGTGATCGTAACAATATTTTTAAAAATATAAGTTCAGGGAATTTAAAAATTCGCAATGTTTCCACGTTATAATTTTATCAAAACTCTATTATACCTCCTTTAATTTTTATACGACCTTCTAAAACATTTTAGTTTTTATTATTACACTATTATCCAAAAACCAAAGTCTGGGATATTTAAAATTTAAAAAATGAATGTTAAAACATAAATATTAATTAATTTTGAGGCCCTATTAAAATTACGTGTTTTGAAATAGAGTTTTTTTTTGAATTTTCAAATTCCCTGAAATTATATTTTGAAAAATATTGTTACGATCACAAAACTATAAATTTTATCAAAATCAGTTGAGAAATGTAGCCTGCAGGCACAATATAAGACTAAAAAATATATTTTAATATGGCGTCTATTTATTTAACATTAGCAAATGTGTGTGTTCAAAAATTCCTGTGGCAAATAAAAAGGCCCATTCTGAAATATGATTGACGCTACCCCACTTTTTTTACATGATCTTTTTTTAAAAAACTAATTTGGGTGGTTTGGCGACGCCCGGTTGTAAACGTTCCCTCGTTAGGAATTTCTAGAAATTCATATAACCTAAAAATAATTCTTTCCTCTCTATACTTAGTGATACAAGTTGAGTACTTGGAAAACATGGATATACTAATGGACCCAGGTAGTTTTAGAATAAAAGACTATGACCAAGCAAGGTTGGCAGCATTGAACTCGTCTAGTCTTAAAGACTTAGAATGGATATCGTCTGAAGTTATAGAGGGGTATCAAATGTACTTATGTAAACTTTACAAGCACGAAATACAAAAACAAAGCATCGTTATTCTACCGTGGTTCTTCTGCTTCAAAATTAGTGGAGCCTTTGCAAGCAGTGACGCAGGACAATGGCGTAAAAATTTTGAGATACTAGAGGGACTTGATTTAAAGAAAAAGAAAGTAATTGGGGTGCTTGGTGATGGTTCCCATTGGGTGCTGTATGAGCTTCGCCCAAGGTTATTTTAATATACATGAGAGAAAAAACTTTAAACAGTGAAGCATTATAGTTATTTATTAACTATAAATTTTATTTCAGTGAGCTAAAGACAAGAGTATTTGACTCACTTCATCATAAACACGAATATAAGGTAACACAGGAAGGCATTCCTTTAGTAATAGAGGGAATCTCTAAATTCTCTGGTGTTTCTCCCGAGAGATGGCAAATTGAATTCGTAGCACCGCACATAAAGCAAACCGATGGTAACCTGTTGTTCATAAATATTCAACACCTGCAGTTAATATACTAAAAATTTGCTTGTCAACGTCTGAAGTATGTAACTAATTAGAAAAGAATTATTTTAGACTTTAATTGCGGTGTTTCGTGCATGCTGGAAATGAAAAAACTCCTTTCAAGTGACAGTGTGAAGATGATTTTGAGCTTGAATGATTTGAGAGTGGAAATGCGACGTGATTTAAGTAAATCGAGTCACGAAGTTCTTAGACTCATGAATGACAATAAAAACAAGTCTAAAAATTCCAGAGAGACAGCCAAGAATGAAGAATTAGGTAGTTTCCAGCGACGTCAGTTTGACTCAAATTCCACCAACAGTAACAGTACTAATATTTTCAACAGTTCTCAATTTGTTAGCCCGAAAACGTCTGTTATGCTTGAAACAATAAAACACAAATATAGACACACCATAAAATGTTAAAACGTAAGTGTACTCATCAAAGACCTTGTTTTAAAAACAAGCGACGATCCTACTAGGAATTGGATAGTAAACTACAGATGCTTGGAAGACGCTAACGTCAACAGCAATTCTTATATAGGAATGCTACAAAACAAATCCAGTTTTTTGGTTTACCATTTATTTATTGGGTTATTGCATAATTTATGAGACTACTTATATTTTCAGTTGTAATAACAGACAGATTTCTGATTTCAGCAATAATAATTTTAGATCGCAGTAGGGGAAGATATTTGACCCATACGAGTACTTACGAAACTCCTCTGAAGCACGAGAAGGGCTGCACATTCTTTTAGCAGAATTCAACACCTTGTTTGCGTTGCCGAAAGGACAATGGTCCCTGAGTTATGTACCTTCTAGTTTCAAAGGTAGTATATATATTAGTTTATAATCTTCTAGTTTAATAATATTTTCACGTCTACACAACAAACTTATCGGTATTGATATAAACTGTAGGGCTTGAAGTTGGAATTGCAAATATTTTTGATGATATCTCCGAATTAGACAACACACTGTTAAGCAAGTCTAAAGAAATTAAAAAATCAAAATTAGAACTAAACGAGCACGAAGCGAGCCGTAAAAGCGATGAATACAATTTACATGCAGGTAAAATACAATTTGGACTTTCATGACTGAATTTTCAGTTCTCTAATTGTTAACATTTTTAGTTCCTAAATGCAGTAATTTTTATAATTTGAATTGATATTAATTGTTTGTAATTTTATACTTTACTTACTATTCTCGAATTATTAAACCATTGCACACATAAAATATCGTTGGAGAACAATAATTATATATTATATTATGTACAATGTGGCCTTGCCTATAAAAAGGCCGCAACCGCTTTAGCTTGGCAAAGGAAGTCTCTGTAGAGCCGCACTTAAATATTTTATTCGTATTTATAAGTAGGCTTTGACCTTAATTTCACTACAAACGTTAACCATTGTTAGCCTTAAGAAACTCGCTTTTAGATTTAACAATGGTTAACTCTAAAAGCGTGTTTCTTAAGGCTAACAATTGTTAACTTTTCTAGTGAAATCAAGGTCTTGCGCTCTATTCTGAATTTTATTCCATTTAGCGCGACACATCGTACTATGTTATTTTTCCTAAGAACTAAGGTACGAAGTTACCTTTTGGCAACCACAGTCTATGCCAAACTGTAAACAACTATAAAATATAATTCTATCTACAAGAAGATACATGCGTGTCTCATTATAATTTATGGGATTTTCATTTATTACTTTAGTTTTGTTTTTCTAACCATTTCTGAAATAATCCAATTATTTCCCCACATTTTATTATAAATTAAAGGCAATTTTTATCATCAAATCAGTTTATTTTACCCTTCGAAATACAATATTTTTCAAGACTAGACATTTCTTAGTAGGCCCTAATTGTATCACTGTAAGCTATCTTGCCCAGACTACATTATTTGTTACTACTATTTTCAGTCAGTAACAACAGCCTCTGAATAAATCCTAATAACCATACTTAACACATTTATACAATCAAATACTGAAATATTACAGTCTTATACCATCACGACATTACTACATGCATATCAGCCTATACCGGCATATTCTATTGCGCCTATTTCTGCAAAATGAAAATTGTATCTACTGATTAAATATTGCAGTGTATACAACTGTGCACTTCTCTGTACACTATTTAATTAAAATTTAATTTTCAGATATAAAATGGACGGAACCAGCTCAATGTGGCTATTGCAGTGCAATTTTTAAGCAAAAGAAAAACCTCAAATCACACCATGACCTAAAGCATAACGATTATCCGTTATTTGCAATCCCAGTTGGCACTTATAATGTAATCAATAAAAAATACACCCTAAAGCAAATTTTAAATAATATATTGTTGATAAAAACTTTCCTTGAAAAATATTTTATACATTAATTGTGATTTTTAGAATTCTAAAACGTCAGATGTGGAACACACAATTGAAGGTTCAGTATCAAACGATCCAACATCAAGCTCTAAGAAAAGAAAACTTGACGAAATATCAGCAAAAACTGATCTTCAGAGCAGTGTCTCCAGGTCCTATTTAGAGTACAAAGTTGAAGAAATTCAAAATTTAGTTTCACAAATACTTCACAAAACTACTGTACATGAGAAAGCGTGTAAACGAGATGATTTTTCAGAATCTTGCAGCAAATTGCTAAAAAAGTCAAAAAGTATTGATGCAATTTTAGAAAATTTCACGTGGCTCAAAATGATTTACTCTTCAAGAGAAACTCAAAGTAAGAATATGTTTGATGGGCTTTATTGCGAACGATGCAACAAAGAAAGACCAGGTTGTGGAGTATTTTCTTACAGCTACGCACATGGGTCAAAATTTGATAAACATGAAACTCCTCATGTAACCCAGCCCGCAGCTTTTTTTCACCTAAAAGAAAACATTTTAGACCATGTAAACACCAAAACTCATCGCAGAGTTTTTAATTTGCCACAAATGACTGATAAAGTTAGTCAAAACAAAATACGTGATTCTCAGCTAATAACGAAAGATTTTATTGACGAAATGTTTGTTAACATTCAAGCAGCAATATTATCATTAAAGCCAAAGCCTATAACAGCAGCTCAGACAGTAAAAGAAATTAATGCAAGATCTGACCTCGAATCATTAATTTCTGGCTCAAAATCTGTAAATGAATTATTAAAAAACTGCTCCATTCTTAATATCTTTCCGGCCGTAGCAGAAGACGAGGAAATCAAAGAATACAGTGGTTTTACGTGTACTTACTGCTATTTTGGTTCGAGAGCTGGATTTTTTGAATACCTTTGCACAAGCACAGACCAAAAGAAATTTGAAAGATTAAAAACTAATATCAGACTTCATTTAAAAACAAAAACACACTTGAAAAACCATCCCGAAATGATTTGTAATTCTAATAAAAACGTTGAACTTACTCAAAAAAACCAGAAAATAGGAATGCTGCTTGGTAGGCTAGCCTATAAGGCGATAGTAAGTAACCAGAGTTACCGCAAATTTGAAGCAGAGGTAGCCTTTATGGCAAACGCTGGAGTAACCGTAGGGGAATTAAATCATTCCTACGAGTTTGTTAGAAAATTGCGGCCACACTTCTATCAAGCCCTAAAAGATCATTTAAAAAACATATTGATAACTCCCATGGGCGCAAGCGGCAAACCCTCGCCATTCACTTTGTACGCGGACAAAATGTCCCCATACGGGACGACATTTCAAATCATAGGGATCATAACAATGATTGCTGGAGAAAATAAAGCTATCGTCCTTTCAATTAGGCCCGTTTTCAACCACACAGCAGAAGCTATTGCGAAAGACCTTGTAAACACTCTTAACGAGTTGTACCCACCTGATGTTGCAAAAACATTACTAGCATCTCAGAGCTTCGACGGACAATACATCCGAATAGGTGTACCATTTGAAGTATTAAAACAACTAAAAATTCCATATGATAAGAAATTGCCAACTGAGCAACGTGAAAAGGAGTCTTGGATCACTCAATCTTGGGATATAATGCATCTTATCGAATTAGGTATTGCACTAAATTTCAGCTTTAAACGTATATTACTGTGTTGCATTCAAGAACCAAAATGTATTAGGGTGAGATTGCTTATACTGGTGATGATTGTTTTCTACTGGTGGAACACAAAAACGTGTACAATCCCTGAAAATTATCTCAAGAATCAACTTGAACTGAAAATTAAAAAATATTACTAAATTTTGATTCTACCTTCCATGAAAATTATTTCAAGAATTAAATCAAATTTAAAAATTAAAATTTCAGATTTAGACTCAGGGTAGTAAGTTTTAATTAAAAAATAATTACCAGAACAAATTTCGAAATTTTTCAAATGACAAAAGCAGAATTAAACATTTTAAAATATTTTCAAAATTTGAAAAATGTGTGTAGTCATCGTGCTTCTGGTTGAACTTACTACTCCGAGTCTGAATCTGAAACTATAATTTTCAAATTCGATTTGGTTGTTGAGATAATTTTTATGGCAGCAAGATTAAAAATTTCCAAATTTGGTGTGATAATTATTTTTCTATTTTAACCAACTACTGCGAGTCTGAATCTGAAATTAAAATTTTAAAATTTAATTTGGTTTTTGAGATAATTTTCATGAAAGCAAGGTTCAAAATTTTAAAATATTTTTAAAATTTCAAAATTTGGTTTAGTAATCATTTTATTGGTGAAACCAACTACTGCGAGTCTCAATCTGAAATTAATATTTCAAAATTCGATTCGGTTCTTGTGATAATTCTCATGGAGCCTACGCTTTTTTGTGTACCACCCGTGAAAAAAAATCACCGCCAGTATTTAAAGTCTCATGTATTGCACCAAGACTACAAACTCACTTGATCTAAAAAGTGAAGTTATTCTGAATAGTGCAGAACCAAAGTGACTCGAATATATTTTGCTTTATATGTCACAGTTAGCATCTAAATTTAAAATCTCTACAATGTTAATATGTTACTAATAATACTTTGCAGGTCTTATCTAATTTGGCTGAAATTTGGTTTTTTTTTAATTTTTTTTAAAAAAGCATTTTGAGAATCCTAAAAAAATTTTGAAGATTGATTTTCTTGGATTGACGTTTAAATATTATGTCTCTAATATATATATATATATTAATTTTAAAAAAAAAAGAAGGATAAGAAAAAACTAAATTTTATTAAATCCATTAGCACTCGCCCGGCCACAATTACAGTACCAAAGTTACAGAAATTTTGTTTTTGAACATATTTCATCGTATTTGTTTTTTTCTTCGAACTCTAAAAGACAAGTTTTGAATGCTATACATTTATACATACAATACATACATATATTTAAGTATTTAATTGAAACAAAATGCATTTTACAGGGGTTCAAGATGTCGAAAAGCTCAAAGATTTTAGATGGGTTAAATCCATTCAGCAAACTATAGTAGACATCAATAGATCTCATCAATACGGGAAGTCTTGGAACGAATTTCAAGATTGTGCAGAAGCGCTAGATATGCACGCGCTCCGGCCGGGGTCGTTCTAAACGACTAGATTCGCTGCATACAGGTTCCGCGTCTATAAAAAGTTCGAGAAAATGTTCAACGTGACATTTTTGCAACTCTCAAAAGAAGAAAATTCTGAACTAAAGAGGATAAATAATGCAGAATTCTGCCTCTTGCTATCAGCGTTAGTTGATATATCTACGGTTTTGTCAATTATGTCAAAATCCGTACAAAAGTCTACATCTTTTTGCTGGGAATCAGATATTGCGTTGGAAAAAGGATTAAATAGTTTAAAAGCCATGTCTGAAGCGTTTTGCGCGCCAGGTTCAGAATCAAGTTGTGAAAATTTAGTGAGTTTTACGGATGCTGTATCATTATTACAAAAAGATGGAACCTTCCAATTAGCCCCAGTGTATACACAGAAGGAAATACCACACAATACACGCTCACAAGCAGATAATGCAATACCCACAGATTTAGACTCTTTGATTTCAAAAGTTGGAAAGCGTTTAGGTAAATATGTAGGAGCAATAAAATCGTTTATTTCAGAACGTTTTACTAAAAACCACACTCAACGGGGGTTTTTACTAGCAAGAGAGTTGTTTTCTCGAGACGAGATTATGTTTATGCAGGGTTTGATCCAGAATCATTATTTGAGTATGCTCAAATGGCCAAAAATGCAAACTATATTGCTGATATCCCAGAAGAACAACTAGATGTTGAGTACTCAGTTTTTACAGACATCGTACATAATCGCTACAACGACGAAGGTGTTTTTACTTCAGAAGTACAATTTTATCGTGAAATGTTGCTCTCTGACAGTATACTAGAAGAATGCAGGAATATTGCTCATCTTCTTTCAGCGGCGTTAGTGCGGAATAAATCCGAAGCTATAGCAGAAAGTATTGGATCAACAATAAGTAATCATTTGTCGCATCGATGCATGTTGAAAAACGAAACACTTAATGAAGAAATATTTCTACATCATAATTCTGGCCAGTATAACCGTGCCTGTAACTGGATAGTTGAGAAAGCTCTTAATTCATATTCTGAAGAAAAAGATTCAGATTTACGATTTTTAAGGACGTCGAGAAAATCAAAACTAAAATCAGTGGAAACTTCAATTATCGTGGATAAAATACATAAAATTAATCCATTATTACCAATTCCAAAAGAGTTTGCTGTTCGTGAGCTTCTGAAATGCGATTCGCATAGCACTAACTAATCAGTATTTATTACCTTAATTAATTGTAACGATTAAATCAACCCTTAAACATTACAGCTACCAGTAGAAATTACAATATTAGATATAAACATCTGTATTATAAAAATTATATGAAAACAAGTACAAGAAATAATAATTGATTTAGTCATTTAAATTCTCTAGTACTCCACAACATTTTTAATTAGAAACAAGAACAAAAATCAAATTTGGAAATAAATGTGTAGCACCTAGCCAAAATTAAATTTTAAAAAATTATAATTACTGAATCAATAATTTTAAATAAGAAAATTAAAAATTAAATTAAATTTGTCTAAATATGTTGGTAAAAATTGATTAAGAACAATAGAACTACATACATAAGTAGTATTTTAGGCCTTACGAACCAAATCCATTAATACGAAATTTATTAGGCAAATCAATTAGTTTAACACGAAATAAAAACTAACAATAGATTAGCAAACAAATTGATTTACGTCGTATGTAAGACCTTGATTTCACTAGAAAAGTTAACCGCTGTAAGTCTTAAGGATCTCGCTTTGAGATTTAAAAATTGTTAAAGTTAAAAGCGAGAACCTTAAGGCTAACAATGGTTAACTTTTCTAGTGAAATTAACGTCTGACTTTTAATAAATAAAAATGCTTAAAGTGACAGTTTTGACTGTCAAATTATTACAATATTTTTGTATAGGGAATTGAATATTGTTGTTGATAAATACCAAAACCTTTTAAAATTATCTGTAATTACTGACAACTTGAATATTGCTTTAGTAAAGTATATATTGTATTCACGGTCAAACATTTTAACTCCTTTCACACAGTTTTGTATTGGATGATTAATGAGATCCCTGCACTTTTACAGCACGCGGTGGGGCGTAATCAATGAATTGATGCGACTGTTTTCTCATCAGTTTCATATTTGTAGACAAAAAATAGATAAATTGCCTCTCCAGTAAATAGCATTAGCGAAGTTTTTATTTATGTTATCCAAGCATAAAAAGGAAACTATAGCTCCAGAGACTGACACTCTTTTACATTATGCACATTGTTTAAATGCAAAGATGCATAGCTACAAACATGAATTTTTCAATGCCACACTAGAAAGTGAATTAAACTAAAAAAAAGTTTTGGCACCAAACAAGATACTACTATAAACTTAAAAATCAAAAAGTCGATTTTTTAAACTTTGGCGGGCAACTGTGAGCGAACGGCGCAAAATGCGACCGAGTTGCTTTAGGGTCGTAGTACACTAAGGTGGATAAATCAATTGCAGCATGTGGTTTTAAGATCTATGAGTGCTATACGGTGTGCTTTCCTTGTCAGTATTCGGTATTTCTAGCCACTATCCTGAATTAAGCATTTAAAGTCAGGGCAAGCTATAAATAATATATAAATGGGGTGTTGTTTGATAAGTCTTGCCTAGGCCGGAAAGTCTTGCCCCAAACGGAAAGCCATGCCCCCAACGGGAAGTCACGCCCGGTTCAAAAAATTCAGTTTTTTAAATTAGTGGGATTGGGAAGCCTCCTAATGAATGTGAATGTAAAATGAAGAAGAAAAATGCAGACAATGTAAATGTTCAGGTAAGGTAGGTTCAGTTTAGCTGTCAAGAACAGTAATTCAATGCTCCACTTGTCCGGCTCTGTCTTATTTTATCTTCTTTTTTTCAAAAATCCCTTGTAAGTGATTTTTTCTTTTATCCACATAATCCCTTTTAGCGGTTCTCTTGTAACCGGATAATTTTAACATTAAAACATAAACTGGCCAACCTAACACTTCAAATCTGTCCCGTTTAGGCGGTTTTCCCTATTAACAGAATCCCTGTTAAGTGAATTTGTCTGTAAAGGAGGCATCACATAGACTTTGACGGACGTACGGATTCCTCCTCCGACCAAAATTTGATCCGTATCCGGCAGCACCTATCACATTGATCATCCTCCGTCTCCGGCCGGCCGCCTCATCCGGCCAGTTTCATCCAGCAGGAGCAAAGTTGAAATCTATTGAGTTCTACTTTGATCCGTGAACGGATGCGTTTTATGCTTCGCGGCAAGGAAACTTTAACTTGTTCATTCCTTGAACATTCTTCGTATTATACTGTAACGCTGCCGTCATGGTAAAATCTCAAAGCTCAACGCGCTCAAACTCAAACTCTTCAAATAAGATTATTTGCAAAAAACAAAATTAATTTACACTGGTGGGTTAGTAGTATATAGTTGTAATTCACATATTGCAGTTATATCTGATTGTTTTGCAAATTCAAAAATAGTTTTCCTGTGGAATATATTTAAATCTAAGTCAGTACATTTTTGAAATTCAAATATCATGCAGATTGCCCTACTGCACATTGAGGTTTATAAATTCCAGAATCCTTGTATTACTGGGCGGACTGTCCCGATTTAAGTTTCAATGTCCAGTTGTCAGTGTCACTCCTAGCTCCTAATAATAAGGGTGAAAATTGTCTCGATTTCAGTATGATCATTTGTCACACTCATATATTTCCCATTCCGTCCTAATATTTCCTTATAACTTAAGTAAACCTCGTTGGGTAGGTACATCTATTCATGAACACCAAGCACTGTGAATATATTATATGTTAGTAAATTATAAATCAGGACTAGTGCACTGAAATTGTGAAATATTGTTAATCTATATTGTTATTATTTCATATACTTCCAAGTGTATAGTTTTCAATACGTTTTGACTTCACAATAAATCACAATAACAATAAAAATTCACTATTTCAGTGCACTAATCAGGACTGCTTCGTACAGTATCGTTATACCCACATGTTGCAAAGTGACTATCTCTGTACTTTCTATCTGCATTTTATTAGGTTCTAGTCTCTTGTAAATTATGTCGTTCATGATAAAAAATTGTTTATCTAAAATAATTCAACTTAAAATTAAAATGGTCAGTGATTGGGGAAACGTGCTACACTTAGGTCAGAAGGCGAACCGTCGTCCATTTAACTACATTTCAGTCGTTCATAATATAGGAACTGTAATTAATTATAGATTAAATTATGGGTAAACCAATTTTTGTAAATCACTTTACAAAATTTGTGTATTTACATAAGATACGTGAGTACATAAAAATTAAAAACAGATTTATTTAATGAACAATATTTTCTAGATTCAGAAATAGATTGAATTCCCGCATTTTGAAATTCATGAGACATTTTCCTTGGTTGTTAGTTTATTTTTACTTTTTGTCCGTGTCCAATCAGTCCAATGTGATAGGGCACTGACGGATACGGATGACATTTTAAGTGCTGGATGGTTTGACCCGTCATCCGGCAAAAATTCGTCCGTCCGTCCGACCGAACCAACCTTTTGTGATAGCTCCTTAATAGGTTTAGGTACCGTGTGCTTAAATTATTTTTAGTTACGTTATGTTTTACTTTTTTTCTACCTTTTAACTAAGCACAAAATGTCCGCCGTTACTTATCGGGGGGAAAATGTCCAGGGGGAAAGTGACCGGGGGGACAATGCCCAGGGACAATTTGTCCGCCAACCCAGCAGAACAGTAAGTTTCTCATTCTGAGCCGAATTCTAAGGCAAAAGTTGCATCCATGCCCATAATAATAATCATTCTAATAATATTCTGGCTCCGCAACGGCTATAATGTCAGCGCTAGGAGTCGTTTTTGTAACACCATTATAAACACTAACAAAAATTATAAAATTCCACTACCACGATTGATAAATACTGTAAAATTCCACCCCCACCGCTACCATACCCCCGCTAATAAACACTGTTGAATTTCACTTTCACCATTTCCCCTTCAGTTTCACTTTTTAATCAATCGCGGTAGTAGTACATACACACCTGGTCAATATAAACAAAGCATGTACAGGTAATTTCCGATGAGGTTATTTACAATAAAATTGAATAATTGAATTACACTCACGAGGGGATTATTAGATCCAAATTTTAACAAAAAATTTCCCAATGGGGCTCGGTTCCACCTTCCACCCTGCAATTTGAAGTATAAGTTAAATAAATAAATGTTAAAATTTATGAAGTTGCTTTTTTCTATTATTTTTATTTTTACGTTTTCAATAATAATTTGAAAATTATCAAGTAGCTACTTTTTAAAAATAAAAATATAAAAATAATACTAGTGTTTTACCCACCTGAAAGACATCGTTAAACCTAAACATGTACTAGTCAGTTGACTGCACTATGGGCTGGTGTACCCAGGGAAACTAGAACCTCTGGAAGTCAACAGTAACATTCAGTGGAAAACCTCCTTGATGGGGCTCATAATATAGTCTGGTCGGCTGGTGAATGCTGGTGGGTTGGCTGCCTAGTTGGATCATCTTGAATCCAAAATTATGAGAAGCGCGTATAAAAATCCTGCTGTGATAAATCGTGTGAGTTACTCATGTTAGTCATTAGTGAATAATTATATTATCTGTTCTGGTACATAAAACATAAGACATTGAGTTATCTATGCACAGCCAAAAAATTCTTTATTATCCTCTTACCCGTCAAACTCACTCCTGTCCATGTAAGAACCGGCAGAAAATGTGTGACAATAACACACGGTATTGTCTAAAAGTACGTTTGTCATTTCCATTTTCTGTATATTTTTCCTTCAGGACATCCCAGGAACCAGCACCATACCAAATCAGCAGAGCATCTCAATTAGTGCAATAGTAAAATAGTTGATAGTTAATAGTCCTGGTGAATAGAGACTGAGAACTGAGACTATTGAATTGGCTGTATTTTAAAATGGGGGAAATGAGAGAATTAAATGCTGACTGTCCATTAAAAAATCGATGTGTAATTGAGAACGGAAACTCCCCTGGATAATGACTGTAATCGTATTGGAAGGAGCACACCCGTAGTATGCTGGCGTCTTGAATCCGTTTCTGCTCAAGATTGAAAGCTCAAGTTCTCTCAAATTTTATCAAACTTTAAATTTATTCAAGAAACATTGTGAATGCGATGGAGGACGAGGACTAGGAAACTGGGAACGCAATACAAAATATTTGTGTACCTACTTTATAAATGTACCAAAATAGCTTATCTGCAATTTTCAACGCTTCACATAATTTACGCTTCGCTGCATTTAAAATGTAACGTGTGACTTTTATTGCCTCTTCCAGAAATATTTAATTGTATCGTGTAGATATCTAGAACCTAGGGGAGGTGATCAACTTTTAACTTATCTGCAATTTTCAACGCTTCACAGAATTTACGCTTCGCTGCATTTAAAATGTAACGTGTGACTTTTATTGCCTCTTCCAGAAATATTTAATTGTATCGTGTAGATATCTAGAACCTAGGGGAGGTGATCAACTTTTAACTTATCTGCAATTTTCAACGCTTCACAGAATTTACGCTTCGCTGCATTTAAAATGTAACGTGTGACTTTTATTGCCTCTTCCAGAAATATTTAATTGTATCGTGTAGATATCTAGAACCTAGGGGAGGTGATCAACTTTTAACTTATCTTTATGCATAGGAGCAGAGAAGTCGGCTACCACGGGTTACGATTTACGCAATTGGCGAGCGTGTAGCGTAGGCTGACGGAGACATACACTGAGCACACCAACCTTAATTAAAAAAACCCAAACCAAAGTAACTAACATACATAAAAATCCAATTACCTATATAATTATATTATGCTTTCACCTTCTTTTATTATAATTTATAGTTGTTTTCCTTCATTTGAGTATAAGAAAGAATGAAAATTTCTTACCTTGACTTGAGCAGTGTGAGCGTATGGCGTGAGCTCAAGAGGACATGCCACGGCCATGACCACCACGAGCCAAAATTTTCTCCAATTGATTGGAAAACAAAATTTTCAGCTTCAGCTCACACCACAGCTCAAGCCAAAGGGTTTTTACCTTCATGCGCCGATCTCTTAACATGTACGTTCTAAGGCGTAGGATTAATGGGAGGTAACACAAATGACGTCATTGATTATACACCACATTATATTATTTAGTTGACCTATTTGATTTTATATATAAAGCTTTAGATGATAGTAAATCCTATGTAATAGTAGTTATGCTTGATTTGAGCAAAGCCTTCGATTTAGTTGATCATAATATACTAATCAGTGAACTACTTGAAATAGGAGTTGATACATGTGATGTTAAATGGCTGGAAGACTTCTTACATAATAGAGCTCAATGTGTAAAAGATGGGCAACAATTGTCAGATTTCAAGTCAATTTTTAATGGTACGCCACAGGGTACAAAGTTAGCTCCACTATTATTAATTGTTTTAATTAATAAATTAATTACTAATTTTGAGAAAAAATATGGAAATATACCTGATGGAGTAAAAAATTGTTTAAAGGGATATGTCGACGATATGACACTTGCTGAAAAGGTAAAATTTAATAATAATCCCTGTATGCAACAATATTTGAATGATTTATATTACTGGGCTAGGGAACTTAAAATGAAATTAAACCCTATCAAATGTTGTGTTATGATAATGGATTTCAATAAAGATAAGCGCTACAGTAATTGTGAATTTAAAATAGATAATGTTACTTTACCAGTGGTTGAATCTTCCAAACTATTAGGTGTTGTAATTAATAACAGAGCTAATTGGACAGATAATGTTAAGGCAATTGTTTGTAAGGCCTCCAAAAAAATATTTGTACTACGTAAACTTAAATACCATGGGTTTACCACAATTCAGTTACTTTCTTCATACAAAACTTACATTCGACCCAATTTAGAATATGCATCAGTGTTGTGGTCTAATGGGCTTACAAAAAAACTTATGAAGAAAATTACTTCCATTGAAAAAAAATGCTTAGGTATTATACTTAACACATATGTTAGTGATAGTAATTACTCCAACATTTGTAAAAAGATAAAATTTGAGAAGTTAGAAAGTAGATTTAACACGTTCCTTTGAACTTCGGTAATAAAGTAATTAAGTCGAGTAGATATTGTTGTTGGCTTAAACCATATGAGAAATGTAAAGTAAGACCGGATAGGCTAAAGAATAAATATAACATAATTTACTGCAAAACTGAAAGGTACAGAAGTTCTACTATCCCTTCCTTAATTAAAACTCTTGTTCAGAAATAATAGAAACCTACTATTTAATATTTTACTACTCTTTCTCACTGCGCTTGATAAATGCCGCGTGAACCTCTTCCTTTTTTCTTAAGTAGTAAGTATAATAAGATATGTAGAGACTAACAATACTTAAATACAAAATTGTCATTGGTTAAGCTGTCCAAAATTAAGTGTATACTATTTTCGGTGTGGTTTGAACAGACTCTGTGACCATCCTGTGTTATGTATAACGTAATCTGATGTTTTCTTTGATTGAATAAAAATCCAAATAATAATAATAATAATAATACACGGTGGTCAGATCGTCAACTTATGACACGTAATGTTAAAGATAGCCATTTACTATGGTTACAATGGGGGTGGGTGGGTTTCAAAAATCAAGAATTTCTGTGACGCCATTTACGTTAGCCTCCAAGACGTTAGTTTTTGACACAGCATGTTTGTCCATCAAATTTTGTTTGTTTCGCTCCTTTTGTTTCAACATCAACCCACCGTAAGTCGTTGTCATGCTAACAAAAAGCCATATAATGAGTGTTAAAAAAGGCCGTCTAAAAGCTCTCTGTGCCCCGTCCCATAATCTTCTACCTATTGTCAGCTGGGAAGGTGGTCAGCTGGGGGGTGGAAGTGCAATTTGGATGCCATGGGCGGAGACAATGAATCGACGGCACCACCTTCCCAGCTTTCTCGACTTTTGACATGAACAATAAGTACCGGTAAGTACTTACAAAGTAAAAATGTTTTAGGGGGTTTTCAAAATGCACATTTCCCATTGTACAGGTATGTAAATCTAAAATGTATTTAAATTACAGCATATTTCCTTGAAATAATAAACTTGTATAAATATTAATATAATGCAACTATTTTTTTTCTTATCATCCAGCATGCGGTGCATTTTTAGCCGATTTAAGCAGAGCCTAAAGGTGAATTGTGAAGCTGAACAAGTTCAATAAATCGCATAAGTTTATAATTATATTACGTGCCTACTTCATGCTATTTTCCTATTTTTTTGTTCAGCAGTTGTTTTTCCATTTATATTAATTTTATTAATTATATTTATTATAATAGTGTAATACTAATTCCAAATTTGATTATAAATTGAAATCAGTTCAAATTTGTGTGCATCATTTATATTCTTTGCCTACTGATTAATTTTTGAACTACATTTATATGTTACAGTAACACGCATAATTTATATACTACAAAATAATGCACCGTATACTGAGTCCTGTGTGCTATCCTCGTTGGACGACATTGCCAAGTTTATTTTAATAAAGTTGTCTTTCTCTAAACATATAATAATAATTTTTATAATATTTATAATTTAATTTGGTACCACTACTGCTCATACTTCTCATCATAATTATCAATGTTTTTATTATTAAGGGTGGGCCTGGCAGGTTAGGTAGTTACTCAATACATACACCTGCCGGTAATTTCGTGAGTGAAGGACGTACGGAGTTTTTGCTGTGAAAAAATTAGTTTTTTTTGTGTGTGTTTGTTGTGTGAGAGTGAGAAGAAACGGGAGTTAGGATGGAGAATTTGCCGGAGATCAAGCAGAGTAAGGTGGCTTCTTCAGGTAATGGCTCTTGTGTCCGATACCCGGGTTTTTCTATGTAGTGGGGGTGTTTTATTTTTGTATATAAATATCTGTAGAATAGTGTGTAGAATATACGGGATGGGCTGGGGCCTGGTTTCTCAATATCTGGCTACAGGCCCTCTCGTTAAAATTTTTATAAGATTAGTTCGTCGGTTGGTGGGTAGATGGCACTCCCGATGCTATTTAAGGATCGCAACTGACGATGTGTCAAGGGCATGTTTTTTGTGTGATGAAATAAATGACAGGCGGGAATTCAAAATTCGATTTGAACTTCTTGCCTGTCTTATTATTATGAGATTTATTTATGCCAGGGGCACCCACTATGCACAAACTACGTGTAAATGGAACTGGTTGTGGCATAGTTATTGGATGGTAGTGTACTCGTCTGCTGTATGTATATGGGTATGGTTTATTAGGTCACCGTGTACTGAGTCGGGTATGTATGTCCTGTCACTACTCACATGTGATTGGGATGTACCAGGACACGGTATATGGGACTACTATAGAGTAAGGGTCCATGTCAGGCCTGCATGTTGGGGTCCTGCTGAATGTATTTATCTAGTCCTATACTATATAGAATGGAACAAAATTTCAGATGAGGGGCTGGGAGGAGGGGCTGCTGCTGCGGTTGGGGCTGCAGTGGAGGGGCAGGGTGTGGTTTCCCGAGAGTTGGAACTAGCACTTTTGGGGGACTCATCAAATGACTCTAACTCAACTTTTACGTCTATGGCTAGCCTTGGGGGAGATGGTGCTGATGCTGTAGATGTTTCGGAAGGGGGAGGGGTCAAGGGGGTGGGGGTTGTTACTGACAGGGTCAAAAACCTGAAGTTGAGAGAAAATGAGGGATTCAAGGTAGGATCTGGACCTGGGCCATTGTTTGTGGCGTTGGGGGGGAATACTCCCAAAAATACCGGGGAGGGTGGGGGCGGATCGGTTGCTAGAAATCTCCTGGTGCCTGTTCGCCCGTCTTCTGTAAAGCCAATAGGCACCCCTGACACTCGGAGCCCGGCTCAGGTTAGGAAAGCCTACCAGAATAGGAAGAAGAAGGAGCAGAAAAGGAAGAAGAGGGTTCTGCAGAATAGTGGAGGTGGGGCGGCTGATGGCAGCTCTACTATGGCTGCAGCGGGATCCGGGGGTTCTCCTGTGGAGGCAGCTCCTAAGAAAGCCTTCAGAGATAGGGATCTCGCCAAAAGGGAACAGCGACATAATGTTGTGTTGGGTGATGAGGGCGCGGGTAATGCAGGTCCTGCTGCGCAAAGACTTGTGGATGGCGTCACTGGCTGTCTAGTGCCTCCTAGTAATGAGAACTCGGTTCTTATTGGTCTAGTAGGCATGCCGGAGAATGAGAAGGTGTCGAAGGCAATGTTTCAACATTTTAAAAATGAAATGATTGCGCGAGTGAATAAGGTGGTGGATTCTGCAGGCACTGGTTGTTGCAGGTTTAATGGGATCTACTTGGTGCAGGGGCGGATTCGAATAGATGGCGAAAATTCGGCTGCTTGTGCATGGGCTGGCGCTGCTAGTGAATGCATAGTTTGGGGGAGTGTCGGGAGAGAGAAGAAATTCTTTCCTGGTGCGCTCCCTGTGGCTGCAGTAAAGAGGACCAAGTTGAGGGTGGAAGTGGAGGGACAGGGATCTGCAAAGAGCATGTGCGATGCTTTTGCGGAGTTCCTAGTCCTTCTGAGAGATCGCAATGCGAGGTTAGTCACGAAGTCGTGGTTGCCGGTGTCGTGGAGGTCAATAACCAAGCTCGGACAGCCTTTACAGGTCTGGCATTTTACAGCAGATGTGGATACTGTGAAGTTCCTGTCCGAGCTTGGTTTTAAGCTCCACTTCGGTCTGGGTATGGTCTTGTTTGAGGTTATGAGCGGGGCGGGGGCTGAGGGCGGAGGTGCTTGAGGGTAATAACTCTTAACATCGGGTCGGGTCAACAATCTGGGAGGGTCTCTTCCATGGCCCTTTCCACTATTGATCTGACCCAAATTAACATGCACCACTCAAAAGCGGTGGCCTTGAGCTTATGCGGTCTCCGCGATAGAGTGGTGCGACACGAACGTCGCCTAAATGGCACCACTGCTCAAGGTCGTCCAGTCTGCGCTCATATTTGTCTCATACAAGAATCGTACTGTTATAGAGGAGCTGTGAGGGGTCTGGGTAAGTCTGATCAACTTTTTGTTTCTAATTTGCATGCTGTACCGCGCTCATGTGTTCTGATATCTAGAAATGTTAAGGCTCATTTGCTAGTTGAGTTTACTGACAGGGATACGGTCTCTGTTTTAACGTGGTGGGGTAAGGGTCCGATGGTCTTTGCCTCTGTGTATATGCCGGGTGAAGCTGCTGATCCTCCTGGGGATCTGGTGCGCAAGCTGGTTGACTATTGTCAAGTCAAGAAACTGCCCCTCATCATGGGTACTGATGCTAATGCACATAACATGGTGTGGGGCAGTACCGACACTAATCGCAGAGGTGAAGTACTGTTTGACTACATTATGGCAACTGACCTTTCGGTTGTGAATCAGGGTAGTGCTTCTACGTTTGTTGTAGCAAATAGGAGTGAGGTTATTGACATCACGCTGGCAAATAGACTAGCTGAGGCATGGGTTGATGGATGGACTGTGTCGGATGAGGAATCAGGGTCTGATCACAGGTACATTCGTTTCCGTGTTACAGCTGGTCTGCCAGTGGCTGTTCGCTGTAGAAATATTAGGAAAGTGGATTGGAGCAGATATTCCGCTTGTTTAAGGGAGAGAGTTCCTATAGTTACTGATGGGCAGCTGTACAGTGTTGATGATGTCAATGCTGAGGCGGCTGCCATTGGTAAGGCTATGATGAACTCTCTTGATGAGGTGTGCCCGCTAAGGACATATAAACGGCGGGATAGGGTGGCGTCGTGGTGGACGAATGAGCTCACAGCTCTTCGTGTGGGTGTAACCACTCTCTTTAAGAGAATGGGTCGTCATCAACGCGACCCTGTCCTATGGAGGGAGTATAAGGAAGCTCGCAATGTTTATTTGTCTGCTGTGCGATGTGCAAAAAGAAGGTCATGGACCGATTTTTGTAGTGGGGTAGGTAAGTATGGAGATGCTGTGAAGTGTCTGCGGAGCCTGGAGGGTGATGTGATAAGGATACCAGGGTCAATTCATGATGATGTTACAGATAGGTCTACGACGTCTATGGATGAGACTCTGGACGTCCTTCTTCGGCATCACTTTCCTTGGCTAGATGTGGGGGAGGGGCATCATATTGAGCACGGTATGCAATCTCTAGGATTGCATAACTGCTCAGAGATTGTCACTGAAAGGAAGGTGCAGGCTGCTGTGTGGAGTTTCAGTCCGTACAAGTCTGCGGGGGCTGATGGTATCCAACCTGTGCTGTTGCAGAGGAGTTTACCGGTGATTATGGGGCGGTAAGTTGCTCTGTATCAGGCTTGCCTGGCACTGGGTACTGTACCGCTGTGCTGGAGAGTGGCTAGGGTGGTATTTCTACCGAAGCCAGGAAGGGGGGATTACTGTAAGGCCTCTTCGTGGAGGCCAATACAGCTAGCTCCTGTTTTGTTGAAGGTCCTGGAAAGACTGGTAGATGGGCACATTAGGACACCTGAGTTGGAGAGCAAGCTCAGAGCTAATCATCAGTTTGCGTACTTGAGGGGTCTGTCCACGGATGCGGCTATTCATAGGATAGTTGCGTATGTGGAGAGGGCCCTTGAGTCGGGACAGATGGTCCTGGGTGCCTTTGCCGACATTCAAGGGGCCTTTAATAATGTATTATTCAGTGCCATATCTTTAGCACTGGATAGGTTTGGTATTTGCTCTTTGTTAAGGAGGTGGATCGACTTTAGTCTTAGACACAGAAAAGTGGTATCTGAGATTAGTGGTTGTTCTAGGGAACGGAGTGTAGAGAGAGGGTGTCCGCAAGGTGGGGTAATATCACCTCTTTTGTGGAACCTAGTCATGGATGGTCTCTTGACTAAGCTTAGGTATAGGGCGTCGTCTACTCTGTCACAGGGGTATGCCGATGATACAGCGGTTCTTCAAAGCGGCAAGGTGCTTCGCACACTCACTCAGCGCGTCACTGATGGTCTAGATATCATCAGTGACTGGTGTGTGGGAGTGGGACTTCGCCTCAACGCTGAGAAGACTGAATTGATACTGTTTACTAAGAACACTAGGTTATGCTCTAATCCTGTTAGGTATAGGGGCGTGAACCTGGAGATTCGACGTACAGTGAGGTATTTGGGCGTTGTGCTTGACAAACACCTGACGTGGATGCCACACTGCAAGTCAGTGGAGAGAAGGACACAAGTCATGTTTGCCAGATGCAAACGTATGGTCGGTAGGAAATGGGGTCTATCACCCACGGTGTCTAGATGGACCTATACTGCCCTTGTTCGTCCGGTGATGGAGTATGGGGTTGTGGCTTGGTCTCCTGCACTGGAGAAAAGCTCGTATGTCAAATTGTTGTGTAAGGTACAGCATCAGGCGTGCCTTATGATAACTGGAGGGCTTCGATCAACGCCAAGGGCGGCGATGGAGTGTATTGTGGGCCTTATTCCTATAGACATATGTCTTAAGGGTGTGGCCGTGAGGTCTATGCATAGGCTTAAAACGAGGGGTTTGTGGGTAAAAAACTCTCTTTTTGGGGGCTCAACTAGTCACACTGTAATCTGTGAGAGGTGGGGATCCTGTGATCCCCTTCTACAGATGCCAGTGGACTGGATGTATAAGAGCCTGGAGAATAGGAGGTTCGTTGTTGAACTCGGGTCGAGGGAGGACTGGGCTTGTGATGAATCTCTTGCAGGGTGTGGGCTGGTTTGCTTTACTGACGGCTCACGCGATGGTGACGAGGCTGGATGTGGGGTTGTAATTGAGGACAGAAACCGGGGTGTAACTATTTTGGCTTCGTCCGTGTATCTTGGGGCTGATGCCTCTGTATTCCAGTGTGAGATCCTTGGCATCTCTTTGGCAGCACATTGGCTGCTGGAGTTTGGCCCAAGAGATCTCCCTGTCAGGGTTTTCAGTGATAGTCAGAGTTCTTTGCGAGCACTGTCGAGGCCTTACACTGTCTCGAGTGTTGTATGGGACTGTTACACTAACCTAAACAGACTGGCTGAGAGTGGTCGTGAGGTGGTGTTAATATGGATTCCTGCGCATTCGGGTTTTAGGGGTAATGAGGAGGCGGATAGGCTAGCGAAGGCCTCGTATGATGGAAGTTGCGCTAAGCAGTTTGGTCCTAGGCCAATTGTTCCAGTCCCTCTCTCCGCTGTCCATGGTGCTATTGTGCGGTGGACTAGGCGTGAGCATGAAAGACAATGGACTGGACTACGCAACTGTAGGCAGGCCAAGCTATGGATTTCGGCACCTTTGTACGGCAATGCGTCATTGGTACGATGTCCTAGAAATCAATTAAGATGGTTGATTGGGCTAGTGACGGGGCATGGGGCTTGGGGTGCTCATGGTTGGAGAATTGGTGTGTTAGACTCCCCTACGTGCGTGCACTGTGGGGAGGAGGACGATACACCGATACACTTTTTGACTGTGTGCCCTGCCTTTGTACTTGAGAGAAACCTCTATCTAGGGGGGTGTCTTATCACGTTGGAGATGTTGGGTCAAGCGTCGGTGGCTCATTTAGTGGCGTTCGCGCGCTCTACGGGCAGGCTTACGGTTTGACTTGCGCTCTCTTCTACTGCTACTTGAGGGGGAGTCTGCAATAGGCCATTATTATAAAGGCCTCGGCGGCGTTGGTCTCTTGAGACCAGACCCCTGTGAACTAATAATAATAATACTCAATACATAATATTTATTAATCATTCAATGAATAAGTTCGTTCATCTCCATGGGTATCATTTTTTTTATTTTTTTAGACCAAAATGGTACACGATTTTATTCAAACTTGGTCGACTGATAAAAAATGTTCTTCACCTCGAAAAAATAAAAATATCAAAATATTGAAGAAATCGCCAAAAATTATTCTGTGAATATTTTTTGTAATGGTCTTTTTGTGGGAGTCTGTAAAATACGAAGAATTTAAAAACAAATGAGATTTAAAATTTCAAAATTTTTATTTTTTCAATATTTTTGAGACACCAACGCTTGTTCCGTCAAAATTTTGGAAAACAAAAAATTTTGAAATTTTAAATTTCATTTTTTTTTAAATTCTACGTTTTAAAATGGGTTTTTGTACAAAAATTTCCAGAAATTGTGCTAAAGATGTGTTTTAAAAAAATAAAAAAATAGGATTAAAAAACCATTTTAAGGCCTTTTCAGTTTTTTCGAAAAAATGTTTTACCGAACGAAACTCATTACGCGCACCATGTTGTTAAGCCATTCTAAGTTTTTTTGGACGCTCTTTTGGAAAAATAATATCTCATTGAAAATCTCGCTAATGGTTTGGCGAGTTGTGCTCGTAAGTGAAGCCTAATTTAGGGTGGGCGTTGATCTCAAAATCGTTACAGTACATGCGGCGTGCTTCCTGCGTCAGACACACAGCTAGAGTTATTCAGTTTGATCAACGGATCACTGTAGCACCAGTAGCCCTGGAGAAGATGTGCAAATCTCATGTCAAATTTTCTTCCTGTTTATTTGGCAAAATTTTCCAATCAGTGGTTGACTAGCATGAAAACAATTCTCTGATCCAGCGCAGTGTCAGTCATGTCATGTCATTCCGTGTCAAAAGCTGGAGGTTGTGTCGGATTTCGTAACATTACAGTCACTAATGCAATAGTGAAATCTCGTTATAACGGTTTCTCAAGGGATACAGTGATTTTAGCCGTTGTAGCGAAGTACCGTTGTAACGTTACAACGGTTTATAACCGCTGTAAAGTGACATACGCTTTTTGCATTGAAAATAGGTTTTCGGCGATTTATATCTTCTGCAATAATGGATGATCCCGCATAAAAATTGTCATAAATAGTATGAATGATGTAGTGCAGATGGGGAACATGTAGGAAAAATATTATTGCAAAACCAAACCCGTTGTAAGAAATATATATTTAATGCAAACAACGCTGTGCGGTCTCACGGTTTTGCCCGTTGTATCGAGTTCACCGTTGTAACTTTAACCGTTGTAAGAGTAAAACTCTAGCATTGTACAGCATAGGCTTCTTGCCGGGGCCGCTGATTTTAACCGGTATACCGAGATAACCGTACTACAGCAGGCCGTTGTAACGCGATCACACTGTATTGTAAGTTATACTGTATGGATATCGCAGTACTTATTGCTATATTTGAATGCATATTGCATTGATATCAGTCCCTTGAATATTCGATATACTGACAAATTCACTTACTTAAGAATTTAATATAATATACGGTATATCTACAGTATATTTACGATACAAAAAAAAATCCGTTGGGAATTTCGGAATATTGATCATACAATTCAACATTTAACCACCACCACCATGGGCACCGGCACCAGCACGAACACTGCTAAACTCAAAAACCAACATTCAACACATTGTCCAGCATTTTTAAAAGCATATCACCGGAATCAATATACCCACGTGCAGGCCGCCCAGGCTCCGGCACTACTCTACTGACTGTGAGCGCCGAAACCGAACCCGAATCCGACTACCGTCACCGTCTCACACGTCAAGTACCTATATATGTAATTATATTCATAAAATGTGTCTAAAATACTTGGGTAGAGTACGCGCTGCACGCATAATATCAGTAATAATAATAATGAACCTACCTCCCTCTACAGATATTTAGACATGCATGTTGTGTCCTATTGAATGCTAAATTGTTCAAGTTCATAAATATATTACCCTAAAGATCTATAGATATATGCTCTGCATGGACCTCTATGAAATAAGAATCCGTACGATAACAATAGAAAAGTGTGTGACTACCATGGATTACAATCGGAG
This sequence comes from Dicyrtomina minuta, assembly GCA_949802685.1. NCBI lineage: Eukaryota > Metazoa > Arthropoda > Collembola > Symphypleona > Dicyrtomidae > Dicyrtomina > Dicyrtomina minuta. The sequence continues at coordinate 60,743,460 of OX461808.1, read as the reverse complement.
GAACTGTGTGTCCATAAGTTCCAGAAAATGGGTAGATATCTCATATGACATAGAGCAAGCAAGCCAAGGCAAGGGAACCACCAGGGAACAATAAATTAAATACCACGCATAAAAAACGGCGACATCATCGTCATCCAAATCATCTGATCAAAAACTACATACAATTCTACCGTCACGACCACAAGTAATTTAATAGTAATATAAATAAACCAAAAAATATTATCATGGCTATCAGGCATGGCTATGCTACACAGGATACCTGTAGATATTTTCTGACATCAAGCCTGACTTTGCTGACGCTGAATTTTCATTCGAAACACTTAAAATCTCCACGTCTCTAGAACGGTTGTAGGACAGATTCCCCCTGGACATTATCCCCCTGGGCCTTTTCCCCCTGTACATTTTCCCCCGAAACAGTAACCCCGGACATTTTCCCCCCAAACCCTTATTTAAGGTACTGAAAACTGAAATGCTCATTCTATAAAGAATTTCGAAATGTTAGTTAATAATGTAATATATCATAAATACAAATCAAAATTATACTTTATTGAACCCTGAGCGCGGTTTGCGTAGAAAGACATGGAAAAATCAATTTTAACATAAAATTAAGGCAAAAGGGGTAAATCACTAGTTTTAATCATAATAAAATTCTTAAAAATATTAGTCAGTAGTAAACTTACACCAGAAACACTTACTATACTATTTTTCCAATATGACTAAAAACAATGTGGGTTAGTTATGTATGCTGGCATTATATAAAATCCTTGCTTACTAGATCGGTAAGAAAACGAAAGTAAAACTGTTTTCCCCTTGAATCAGTAACCTAATCAGGATAAAATGCTTAGAAATTGTAGGTCCGTTAGAAGTGTTAGAACACCTATATTGTTTTCTCAGAATACGTGCCTTTACACGACCGCGTAATATTATATATCAGTATATCTTATATAAAGGTTTGGGGGGTGGGGGAAATTTCCGGGGGGAATAGGTCCGGGGGGGAAATGTCCATGGGGAATCTGTCCGTATACCCTGTAGAACCCGTACTGCCGGGATCAGAGCAGAGCCGGGAACCCCACTCGAAATTTGACTCAGGACTTTCAGTCAGACAAGCCATCAATATTGTAGAAGTTGGTATTTACTGTTAGCAATAGAGGTTTGAGGGTTGCACGTTGCGCTGGAAGAAACCGGGGAATGGGGAAAGAACAGAATATAAAACTAAACCGCCCGCAATTCTACCCGACACCGGCACCGACACCGACACTCCAACATTCCCATTTCTACTACTAACTCCCCGGCAGCTTGACTAAAATTTCTTGATGAGTGCATCCTAATAAGTTCGTCATAATTTCACGTCAAACTTCACTACTACGCCACAATCGTGTTGCAGTTACAATCATTGATAAGCTCAAAATAATCTTAATTAAATTGTAAAATAAACATTAAATGCAATACCTGTAAAACGAAAGATGATTTATGGTGGGCGGTGCTCATGCATGCCCATACGTCTGTCTTGTCAAAGACTCACTTTTAAACTAAATGTAAAAACTGCACTGAGACCATGGCAGTCATGAAAATCCTGTTAAAAATCCTGAAAATTTGAACTGGATTCATGTCTGGCCTGGCCTTGACTTACTTCTCTTTTGTTTTAAAAATAAGTGTGCTGTAGCGGCCAGCAAGAAGGGCAGCTGAATATGAAAAGCCTTGTTTCGTTTTCCGTGTAAACAAAAAGGAAAATAAATAGTAGCTCAATTCTTGCCAGCTGCCATTCTTATTTGGCCCCTAGTTGAAAAAATTATTTCCAGTGAAATCGTGTGAATGTGAATTACAAAATGCACCAATCAACTTTGAGTTTGTTCGTTTCAAAATAAAACAAAACTCGCGCTGTAAGGGGCCCGACACAAATGACCCCACCCAAATTTACTAAATTTTTGAACCCAAGCATCCACCTTGTCAACCTCTTAAGCATTGCGTAAATGGTTATTTTTAACATGGGGCGTCAAGTCACCCACCCTCAACATGGGTGGCGTCATTTGCGATCGACCTGAGAGAAGAAAAATGATGATCATAAAAATATATATTATATAAAATATAAAATATGATATTTTATGATGTAAAATGTGAATTGTATGTTGGAACCAAAGACGGACGGATATATTCCCCAAAAGCCCTTCAGGCAAAGTTATACCATTAAGTAAGTAGATGGTCAGAAAGGGAAAATAATATTCCACACAGTGTGGAGATGAGTTTAGGGATTATAGCATGGTACGCGAGGATCTTCTATCCTCACGGACCATGACCATAACCAGTTTCTACTTGGACTCCGGCGAAGACAGAAGGTACTCCTCACTCGACCGTGCTACGGCAGAATTGTTGCTACAAGCAAATCCTAGGGGCCCACGTGGACCAGGAAATCCTACGAGGAAAATATATTTGTTGCTACGTGCAAAATCATAGGTGCCCACGTGGACCAGGAAATCCTACGAGGAAAAGTGTATTAATCGCTACGAGCGAGAATTTAGGTGATCAAACGCTGACCCTGTTAGTGACCCTACGAGGAATAAAATAGTGACGCTACGAGCGAATAAAATAGGGAACACACGGTGACCCAGAAAGACGTTCTACGAGAAGTCCAGAATATAATCCGTCCGGCTCAGATTCCAACCTACAAGGTAAAAATATAAATTGTAAAACTAATTATTCGTACGGCGAAAATTAAGGGAAACACTCCCAGTTGTTATTGAGAAATTTGAGTTTCATACTTCGGTTTCAAAGTACCTTTCATTTTGGGCTACGAGCCATTAAAAAGTAAAGTCATATCATTTTCAGTTTTGCACTATTGTGCCATTTAAAAGTAAAAGTATTTAAAATAAATACAAGGCAACCATAAGACCTTTCAAACTATAATTATAATTAATGTGTGTCTTGTATGATTGCATACTGTACGTGTGATATTCATATATTCCTCATTTAGGATATTTAGTAGTGTAAACTAATATTTAAGTTCATACTTTATTTTGGGAAAACGCATCATAACCCTCCCCACCCCGGTTGCATAAGCAGTTAAGCTCATACTCTTTGCTACATAATTTTCCCTCCATTTAGTCGTGCATACTTTATAGTATCTCGCAGGGCCGGTCCTGAAGTAGTGTAGATTCCCCGATTCACACTGACTCCGTCGCCCTTTCCTGACTCGGATTTAGAAGACCGCATTAAAATCCCTGTTAAGAAGGTGCGGGGTAGAAATTAATCTACCCCCCAATATTTAATTATAATTAAAATTAAATTTAGTTAGGGTTGGAAACAAGTCCGAAGAAATTCGGGCCCATATTTCCCATTTTGCTATATAAAGCATAGGCCACCACGTGTGGGCCATTTATTCACTGTTATAGTGACGCTTAATAGCAGTACTAGTGGCTGCAGTTAGAAGTACAGCAAGAAAAAGTGAAAGGCAGTACAAGTAACGCCACGGCGTATGACCGCATCTTCTATGAGAAGACGGGAATTGTAAGAAGTAAAAAGTGAAAGGTGGTGGACAGTGCTGACAAGCCATCCAACCAGCCGCATTGTAAAGGACTGACCGTAACGTACGGTGGTCTTGGGAAGCAACCCACAAGCCGTAGACGTGATAAAATTTTGAGAGGGAAAAGCTCCCCATAATAAAGCATATAATTTGCCCAGCAAGAAGAGTTTTAGCTGTGGACCTGAGAGGACGTAAGAAGTGGAGCGGACGAGACCGAGAGTGCCTATTGGACCTGGCCGTGCTGACATCCCAACTCATAAACCAAAATCTGCTGAATATTTTCAGAGTTCAGTTCATAATTCAATAAAAAGTGAAAAATATAAAAGTCGTTATTACGAACTTGAGGTTAATTACCAAATTTTACGAAATTTTGGAACCAAAAGGCAGCAGAAACGGAAGGCTGAATTTTCCAAAGAAAACCAAGACGAAATCCACACGAGGTTCGTAAGGTAATACATTGAAAACATATAGCATATTATGTATATTAAAATTGCCATAAGAATGAATAGGCAGCCATTTTCATAAAGTTCATTTTACATGTTAAAGATAGGACACGGTCCACATAATAATTGTTTGCCAAATATTTGATTTTATGCATTCATAATTAGCAGTACTTACAAATATATTATAATATTATACTTCTTGGTTAATAGTGTACAGTGTCATGAATATTAAGTGCTGAAAATTTCATATTTTACGAAAATAGTGAATTGCCACTAGTTAGTATAGGCAGTGGTCGATGGTTGATAGTCTGCAGTCAGCCAGTTTTCATTTTTCGATCCTTTTGTGGGGATCCACGGTTGTCAGCAGTGACAACTGAGTTTTCAATTTCTGAAAAGGATTAATACACATATTTTGTCATTGATTCAGTTGTGAAAATCATAATTTATATTTTATTACTTAAGGGCCCATAAGGCCAGTTAAAGCAGTACTACTACTTCAGTAAGTACTTGGTTAATACCACGTATTAATCAACTCAGAATTTCATTTTGAAATTCTGCATGTGTTAGTTGAAAATTACATTAGTTACCTTTCAAATTCAACAGTTAGTTGCAATCAACGAAATAGAATTCAGTCGGGAAGAAATCCCAGTGTTTAGTGGCATCGCCAGTCATCAGCCTATAAAAAGTGGCAAATCAAAAATTCACGTTGTTAATATAAAATCATAAGTGATTTTCTGTAGTTTCGGGGAACTCCAGAAAATTCACTTTTCTTCGTTGTAGTGCTTATACCGGTAAGCAGCCGATTTTACGTGTAAATGTGCCAGTTATTATTAGGCATCATATAATATTGCATTCATTTGTGTAAATTATTAAGCATTGATTCATTGTGTGTGCCATTTATTAAATTATATATTGTATGTCATAATTTGTGTAAGTGATTTAATTGATTTGATTATTTGCCGGATCAATAAATCCGAATCGTAGGGTGTACTTACTCAGTAGCCATTTTCAGAGAGACACAGCATCTCGATTTATTGTTAAGTATCATAGTGCAAGGGATTAAACCTTGACTTCTTTGGTAAAAAGGAATCCGAACCTTCTTAGTCATTTATAAATTCGAAGTGTTGACTTCGAAATTTTGAAACGCTCAAAATTGTTACTGTGAAATTATAAAGTCATTAATATTAAGTTCAAGGGGAACAGCCACCCCAATCATTTTGTTAACTGTTTGAAAATCAAGCGAGGGATGTAACCTCGGCTTACTGATTCATTTTGTTAAAAATTATTCTGTGTGAAAAAGTTTGATCTGCTTAGCATTTATAGTCCAATATAACAGTCAAAGTAAGTGTAAAAGTAAAATACGACTTCCAAGTGAAGGGGAACTGAAACTCCATTTTGTTACTTGTTAATTATAAAATTTTGATACGTTCAAAATAATTATTTTTGATAATATATATAACACTTAAAAGTGAGGGAAGTATATACCCCAAGTTTGTGGCTGAAATCGAAATCAAGCGAGGGATTCCAACCTCGACTTACAGATTGTGATATTTTGTGTGTTTTGAGCCTACTGTTTCAAAATTTCGACATTAATCGAAACTAGATAGTGTCTAGAAAGTTATTTCAAATCAAATTGAATTTTTCAGGGCAAACCAACATCGAAGTTGCCACTTCGATATACATAGGTAGTTACTACTACATAATCGCCAGGCACGGAGCTTGGACTTTGTTATTTCACTTTCAATATTGCAGGGAATTGACCCCGACTTTTTGATAGTCCAAAATAAAATAGTGCACGGGACTGACCGTGACTTTTGATAGTGCGTATAACTTACTGCAGGGGATTCCACCCTGACTTCGAATTTTAAAGATTACAAACTTTGCAGGGGATTGACCCTGACTTGTATTTACGCCAAATTATAAAGTGCTGGGGATTCATACCCAGACTGTTGTCATTTCCTTACAACCCTTCATTACATGGGGGAATAATTTTGTAAGGGGTGTGGTTGAGTGAGTTATTTCAACAAAATATTTTAAGTTAACTCACCAATTTGGTTGACATCCGGAGTTGCCAGTCGACAACTCCTGATTCTATAGTATTGTGTTTGTGATTTTGCATCGGGCATTTTCAGATTGCTTTTCATATAAAGTACCAACTTGGAGCGTACTTAGCACAGCTAAAAATATAAGGCAAAAAGCACAGTATATCGTTCATCATTATATGCACATATCTACTTCGAAATCCTATAAATCGGTAGATTGAAAGTAAACTACATAAGTCTATAAAAGTTTACATTCTAATTTATTACAGTCACTTACCTAGTGATCAGCAACATACGGTGAATCAAGTTCACGGATTTAATACGGATACGGTCCGAAAATCAGGAAATCTTCAGAGTCAGAATTTTGCAGTCAGCAAACATATCCTACGCGGATCTCCTCAAAGCAGGATTCCTACAAAATAGTAAGTAGAAATAAGTCTTACAACATTTAATACGGTAAAACAATCATTTTATGGATTACGAATCCAACTTGTTGTATATTGCCAAACTGTTGTAAATTGTGCACAAGTGTCTATATATGTATGTACGAGTATAACATACGACACTGTTGTAATTCTGGGGGCCTGTTGTAATTTGTTCACAATTAACATTTTGGGGGCATTTTATGTAAAACAAAGCACAAAATAGAAAATAACATTATATTTAATTATAAAATTATAGAATCCTTACGAGGACGAGATACGGGCCCACGGGACGTACTTGAAAGTCGATCAGACTCAGGAATCAGGATAATTCCGGGAAGCAGAGAATACGGATTGGAATTCTTCAACGTCCGTCAGTTATATAAACCGGAAATTACAGCACAAATCCCACTATTCCACGGTGTGAGTAACTGTAAGTAGAAACAAAATAAAGACTTACAATTATTTAAGTATTTCACTCACGAAGTGCAACTTTATTTTGAATTTGAATAAAAATACTGGTGCACGTTCAATTGTGTATGCACATTAAAGAAAGAAGTATTCTTACGTTGATACTTACTTTTCTAGCCTCACGTGGCCATTGAAGATAAAGTCACTAGCTGTGACCGTGCCCTCCGAGCTCAAGGATTCAAATAAATCCGAACTTAAAGAAGATTCTTCAAGTCTTCCATCTGGGGAAGAAGAACGAATTCTTGGAAAACGTAAACTGGTCGTTTACATTCGTTTAACTTTACGAAGTAAGTAACGCACAGTTTTAGGAGGTGCACGAAAATAAATAGTCAAATTTAGCCAAAACAATTCAAGCCCTTGATTGGTGGAACAAAAATTAGCGAAAATAAATTATAGTTGTGTATTAAACACAAACATTAGCCAGAGTCAAAGACTAGCTACAAATCAAGGGGTAGCAAAATAAATAAGAAAGACTTTGTCGTGTTTATCACGAACGTTATAGTAGGGAGTAGGTATATACTTAGTCATATATATATATTCAGGTACTCACGTAGTACATATTAGTACCAATCATATACATACTTTCGTGGCAACTACTAGTTAACTACACATCCATACGGTGGGTGCAGAGAAGTTGGCGACGTGTATTTCTGTACTCTTCTAGTACAGAGCATAGGTACTTACGTAATACATAGTAGTATTAGTTATATACATACTTTCGTGGTAAATAATAGTTACTGCACATCCATACGGTGGGTGCAGAGAAGTTGGCGACGCATATTTCCTATTATTATTGCATAGTACGTAATAAATTCATGGTAAATAATAGTTACTACTATTATATAGCTAAATACATAGTAAGTTAATTTAAAAATTAATCCAGTCCTAAGTATTTAAATTTAAGATTTCATTTCAATTTCAATTCAAAGAGTTTATTATAATTTTGAATTTCCTTTTCAAACTTTCGAAATTTATTCTACGAATCTGAATTATCAGTCAAATTTTTCAAATTTTCAAATGCAACATCCCACGAGGAGTTGAGAAATAGTAACCATTTACGTGACTTACCATTATAATAATTATTACTACAAGTAACAATTAGAATCAAAAATTAAACTGAGGAAATTTTATGAAAATTTATGAATGCTAGTTTTAGTAAATTTGACATCGACAGATATTGCTTTCATGTTCTTTGTATTTAGTATTCTGATTTTATATAAAATTTGGAATAAGCTTATGGTTTATCGTATTCAACTGGAACGTTGAATGTTCCTTGTATTCTACTTAAGTCCATACGACTGGGTAGCCACAATAGCAATTATAGTAGTTTATTTAATAGTTAAGATCAAGATTTCTCTTGAACGTCATCGACGAAATAACCATTGGAGATACGATTGGATATTGACTGACAATTCCAATTTATTCTAGTTTACAGGATACGTTCCTGATTTAGACTTATTAGTCGAGAAAGATTTTATTCATTGATGCACAGTCCTCTGTGAAGCTTGGAAGACTATTTTAGCTGCTGACTTATTACTTAATTTGACGATTTGACCAAAAGGTACGTGTTACGACACTACAATTAAGTTATTGCTTGTGCTTAAAAGCTTGCTTTTGGTATTATTGAAATTTGGTGGCTGTTGCGCGAAATATATGTACCCTCGTCCTCATATCACACTGCAAAGCATATTATTCACCCATCATCATCGTCATCATAATTATAATTCATTTTCAAAAATAATTCATTCTTCAAATAAATACAAATCAGAATCGTGTCAATTTTAGTAATTCAAGTCAAAGTCAAATAATCATTGTGAATTTATAAATTGTTTGTGAAGGTAAAGATTTAAGGCCTGATTAATTTAGAAGTATTGATCAGACTTAAATCAAAATAAAACAAAAACGGATTCGGTTCCCTAAAGAGGAAACGCATTCGGTTCACGTGCGCTAACGTCGGCGTGGGCATTGTTTTATCAACGAATTAAAATTAAAATCTTCGGTAGTTAAGTACTACACATATAGGTATTCCTACATATTGAATAAAATACAACTTATTTACTCTTACGGAGAGACTTAAAGGCTAGGCATCTATTTTACATTTTCCTACGAGGAACCGTTCGATAAGTACTGAATTAAGGTATTGTATTCACATTTGAGTAAATTAAAGGACAAACATTGTTACTTACTAGTAAACCATAAGTCAATAGACTACAATTAGACTGATACGTCAGAAAAGCCAAAATACTTCATTTTCAAGCGTCGATTTTGTATCGAAACTACAACTAATCCTAAGCCCTGTATATTAACTCCGAGTTAATCACAAAAAGGGGCATTCTAGATCCAAGAATCCGCTACAGTTTATAAATAAATTTTGTATTCAAAAGGGAAATTCCACGTGAATTTCCAATTCATCTTCAAACTGGAAAAGAAAGGCAAAGACGATAAGATCGATTCTCAGCCGAAAAATAAAGAGGAAGCAGTACCCATCACAGTAATAAAAGAAGAGAAAGAGGACTTTGATCTTTCCGATTCTTTTATTTTTGGGGACGACCCTACGCTAGATATATCTACAACTTCGTCCAATTTCATAGGATTAGCAACTCAATTTTCAGATTCTCCTAAAAGCGAGAAATCTTGGCACGACGAATCATTAGAATTCGAAAAGGAGGATTTAGAATATAAGCTCCTACATTACAAGGTTAAGCTTTGGGAACCGCCCCAACATACAGCCTTCTTAACTTTGCATTACCCATATCTAGATTTAATCAGTAACCGGATCATGACGGTCACTCACGAACAGCTGGAGGGTATTCTGAAAACCCTCTTGACTAAAAATAAGGGATTAGATGCTGACCAGCAGCTGGTGATTTCCGAATCCAAATTGATGGACGGAATACCAACTTATGGTGGCGATAAGGAAGCACGAGGGTGGGTTGACATCTTCAAGGAAGAACTCACTACTCGAAAGATTTTGACTACGGATAAAATCTACAAGGCATTAGATAAGGCCTTGGTCGGAACAGCAAGAAATTGGTGGTTAGGAGAAAAGCCACGATTCATTGCTAGTTATGCTACAATAACTAACGCAACTGAACGTGAGACAGCGAAAGATGCTACGGTTAACCAGATATACCAAGCACTCGAATTGAAATTCGATCGCGCGTATGTCAGTAGCAAGGCAGCTTCGGAGCTTGCCTCAACAATTTTCAATTCCAAGTTAAGTGGAAATGAATATGTTAACCGACGGTTACAATGCGTAACTCAAATGGATCCTAATATGGATGAGGAAGGAAAACTGATAAAGTTACTAGATGGCCTACCTCAGCCATTACGAAAAGAAATGATGAATTGTACGGATATAAATAACTTTACGAAAGTTTTGAATCGCCATATCCTTCAGCAATCAGAAAGCCTTCTGAACCATAACGTCCAAGATGTATTTGATGGACATCAAAAGAAACCAATTTACATTAGAGGATTAAATGGAGGTATTCCTCCCAATAATAGCCGTAATGGGAATCAACCCAACGGAGGTCAAGTTCGACATGGAGCTGACCCAGGGAAATATAATCCTAATATTAAAAAGAATAGTATAGCCACAGACGGTCAGCCCACATGCTATGAATGCGGTAAAACGGGCCATTTTGTGATTGACTGTTGGCAAGCCATGCAGAAACAGGGTATCCCGTTACCCCCTCAAGCTGCAGGATGGGCTAAAATGAATAATGCGCCCATACAACGAAATTCCTACAATAATAATAGGGGAAGGGGAAACAATAGATACAATGGAAATAATAATAGGGGTTATAGAAACAATAATAATGAGTATAATCGAAATCATAATAATTATAACCAGGGATATCAAGGTGGTTTTTATAACCAACCCCCGTCTTATAATCAAAACTACAATCATCAGGACTTCAATCAAAATTATACAAATACAGTTCATCAAATGCGTGCAATGCACCTTAGTGATCGTGATTACAATTACGATCCAGCACGAGATATGGGTATGAGACAAAACGTACCCGCATTACCAATGAGTAATGATCATCAGCCTCAAAATAACCAAATTTACGGGAGTCATAGTAATCCAAACCCTCAAACTTTGGAACAAGTACATCAGCAGATGTCTCAAAATAATCCAAGATTTAGAATGTTCAGAGTACGATCAGCTGAGGATTCAGAGATCTAAGACCTAGAGACTATACCATTACCAGGGAAATCAAATCGAAAGAATGAAGAATCACCAATCACATCAGTATCCTCGGATAATGATGAAAATAAGGAATTAGATAGACTAATGGCAGCTTACGAGCTGACTCAAAAAGAAACTTTAGGTAAATTGGAAAATAAGGAAGAAGCGGCGACATCCAGTAATACATTAAATCAAAATCAAGCTTCGGTAAGCCCGAAGACATTACATGTTAGAAAATTAAATCAACCACCTAAGGAGGTGAAACGAACGTTTCCATTCCGTAACTATTATGGAGTGGCAATGGATTTCAACGTCATTGTAGATACAGGATCTACATACAGTATCGCCAATCCCAGGACAGTGAAGTTGTTGGGATGTGATCATATCATCACATCATGCCAACGAATCGAAGCAGACATGATTGTGTACGATGGTAAACCGTTACAATCAAACCAACAGGTAACATTGGGTTTCTATGTGGATGAACTCCACACTTGGATAAATTGGACATTTTATATTGTAGAGAATATGATGGATAGTATAGTATTTGGAATGGACTTGTTATCTAAATATGACATAACAGTAAGTTGTCAATCCGGAATAATTGCGTTTTCTACGGAGAACAGACCCAGTCCAGACTACGTTTATACATCTGATGAGTCAGATGAAGTGCAGATTCCCAAGGGAGCTGAGACACAGGTAACGCACGCGTCACCTTTAAATATTATGACAGCATTACCAATTAAGAAAAGACAACAGAGACCTACTGGCCCTGACGAATTAGACAAAGTTAAAAGCGATGATTCAGATAAATCATCCGAAACAAAGACAGATAAAAATATTTATGTACAGGATCACGTTTATTTAGAAATAGGGGAAGAAAAGCCCATCAACATATACACTGATGAGCTTTCATTTGACGGTCACATAGTAACCGAAACGAATTACAAATTACTTTTCGATTTAAGATTAATGATAATCCCAGAACATATCAAATTAGTTCAAGGTAAGGGAATCATTACAATCATTAATATGGGTAAGACCGGTATGGGCTTACAAGCAAAGAGTCGGATAGCGACATATCACCATTTACCAGACGAGGTGGTCATACGCCTCGGAAGTAGACAAACTCAGGGAATGATAATTCATAACCAATTAAATCGTGCAGCATTAAAGGCTGAAATAGAGAAGAAATATACAGATTATGAGGATTCTAAATTGAGATGTAATCTCGATTTTAATAATTATTATCCACAGTTGAGACTTCATTCAACTGAGTTACAGGTTCCAAGTCCTATATTAGGTGAACGACCACCTATTCCAGTATCAACTGATACTGACCAACCAGAAACAGAAGTAGAGAAAACACGTAAGCAACATGCACAAATGTTACAGCAAAAGCGAATAAATTCAATTATGACTTTTCGGTATCCTAAAAATATGGGAGAATTGGGTGATTTCATTAGACAAACAAATAAATTCAGTCATACGGTCCAAAGTTATTCTCAAATGATGCAACCTCTTTTCGAATTACTACGCAAATCACCGCTATTCATATTCACGGTAAAGTGTCGTGAAGCCTTTGATGCTATACGGTATCAGATTCTCACTGCTCGGGTTATGGCGTTACCCGATCATTCCATTCAATTGGAATTATGGTATCATATATCCGAGAATCATATACTCGCCATATTGGTACAAAATAAAAACGGCGTACGACGATTACTGTCTCGTTTTCAATATTATTTGGTACAGACAAAAGAGACCTTCGCAACGTTGGATAAGCATGGTATTGCGCTTATCCAAGCATTACGGAACTTCCGTAACTTCACTACAGGTCGGACCGTTCATGTGTATACTACTGACGCGGTATTGCCGACAATTCTGAAAATCTCAGACTTACCTCCACGATTGGTACGGTGGAACTTGAAACTACGAGAATTCGACATTAAAATACTTTTGCTGGCTGGACTGCCCGCACAAATAGATGAGTTGTTGCATACATCTACGAGAAACAACCTTGACCGCGAAATCATATTTTCTTGTAGACTTATTAAAATAGTGTGTCGTAACCGAAAAGAAAATGAATTTATTCGTCGTTGCGCAGAACTCAAACATAGAATTGATAATTTGCATCAGCTACAAGCTGAGGACGAAGATGTAGACAAAATAATACAACGATTACGCTTTGATAAAGACAACGAATTAGTTGGAACAAGTAGGTATAGAAAAATTTATCGTTTGGAAGAGAACGACTTATTAGAAAGAATTACCACCGAATTCATGAGTGGACCTTATGTTCCAGTCATACCTCATAAATTGGCAGTTCAATCCACTCAATTTATGCATCAGAAAAGCCATTTTGGAAATGAAAAATTACATATGATAATGCGGGAAGACTATCACTTCCTGAATATGGGTGAGCTCATATCTAGGGTTATTGCAGACTGTACTCAATGCCAACGTTATCAAAGCAGTCGGAACCAAGTTCCCGGTTCCATACTCCGCATACAATCAAACATTGATAATATGCCGGAACACAATACTCCTGTTCAAAATAATAGCCCACTTTTTCCTTTGATTCATTTTTCACCCTTTCAATTCCCAGAACCGTTTACATCATCCGACGATTCTCAATCGCCTGTTGATGCGGGTCCACCTTTTCCAGGGGGAGAAGGGGATGGTGAGTTAGTTAAGATTAACGCAGGACAAAAAGTCCCAATTACATTAGTATTGCCAAAAGTAAATGACATCCTTACGCAGGAAGACGTATTAAGAATAATACGACCATTACAGGCCGCTGTCGGACAACAAGTCGATATTGATGTACAGAGAGTACAGACGCAAGGGTTTCCCAAAGCCGAGACGCCTCCACAAGGAGCCGGCCCGACTCTGGGAAGGCCTGCCAACAGACCAAGACGACTTACACACGTGTTCGACGGTCTTTTATATGACGTCGATTAAAAACGCTTATTTGCTTTGCTCACGCTAAAGATTTACAGTAAATAACATATATATATATAATACATCGGTTAAAATCATATTTCATATTTTACATAGAATGAGTGATCTAGAAATCATGCTTGGTGGCAGTGACGACGAAGGCTCCATAATTATTCTGCCAGATGAAGAAGAACAATTGTTGCAAGGTTGGGATGAACGAGAACCCGATGAGAATAATTTGCAAGTTGTTTGGCAGGGAGATACTCCTGAAATGCAGTTAGCTGTTAGCAAGATAGACATGTCTGGCAACGTGACTCCGCCATTAGATTTAGCAATTAAGATAGATAGGATTAAGTTTACGAACCAGCAGGAGACTGACAGCGAGGAAGAAGCTCGAGCTCCAAAGTTCAAAAAGCCAAAATATAAATTGTACATAGAGCCTCGAGAGGAAGGAGAGATCTCATCTGATGGAGAAGTCGATGAGGTGCCTCCTCCCCGCAAAGTAAGTCGAAAAGGTAGACCAATAAAAGAAAAAGTTGTCTGCCCAAAAATCGCTTTATGCCAAATCTGCCTCAAGGCCGGCATAGAGGAAAGACACGTGTATTTAGAGTGTCCCAAAGTAAACGGCGATTTCCATAAAAAGAATCGCGAAAAGAGTAAATTGAAATGTTACAGGTGTGGATCTCTGCGGCACAAGGCGAAAGATTGTCGCGAACCCCCTCAATTTTGTTCTAAGTCCCGACGAGGTAACCCTCATGGCCGTTTTGATCACGGTCATGATGGTCCGTCACAAATGGTTTAAAATTTTCAATCCCGTGAAAGAGTGTTATAGTCATTTCATTATCTTTAGTAAATTAATATGAATTGTTGCTTTAAGTGAAATGACCAAAGAAAATGACGGTTAAGAGATAAATGTACAAGTGGGTAAAATCTTCAAGATAGTGATGTAGTGACGGTTATAAAAATTTATTTGTGTTACTTATAATGATCTCACTATTGGTAATTGTTATGAGATAAAAGACTACGTTAAAATGACTGTAAAACATTGATCTCCATAAAATTGACTGCATAATATATTTATTATGATCTTCGTAAAATAAGAATAGATATAAGTATGAGATACGTCTCAGGTTACGACCTATGAATTTTGGTATTCCAAAAGTATAATTTTGAGCACATGATATTACGGGTTATATAAAAGGTTCAAAATAAAATGTTGAATATCAGTGAATTGAGGGTTTTGAATTTTTTATTTTTTTATTTTTGCTTTTCCCCTTTCCATTTCAACATTATAGATTTACGAAATGTCGTTTCCAAAGGAGAACGAACGATCAGGGATATTCGCACGCCGATCTCCCCTTCCTGAACCCGTACCCATGATCGTAGATGATGAACCATTCATTTATGAAAATGAACTACCTAAACTAATGCTCGAGGCGGCGAACTTCACGCCGTCAGTCAACTCGAGACCACCAGAAAATTTGTCGCCAGAAAAACCTCTTCTGGAAGATCAGGAGCGAAAAATCTCTGTTAATATAAGTGCCAGAGATATTTCTGACTTATCTCTGTCAATTAATCGAAATTGCGTGGAAACTTCTCCAGCGACTGAAAAGGGCTCTCGCCAAATCAAAAATTATCAGCGAGAGAGAATTCCCATTAGAAATAAAAGCTCACGAGCTTCGAGTCACTCGCGGTCAAGTTTACCAAACTTGATCGCTGGAACGTCTCAAGAGACTCTCCAGAAAAACCCACGTCGAAATTCATCTTCAATTTATTTTTCATCAGATACTTCTGATTCCTCATTATAATCGATAATATGTTCGGATACGTCCACAAAAATTTTGATACAATTTTATATATAAAATTAGTTAGTAATATTTTGCTTTCACGTGATCTCAATTTAAATGACTTGATGAAATAATTACCATTTTGACACGTTATAATATACATATGCAAAATTTAGTATTTTGAATATAGCTTAGAATTTTGATCTATAAATTTTCATTTATTACTTGACAAAATTTATTTTTATTTTACTAAATAAAATACCTGTGAAAATTGGGATACTTCCCAAAAGACTGAGTAAAAATGATGTTCAAATTCAGTTCAGAAAAAGAGTACAAATGAAATAATAAATACCATACAGGAACCTTAATCAATGCAATAGTGTGTGTTCTTTTTTTTCGCATCATAGTTTCTTTCAGGTCCATTATTTGCACCGTTGCTCGCACTTAAGGATATGGAGAAAAAGATGTGGATGATTGGACGTTCATACTATTGGCTGTTTCGTTCCATTGGTGAGATGTTGGATATTTCGTTTGAAGACAATAAAAGATTTGGTCCAGAAGAAGACATTATAAAATCATGAGAATTATTATGTATTTGAAATTATGTTATTCGTTTTGATGAGGGCATCAAAACATTTGGTCCAGAAGTTTTGAGAGAAGAAAAATGATGATCATAAAAATATATATTATATAAAATATAAAATATGATATTTTATGATGTAAAATGTGAATTGTATGTTGGAACCAAAGACGGACGGATATATTCCCCAAAAGCCCTTCAGGCAAAGTTATCCCATTAAGTCAGTAGATGGTCAGAAAGGGAAAATAATATTCCACACAGTGTGGAGATGAGTTTAGGGATTATAGCATGGTACGCGAGGATCTTCTATCCTCACGGACCATGACCATAACCAGTTTCTACTTGGACTTCGGCGAAGACAGAAGGTACTCCTCACTCGACCGTGCTACGGCAGAATTGTTGCTACAAGCAAATCCTAGGGGCCCACGTGGACCAGGAAATCCTACGAGGAAAATATATTTGTTGCTACGTGCAAAATCATAGGTGCCCACGTGGACCAGGAAATCCTACGAGGAAAAGTGTATTAATCGCTACGAGCGAGAATTTAGGTGATCAAACGCTGACCCTGTTAGTGACCCTACGAGGGATAAAATAGTGACGCTACGAGCGAATAAAATAGGGAACACACGGTGACCCAGAAAGACGTTCTACGAGAAGTCCAGAATATAATCCGTCCGGCTCAGATTCCAACCTACAAGGTAAAAATATAAATTGTAAAACTAATTATTCGTACGGCGAAAATTAAGGGAAACACTCCCAGTTGTTATTGAGAAATTTGAGTTTCATACTTCGGTTTCAAAGTACCTTTCATTTTGGGCTACGAGCCATTAAAAAGTAAAGTCATATCATTTTCAGTTTTGCACTATTGTGCCATTTAAAAGTAAAAGTATTTAAAATAAATACAAGGCAACCATAAGACCTTTCAAACTATAATTATAATTAATGTGTGTCTTGTATGATTGCATACTGTACGTGTGATATTCATATATTCCTCATTTAGGATATTTAGTAGTGTAAACTAATATTTAAGTTCATACTTTATTTTGGGAAAACGCATCATAACCCTCCCCACCCCGGTTGCATAAGCAGTTAAGCTCATACTCTTTGCTACATAATTTTCCCTCCATTTAGTCGTGCATACTTTATAGTATCTCGCAGGGCCGGTCCTGAAGTAGTGTAGATTCCCCGATTCACACTGACTCCGTCGCCCTTTCCTGACTCGGATTTAGAAGACCGCATTAAAATCCCTGTTAGACCCCTAAATACAGCATTTTCAGGGCTGCTGCTAGGACATTATATAGTGGGTTTTTGTTTCTATGGTATTTCATTTCAACGTGCATGCAGTGCCTGCCTGGCGCCTTGTTACACATTACAAGATGTTTTTATTGTTGCTGACAAATTCATTCTCACCTCCTCGGCTCTGATAGTTTAATCGATTATTGTGAACGTGATGTTTGTAGAGCTTAAACTCTTTATTAATTCGTATCTGACCACTTGTGTCCCTGAGGGGACATAATATAATTTTTGTGTGGCGTTGAAGGCCACTAAATGGTTGGTGATAAACAAGCTGGTATTGCGAATAATCAGTCGGTTAAGTGAATATCAGTTTTGGAATTTGGAATTTTGAGTTGGATTGGACTTGGAGTTAATTATGTTTTTCAAGTTGTTGTTTTGAAGTCGGAAAGAAACCTTGATGGCTGGACTGTACAGACACTAATAGGAACATACCCGGCAATTCCATTTTCCAACCTAAATAATTTTTGATGCATCCACATTGACTGAATTCAAGAAGTCATTCAAAAATCCAATGAAGGGCCTCTCTGTATAATATTTGAGTGTAGAGCGTAATTTAGACAGATTGCTATTTTTATATATAACGTTATTGAAACGGGACTTTGGAGAATAGGAGTAGGAGTGTAGGTGTAAGTTGTAGTTTCCTCAACTTGGAGACCCATATAATTATTATACAGACACAGTTTAAAGTTATAGACAGACACTAAACTTTCAGAATGAGATTTGCCTTACATTTCATTCTATAAATATATAATTACAAAAATATAAAATATATACCTATAATTATTATACACGATTGAAATAGTAATACTCTATGGCCATGGCTTCACACCACCTTAAATAGGTACGTTATAATTATCATTATCTTCATCATTTATGATTTATTTTATGAGTGGAATATGTCTAATTAATAATTTAATTAAAGGGGGTGTAGTAGGTAAGATGTTAGCAGCAAATCAACATGAAAACGAACTCGAAAGTCGAACTGCCGCAAATCCCGGAATCCCTGTGTCTGACGGACTTTAGTCTAATTCACAGCCTCTGCTTCTGAAGTGCTTTTCATTCTAATTCTATTGGTTTGCCATTCCTATCCGACTCGGAGCCAGGCGAGATGTCGTATTTTATGTGAGTATTTTCAACGTATCGTGTAATAATGTAGTATTTTTCATTCATATGCTGACATATTTCCCTTCAACAGTAAACTCAACAGTAAACGGTAATATAATGAAGATATTAATAATTTGTGCCCCAGTATTATTGAGTCAGGTACCTAATATTATTATTTTAGTATTTACTTAAATGTGATTTTATTTTAATAAAGCTTATTTTAGTAATATATATTTTGAAATACTTGAACCGATCACAGTTTACGGTTATTTGTTTTGAACGAAGAAAAGCCTTGCCATGATGCCATGTGTACTTGTGCACTGCAGCCTTGCTTCAGAAGCAACTTCACTTTTGGCTTTTACAACAAGCTTAAAATAAGTATTTTAGTTTTAGTTCGGGGGAGACGGAGCCAGCTGTAGGATCCAGCTTGCAAAGGAAGCCGGATTCGTTGCCGTCTTTGCGGCACCTCCAATAAAAAGATTTTCAAGAAGCCAAAAGGCTTCTTTAAAATCTCGAGGAGAATGAAATCTTAATTCATAATTATATGTCACATGTTATTTATATAACTCTTGATGCAATAGAAATTAATTAAGATATTTTTGGGATTAAGTTTCCAGTTAAACATAGTTACGATTTCGCGATGATTGTAACCGCAGCCAGTGCGACCGATGGGGACAAAACTGAACTCTAACATGCAAGGGAATTGGGAACGGATCCATGAGCCAGTATTAGCCATTAGGCAGACAAGAAGACGCTTTCCTGAATTATTTAAGACTTATTCCATTATTATTATTATTATCATTATGTACATATTTTATTGCATACTAAATATATTTTGATCTCTATTAAACTAATATAAAATTTAAATGTTGTAAACTTAAATGGGAAAATTTATGAAGGCCTTATTTAATTTTGTTTTACTTAATCCTATTTAGCACTTCATTATTTTTAAGAGTATGTTATAATATAATAGTTGATGATGTGATGTGTTGATAGATAGAAGATAGATAATAATTAATAGATAGATTAACTAATTCATCGTTATGGGTATTGCAATAATTCAAAAAAAGATTTTCTTGATTGATCAGTTTTTCTCGATGAAGTTTTGTCAGATAATAAAACTTTCTCGGTAAGGATTTAAAAAATATTTCTCGGCAATGCTATTCGTTGATAAATGGTCGATAATAATTTATGAGGTACAAGTAATTTTCGATGAATTTTATCAACATTTTAATTTCTCGAGAATTTCTCACATTCTAACACAGGTGTAACGTGACGTTACACCTTACACTTTTTGAAAAGAAAGTAAATAGAATGTTTTTAATTTTTTAAATTACCAATCTCACTTATTCCTCTTTTGTGACATGGCTTGTTTCAATTCAAGTTTAAATTGGCTATGATCTGTTCTGATTCTTCACAAACTTTTTCATTCTCCAAAGAAACTCATCCTCACCAGAAGTGCTAGCATAGATGCCTAATGCATTCATCCAAGGATCCAGAACCTGCCAGCTGCTTTTCTTGTACTCTGAAAATCTGAATCCACTTTCTCCTCCCAGTTGTGTCTCTTGTTTTGCATTCGCTTTAGTTGGGTTGTTAGTTGTGTGTGATGGTAAGGGTGCGGGTATCAGGTTGAGTTTCGTTTTCGTTGGCGGGCGACTTGTCTGGATCCGCTATTATTCCGTCCCTTCGTACGTCCGTAGTGGGATAGTTTTCTGGAAGGAGAAGTGATCCGTCATTTGAAGAGTAAATAATATGACAGAAGACAGGAGCGACAGACCGGAAATTTCCCACCACCACCACACATCACACACTCCTTTTTTCTCTCTGTAACTTCAATTTAATCTACGGGGCGACGACCAAGACGCACAACACACAACACATCAAAATATATAACATTAAGGGAAAACGGAAAACGACTCACTAGATCACTAAGGGAAGTACAATAATAATGGGCAAGAAAAAGCCTAAGTGAGTTACTAAAGTTACCTGGAGCATACCCGGTACCGGTACTATTGTGGGTGCAACTGACTAATCAAGTGAAGTGTGATGACGGTTGGCGTGGGCTGTATCTGAATCGGTTCAATATATAAATTCTGCTCCAGGCTTCAAACAATCCTTTAATTAGAGTTTTCTACCTTAATCGTAAGTTTGTTTTTGTTCCATTTCAACGAGTTCCTGGGGCAGGAGTTATTTGCTGGGGTCTATTATTTTAAGGTATAAGTTTTGGGCTGATAATTGTGTAGGACAGATATGGAAATCTGCTGTGTGTTCTTATGAGGCCGTCCTTCTACACATTTCGTAGTGTTATCAATTTTATCAGTGACGGAGATTGTGTTAGAATGTGAAAGTGCGTGTGGGATATTGGCTATTATATCTTGCGTTTTCCCAGTGCGAATTGCGAATTGGTTTTCTAATCAGAGTCAGAATCACACACTTCTTGTGTTCTCGTTCTTTTCACTTAGTTAATTTAATAGCAGAGGTCGGCTTCACATTTTTTCTTCCCATTTTTAACGTTTAGAATCAGTGTAATGATCTGAGATTCCATTTGAGTAAATTGAGATGAACTGGAGTAACATATGGATAAATATAGTCCATAGGGGCCGAAGGGGCAATAAACTACAAGCATGTTCTAATAATGGTGTGTGTAAATACTCTGACCAGATCAGCATAACCACATAACATGCATATCGTCTGTGAAGAACCAACATGACACATTTTCATTTTTAGCTAAAAACAATATGTAATATCTACAAAAATATTGAAATATGTCTTGAGAGCATATAAATAGAACATTAGGCACTTTTTAAAAATATTTAAATAGAATATTTTACAATTAAAAGAAAAGAATAAGAACATTTGGCACCTTTTCAAAAACATGGAATTTGAAAATTTTGCACCTTTTTAAAAACATGGAATCAAAACATTTTGCACCTTTTAAAAAACATGCAATTAGATCATCTTGCACCTTTCAAAAACATGGAATTAGATCATTTTGCGCCTTTTGAAAAACACGGAATTAGAACATTCTACATTGTTGAAAAACATTTAAATAGACCATTTTGCACTTATCCGAAATATGTAAATAAAACAATTTGCGCTTTAAAAAATAGGTAATTAAACCGTAATGCACTTTTAAAAAATGTGTAGATAGAAAATTCTGGAATTTTTAAAAACGTGTTAATACAACATTTTACACTTTTCCAAAAAATGTACATATTGTTTTTTATAACGTGTCTTGCGGACCAATCAAGAAGTTGCATGTTGGGAAAGGATATAAAACAAGACATGGGTGTCAATTTAAGTGTCACTGTGAAGCCACGTGGACGAATACATCATCACCTCGTGGAATCGCTTGACATGGCTTTGCGGCATTCGGCAATAAATTATGACTGCACAATTATGCACAACGTCACTCGCACAGGTTCCAGTTCCAGTTGATATTGCTGTTTCTTTTTTGCTCGTTTTTTTTGTCGTCTTCCTTATTTTATTCAGTAAAATAAATGACAAAATAAGACGGGACTTGTGGTCAGCGTCATGAGCACAGTCAGGAGTCTACTCACCTAATTCCAAACCTAAAGGGTCCATATATCGTTATCCCGATAAACATAGTGCTTTCTTTCCTCTTTTCTCAAAGCCCAGGTTGAGTTGAAACCGAGGCCAACTCCGTCTCTCTCACTGTCACTGTCACTGCCGCTTGTATAACAAGTTACAAGTTACACTTGACGTTTTAGGCGACTCACTCGTAGCTGGCTGATAACAGAAAGCCCACAGCAAAAACGAAAACGACGAAGGACAAAAAGCTTTGGTTTCGGTTTGGTAACGGTGCCAGTCTTCGCATCGTTCAAGAGATGCTGCCGCCTGAATATGTAGACATGCAAAACTGTACGACACACGTTGGTGGGAAGAAGAAAACACAAATCTCCGGATAGGAACTGACGTTCTGTCTGTCGTCTCTTTCTCCCACTCCAATTCATGTTCATCTCGCATCATCCACTTTCTACATCTTTCAGTAGTCATCACAATGGGAGCAATGGTAATCGTGCTGGTGCCTGGTGAATAGCGAATAATGCGAGTGAGTTTACATTTTTGTATCAGGTTTCAGTCTCATCGTCAGCTGTATATCGTGTCTTTCCAGCCTACTGCAAGCTACTGATAGAGATAAACGTAGTATTCTTCCTGAGTCGGCGGAGGCGGAATTGACTTAGAGGAGCTACACAGATCAATCTTTCTTGAATGACATAATGTTATATTCTGTACAGAAGCAGTGACAGCCAAGGCCAAGATCAAGATCATGGCAAAGCAAATCGCAAGGTAAATATATTGGGTGGCAGCAATATAGCAGTGGAGTAGTGGATAGTGCAGAATAATGTTTTATGTATGTGTGTTGTAGTGTAGCTCTTAATTTTGCAGTTTCGTTCATATTCTGTACAAATGTTGTAGTTCTAGATAGATTCGTTTGCATTACTAGCCCACATACAAGTCAGACAAAGAAGAAACTGGCTGCAAATAAAAGAATCCTTTACAAATTACAATACGCAGATTCCATTTGCATTCAGCTTTCTCTAAAGACCAACGGGCATTCCAGTGACGGTTTAGCAGAGCCTTGGCTCCGGATTTTGTACGACTTTCTCTTTGAAGGAGAAAACTGGAGAAAGCCGGAAGAAAGTAAGGAGATAGAACAGGAATTAAATTTCTTAGTATGTAAAATATAAATTAGAATGAAGGGAGATACATTTCTGGGTCAAAGTCAAGGTGAATCTGCTGCTCTTTCACTTCCGCTTCCACGTCCGTTCCGTCGCCACCCTCAACTCATTTTCACTTCGGGACTGTTTTTAAAATAGCAATTCAAATTTTGGGCTTCTTTTTTTCTAGCTCGTCTTGCGCTCGTCCTCTCCTTTCCCGTCGAAATTCGCGAATCAAAACACTGAAGGACATTAAAATAGGTACCCCTTTAGTTTTCGGTAAATTCTATCTCCCGATTTACTCTCTAAAACTTATGTTAATTTAAATAAAAGTAATTATATGTAAACGAGAAACAGAGAGTCTACAATATGTGACTGATTATGCGTGAAAGTCGCTTTGTTACTATTCCATTCCGATGGCAGCTTTTTTAGCTTATGTTTAATGCATTTATAGGCATCATTTTATTCCGTTGTAGTCCGAAGCCGTCATGGTTTTCTTTTGTGGATTATCATAGATCCAATCCCGGGAACTTGTATTTTATATCCTGCTAAATTCCGTTTTCATTATTCTACAAATTCATAGAGCCCAATTCCTTCCCTCTAGTTAGACTGACTGAAAGTAGTGGAATGTCAGACACTGGGAATAGGCGACAAGAATAATACTCATCTT
The DNA here is from genome assembly GCA_949802685.1 of Dicyrtomina minuta. Lineage (NCBI taxonomy): Eukaryota > Metazoa > Arthropoda > Collembola > Symphypleona > Dicyrtomidae > Dicyrtomina > Dicyrtomina minuta. The sequence continues at coordinate 60,719,305 of OX461808.1, read as the reverse complement.
GACAGGTTAATTCCAATCGCGTGGGCGCCTTGTCTTTGACAGTCGACACTCTCGCACCCTAAATAACCCACGGATTCCCAGATTGAAATGTAGAGTAATGTAGACACTATACCTACTGGTAAGTGTATGGCTATGGCTATAGGAATTCTGATAAGCATATAATTATAGGAGTTTTATACAACTATGCTAATGCACGCCTAATAGCCTATAAACTTCTATGTATGTAATTCCGTTAAAATGAAAGTTGTATTTGGTTTTGGTTGTCAGAGTGGGACATATTTCACTTTGAGTGAAAAGTCCGAAAAATCTACATGTATTAGCAGATGAAATACGACAGGCTTTTCACACAAAATCCGTGTAATGGAGTTTGATTTCTTCTATTTTTTGGTTTGCAATGCCGCACTTGAAAACTCAAATGCGATAGAAAATTATTTATAGCTTCATTTGGGAAGTGTTGGAAACCGGCAAGGGACGACACATCTATTACGTCTTCAAAAATCCGAAATTTTGAACCCTTGTTTTGGTATGCACACTCATTGAAATGGATAGGCACCCTGAACCCCTTCCCCCCTTTTTAAACGTAATATATGTATGCTTCCAAAGGCAAAAAAACACTTGGGTTCAAACACAGGAAAACGTTAAGAGAAAATTTAAAGTTCCAAAATACAATCAAGCAATAAGCAAAAGCAATCAATGCATTTTTGAACTGGCACCAACTTGAAATCCGGCGCCTAATTGAACATTTACGATACTTTATACCAACATTCAGGATCACATTTCGGCTACCCCTATCAGAACCCAAACTGGTTTCGGTTGGAACTGAAACTGAGGCTCGTAAAAGAGATACGCAGTTACGAAATACTGTACTGGTATGAATTACACTCGCTACATGGAACAATCAACAATGCTGACAACGCACTTCGACGCTAATTTTGGTTCTTTGCTTCGCTGGAGTCAACTACACAGCCTCATCCAAATCTGCAGTTTTATTACGACCAGATGTACGTTTTTGGGAAGGAACATAAATTGGAAAGCATCTCAAGTTACCTGTCTCGAAAAGAACCCGAAACCGAAACAGAAGAAAAGAAGACGTTCACTGAAGCGAGCCATGACAACAAGTTTATTCGGTAACTGCAATTAGAATTAAAGAATATAGAAGTTGAACATGTTGAGTCTATTATATTTTATTCATTCTTTTCTTTACTTTTTTTCCCATGTGTTTCCTGTAGTACTCATCGCGGGATAGTCAACTTCTTCGTTCCTTGTCTTCTATATTGCATAACGTTATGAACAAGGATTTTCAGGGACACATTTCAGGGTGCCCCAGAACTTTTACAGCCCTCTTATAGAGTCCAATCTAAATGACATACCAGTAAAACTAAAACACTGGACTGACTACGCAAAGAAACAGGGAGAATCTTTACCCGCAAAATAGGAAATCTAATTTTTTTTCCCCTGAAAATTATACAAGTTACTGAGAAAAGAAGCGCAAAAATTGCACTGACTGACGGAGAGGGAAGGCAAAGGATGGTAATAATCATCGTGATTGTGAACTCAGGTGAAATGAAGTGAAGACGCGTGTACTAATAGATACGAGAGCAGAAACACCACACGCTAAAAATCCGGCGCTTCGCGCCGGATTTGCCTACCGTGGGCCCGAAGTAGATGCTGAGCTTACAGCGAATATTGACTTTAGTCAATTGATGCATCTTCTCACATTATTTACATACAATACACTCTATACCCTCCAAAGTGCAATATTTTAGTGACGACATTGTTGGACGATCCTAATATGTACAATAATAATATTTCATCCTAAAAATACTATATTACATAATGTTTAAACTGATAACGGGTGTTTTTTTAAATGATGACATTTAGACGACTTTATTTATGGACAATTATTGTGTGTATACTAGTAAAAGTAGATTTTGAAGATATAAATCTACCAAATTTTGCATTCAGCACTAACAAGGATCCTTAAAATGGTGATTTTGCGATGACGTCATTTATGAAGGATCCCTGTATGCATGCTAGAAAAAGACGGTGTTAGGGATATCCATTAATTTGATTTTTGAACTAAAGACAGAAGAGATTCCTATAATTAAAATAATTAACTGACGTCATTTTTAGATGATCCTTGCATGGCTCCTAACTTGTGTAACCCTCGAAGTTGAAATATAATTTATAAATAACTTATGTATAAGATTTACTGGACACTAAAAATTACGAACTGCGTGCCATTCGGTTAAAGAATGTTCCTTAAAATTGAGAATTTGAATGACGCCATTATTGGTTGGTCATCAACTATCTATAAGCTTCGTTCGTTTGTCCACAGCATGAAGTAAAAATAGTTGGGGTGGGTTTTCTAAAATAGAAATTTCTAATGAAGTTATTTATGAACGGTCACTTCCCTTTTACGATCAACGTGCGTATGTTTACAGCATAAAGTTAAAAAGTCGTGAATTTCACCCGTTTTTCATTCCACGTTAAATATATCATGGTAAATTACAATTGGTTTTTGCCGAAATTCCGTGCTCGATGCAGATAAGCATAGATTTTTCCGAGTGTAATTCAAATACAAGATAGCAAACCTAAAATATTAAGTTCGTATGCTTGACCAGCTTTGGGAACGGACACAAATGACGACACATAAATTTACCAAAATTATAAGCCTACCCAACTGCTTGTCACCTTTTTAAGCACTGCTTGAATGGATGCCCTTACGGTGGAATGTCAAGTGACCCACTCTTAAGGTAAGCAACGCCATTTGTGTCTGACCCCTACCAGCCTTAACGTCGTCAAAACAAAAAGCAACCGGCTATTTTGCAAGACACGAAACGTAGCAGGACTTTCTCTGGGAACGACAGGAAACAAAGCTAACTTGCTGACGGGACTCTATGTATCTTATGTGTTGCATATCTGACACGCTTACAGATTCGTATCAGAGATGTCTTAGCTCAGGCCATTACTGATTCATTGCTGTAGACGGGAATCTAGGTGTCGCGTTCTCCATTCCAACCTTAGGTTCGAGGCTTTAAATTTTTCGGACGTATTTAACGATTGATCCTGAATCCCCCCCCCCTCGCCCTTCTGAACCTAAAAAGGATGATTTGTTGAGTAGGGGAGCATTAGTTTGCGGTTGGTAAAGCATTAGGTATAAGCAATATTTATATTTTTAAGATTGTGACTTGTTTTAATTCTTAAACCCCCCCCCTCCTCTAAGAGATAATTCGTGGGGTTGGGGATGCAAGTATTTAAAGTTTTTTAATAGTTTTAGCAAAGAAATTAAGATTTCTGGGACGTCATTTGTGGGTGACTCTAAGTACACCCCTCCTTCTCAAGGGGATACTTAGTGGGTCAGGGGTGCAAGTATTTAAAGTTTTTTATTAGTTTTAGCAAAAACAGTTGAGATTTTTTGGGACGTCATTTGTGGGTAACCCCAAGCACACCCCCTTTCCTGAGGTGATACTACGTGGGTGGGGGGTGCAAGTATTTAAAGTTTTTTAATGGTTTTAGCAAGAAAATTAAGATTTTTGGGACGTCATTTGTAAGTGACCCCCAGTTCCCCCCCCCCGCCCTCTCCTTATGGAATACTTTGTGGGTTGATGTGCAAGTATTTAAAGTTTTTAATGGGTTTAGCAAGAAAATTAAGATTTTTGGGACGTCATTTGTGAGTAACCCCAAGTACACCTCTCCCCTGAGGGGGTACTAAGTGGGTAGATGGTGCAAGTATTTAAAGTTTTTTAATGGTTATACCAAGAAAATTAAGATTTTTTGGACGTCATTTGTAGGTGACCTCAAGTACACCCCCTCCTCTCAGGGGATACTTTGTGGGTAGAGGATGCAAGTATTTGAAGTTTTTTAATGGTTTTAGGAAGAAAATTAAGATTTTTGGGACGTCATTTGTGAGTGACCCTAAGTACACCACCTCCCCTTAGGGGATACTTTGTGGGTGGGAGGTGCAAGTATTTAAAGTTTTTTCATGGTTTAAGAAAAAATAGTTGAGATTGTTGGGACGTCTTCTTGGGTGACCCCAAGTACACCTCCCCCCTTAGGGATACTTTGTGGGTGCAGGTAACTTCTGCGGGTAGCTTGTGCTGATGACTTGTGCATGTTTCTGGTGCATTGACTGGCGCCTGTAAGGAAACCATTTAGCTGGTGCATTTGGCTGATGCAAAGCGGCAAATCACCCGTTTTTAGATGCTGAGCTTAAGCATCTATAGGAATGGCTATGTCCGTCTGTCCGTCTGTCTGTCTGTCTGTCTGTCTGTTCTTTATGCGCTACAGGTCACAGTTTTTAAGCGATATTCGTCAAATATTTTTTAAATGTCCACAAATGCAAATGAGAAGTGCCCTATTGTTTTTGAGAGCGATCGAACTAACCAGTTTTTCACAATTAACAGTTGACTGGACCAACTTTTTTAGCCATCTAAAAGCATTGGAGAAAAACGGGTGATTTGCCGCTTTGCATCAGCCAAATGCACCAGCTAAATGGACCAGATACGCACCAGTCGAAATTACAATTTGCCCATTTGCACCAGCCAAATGCACCAGCTAAATGGTTTCGTTACATGCGCTAGTCAATGCACCAGCAATATGCACCAGTCATCGGCACCAGCTACAAGCAGAAGTTACCCGCACCCACAAAGTAACCCTAAGGGGGGAGGTGCACTTGGGGTCACCCACAAAGACGTCCCAACTATCCTAACTATTTTTGCTAAAACCATAAAAAAACTTTAAATACTTGCACCCCCAACCCATAAAGTATACCCTAAGGGCAGGGGGTGTACTTGGGTTCACCCACAAATGACGTCCCTAAAATCTTATTTTTTTTTGCTAAAACCATTAAAAAACTTTAAATACTTGCACCCCCACCCTTAGAGTATCCCCTAAGGGGAGGGGGTGTACTTGGGGTCACTCACAAATGATGTCCCGAAAATCTTAATTTTCTTCCTAAAACCATTAAAAAACTTTAAATACTTGCACCTTCTACCCACAAAGTATCCCCTAAGGGGAGGGGGTGTACTTGGGGTCACCCACAAATGACGTCCCAAAAATCTTAATTTTCTTGCTAAAACAATTAAAAACTTTAAATACTTGCACCCCCCACCCACTATGTATCCCCTCAGGGGAGGAGTGTACTTGGGGTCACTCACAAATGACGTCCCTAAAATCCTAATTTTCTTGCTAAAACAAATATAAAACTTTAAATACTTGCACCCCCACCCTTAGAGTATACCCTCAGGGGAGAAGTGTACTTGGGGTCACTCACAAATGACGTCCCAAAAATCTTAATTTTCTTGCTAAAACCAATATAAAACTTTAAATACTTGCACTCCCTACCCACAAAGTATCGCCTAAGAAGAAGGGGTAAACTTGGGGTCACCCAGAAATGACGTCCCTAAAATCTCAACTATTTTTGCGCAAACCAATAAAAAACTTTAAATACTTGCACCTCCCACCCACCAAGTATCCCCTTAAGGAGAAGGGGTGTACATAGGGTCACCCACAAATGACGTCGTAAAAATCTTAATTTCTTTGCTAAAACGAATAAAAAACTTTAAATACTTGCACCCCCAACCCCACGAATTATCTCTTGAAGAGGGGGCTAGGCTTTAAGAATTGAAACAAGTCAGAATCTTAAAAATATAAATATTTCTTATGCCTAATGCTTTACCAACCGCAAACTAATGCTCCTCTACTCAACAAATCATCCTTATTAGGTTCAGGGAGGGGGGGGGGCAATTCAGGGTTAATCGTAAAATATGTTCTAAAAATTCGAAGCCTCAAAGCCAAGGTTGGAAAGGAGCACGCGACACCTAGAGTCCCGTAAACAGCAATGGGTCAGTAATGGAATATTATTATTGTACATATTAGGTTCGTTTAACAATGTCGTCACTAAAATATTGCACTTTAGAGGGTATAGAGTGTATTTTATGTAAATAATGTGAAAAGATGCATCGATTGACTGAAGTCAATATGATTCTACGACTTTGTACCGGAACGACTTTTCGTCGAACGACAGTACGTAGGCGACTTTGCGTGCTCACGACAGTACGGGGTCAGACAGTTCGTAGTGGACTCTTCGGCGAAGACATCTCGTTGAAAGACATTGCGTATAATGTGTTTTGCCGACGGACAATGCGTTGAAATAAAGTCCGTCGATAACATATTTCCTTAAGTAGTTCATTTGAGCATCTAAATATTTTAATTTTAATTTTCATAACTAAATCTAATCATATGAATATGAAAACAAGCAAGCTATATTCTAATTTTGCATATTTCAATCATATCCTATACAAATTAATGTTTAATTTACCTCACGCATATCGTCAGTCGCTATTTTTACTTTCATTTAAATTTTGGCTTTGGCATTACACTTTTATTCTGAAACAAAAATATCTAAAACTATGTTTAGTTGTTCCCTGTTTTCTGCGCCTGCTAGTTATAATTATTTACTGCCATAATTGCCTTTCAGAATGGCATCGAATCAGGTTTCTAATAGTATTAATTCGCACTGGTTTGTTACTTCAAAAGCCGGCGAGAAGAAATTGGTGGATTGTGATTACTACACGTACACCAGCGATAACAAAAAAGATAGTGAAAAAAAATATTTTCGTTGCTCCTTCCGAAAACAAATAAAAGATTTTGCAGATTTGACACAAAGGCTTAAGCAATGTTTTATTTCGTATTCTAATAAGTCTATCGAAGAATATTTGGAGGGAATTGCCTTAAATTTTCAGTTTACTTATTCTGGTCCCAATGTTGTGTCCAGTGATAGCGACAGTGAGTAATTTGTAGTTTGCGTTGTTTTGTTTGTTTAATTTTAAGATGAAGTTATTTCATAGTACAGTAATTCATTACACTAGTAATAATTAGATGCTACTTTTATTGCTTTAGAAAAAAAAATGTATATATGAAGACGTCAATGGTATAAAGAAGATTTTGTAATATTTTTTAGTTCGTTCCTATTTTTACGAAAGAATTCTTGCAGAACACAGTTATTCAGTCCGATAGTACTATTTAGATAATACTTTAAAGTTTTAGCGGAAACACGAATATGTGATTGGCAAGCAGATTTTTTATATCGTTTATTGTGTATGTCAAACAGTTACGGCGTACCTATTGTACATAAATTACAAATATAAATGTGGGGCCTGATGTTAGATTCTGCTGGTTTATGTATAATTGTTAATTTTAATTTTATTTACAGAGTATGGGTAACATTGTTCTGTTGTTTGGTGTTTATATTGCCAAAATAACTGAATTCACATATTTTACTTTGTTTGGTATTAATCGATAAATTAGTTTCTTAATAAGTTGAAAAAAATAAAATGTAGATTATCACACATGTATACTGAGGCCTTTGTGCTATCTGTACTGGAGTACGAGACCGAATTTAATTGCATAAAGCTGTCTTTATCTCTACTCCTCACTTTCTTTTCGTTTTTATAAAATTACATCATTTCAGTTAGCACTGCATTAAACAACCACGTAATGTCTATCGGCGTAAATTAATTAGACGTAAAGTCTACCAACGTAATGTCGTCGACTTACAGTCTCCTACTTGATGTCTATCGACGCAACGTCGTCGACTCAATATCCACTCGACGCAATGTCTTTAGGCAAAATGTCTTTCTTCGAACTGTCGTCGACGTAATGTCGTTCCGGTCGAAAGTCGCCAGACCGTCAATATTCGCTGTAAGCTTAGCATCTACTTCGGGCCCACGGTAGGCAAATCCGGCGCGAAGCGCCGGATTTTTCTCCAATGCTTTTAAATGGCTAAAAAAGTTGGTCCAGTCAACTGTTAATTGTGAAAAACTGGTTAGTTCGATCGCTCTCAAAAACAATAGGGCACTTCTCATTCGCATTTGTGGCCATTTAAAAAATATTTGACGAATATCGCTTAAAAACTGTGACCTGTAGCGCATAAAGAACAGACAGACAGACAGACAGACAGACAGACAGACGGACGGACATAGCCATTCCTATAGATGCTTAAGCTCAGCATCTAAAAAGTATTCAAAAAATCGTCGTTTGTCGACCGGGGGCGGGCCCGAAGTAGATGCTGAGCTTTCACAAAAGAGCAAGACAATTTCTGTTACGCTAAAAGATGATATAAGATTTGTGGAAGCTCCCCTACCATCAATAAGCCATATACGAATGTACGTAGCATGTGGTTAAATATAGCTTAAGAATATTTATAAATTGAACCATTCACAAATGACGTCATTTATGGAGCCTCCCCTACTATCAATAGGAAATATACCAATGTACAAGGCAAGCAGTAATAAACAAAGGTTTGAAAATATTATACAGTTATAAACCGGGTACCTAAAACTATGATATTTGAATGACGTCATTATAAACGATCCCTGAATAATATTAACCCATATCCCTTGGTATGTTTATTGCATACTGTTAAAAAGGTTGAAAACATTTTCTAGGTTGGAAAGGGTGAGAGTAAAATCTATGTTATTTTTTTGAAGGACGTCATTTTGGACGACCCCCGAACATAAATAATCTAGGTTAGAAAATATTTAAAATTTAGAAATAAGGCTATTAAATACTATGGTATTTTTTCAATAGACGTCATTATAGACGATCCCGGAATAGTATTAACCGAGGTATGTTTATCGCATATTGTTAAATAAAAACTATGTTATTTTTTCCAAGGACGTCATTGTGGACGACCCCTGAACATTATTACCCTATATACCTGTATGTTTATTTTATCCAGGGACGTTATTGTGGACGACCCTTGAACAATTATGAATTATAACCTATATACCTATGTATGTTTATTTTGTCCAACGACGTCATTGTTGACGACCCCCGAACATTATTAACCTATATACCTATGTATGTTTATTTTGTCCAAGGACGTCATTGTGGACGACCCCCGAACATTATTAACCTATATGCCTATGTATGTTTATTTTGTCTAAGGACGTCATTGTGGACGACCCCCGAACATTATTAACCTATATGCCTATGTATGTTTATTTTGTCCAAGGACGTCATTGTGGACGACCCCCAAACATTATTAACCAATATACTTATGTATGTTTATTTTGTCCAAGGACGTCTTTGTGGACATTATTAACCTATATACCTATGTATGTTTATTTTGTACAAGGACGTCATTGTTGACGACCCCCGAACATTAATAATCTATATACCTATGTATGTTTATTTTGTCCAAGGACGTCATTGTGGACGACCCCTGAACACCTATATACCTAGGTATGTCGAGGAAGGAGAATAGCTAAACTGGTGCTCGATGTGTGGACTCCAGTATTAAGCGTGGATATTTTTCTCCTCCATGTCGCAGTCCCAGTACCACGAACCACGACCACTACACTAGAGTGGCATGTGAACGTACATATTGTGAGCAGTACCTTTACTCGCATTGGAAACTCGTAAAAATTTTCCATGTGTATTTTCAATGGCGAAACTTGACAAGCTCTCAGCTCCGTATGTACCTTCCATGTATTTTTTGCCCTTTTTTTTATCTTGAAAAATGGAGTTTATTCTTGGTCGGTTTAACGAACAATTGCGAACAAACTATAAATTGAATAATAACCAAAAACTATACAGCACTTCTCCCTCGCTTTTCTGGGCGATTACAAAAGGTTTCAATTTAAAATCTTCAAAAATGCGACCTGTAGCGTGCGACCAACCGACATGCGGACAGACAGACAGACAGACAGACAGACAGACACCAGACACCAGACCAATAGATGCTTGCTCAGCATCTAACCAGACACCAGACCAATAGATGCTTGCTCAGCATCTAAAAACGCACTAAAGGCACAACAAACCAAACCGACCAAAACTCACTCATCAACCCGGGAACAAAAACAATCGAAAGCGAACATAGACGAGCAAGAGACAAAGCCAATAAAAAGATGAAGGAAAAGGAGAAGAAAGGCGAAGCCAGAGGCGAGCATCAAAAGGGAAACAATTTAAAGTCAAACATTTTTGAACCAAGTTTTGTTTTAGTGATAAAGCAAAGTGTGTATATAAAGTTTAAGGACACATGAATAGAATGATGAGATCCTTTATGAGCGCTCATCCAGATCCAATTCCAGCCGGCAGCCATATGCAATGAGCCATGTAAACGCCTCTTAAGTTAGTCTCTTAATTATTTTCTCAGTTCTAAGGAATTGATGAATATTAATTACAACCCACGAGGCAGACCCACACACACACACAGATACGTCTAGTACTAACAACCAAACGCAACGGCTTACCTATGCAAAGATTCTACACTGGGACAGCCAATCATGCTAAATCATAGAAAAGGAGGGGGTATTTTGGACTTTTTCCTAAATGTAAATGATGGACGACCCCACAATGTACTACATACACAGTATGTTTAAAATAAGATTATAATTTTCATTGTGATTCTAAACATGTCCTCGTTCTCTTTCTCGTTTCCCGCCTTGTCATTCTCATCAACGTCAACGTCAACTTTGTATTCTTCCGCCCTTTGAAGCTAGGACTGAAATCGCTTAGTCGTGAATGCAAACTATTATTACGCCTTGTTTTCTGTAAACAATTCGGTATTTGTAATTTAGAGCTGCTCAACAACTGCATCTAATTATTCTAATAATTACTCTGCCTCCCATTTCCTTCAACGACTTCTAACAAAAGTCTCTGTCAAAGTCAAGAGTCAGTTCTCAGTTTCAGTCTAATTTAACTTCTGTTTTCCTTTCATTTTCATTCATTACAATTCCCATCCCTTCAAATTTTCATTGTTTTACTTTCAGCGTTTATTTTGAGTTGATCTGTCTGCCCCGCCTACAAATACTAGAAAATCGTCCATTTTACATTTTATGATATCTTCCTCTGCAGCCCTCTAATTAAACACATGGAATTAGAACATTTTGCATCTCTTTAAACACATGGAATTAGAACATTTTGCATCTCTTTAAACACATGGAATTAGAACATTTTGCATCTCTTTAAAAACATGCAATTAGAAATTCTTGCACCTTTTCGAAAACATGGAATTACAGCATTTTGAACCTTTTCGAAAAGATGAAATTATAACATTTTGCACCTTTTCGAAAACATGGAATTACAGCATTTTGCACTTTTTCAAAAAGATGGAATTAGAACATTTTGCACCTTTATAAAAACATGTGAATGGGACATTTTTCACTTTTAAAATCTCTTAATTAACATTTGACGCATGTTTCTGATATTGTTTTTATGACATAGCTCATTTTGATTGTAGCTTAAATTGGATATGGGTCATTTTAATTCTTCGCACACGATATTTCACAAGCTAATGCAAAAACTAATAATAATGGAGGAAGCATTGAACATTTGAAAACTCTTCTCATTCTGATCTGGCAATACCTATTAAAAGGCAACAGAAAAATTTTGAATTTAAAATTCATGCAAAACGTATGATGTGGAATCACTGCATAAGGAGCTGTGCACCAAGGACCTAGGGTGCTGTATAGAAAGTACTAAATATGGAAAGTAAGTTTTAAGGAACGTCAATTACATTGATCTATAATTCTATATGGAAGAAAAAGAAAGCAATCGCAAAAGTCCCCCATGTAGGAAAATTGTGGATATATCCGAGTACGATATACGGCGAATTTACTGTATATACATAAGATGGTGGAAAACCCATAAACAAAACTAGGTACATACTAGCTTGAAACATGTGGGATTCATGAATATAGCACGAAACTAATATTATTTTATTAGTAACATTGTTGCCGGCAGAACTGCATAATAAGCGTTTCAAGGTAAACGCCGTGCCTCTTTGATGCTAAACCTACTTGCTGTGTTCGCGTTACAAATGTTATACAAACTCGATCACCCTAGTTAGTACTACGTTAGAAACTTTAGTTCCATAATCCATCTTGAATTTATTCCTTAAATTTACTCGCCTAATAAAACAGTATTTTGTTAACCAAAGGGCTCATAAATATCCAGAAAGCTACACTAACCTTGGGCAACTTATCGTTAAATTCGTTATTTAATTTGTGGAAAGTAGTCTTTAAAAATTATGTTAATTGTGAACAAGTTTTCCGCGTAGTATTTAAAACAGTCGTTAGTCCACAAATTTTCATAATTTCAAAACTTAGGATTGAAAAGCAAAGTTTGCTTGAGAAGATGTCTCCGGGAACAGATGTAAGGATATTGTATTTGTATTGTAATGATTTTAATACTCCCATTACTGCATTTTGACATTGTTTGAATGCATCTTCCACCAAAATAGCAAAGTACACTGTTGTTTTTCCTGTCGCTACAATGGTTTCTAGTTTTCATTGTATTTGCATAACAGAATAAATGCCTAAATTTTCAAGATTCCTTTTGCAGTTCCTCTTTATGTTGAAATTCAAAATAAAAAATTTTAATCTTTGAATTTGAGAGAGTTGAAAAATTCCAGTGTTGTTTTTGGTTTTCACATGGAAATACGAATCTTGAAAAAATACTTGAAATACCTTTCTTGCAGTACAAGAATTGAAAAATAGTTCAGACAGACGAACAAACGAACAGAATTTTTACTGAAACATATTATATTTACATATCAAACTATGTTTTTAGATTGTCTGCTTACATTTAATCTTATTTATTTGCAAAGAAAACCAAACAAAAAACCGTATCGTGTTTGACTGTAGAATAATAGAAACATCGGGAACTTGCTAAAATAACAACATAACTTAAATTGCATTTTCAGTTTATTGTGAAGTGCATTTTTCTATGGATTTGTTGCTTCTGTTTTTGAGAATTTTCTGTATTATTGTGCATGTTTAATGAGTGTATGAATGAGCTAAAGGAAAAATTTAAATTCTGTATGTGCCATACTATTATGCTACTAAGTTTCTGTATATACACATAATTTCGAACAGAATTTAAATATTTACCATGCGCATTACTTGTGCATCTGTTGATCTTCAGAGTTTTGAAGCTGAGGATCTCAGTCGCTCTATTCTCAATGACTAAATTGTACAGACAATGTAGACGGTCGACAAATGGGAGCGGAAAGCGAAGGCAAAGCATGACATCTTTAAATCGGGCGTTATGCATGTCAAGTAAACTGTAGACGTTGATGAATTCCTGGATTTCCAACTGCATTTTTTGCCCGCTATTTACAACAAGACAACAACAAACTGCGGGAAACATTTGCAAATGTCACTCTCCTCCGCTCATCCGGAACCCTAAATTGTAAACAAACCCAAATCCAAATGAAAACAAAAAATATGTAATGAATTCTAATATATACAAACTAATGCAATGCAATGGAAACCATTTTAAAACTTCACCATTCCCAATGTAAACTGCTATCTGCATCTTGCCAATGAAAATTCAACCAGCATAGCTAGAATAGCAAAATACGTAGACGTTTGTATATTTGAATGAGATTATAAGCATAATTCCTATAGGCTAATGGTGATAGGAGCGGTAACAGGGTTTGCAAACTATAGTCTATGACATTGTTTTTGAAATTTGGTTCTTGTTTGATTTCCCCGCTAAACCTAAGAACCTGCGCTCCATACATATATAGATTGGAAATTTGAATTTTTAATTTTTTAGTTACGTCTGTATAAGTCCTTGCTAATTTGCGAAAAATTCAGGTTAAAGAAGGCATCGTTTACAACATACCTTATTTTTTTACCACATTATCATATTTAAACTCACCGTTCAAATTGTTAAATTTTAAATTTTAATTTTGCAATGCATTAATGTATGCTCGTAGTTCATTTGCAGCCGTGTAAATGATATTTCATTAGACACAAATTTCAAAACTAACGGTTTTCAGTCAGTTGTTGTCATTTATGTTCCACGGATAATATTTTGTTTCTAAAATTAAAGTGAAGAAATTAATGATAAGGAAAACCTGTCTTGATTTATTTGATTCAATTCGGATAATCTTTTGATATTTTTATTCCAAATGGTCCAAATATTTTACGTTTTTTCTCTGTGACTCTCGAAACGGAGATCCGAATGTGATGAGTTTTTTTTGAACGGGTTAATGTTTATCATTTTTTACAGTCTCTCAATATACGCATTTCTATTTCTAGAACCTAAATACATACCGCAAATCATCGCCACTGTGCGGATCCCATATGCATTTGAGCAAGTTTTTTGTAAAAATTTATTTTTATTTAGTGTTTCGAAAATACGCAGTGTATAAATGCCATCGGTTCCGGTTTAACTATAGAATATTTACGTATGGTGCTTCGTGGTAGACTGTAGACGGCATGGCAAACGTACCTAAAGCAACATGTGGAAATTTAATTGCGCCGCACTAATTTTATCTGTGTAATTAATCACACTATAAAAAAATTTTACTACAAATGATCTTGAGGTCGGGAGTCGCTTTCCTCTTGGCACACACCATCACCCCCGGTGTCTTCCAATGGCAACCAAAAATCCACGCGGATTTCCTCCCTTCGATTAAAAACATACACATTTATCGGCATACAAAATGCACACGGTGAAATACATAACACTAATTTAATTAAGACTCAAAATTGCTCATTTTTAGTTTAAGTTGTAATGAAAATGCAGTATCTGAAACATTTAAAAATATCTTTACTCTAGAAACCTGTAAATAGAACATTTTTTCCTTTTCAGAAACGTAAAAAGAACATTTGAAACTTTTAAAAAACTCAAAAGCTAACATTTTATCGTTTTATTTAAAGTTTTAACATATCTTTATCTTACAAAGTGTGTATTTGAACATATATAATTTTAATTCTAGCCTAAGTTGTATTTAGACCATTTTGATTCTTTGCTCATAACATAGCCGTATAGCTATTTATATACATATTAAATTGTAGCTATTATTAAAGCAATATATATGTAATATATCGTTACTGTAGATGCAAAGTGGCCGTTCTCCAAACACAGGTAAAAGTAAAGTGGCCGTTCTCCATCCTTGACTAAACATAAAGTGGCCGGTCTCCAATTCAATCCAGTTTGAACAGGATTGGAGACCGGCCACTTTGCGTTTAGTAGAGAATGGAGAACGGCCACTTTACTTTTACCTGCGTTTGGAGAACGGCCACTTTGCATCTACAGTAACGATATATTTTATTTTTCAAAATTACAAAATTTTCATTTTTTTGAAAAAACTTGAAAAAAACTATTTTTGAGACCTAATTATATAGACCAATTTTTTTGAAACAATGAAAACTTCCGAATTTTGAAAAATCCTGAAATCACATTTTAGAAAACAGTCTAAACTTTAGAAAACATCAAATTTTGTCAAAATTGGAAGAGAACTGTATCAGTTACAGGGCGGCAAAATATTAAAATTGGAACTTTTTTAAACTTTAGCGGGCTACTGTGGCCAAACAGCGCAAGATGCAGTCGAGTTACTTTAAATCTCTCCTATTATAAAAAAAAGTAGCCTCATTTTTGTAGACATGATTTTTTGAAATTAGCGAGTTCTATAGGAAACCATTCCCCTTGTAAGTGGGACATTTTGCACCTTAAAAAACTACCAAACCTTTTCAGTTTGATCTCTTTAAATGAATTTTTGACATAACTCATTTTAAACTTTTCACAGACGATATGTACATTAAATTGCAACATTGTTTTAATTTAAAGGCTCACTGCAATCAAACTAAACGAAAGTCAAAACCGCATTTCAGCTCCTCCCAAAGGATCATCACCGTCCGATTTCCAACAAAGTTTCTAATTTCAAAAAGAGATTGTAAGCACTTACACAACTGCTTTACTACAAGGGGACTGTTGAAGACTAGCCAAGATTAAAGTGCAAAATATTCTATCTAGATTTGAGTCGTTTAGTTATTTTCTTTGTAAACATTCGTGTATACTGCATATGGTTATATAGCCACATGCTATTGTTGTATACCCTGGTTTATAAACATCAAAAACATAAATTTTGCAACTGCAATATATTTCCTATACAAATTTCACTTACAATTAGCTAAATCCCTAGAGGCTAGTATACTGGGTGCAGCATAATTGTTGCTAGCTTCAGCTAAGCAGCAAAATCCTTTAGCAGCACAAAAATCAATGTAAGAAATCTATAATAAATCTAACTCACCCCGAAGAGATTTTTGTCTATAATTCATAAAAAAAATTATTTCAAAGATAAATCAAATTTTATGATCAATTAACTGGCCCAAAGGATTTCATTCTCAAATTTAAATGAAACAAATTTTCTTATTATTATGATACATTAATTTTCGAACTGTTTCTGAAAACAGAATAAATTCTCGTCAGAAATTAGGTTAAAATTGTATGCTGAGAAACATGTAGAGACAAACAATTTGCACTTTTGAAAAGGGGAGACAATCACACTTTAGACTTTTAGCAACGAGCGAATATCACAATTAACTGTACTTTCAAAAAAGAGAAATTTCACCTTTTGCAATTGCCAAGAATGATGATTATCAAAAATGTTGCATTTTTTTTTTAAAATGGCAAACAACATATTTTTCACTTTTCAAAAAGGTTCAAAAAATACTATTAAACAGAAAGTCTTGATAATTCGAAAAATATTAAAACCGTTTTGGTCATAAAAAAGTTTTTGTTGATATTAAAATTGTTGCGTAATATAGGGGTGTATAACTGTATTCTAACTGTAAAAATCAAATTTTGAGTAGAATAAACTATTTTTGCATTACGATATTTCCCGTATGAGTAGTTTTAGAAGTAGAATATTTGAACTACGTATGAGTGGTGGTCGTGGAAGGGCACTCATTAGAGTACGAGTACATTGTTAATGTACCTACCCAAGTACTTAAATATTGTACTTGATGGGGAGTGTAGCCTGGTCCTGGTGAAGAATGTAAATATTTGGAACATTAACATTAAACAAGAATAATGTTCTCGACTTTCTCGGAATTGTAGGTATGAGGATGAAAGGAAAAATGTAAAATTGAATTTCTCATTTGTAAGCATAATACAGGCGAGAGTTTAATAAAGAGATTGTACAAAGAGATTCAAGCCGCAGCCTCTGATGGTTGTTTAACAGTCTTTCTTTTGTCGATCGACAGCGTTTCATTTGGTTTTAATTTAATTGCCAAAAAATGATGCCGCACACCCTCCACATCTCCTCGCTTTTCACTCCTCTGATATTTTATTATCCTTTAATCAGCTTTCTATTATCCACGTGGATGCAATTTGTGCGTAGTGCTCAGAATGCCTTCTCTAATACGTGGGTGCATAGTGGCATGTATTTTTGTAAGAAGACTACCTCCAACTGAAAAGCGAAATGAAAACTGAAACGATCCTTGCTTGCTGTAAGGTGCGGCGGAGAAAGCAGATCAGATACTTTGTATTGCATGCACATAATTAATTAGATTACAAACGGAGCAAAATGCAGAGTATGTATTCAAATTTAATTTGGCGTAAACGCTAAGTCCACATTCTAAATTGCATTAATTTTGTGACACAGTTAATAACTCGTGAATATGTCGTGTGATCGTTGTCGGCGTTCGGATTATTTTTTTTCTTCTGAGAAATACAAGAATTGAAAACAGAAATAATCTCTGATGAAAGCGGGAGTCACTGCGCCTCCTAATTAATAGAGCATTAAATTTTCTTGTTTGTCGTTGTTTGTGGTGGTCTGCTTTTGTGTTCGGCGGGACTTTGGGAAAGAATTAAATCATGTTATACATAATTTTATTTAATCTAAAAGTTGGGAAAGTGCCGTTGTTTGTTCGGGTTTTGTTTGAGACTAACTTTAAGCATCATTTCTTTAATATTTGCTATTCAATCTTGTTCTCGCTTTCGTTCGTTTTATTTGCTATTAGTTGCATGGCATGGCTTTGTTGGTTTTAGTGGTTTTAGCGTACGAATTCGTAAAGTCGCGGTTAAACTTTGTTTTTTTTTATGCGTGGCTTGCATTACAGATATCCGTTGCCGTCAATGCAACCTGACTGTCTATAGTAACAAGCTATAGTTTGTAATTAGTGTAATTGCAATAAATTTCAATTTCATTATTTCCTGAATCTCTGTCTAAAATAAAGTAAAACAAATAAATGGGACTCAATCTATACAATACTTAAGCTCTTATTTGAAACTCCGGATGAGGATTATAACATTAGCAACTACGGGAAATGAGTGTACTGACTGTAACTGAAATGAAGACAGTTTAAATTAGGCCATCCATCCCTAAGCTAGTTTAAGTGAAGATTAAAATATTGAAATATTTGTAATTTGAGTGACATCACTTATGAACCATCCCTTATTTTACTCATTCTACTCAAATTTATACCAAAACCAAGAACGCGTCCTCTTATGCACGTAACAACTCATGGTTGTTGGGTCCTGTTGATTTGGAGTTTGGCTCGTCGGATAAATTAATACGAAATCCCTTTTAATTAATTAATGGAACAATTGCATGTTACAGTATAGAGCTATAGGTTGCAGTTGTTAGAGATTATGTTTTAAGAACGACCAATTTACTGAATCAACTGTGGATTAATCTAAAAGGAATAAGGCGACGAGTTTCTTAGGAACTACCAAATCATCATCTCTTTCAAGTTATACTAATTACTAAAATTATTTTCTATTCAATGCCATTTCAAATTACTACTTTGTTGAAATCTTACCTTATTATACGTCATACTAATTAATATATTTTTGTGTGACGAATAAAATTTAGTAATGTAAAGTAGGGAGATCAATTCTTTAATCGGTTTCTGTGTACTTTGGCTCTCCCTTGAACAATATAATCAGTCGTACATACTACGAAACTGTCTGAATAACAGATAGTGTCTGAATTAAAATTCAAAGGGAACCGATATTAAATATTTTGAAACTGTAGAAAGTGGAGAAAGCAGTGAAAGTAGAAAGTCAAAAAGTCCTTGTTATTGTCACGAATGTTAACGATGCTTCGCAATGGGAAAAGTTTATTAAATACATAATTTTGATTACGCTCTGCGCGTTTAATGCTCCTCTGGAGCTTTGGAAAAGAAATAGTGAAATTCATTCCCGTTTCTTTATTCACAGTAAGCAAACAGGATAATGGGATTAGCTCCTAAGGACCAGCACTATGGGGAGTGAAAATAACCGTATACTAATATAGCGATAATAGAATAATATGTATTTCCATTTCAACACTCCCACCACTGGCGTTACCCTGTATGTAAAAGAAGTATACACTTAGGTCTGAAGAAGTACCGTGTAGTATTGAGTCTTTGAGAATTGAAAGGAGAGACGAATTCCCCTGTGCGAGGTAATAAAGAGAAATAGGGAGAAAGCATGAAGAATCTTTGAATATTTTTGATGAATAAAGAGAAATTTCTTTAGAAATTCAAACTTCTTTGTTCAGTAGTCTCAATCGATTCAAATAATCGAACTGTTCCAGGACCAGGGACCTAGAGATCTGGAGACCAGGACACAAAGGATGTATCTGTAGCAAAAATCGTATTGTATTGTGTTAATCTGTATCTGTATGAGAAGATATATTTCTTATACCGCTATGAACTCGATCCATAGACGTTTTCGTAGCAATCCAAAAGGAATTTTAAAGGAACCAAAACTCAAGAAATGTTGTTAAACATTTCATTGAGGAGAAATTATTCACAATTAAAATAGCTGCACTGAGCGTCGTCATATTTAAAGCACCAATATTATAGCTTTATTATTTTATACGCCAGTCTGACATACGCTACACAAACAAGGTGACATTTATTTAGTTGTGCTGTGTTGCAATGTATTAAAAAATATAATTTGTTTATGCATTCACTTAGCGTCAATACAGATTTATACTAGGCTGGGACTTGCCACGCTTAGGGATTTGGCGAGAAAGTTTATTGGCAAACTACGTATACACATAAATATGATTACAGTTGGAACTACACAATGCAGAAAGGCAGATTCTGAGATGC
Organism: Dicyrtomina minuta; assembly: GCA_949802685.1. NCBI lineage: Eukaryota > Metazoa > Arthropoda > Collembola > Symphypleona > Dicyrtomidae > Dicyrtomina > Dicyrtomina minuta. The sequence continues at coordinate 60,699,455 of OX461808.1, read as the reverse complement.
TTGGCTTTCTCCAAGGAAAACGATCCATAGACAGCTGTTTTCCATTTTCGTTTTTCCATGGCAGCCGCTTGCCGCTTTGCTGTTTATACTTAGAAAGTGTAAAAACTAGTGTATAATTTAATACACTTGTTTTCTATCTAAAAAGAACGTGCTTTCACCTTGCCTCTTTTCTCCTTAATGATAAATTCTCCGAATTAGGATGTCAGATTTTTGCCTACTAGTGTGGGCGTATGTAAATTTTCATTTTTCTTTATATCAAATTGCCTTTTAGTTTTTGTATTTTCAAGAATTTTCCTTCAATGTAGTGAATTGGTAAGCAAATGAAAAATACCAATCTGGTCCCAGTTGGTATTTTTATTTTATTTTTACTTTTAATTCAAACAGGACGCATATAGTTACACGGAAAACATGCAAACTAGAAACCGTGGAGTTTCTTTTAGGAATTTTTATTTGCATCTATGACATTCCTGTTTGCTGATTTATTGTGGACAATTGTGAAAATAATTATTTAGAATACTTTTCAGGGAGCGTGTGAGAAATTATTTTGCCTTGAAATTTTATTGTAATCAACTTTCTAGGAATTTTTTCGGTTTGTACTAACAAATATACGACAGTTTCTTACTACTGTGCAAAATCAGTAGCAATTTTTCCTGGTAGTGCTAAGACATTTAAAAAAATTATGTTTATTATGACCCACACTGTACATCTTACGAGCTTTCAGTATACATTTATTTATGCAACAATATTGTCTGTACGTTTTTATATTATATTTGCGTTAATATATTATATAATTACTCCTCCTATGTAAAGTGGACTGTCTTTATAAGAGCCCATTAGACTGCCATCTATATTTCTACTTTCAGCATCGTCCCTACATGCTGTTGTGAATGCACGTTTAATGGAAAAGTAAGAAACAGGATGAAATAAAAAAGAAAATGAAATAATAGACAATTTACCTCACAAAGCTTTTTGCATCAGCCGAAGAATTGCACCTTTCTTTCCTTCTTCTTTCTGTTCTGTGCATTGAATTTACAAATAAATGTACATATAGAAAGTATATAGACTGAAGTGAAATCAAGGTAGGATAAGGGTGCGCTATATGTTACATCATAAGTAACGGTAACAACCCCTACCTCTAATATAGAACTTCTATTTCTACATTTAGATTCAGGCATAGAGCCTTGTTGGGGAAAGTAAAGTGAAAGTGAAAATAAAATCTTTTTGTCTCGCTTCACTGGTTTATTTTAAAGTGGGACATGTGTGAGAGAAAATAAATATGCAAGACACTTTCTTTTCTTCAGGGGAAATTTACACAGTGCGGAGAAAATAAGTCAGCGACAGTTTCCCAAATGTGTAGTAGGTACATCTTTTGAGCAGGATTCACTATTTTAAATAATTAACGAGGACCAAGAAATGGAGCTACCAGTTTCCAAGACTATAATGCCAGCGGTGTACATGCTTTTGTTTAGAATTTTAGAATGCAGTACAGCGGCGGAGTGTGTTGCGTATTTTTACCTGAGAAACAAAGTTTTAAATTTTCAATGTCGCCAAAGCACGAGACGGCCAATGACACCTGCAACTGAGAAACAACAGTAGTATCATTGTGGCTTGCGGTTTGCTTTGTGTAGGAAATGTCGCGGAAAAAGTGCTGGCTGGTTTTTGCATTATTGTAAATGATAAGACAAAGAAGAAGAAACTACTGCTCGTAATCCACCCTCGTAAACCGTCACCGTCACCGTAGCCGTGCCATCTTGATTTTTTTTTGTTTTAAATTGGAATTTTTAGCAGTAGCACTTTGGAACTATGAAATAAATAGAGAAACTAGAATAACGTGGGCATACAGGTATAAAATCAAATGTACATAAAAAACAAACACGTTCCTACCTACAGGCTATACCTGTAAAACGAGTATGGTATTCTCCTCCCCTTAGGTGAGCGGAAGTGGGAGGCCATACCTGAGTTTACCATATCCCTTCTCCCATATGCATCAATAAAATCTCCGAAAATGGGGATGATTTAAATTTTTATAATTTAATAAATATAAATGTGAGGGTGTGAAAGATGGTAGATGTCAGATGGTAGTATTTAAGTTAATTACGGGGGTGTTCCACCACTCCGGAGGAGGCCGGAGACCTATGAAAAGAGGGGGAGAGAGGCTCAGCTGTAGCTCCAGCCAAGAATCTCCAGCATAGCTACAGATGGTAAGAATGCAAATTTTGTTTATCTTAATCTCATGAATAATTTATTTTAGCTAGGTTTAAGACTTTATTTTTATGCGTACGAATTCCAAGAGCAAGTAGCTCGGTGGCCGAGGTCAAGGCTGTGGAAATATCATCCACCTCCCTTGCTTCGCCACCACGAGCTCCCGACTTCATGAGGGACTACGGAACCACATCGACCGTACACGGCAAACGGAGCATGTACACGGTCGAATGGTTCTAGGTCCCACAGAGGAAATTCGGTCTGCTCGGGAAATTTTGCCGAATGTTTTTATTTTATTGCCAATGATGAAAAGAGGTGAAGGGAGAAGACTTACTTATTTTGCTTCTGTTTGCAGAAGGACAAGCCGGCCTGAAGGTCGGAGGCCTGGAGGATTGACACCATCCTCCGGTGGCCCTCAGCTCCAACGCCACTGGACGGGACGGACAAGGGACAGTGAGAAGCGTTTGTATTGCTGAGCATTCCAGACGGCAAGCGCTCCATGTCCCCGGTCCGCCAGAACAGCAGCAACGACTTGTCCTGAATTTTTGACCAATGAAGGTAAGTTATTCATTTTGATTTAGGTTAATTAGTTTTCATATATTCTGCAGGAGGATCGTTGGGGATGTGGTGCTGACTCCGTGCCCAGCAACCACATCCAGCCCAGAAAGGACGGAGAGGTGCGGTCGAGTGCGTCTGGATAACCGAGGAAGGCATGCGACAGACACACACCGCACCATTACCACCAGTCCAGGCCGATCAACGACCCTGAATTTTGGATGCCAATCAGGTAAATATATTATTTTACATTTTATTTTAATTAGATTTTTAGTTTTATTTCAGTTAGGTTTAGTTTTTCCAATTGTGTTAGTCGGGGAGGTTGGGCGGACGATGGCAAAGTCGTGTTGCAGGGAAACGCAAATCGCGTCCCCGCTCCACCGTCCACTCCAACTTGGAGGACAAACCCGCAAAAGACAGCTTGAGCTGCGGGTTCGTTCCTCCCAGTCTCCCCTCAATTTTGAAGTTATTTTCGTATATTTTTGTTAATTTTTATGCATGTACTGAAGTGTCTAAATTACGTACAGCGGGTTTATCGGAATTACAGCTGACAACTAAATGAATGAGCCAATAATTTATGCTATATTCCATAATTATATTTTTGATTACTTAATTCTAGATTCGTTTATGGAAAATGAGAATCAACGGAAGTTTTGCCAATCAAATGAGAACACTCAACGAACGAAGATGCGAAGGTAAGTTTAAGAATATAAGTTTATATTAATTATTCAAAAAGCAAAGGAAAAGTTAAATTCAATTTCAAATGTAATATTTCCCATACGACTTAAGGTCGAGGGCCACAACTGAACATTTATAATGATTAATTCATGTTTTTGTTTTGTTTTCAAGTTTCGTCCAAATGATTTACAATATAATGAATTACAATATAATGATTTATAACTGATACGCTTACGGATGCTACGGGTGTGGCATCTGAGATTTCCAAATCCAGGTCCAGGTTGATTTAAGGTAATTCACAATATATAATTTGATATTTGATAATTTATATATAATTTGGTCCGATTGACCTCGGTAATTAATTTTATAATAAACTTAGGAAGAACTCGTAAAGAGGAATCGCGAACACAGTGAACACCAGGAATAGAAATAAGAATATATAAAAGTTATCACTAGATTTTCCCTTTTTCTTAATTTTAGATTCTTGATGGCACCAACAGGAACCATGGGGACAATCCCCTCGTATGTTTCTTATTCCTTTCGGAGTCTCCATGTTCTTCGATTCCTTTCTAGTCATTTTTCCACCGATTTTCCAGAAGGGAAAATGCAAAATTGAAAAAGAAGATTTTCAAGGATTGATGACGGAGACCCTCTCTTCTTCGAAGCGTGATTGTTTCTGCCTTGGCTTGCTCGCCTCTGCTCCTTCCTCGCTTCGTCTCCTGTCGCCTCGGGAAGCATCATTTAATTCCTTTTGTGGCTCATAGACGCTGTGTGCTAAAGGGCTGCGAGTTGTATTTATTTTATTATCTCCTTCCGTGGATCTTCCTTACTCTCTGTCAGATGGCCGATGCTGTCTGGAGATTTTGAGGAGAATCTGTGGAAGGAAAGGTTGTGAACTCGATTCCTTTCTCACCTGGGTGTAAATGCTAAAACAAAAGGTACAAAAACAAATTATATAGAATATATAATGGTACTATTAGAAACTATTAGATTAAGCTGCCGATATACTGTATATATTTGCAAAAGCACTATATATGTAGAGAGTAAGTGCCTACTAATGGTTCCTTTGTTTGGCCCTTGAGCTGCCTTCCCTTCCTTTTGTTTTCACCTTTCATTAGAAAATTAGAACAGAGTAAAGGCATTGTCTCTGCATTACCCGTCTGTATACAATATAATGGTTATCCAGTTTTTGTTAACTTTGAATTAAATAGAGGCTTCTTTGCTTCGTCGCCCTTTAATAATGGAGCTATTATAAATATTGTATATAGCGCATTTCAATCGAGCTTGTTATCTGTTTCTGTATAGTAAACTCATTAATGATATTTACCTTTTAGTTTTTTCCTTGAGATACGCCTTCTCAAGTTTAATTTATTCGTGGAAAACATTGCGGCAGATAATTAATTCCCTGTTTTAATAATCGTCATTCAAAATTTCTTCTCGTTGATGCTCTTTTTCTTGTAATATTTCCAAGAAATTAAATTTACGAGCTGGAGAGGAAACAAAACAAAGGAGAGTGACACGGCTGCTGTGTCAATTATTGTAACTGGAAAGAATAAATTAATTTTATTAATGTATTCAAACTTCAAGGGTCCTACTACAACTACTTCAAGATCATCTTGTCTTCGCGTGCTGTGTAGTGCATGACAAGGCCGCGGACGAAGGATTGACTTTTAAATAAAAATTTGTATCTATACGAAAACCACCGTTTCGATTTTATTCTAGGTTGTCTTTGTTAAACTAAAATATTGTATTTACATGTTAGAAATTGTTAAAATTCTCAATTTATTTGATTCTAAGAAGTGCTCAATATTTTATTTACATATTTTGGAAAAAAAACTGAAAATGCTTTATTTTCATGTTTGTGAAATATGCAAAAAAAAATATTTCTTTGCATGTTTTTGAACAGTCAAAATGTTCTATTTACATGTTTCTGAAAAGTTTAAAATGTCACATTAACATGTTTTTAGAAAATTTAGGCAGCGAGGGCTGCCTTTGCTGTTTCTAATATCCGGTCCTGCCGTGTATATGTTGTATATGACTTGTGAGGTTAGTAAAGTTTAAGCGTACTAAGGTTAGTTGTAATAATGATAAAATTACTACAGTGAATTAAACTCAGTAATTTTTTAAGTAAACATTAAATAAAAAATATTTTAAACGGTGGTACAATAAAACAAAAAAATTATTACGAAGTACTTTAATCCTTATTACAAAAAATCGCTAAGGCTTGACGCCGTTAAGAATTTATCCTCCATTTGAAATGAATTGTAAGCCACCTTACGATGGCATATTTATCGTAGGTTGCATATTTTATTATTTTTTGCGCGAGGTTGCTCAAATACCGTATACTTCCCCTTAAATTGTCAATTTTAGCAACAATGGTGGGGGCAGGAATTTTGTTACGTTCACCATCAAGTAAGTACCTACCTAGGCTCGACGCAGCTCACACATGTTTAGTAGCCTCATTCAACCCCATTCCAACGTATCACTTCTAGTATGTTAACACAGGTTTTAACACTTCCTCTGGGTGCGTCATAAGATGAAATTCGAGTTCTTTCCCTGCCAATTTGACCGAATTTTGAAACAATGTTTTTGTCCAGACACCTGCCTTAAGGGTAGGAAGGACTGCACCTTTCTGCCGTAAATTATAAAAGATGATACATAGCCATTTCCACTGGTGTAGAATTATTCCCTTGACCCATGAAAATAGTGAGCGGCGTCGACATTATTTTTTCTTTTTTGGAATAAATATAATATAACACTGTAATTGAATCAAAATTCGTAAACAAGCTTATGCTTAAAAAACTCTGTGAATTTACCCGTAAAAGCTTCATTACATTTTACCTAATGTTGTTACTGAAAAATTGTTTGTAACATTCATAATTCATATTTCACATTTAACATTCATGTTTTGAATTTCATAGCATCGTTCAAAGAAATTTGAATGGTTTTAACGCCGAGTACAAAATTTCAACTTCTGGGCCATCATTGTAATTGTCCACTACGTCACTCTACCCGCAGTTTTTATCACTGCCTCATGGAGAACATAGGACTTGAAATTTTGTGTAAATTATTAGAAAATTTGGTAGCAGGTGCATTCAAAATAAATTTTATTATGCATAGCGTAAACAATTGCCTATCTACTGTCTAAGAGTTTTTGTTAGATTTCAATAGGGAAGGTATTTTATTTGGACGTCGAAGATGAGATGTCGGGATGTCTACATATAAAACAATGGTAAAAGTTTCGAATTTCAAAAATCTTTAGTTTCACATTGAAAAACTTTTTTCCAGTGTAAGACACGGAGCCGGTGACCGGTGGGACCGATTGCACTGACCGAAGCTCCGGTCAGTAAAATCGAAAACATAGCAGGCACGCTCGGGCTCATTTATTTTTTCAAATCCCATGCTTAGTGGACGAGTCTTTCCTCCCGGGCTCAGGCTGGCTCAAATTGAGGTAGTTTTTTCAAGAAAAAGGGACCCTCGGTCATTTTTTTTAAGAGCTCGTTAGGGACCGATTGACTTGCACTGCTTTTTTCCAGTTTTCTCTTCGACAATGGTTAGATATTAACTTTTAGTTGCTGTAAAAAAATTAAATGTATACCTATATGTCCAGGCAAAGCCTAAGAATTTACCGCTAGATGTGCAGTCCAACCCTTAACCATTTATCTAGGGAACCTGGGAGAGTTTTGCTCGATTTTTGCCTTCTAAGTATTCTATTATAGCGCTCAAAGTTGCCGCGTTTCAAAATCCCACAAGACTCAACGCTCAACATTTCGATCTTTAAATAATTTTAACTCGTAGCAAGGACACAAATTTTTAAATTTTCCTTAATGGTTTCCTAGATATTTCCAAGAAGATGTGAGAAAAAATATAACTTAGCCTGTCCCACTCCCACGTCTCTATCAGCTTATCTTAGTGTGCAAAGTTCTTCTGTATCCCACTTAATCCCACCCTATAAATTGGATATTTGGAAATTTGATTTTTCACTGACGGTATAAAATAACATAGAAGGTAGTCCCATTCAAAGCCGTATATGAATATTTAGGAAATTCGCTGAATAAAAAAATATCCCATCAAATCATTCATTTATTTCTCCAATATTTTTTCCGTATGCTTTGTGCGTCTCACTTTCGCCTCAGTACCACATTCAATATTATTTCTTAGGACAGAAGCATACACAGAGATTTAGGTTTCTTCCAATTTAAATTTAAATTTCCACTTTCTTGAACACATATAATACACTAGAGTATAATGAGGGCTTCATCTTCTTCTTGTATTAGGATGTTTTCAAAATTCAAAAGGTATTCCTTTCACACGTGTCCACATGTCTGCTACTGCTTCCATATTCACTAATAATAATCATAAAATCATAATAGTAGTAATGATCTAACCTCTTGATCGGTCGTCTTATACTTTGAATGATTTAGTACCCAGAGTAAGAATTGGGAACTGAAGAGCTCGTTGGTCACCAATAGTTCACTTGCTATACTTTAAATTCAAATCCAAAAACGTAAATTACAATACACAGAACCTGCTCTTTGCTTTTGGAAGCTGTTACGCATTTTCATATTTCAAGGGGAAGATAATTTATTTTCTAATGAATGCTTACGCGATCTGAATTGTGGTGTACCACAAATGTTCTAAACCTCAAGAATTATATATGTACAATTGTTTAAATGTTAATTCGGGTTCTAGTGTTTTCAGTTTGAAGTTTAAAAATTGCGCAAAATATAACAACTGTGTTCAAAGTTTTAAACGTACTAGGTATGCGTCGAAGAAAAATTTTAAGTTTCAAGAAATCGTTTGGGAAAAACATTTTATAAGCTACTATAAAAGTATAATTTCCTATCCTACCCTATTTTACGTATTTTAAAACCCTCAAAATAAAAATGCAATTCAGTTTAACATCCTTAAATAAATTTATAAATCAATATTAATAAAACCCGTAAGTAATATTATATTTCCAATTTAATCGCACTCGAGTTCCTCTATCTTCACACTTGGAGAAAAATATTTAAATATTCCGAGTAAAAGCAATTTTGATTTATACTGCGACTAAAACTGCGCATAAACATAACTCCTCATTTTGAGCTGAACGCTGAATGCTGAACAAGTCTATTTTTAAAAGAAAAATCTAGTTTTCTTTCACTTTCTCCATCTCGTTAAATAAAAAGGAGCTCTTGGATTTTTTTCTACTTATGTAGTTGATATTGGCATTCGAGTTGTACAGCTTTGGATTTATGATTAAATTTCTTTCTATAGTACCCTTCACACAAGGACGAGAACCCAGTCGCAGTCTTATATTCTAAAAAATAAAGCGTGGCGAAATGTGAGGCGTACGAACTACAGAAGTTGAAAAGCATGGATGGACCGAGACCCACATATAACCAGTACTGAACTACTTTCACTACTTTTGCAAGCATTTCTATTGCTGACTGGCTAAGTGAAAGTAGATTTAATCTTGATTTGAGTTTCTGGATTATTGGATCTTCTGTATTTAATGTATTCAAGAAAACTAAAACGAAGCTTATTGAGCTTAGGCAAAAAAAGCATGCAAAAATACACAGTGAAAGGTAACAGTCAGCTTGTCTTTCTAGCTTTCAGTTTTTCTTTAAAGTTTTGAAATTTTTTTGAAAAACCTTAAAATTTTAAATTTTAAATTTTTTTTATATCAGTGTTTAAAAAAAATTTTTTTAAACACATTTATTAAAAATTCGGCTTAAAAAACCAAAAGTTAGGATTGAAAAAATCATTTTAAAATCTTTTTTTGTCCCACGCCTCTGCAGGCTTGTCTTAGAAAGCAAATGTCTTCTGCTTCCCCTTAGGCATTGTTTTCATTGTAAATACAGGCTTAAACTCCGTTATAGGCAGATTATATTTTAGCAGTTCAATGCTGCTCAAAATTAATGCCAAAAGCCAAAACCAATTTTGAAACTTGAATTACTCTTTACCGCGATGGAGTTGTTTGCACTTACCGCTGATTTCTGAATTTAATAAGTGACTTGATTTTGCTTTCACCTTCGTTTCTCTTGTATATCCCAGGTTAAAACGTATAACTGCGTCCCAAGTAAGCAAGTATGCATTTCTAAATTAATAATTCCAGAATTAAGATAACGCGAACGCACACTTATAATGTAGCCTTTGCCCAGTTGATAGTTGTACATAATATTTCCAGACGACTAATTTATCCCTACTCTTTGAAGTTGATTTCGTTTCTCATCTTCTTTCTTTGTCGTTACTGTTGTTTCAATTAAAGATGAAAGATGCTTTCCTCCCGTCGCTGTTTTAATCAGAATCCATTGAGGACTTTGAAAAAGTTTCAAACAAACACGAGGCGACGCTTATTTAAATTACAAGAGACTCAAAAATCGTAAGGTAAAGGAAATCAATACTGAGAAACTGAAGACTGTAGATGTGATGAGTTCCATTTTATTCTCTGCAAAAAGCGGAATCCATTCATTTCTTTTAGGTAAGTATCGAGCATATAATTGACTATAGACTTGCACCTTCCAATACAAACACTACACATTAACGCTGGAACAAACGTAAAATGCCATAATTACATTTTTACACTCAGCCAGTAACTTTTCAAACTGAAGGACCCTAAGTTTCCAAATCATTTCTAAAATGTATTGGCAAATAGGTCAGTCTGGGTACATTTTTGAATGCATTTTTTTTTTTACATTTATAAATATATGCATATTATTATTCAATTACTAAATTGCCAATAGTTTTTTGTATGAATAATTTACCACTTCTTGACACACGCAACTCTGTTTTTATTTTAAGAATTCTGTTTTGTGCACAAATATGAAACTTGGAGTAAAATTATGTAAAGAAATGTAGAAAAATTGGAAGGCCACTGATCTATAACAAAGGAATCACGACACTATACCCAATAACACCGAACCTCTTCAAAAGATTCAAGAACTATTTTCGATTCAATCAAAAGCGCAAGTTGTATGACTTCATCTTCTTTTTCTTCGTCTCTCAAATTAAAAATATCCAGAAACATTGCCAACGTCTCGAAACTTTCGAAATTGCAAATTAAATTTGATTAGTGTTTTTCTGAACTTTGGAAATTTACGACATTTGATCAAACTTGATTGAATTTCTTGGAAATGGCAAAACGTCAAGAGGCAAACTCATTACATCTGAGAGTCAAGGAATCAAAGTGAACTGGAAATCCCCAAAACACGACCTATGTACCCCCTACCGGCGCGGCGCTACCCGTTCCGGTTTCAATAAAATAAAAGGAGGAAGCGAAATCTTATAAAACAGCACTAATTGACGTTCACAAGAGCAATAATTATTGTCAATTCTATCAAGCATGAAAACCGTGGCGCAATTTCGTAACAGTTTCAAGCAATTTCTTTCATTTGTTAAATGAGCCACTTAAACGACGGGAACGACAATAAAAACCGAAAACGGAAGTAAAAGATGAGATCTGTCTCAGTATTTATTTTTCAAGTAGTCTTCCTTTCATTTTTTACAAAAACGTTTTCTATTGAGTTGACACATGAAGAAAAGAGCTCAAATCGCATCCCAATCCTAAGGCTTACTAACATTAGAAAACACGGAAACACACACAAACTGTGTTTCCAGGTAGATTGTTTTTTTGTAGTCATTGTAATTACCTCAAGAGTTCGAATTTCATAATTTCTATATGCGAGTTGCATTAGGTCTTACGTAGTCAGTTTCTAGGTAATTAATTTAATTATAGATAAATTGGAAATCTACAGCTGTTTGAAAAATTTGAATTTAAAAACCGTATGTTACATCTGTCTTTGCCACCGGGCCACCGTGTCCCCCGGCATAGGCATGCAAACACAGCTATAGCTGTGACAGTTGGACCAGAAACTTTTATCATTAGCTTTTAGCTTTGGTCACAACTGCAGATTCCCATTTTCACCCTCTACACAAATAATATTATTCTCTGCACTTGTGGACTGGACACTTTGTGCGGTGTTTCATCCTTTAACGACCTTTTCTCAACATTTTTTTCTTATTTTTTTGTCTGCACTTCCGTCTTCCGTCGTTCGAATGAATCTACTAATTTCTATTTTGGGTTTGTTTTTGTTTGTACGTCTTACATATTTTTGCTTTAATTTTTTGCATTCTGCCTTAGTGCAGTAGTGTCAGCCACAAGTGAAGAATGGATTGTGAAACTTGGGCTGACATATGAGTGTATTGTTAAGCAGAGAAAGCATATATAACATGGGTTAGAATCTAGGGATATATACATACTATGAGTAAAGAATCAAAATGACAGGAATCAATTCTTAGCTTAAAGCAAAATGCGCTGTCTACAAACAAATTACAATCTTAAACTATCTTTCACAATCCTAAAAGCATGCGAAGAGAACATTTTGCACTTAAAGAAACTAAGAAACAAGCATGTACAAGATTTAACACTTTTAAAAAATATGTAAATAGAACATTTAACAGTTTAAAAAAATACGAAAATAGAACGTTTAACACGTTTAAAAAATACGTAAATAGAACAATTTTCAATTTTAAAAAACATTCAACTTAAACATTTTGAATTTTCAAAAACTTGCAAACGAAACATGTTGTAAAGTTTGGCCAAAAATAAAATAGAGCAGTACGAAATTGGTTAATTAACTAACTCATTTATTGTTCTTTTGATTCTTTTGTAATGGGTGGTGTAGTATATAAATGTCTTATTGGTAATATATCGTGTATGTGAAATTTGGATTAATTGGTATGAAGTCATTGATTTGCTTTGATAATGTGTGCTTGTAATTGTATTAGTTTTTTATTTTTAATTTAAGTATGTAAAATTATGATAGTGTCCTTCATTGAAAATCAGTACAATTGTATTGAATGAACCTGACACTGTAATAAAGTTCACTCAAACTCAAACTCACTTTAACGATCCGTTTTGATTCTTAAAAGACGATGGTATACTGAAAACAAATTCATCCACACCAAAAGAAACGGTTCTACTATCCAATACAAGCTTCCCATATTACATAATCCAGAACTAGCCAGCTGCTTTTCTTGTACTCTGAATCCGAATTAATTTTCACTTCGCAGTTGTACCTCTTGTTTTGCACTCGCTTTAGTTGGTTTGGTAGCTGGTGGGATACTGTGATGGTGAATGTTACGGGCATCAGGTTGAGTTTCGTTTTCGTTCGCGGGCGACTTGTCTGGAGTCGTTCCCGTTCCCACGTGCGTATGTAGTGGTGTAGTTTTCTAGAAGGGGCAGCGATCCGTCATTTAAAGAGTAAATGATATGACAGAAGACAGGAGCGACAGACCGCAAATTTCCCACCAAACATCTCCTCTTTCCCTATGACTACCCTACAATCTACATGGCGATCACCAAGACACAACACACAGCACGCCATGCCACATAACATAACATCAAGAGAAAACGAGAGAAACGACTCACTGAGTCAGAGGGAAAGAGAATAATAATGGACAAGGAAAAGCCTAAGTGAGTTTCTAAAGTTACCGGGAGCTTATGCCAGCGGTAGTATTTCGGGTGTGACTGACTGACCCGGTGCGGTGCCATTACGGTTTATACGTGGGCTGTGTCTGTATGTGTCAGGGCCGGATATTGTGGCAAGAGCAGGCAGCCCCCGCTGCCTAAATCAAAAAAAATGTAAGTGGAACATTTTGCAGTTTTCAAAAATATGTAAAAAGAATAATATTTTAACACATTTCAAAAACATGGAAATAAAACATTTTGAGCTTTTCTCAAAATATGCAAATAAAACATTAATCACTTTTCTGAATCAAGTAAATCGAACATTTTGCACTTTTCAAAAACATTTAAATACAATATTTTGCTTGACCAAAGAAAACCATCAATAAAATTAAACTAGTGGTTGTTGTATGGAAACAAATTTCTGCCTAAAAACAATTCCTTCGTCCGGCCCTGGTATGTGTTAAATATATCAAGTCTGCTTCAGGCTTTGCTACAGCTTAACCAAAACTAAAACCATCTCAAAACCAAACCAAGTCAATCCGCATGTAGGATATTTTTCCTGTAGCTCAAGCGTTACCGTCACCGTTCCCGGTGTCTTCACTGCTGCGATTCTGTTATTGGAGCTCTTCATTTCCCATTTCCCTTCTGCCTCGATCTGCCCATTCCATCCATCCACCTGGACTCCAGACCCAAATACGTGTGAATGACTAAGCCCCTGCACTTTCCGTCTTTTATATGTATGTAGGTGGTAAGTAGCTACTTTTAGGCTTTTCAGACTTTTATGCACTGCACACTCTGTGTGTTGTAGTTATTAGATAAAAAGTTATGTCGCTTTTTGGAAGGTGAAGGTCAGACAAGTGGAAGTCGTAGATGGTCAAAATGTACAATTTACCTTTTGTTTTTCTCGCAAAGCGATAAATAAATGTGCTATGTATAGTGCACTACCCGGATTTTGTTGCAATAGAATGCTTTAAGAACTCGAATTTTCCTGGAAAAGTGTGTTTGTAAGTTTTTTAAAAATTGGTTTAAAAAATGTCAAGTAAGTCAAGGAGTAGAAATCACCTCATGAATTTTTACTCAAAATATTTTAAGTCTTAAAACATTTAGGGGTTGTCCACAAAAGAAGTAATAAAAAAATAAAAAATCCATTTCCATTTTACATGCTTTTCAAAAGTGTAAAATGTTCTATTTCCACGTTTCTCAAAAGTTTAAAATGTTCTATTTACATGTTTTGTAAAGCTGTAAAATGTTCTATTTACATGTTATTTAAAGCTTCAAGAATAAATTTTTTATTAATATTATAACCACCCAAAGGTTTTATCTGAGCGGGAAGGGAGGTGAGTATATTATGTTTTAAAATAAATATTAGCATTATGACGTTCCCTTAGTTTGGGTCCTATCCCTAATCCCTCGACCTCGACCTCTCGGCACTCGACGATGATATAGCCTATCATAGAATCATATGTAGTAGCGTGTGGCCTTGGTGCTTCCAAAATATAAAATCATTCCTATTGTCACAGTAAACAATGCGCTTTAGCGGTAGCGATATCCGAGGAAATGAAATAATATTCTGGCTTCTTATTTACACATGAATACATACAGCTTCGAGCAATCCTTTAATTAGAGTTTTCTGTCCTAATCATAAGTTTGTTTTTGTTTCATTTGTGCAACTCCTGAGGCAAATATTATTCGCTGGGGTATATTATTTTAAGGTTTAAAGTTTGAGCTGATAATTGTATAGGACAGATATCAAAATCTGCTGTGTGTTAGTAAGGCCGTCCTCCCACATATTTCATAGTGTTATCAATGCTATCTTATCCTTATCAGTGACAGGGAGTGTGAGCTAGAAAGTGGAAGTGCGTGTGGGATATTGGCTAATATATCTTGCGTTTCCCCAGCGCGAATTGCGAATTGCTTTTGTAATCAGAGTCAAAATCACACACGTGTCTTATCGCTCTTTTCACTTGGTTTATTTAACTGAGGCCTCTGTTCCCCTGATCCTGTTCAATGCTCAAGAGCAGTGCGTAATAATCTGAGCGTCCATTTGATTGAAATGGAGATAAACTGATACAACATATAGATGGGCCGGGGCAATAAACTTCAAACATGTGATATTAATCGTGAGTGCAATCCGCAAGCTAGACCAGTAGTAGATTTGAACCACATAACATTGTAGGTCATGCGGTGAATTTATTTAGCCCTATTTCAAACCATTGAATTCCAGTATTATTGTGCCTATAGTTATAGTTCTGTCGACAAAAAGCATGTTTTACAGTTATTCAAAAAGCCTTGACCTAATTATGCAAAGTTCCTTACGGACCAACCAAGAAGTTTAGCGTTTCTGAAGGATACACCTACAAATAAAATAATAAATGGGTATCAAGTGTCATTGTGAAGCCAAGTAGTAGAGAACGAGAACATCATCGCCCCATGGAAACGCTTGACAAGGCTTTGCCGCATTCAGTAATGTCTCTGCAATAAATAATGCACAGCGTCACGTGCACTTTCAGTTAATGTTGTTTGTACCTTCATCGTTTTTGTTGTCATCATCCTTGGCTCAGCAGAATTCAGAAGGATTTCCGTGAAACAAATGATCAAATAAGACAGGACTTGGTGTCTGCATCATGAGCACAGTCAGCAGTCCCCTCACTCAACTCCGAATTTAAATTCGGATCCACATCGGCATCATTATAAACATAGAGCTTTCTTCCTTCTCCTCTCAAAGCCAAAACCGAACCCGAGGCCAACACTCCTTCTCTCTCACTGTCACTGTCACTGTCACGGCCGCTTGTATAACAAGTTACAAGTTACACTTGACGTTTTAGGCGACTCACTCAGCTGGCTGATAACAGAAAGCCCAAAGCGAACAAGAAAACGACGAAGGACAAAAGGCATTGGTTTCGTTTTGGTAACGGTGCCAGTCTCCGAACACTGCCGCCTGAATTTGTAGACATGTCAAGTAAAAGTAAAACCGTAAGACGCACGTTTATGGGACGAAGAAGACACAAATCTCCGGTTGCAAACTGATGTTCTGTCTGTCGTCCCTTTCTCCCACTCCAATCCACGTTTCTCTCACGTCATCCGCTTCCTGCATCTCTCACTTGTAGTCAGTACAATGGGCGCAATGGTAATCGTCTGGTGCCTGGTGAATACGGAATGATGCGAGTGAGTTTAAATTTTTGCATCAGGTTTCAGCCTCAATTGTATCTCCTGTCTTTCCAGCTCACTGTAGACTACTGATAGAGATACACATATTCTTCCGGAGTTGGCGGATGCGGAATTGACATAAAGAAGCTACACAGATCAATCTTCCTTGAATGACATACTGTTTTATTCTGTACAGAAGCAGTGACAGCCAAGGCCAAGATCAAGATCATATCATGGAAATCCACATTGTAAGGGGGAAGTTGAGAAGAATGGAGCAGTGGATGAACAATAAAATGCAGAATAATTATGTACGTATCTGTGTGTTGTACAGTAGTTCTTCATCTTGCGATTTTGTTCGTAAAAGTGGGGTTATTTTGAACACATCATTTGTGGTTGCTGCCTCATAAATGGTAAACAAAGGTAGAACTATAGGTTCCAGATAGATTCTTTTGCATTCCCAACTTATGCATTCGAATCAGACTAAGAAAAAGCCGGCCGAAAACAAAGGGACGAGTTACAATTTACAATTCCAAGATTCCTTTTGCATTCAGCTTTCTCGGAAGAGCAACGGGCATTCCAGTGATAGTTATTAGCACAGCCTTGACTCCGGATTTTGTACGACTTTCTATTTGAAGGAGAAAGCAGGAGAAAGCCGGAAGAAAGTAAGGGGATAGAACAGGAATTAAATTTCTTTGTATGTAAAACATAAATTATAATGAAGGAAGATGAATTTGGGCGTTAAAGTCAAAGTGAAGCTGCTGACATTGATGTTCTTCCCTTTCACTTCCGCTTCCACGTCCGTTCCGTCCCCACCCTCAACTCATTTTCACTTCAAGACTTTCTCTAAAATAGCAATTCAAATTTTAGGCTTCTATTTCTCCTTCTCGTCTTGTTTTTGTTTTCTCCTTTTCAGTCGCAATTCGTGAACGACAAAACTGGAGGACACAAAAATATCCCTTTAGTTTTCGGGGAATTTTCTCTCACAATAAATTCTCTAAAAATAATTAAATGAATTTAAATAAATGTAATTATATGTAAACGAGAAACAGAGAGTCTAAAATATCTGACTAATAATGCGTGAGAGCCGCTCGTGTATTATTCCATTTCGATGGCAGCTTTTTTAGCTTATGTTTAATGCATTTGTAGGCCATCATTTTATTTCCTTGTATTCGTAGTCGTCATGGTTTTCTTTTGTGGATTACCAGAGAACCGCTCCCGGGAACTTTTATTCCATCGTGCCTTCACCAATCCTGCTAAATTTCGTTTTCATTATTCTACAAATTTATAGAACCCAATTCCTTGCTGCTGGTTGGACTGACTGGAAGTAGCGGGGGTGTCAAACACTGGGAATAGGCGAAAAGAATAATACTCATCTTGACAGGTTAATTCGATTCGTGTGGGCGCCTTGTCTTCGACAGTCGACAGTCTCGCGCCCTAAATAATCCACGGATTCCCGGACCCAACTAGACATTACTAGGGAGTAACTGTCTCACTATAGGAATTCTGATAACCATGCAGTTATATGGACTTAACGTTTTATACAATTTTGCTATTGCACCCCTAAAAGCCTGTAACCACTTTTATGTATGTATACGCTTATATATATATTTAGATCATATCCTAGGATATAATAACGGCGTTGAAGACTAAACGGTGTTTAATTCATACAGAGTAAAGCAGTAAACAGCGTTAAATTTATGCGGCGTTTAATAGTGTGCGGCGTCAAATTTATACGGCTTTAGGCAGTGAGCGACACTGAAATTGATACGTGGTTGCACAGTGTATCGAGGGGGAAGGATTAAATTGGTTTACACACTTTTCTTACAAGCGAAACGGTTTCCTTCCAATACTGCGTAAAAGCAGAACGGTGTACTTTCATTCTTAGTTGCATACAGCCTGTATACTGTATACAGACGTTGCCACGAAGGACAGACGCGTCAGACGCATTGTTTGGTTCTATTGGGATGTATACAGGTTGCCTGCAACTAAACACGGAATGAAAAGTAGAAAGAAAACGAATTTGTTCCTTTAAGCTTGGTATAGCGATTGGTTAATACAGCGTTAAACAATGAACAGCACTTAGTTCATACGGCGTTGAACTGGGATCGGTGTTACATTCATACAGCGTTAAACAGTGAACGGCGTTTACAGAGTTCAACACAGAACAGAGGTAAGTTCAAATAACTTGGAACAGTGAATGGCGGTAAATTTATACGGCGTTGAACAGTAAACGGCGCTAACTTCATGCGCCGTTGAATAGTGGACGGCACGTAATTCGTCACAGGGATAGGTAGTAAACTACGTTAAGTTTGTACAGCGTGGAACAGTCTTGACACTTGAAGCATACGGTGTTTAACAGTAAACGTCGATCAATTCAAATGGGGTTTAACAGCGAACAGCACTAAATTCAAACAGCGTCGCACAGTAAATGGCTTTAAGTTCATACGGCGTTAAACAGTAAACTGCGTTGATTTCATATGGCTGTAAGCTATAAACAGCCTTAAATTTATACGGCGTTAAATTCAAACGGCTTTTAACAGTAAATAGCGTTAAATTCCTAAGGCGTTAAACAGTTAACGGCTGAAAATGAACTGCATATAGGGGGAATAGACTTCTCGCTGCAAATTCTCAGGTTTTGCCTGAAAATAAAGGTATCAACCTAATTACTTTACAGTGGACTTATTTTAGCATATAGTTACTGATGTAGTGATAACTCAAAAAAAAAATCAAATATAATGTCATTGTTCTGATGCGGACGCTGAGAATCCCGTAGTACTTCGGTTACCGTGAACGATGTTCGAATAAGCAGCCGGGACCGGTAGCTTATTACATTT
This sequence comes from Dicyrtomina minuta, assembly GCA_949802685.1. Classification (NCBI taxonomy): domain Eukaryota; kingdom Metazoa; phylum Arthropoda; class Collembola; order Symphypleona; family Dicyrtomidae; genus Dicyrtomina; species Dicyrtomina minuta. The sequence continues at coordinate 60,680,585 of OX461808.1, read as the reverse complement.
CTTGGACTGACAGCCCAGCGCTTGTTTGAAATCAAGCGCCTAATTGAACATTTACGACATTGTACACTTGCATTCAGGATCCGTTCTTGATTTCTGCGAACAGAATTCAAACTGGTTTCGAATGGCATTGAAACTTTTTATAGAAGAAACGGGTACAATTACGGATTGCTGTCACGGTATAAATTACATTCGCTACTCGCAACAATCAACAATGCTGACAGCGAACCACGACGCTAATTTTGACCCTTTACTTCGTTAACGTCGTAGACTACACAGCCACATCCGAATCTGTAGTTATATATTACGTCCATGTGAATGATTTTCGGAACGGAACATAAATTGGAAAGCATCTCAAGTTACTTGTCTGTAACTCCAACAGAACTAGAAGAAGAAGTAAAGAAGACGTTCACAGAAGATTGACGACAAGTTTATTCGCTTATTGCAATTAGAATGAGAGAACATCGAAGTTGAACATGTTTAGTCCATTATATTTTTTTCATTATTTTCATTCATTTTTTTCCCTTGGTTTTCTGTACTACGCTTTATGGGAGCCATTTTCTAGTTTGAATGTTTTTATTTTTTGATAATATTTTTTTTTCAACTATTTTAAAATTATTTTTCAAAATGTACAACAAATGTAAAATTAATATTGGCCATTTTTTGTAGAGAGCACATTAGATACATTTTATGTAAGGCCAAATGGAAGTTAATACGCTACACATAAGTGCACATAATATGACAGTGCAGACTCAAAATGACTTATGTCCACCTTCATCTATAAAAGCAAAAATTTACTGTACCTACAAAAAAAAAATTTAAATATGTTAATCCCAAAAGTTTGTTAGAACATTTTGATCATTTTGAAAACAGGTAAACTAACACATTGCGCCTTCCAAACACATGTAAACAGAGCATTTTACACTTTTAAAACACACAAAAATATAAAGTTTTTACACTTTTCAAAAACTCATAATTAACGATTTACGTAAATATCTCGTTACTGAAGAAGCAAAGTTGCCGATCTCCAATTCTCACTAATAGCAAAATTTCCGTTCTCCAATGCGCGCTAAAAGCAAAATTTCCGTTCTCCAATGCGCGCTAAAAGCAAAGTTTCCGTTCTCCATTAATTAGTAACGTCAACGTGAACGTCACCAAATCGTTTAAAAAATTTACCTGGCCTACATTTTCTATTGTTAAAATTTCTTATCAGCACGACCTTGATAAGAAATTTTGCCCGCACTACTCTGCCCGGTCAACTCACCGTCATGATGATGAGAACGTTTTGAAGTCGATTTGCATGGTTAATTAGCAGAACAATATAAAAAAAGATAACTGCATTTTAATTATTTTGGAATCGTAGTATTTTAGTTTACTATGTTTCTGCAGATTCTGACCTCCTTAGTGTTTATATTCCTGCCTGATATGTGATCGTGACGTTCACGTTACTAATAAATGGAGAACGGAAACTTTGCTTTTAGCGCTCCTTGGAGAACGGAAATTTTGCTATTAGTGAGAATTGGAGATCGGCAACTTTGCTTCTTCAGTAACGATCTCCTTCAGTAGTTGTTTGGCTTCTTAATTTGTTTTAACCAGAGCTTAAATACAATAAGTCTACAGGCCATTTTGAATCTTCACTTACGTTGAACGTTAAAAAATATTTTTGTTTTTCCTGGAAAGGAGATAAAAGTGACTGCACGAGGAAACGAAGAAAAGAGACTAACTGCTGGAGAGTGAATGCGAAGGATGATCGCATCGTGTTTGGGAACTCAAGTAAAGTGAAGACGCTAGTTAAAACAAGTCAGAGAAACTACATGTTAAAAAGTGTTAAAAAATGAATTAAAGGTACTACAAACCCAACCGACCAGAACTCGCTCATCAAACCGGGAACAAAAACAAATGAAAGCGAACGTAAAGGAGCATTAGAGACAAAACCAACAAAAAAGATGAAGGAGAAGAAAGGAGAAGCCAGAGGCGACCATCAAAAGGGAAACATTTTAAATTCAAAACATTTTGAACCAAGTTTTTGTTTTAGTGACAAAGCAAAGTGTATAAAGTTTAAGTACAAATGAATAAAATGATAATGAGAACCTTTATGAGCGCTCATCCAGATCCAGATCCAGCCGGCAGCCATATGCAATGAGCCATGTAAACGCCTCTTAAGTTAGTCTCTTAATTATTTTTTCAGTTCTAAGGAATTCATGAATACTAATTACAACCCACGAGGCAGACCCACACACACACACAGGTGCGTCTAGTACTAACAACTAACAGCTTACCTATGCAAAGATTCTACACTGGGACAGCCAATCATGCTAAACCATGCATAGGGAAGGAGGGGGTATTTTGACATTTTTCCTAAATGCCATTGATGGACGACCCTACAATGTACTACATACACAGTGTGTTTAAAATGAGATTATAATTTTCATTGCGATTCTAAACATGTCCTCGTTCTCGTTCTCGTTTCCCGCTATGTCATTCTCATCAACGTCAACGTCAATTTTATATTCCTCCGCCCTTTGAAGCTGGGACTGAAACCGCTAAGCTGTGAATGAAAACTGTTATTACTCCCGGTTCTCTGTAAACAATTCGGTATTTGTAATTTGGAGCTGCTCAACAACTGCATCTAATTATTCTAATAATTACTCAGCCTCCTATTTCCTTCAACGACTTCCAACAACAGTCTCTGTCAAAGTCAAGAGTCAGTTCTCAGTTTCAGTCTAATTTAACATTTGTTTTCCTTTCATTTTCATTCATTACAATTCCCATCCCCTTGAAATTTTCAATGTTTTACTTTTACCATTTAATTTCAATTAACTCCCAGCCCGGTACAAGAATACTAGAAAATCGCCCATTTTACAATTTCCAATATCGTTCCCTGTGGCCCTCTAATTAATTTTTTTTATATTCTCCTTAGCTAAATGTAAGATTCAAAATTATGAAACTAATCGTAAGTGCACACAAATTTATCTTTAGCATGAAAAAAGCTTATTAGTTTGCAGTATATTTCACAAACTTATGCAAAAACTAAATTGTACAGACAATGTAGACAAATAGGCGCGGAAAACGAAGGCTGGGACTGGGACACAATATGCTTAAATCGGGCGTCATTCTTGTGAAGTAGACCGAAGACTTTGATGAATTTCTAGATTTCCTACTGCGCTTTTCTCCACGGTTTAAAACAAGACAACAACTAACTGCGGGAAGCATTTGCAAATGTAAGTCTCATTATCCACTCATCTGGAATCCTGAATTGTAAAAAAACACACACCCAAGTGTAAACAAAAAAATAAGTACAGATTTTCAATACATACACACCAATGCAATGCAATGGAAACAATGTTAAAATGTCAGCATTCACAATTCAAACTTGTATATACACACCTTGCAAACTGAAATTCAACCAGCACAGAATAGCAAAGTACGTAGATTGTGAAAATGTAAAATTAAAACAATTTAAAATTACAACTTAAAATATCAGATGGAAACGACGAAAGCTTTTAAACATGCTGTTAAAATATAGACAATTTGACTTAAATTATTATTATTGTTTTTAATACCTATGAAAGCCTCATAAAAGCAACCGTATTTCTTCTCCGTTAAAACAGATTTCCCATATGATACATGACTAATTTGACGTTTTTATCTATAAACAGACAACTTTTATAACCGTGTAACAGGAACAAATAATTTTTATGGTGATAGTTATAAATTGAGTGGAGAGAGCTTTATGACCTTGTTTTATTTATGGGGTAAATATTGAGCAACTTCTCCCATGCAACGTTACATGCAATTCCGCCACGGCTTCTGTTCAGTGTTCATTTCTGGCTTTGGTGGTAAAGAAATTTATATTTTGTGCACCGCACCACCGCCAATTGAAATGCCGATGTTGACAGCTGCAATTTGCTGAAGTTGGTTAAAATGCACTCGACGCAATTGTTTAAGAAAAGCCTAGGAGATTCTGAATGCTGTAAATTCAATACGAATATGCATTTAAACGGCGCTTATCTAATCAAGTTAAATCAAGGCTAAAATGTTTTTCCTAATTGCTTATGGAAGGATGAGATAAACAATCTGTGGAAAAACTAATGCTTCAAAAATATAAAAATGTAAAAACAATTAACGAATATGAGTCAGCTGATGCCGCTTATAATGCCACATGAATTAGATTCGAATTCTAAAATGAAAGTGAAGAAACTAATGATAAGGAAGGTGAAAATTTTTCTTGATTTATTCGCTTCAATTCGGATAATCTTGTAATTTATTCATTCCGAATGATTCAATTTTTCTACTGTTTTTCGGTGACTCCCGAAACGGAAGTCCGAAAGTGATGAGTTGTTTTAAACGGGTTAATGCTTCTTATTTTGTATAGTCTCTCAATACACATTTCTATTTCTGAAATTTAGATACATACCATAAATTATCGCCACTGTGCAGGTTATCCTATGTGCATTTGAGCAAACTTTTCGTTAGAGTTTATTTTTATTTAAAACATTTTAAAAATACACAGTGTATAAGTAGCATCGGTTCCGGTTTGACTATAAAATATTTACATATGGTGCTTCGTGGTAGACGGCGTGGCGAACGTACCTAAAGGAACATGTAGAAAGTTAATTGCGCCGTACCTATTTTATCTGTGTAATTAATCAAACTATAAAAACAGTTGTACTACAAATGATTTTGGTTTCGCGGGAGTCAATTCCCTGTTGGTGCACACCATCACCTCCGATGGCTCTAATCCAACCCACAGCCAAAAATTCACACTGATTTCTTCCCTTCTATTTGAAAAAAACACATTTATTGGTATAACCAAACCATTTTAATAGATGCAGCTAAAGCTCAGCATCTAAAAATACCTTATTATGCATTTTCCAATATTCAAAATTGTTTTAAAAAAATTAAATAATTGGACAAATTGGAAATGTTCATACAACATAATGTTGACTGTTAAAATTGCGTTTATTTGTTCTCCAAAAAAATTGCCATTTTTAAAGCAACGCTAAGTGAAGGCTTTTTTTAAACTACAGCATCTTAAAAAATAAAAAGCTGCAAGTGCACAAAAATCTACTAACTCTTATAAAATTTAATTAAAATCGTAATAATTTGTTGAAAATTAAAAAATATGCAATAATGAATTAATCGTCAGCGTTTATTTTTTTAGTAAAAAATATCCGTGCACAAGTTGTAGAATTAAATTCTGAAACATCATAATTTTTATAAGTGATAAAATGCAGGTTAGGTTCATTTTAAAGACTGCGATTATACAAGTCCTGAGCTCATCAAAATGAATCAACGTCAAAACCAAATATCTGCTCTGCCTAAAGATTTATCACAAGGATCGAGTACATTTTTACTTCCAAGAATGTTTATTATTAAATGCTGCATTTGTTTAAAATGAAAATTTATACATTTTGCACTATTGCAAAATGGCAAATAACATATTTTGAACTTTCAAGGACAGGTAACATTACCTTTTGCATTCTTCAAAAAGCTTAAAAAAATACTATTATTTAATAGTTAGTTTTAATGAATTAAAACGGTTAAAGTTTTGGTCATAAATTAAATTTGTCGGTCTTAAAATGTAAACATATTATAGAAATACCTCTATGCTAACTTTGAACATTAAATTTTAAGCAGAGAGGGAAATTAAAAGTTTTATTTACACTGGTACACGATTGTATTTGCCAAAAAGACACAGTAACAAAAATACATTGTTTCAGAAAAAGTATTTACATAATCAAAATACAGTCAAAAATGGACTAGGGGTCAAACAATGATTTTATACTATTCTGCATCACGATATTTTCAAAAATGAACCATTTTGGCAGCGTAATAATTAAGGTAGGGGCGGGTAGTGGTAGTGGAGGGAAACCCATTGAGTGTATTATGTTAATGTAAAAAAAAAGTTACATGTTATACTTGATAGGGATTGAAGTCTAGTGAAGGACGTAAATATTTAGAGCATCAAAATTACAGGAGAATAATTCTCTCGACTTTCTCGGAATTGTAGTCAAGGATGAAAGGGAAAATGTAAAATTGAATTTCTCATTTGTAAGCATAATAAAGGCGAGAGTTTAATAAAGAGATTCAAGCCGCAGCCTCTGATGGTTAACAACGGTCTGTATTTTGTCTTCAGTCTAGACAGCGTTTCATTTGGTTTTAAATTAATTGCCAAATAAAGATGCCGCACACTCTCCGCATCTCCTCGCCTGATATTTTATTATCATTTAATCAGTTTTCAATTAGCCACGTGGAGGAAATTTGTACGTAGTACTCAAAATACCATATCTATACTTGTGTGCGTAGTGGCATGTATTTTCATGCGCAGATTGCTGCGTACATTTGGAAAACTGAAGTGGTTCTTTGCGTTGCAGTTTGGATAAACCAGGACCCGTGTGAATGTCGCTCTCATCCATCATTCAGATTTTATGTATAATTCTAATAAAACCAAATTCCAGCCGCGGAGGCTAAACCCGCTCCGGGGCCATGATCGACATCGACACCAGCTTATGCATAAGGACATCCACAACATGATTTATACGAGAGGATCATTTTTTATAGGCTGCTTTCTCACGGACAGCGAAAATTCCAAAAACCCACACACATGGGAAGACGACTCTGTTCAAAATTCAAAATGCATATGGGCATAGTCATGATGATGCTGAAAACTGAATAATATTATAAGGTCGAACTGTTTCTGCTAATACGTGCTACGTTTTTAGATGCTGAGCAAGCATCTATTGGTCTGGTGTTTGCTGTCTGTCTGTCTGTCTGTCTGTCTGTCCCAAGGGTGTTGGTCGCACGCTACAGGTCGCATTTTTTAAGCGATTAAATTGAAACCAATTTTAATCGCCCAGAAAAGCGAGCCACAAGTGCTGTATAGTTTTTGGTTATTATTAAAGTAATAGTTTGTTCGCAATTAACAGTTAAACGGACAAAGAATAAAATCCATGTTTCAAGATGAAAAAAATCCGGCGCTTCGCGCCGGATTTGTCGACCGGGGGCGGGCCCGAAGTAGATGCTAAGCTTTGTGAACGTACATATTGTGAGCAGTACGTTTACTCGCATTGGAAACTCGTGAAAATTTTCCATGTGTATTTCCAATGGCGAAACTTGACAAGCTCTCAGCTCCGTATGTACCTTCCATGTATTTTTTGCCCTTTTTTTTATCTTGAAAAATGGAGTTTATTCTTGGTCGGTTTAACGAACAATTGCGAACACACTATAGATTGAATAATAATTAAAAACTATACAGCACTTCTCCCTCGCTTTTCTGGGCGATTACAAAAGGTTTCAATTTAAAATCTTCAAAAATGCGACCTGTAGCGTGCGACCAACCGACATGCGGACAGACAGACAGACAGACAGACAGACACCAGACACCAGACCAATAGATGCTTGCTCAGCATCTAAAAATCCGGCGCTTCGCGCCGGATTTGTTGACCGTGGGCTGGCCCGAAGTAGATGCTGAGCTTTAACAATGGCGCAAGACAATGTATGTTCCGCTAAAAGATGATATAAGATTTATGGAAGCTCCCCTACAATCAATAAGACATACACCAATGTGCGTAGCATGTAGTTAAATATAGCTGAAAATTTTTCATTAATTGCACCATTCACAAATGACGTCATTCATGGAGGCTTCCCTACCATCATTAAGCCATGTATGAAAGTACGTAGCATGTAGTTTAAAAACTCTAAAATATTTTTAAAAATTGCAGGATTTACAAATGACGCCATTTATAGAGTCTCCTTTACTATCAATAAGCCATATACGAGTGTTCGTGGCAAGAAGTTAAAAAAAGGTTAGGATAAATTTTAAAGTTAAAAATAGGGGTCCAAAAAACTATGATATTTGAATGACGACATTATAGACAATCCATGAATATCTATAACGCATATTAGTAAGTACGTGACATGTAGTTAAAATAGAATGCAAACAAATTCAAAGTTAAAACAGGGGATACTAGAAACCATGGTATTTGAAGTACGTTATTAAGGACCTGCACATGTATAAGAAATTTTCACGTGACATCATTTGCGCGTCACCCTTAACCTGCTTACCCAATAAGAAAGCGATTACATCTGGGTGGAATTGTCTAAAAGAAATTTTCACGTGACGTCATTTGCACGTCACCCCTAACCTGCTTACCTAATGTGAATTCGATAGCAGCTGGGTGGGGGTTTCTAAAAGAAATTTTCAGGTGACGTCATTTGTGCGTCACCCCTAACCTGCTTACCTAATGTGAATGCGATTGCAGCTGGGTGGGGTTGTCTAAAAGACATTTTCACGTGACGTCATTTGCGCGTCACCCCTAACTTGCTTACCTAATGTGAATGCGATAGCAGCTGGGTGGGGGTGTCTAAAAGAAATTTTCACGTGACGTCATTCGTGCGTCACCCCTAACCTGCTTACCTAATGTGAATGCGATAGCAGCTTGGTAGGGGTGTCTAAAAGAAATTTTTAGGTGACGTCATTCGTGCGTCACCCCTAACCTGCTTTTCCTATGTAAATGCGATAGCAGCTGGGTGGAGGTGTCTAAAAGAAATTTTTAGGTTACGTCATTCGTGCGTCACCCCTAACCTGCTTACCTAATGTGAATGTGATAGCAGCTGGGTGGGTGTGTCTAAAATAAATTTTCACGTGACGTCATTTGCGCGTCACCCCTCACCCGCTTACCTAATGTAAATGCGATAGCAGCTGAGTGGGGGTGTCTAAAAGACATTTTTACGTGACTTCATTTGCGCGTCATTATGGACGGTCCCTGAATATCTTAAACCTGTATAGGTAAGTCTGTGACACATAGGTGGAACAGTTAGCTAAACATTTTAAATTTGATAATGGGGGTATCTTAAACTATGATATTTGAAGGACGTCATTATGGACGATCCCTAATTATTTATGTACGTTGGTTTTAAGAAAATCACCTAAAAACTGTAGTTCGTAAGTGGATTCAAAAATTGCCAATTTGCACTATATTTAGAAGCTTCTCACCCACCCTTAACTTCCCCCCCCCCCCACACACAACAACGACATTCTGCATATCTAGCGTAGCGGAGCATCAGACTACAGACCATTGAAAACTGTAGCTGAGATTGATTGGGCCTTTACTATAAGATATACTTGTTCTCGCCGCGCAGAACTTTGAAATTACGTATGTACATGAACATTCAGCAATATTTACACGCCCTCTTGGTTTTTAGATGCTGAGCATCTATTGAAATGGTTTTGTCTGTCTGTCTGTCCGTCCGTCCGTTCGTTGGCCGTACTCCACAGGTCACAGTTTTTAAGGGATTTCGTTTAAACTTTTTTTAAACTCTCACAAATGCGCGCGACAGGAGCCCTATTGTTTTTGAGGGTGATCAAACCAACCAGTTAGCCACAGTAAATAGTTAAATGAACCCATGTCAAAATTTTGTGAAGTGATTTCCTTAAAAACCAAGAGGGCGTGTACATATTGCTGAATGTTCATGTACATACGTAATTTTAAAGTTCTGCGCGGCGAGTACAAGTATATCTTATAGTAAAGGCCCAATCAATCTCAGCTACAGTTTTCAATGGTCTGTAGTCTGATGCTCCGCTACGTCAGATATGCAGAATGTCGTTGTGTGTGTGGGGGAGGGGGGAAGTTAAGGGTGGGTGAGGAGCTTCTAAATATAGTGCAAATTAGGGATGGTCCATAAATGATATCACCGCTTAGGTGGGTCCCTCAGTTTAGAAAAAAGTGACTTAAATGACACAGTGGGTCCCTCAAACGGGCTTGGATGATGTCATCCAAATTCTCCGTAGGTTAAAAATACATTTGAAAAAACAAGAATTTTGGATCCAAAAAAATTTAAGTACAATTTTTGAAAAATGTGCATAAAAAACAAAATATTCAGTATTTATAAACATTTAAAATGATTCTGAAATTTGTTAGTTTTCCAAAATTTTGAAACAAAAAATATTTTGTAGGTGCCTTTAAATTTTTTACTAGTTGACCGGATTATGCTTGTTAATTTACTATAATAATTAGTGCATAATGCATAGTAGTGTATATGACATATGTGATGTCATACTATGGGGTGGGTGGGTCTAAACCTGCAATATGACTTAAAATGACATGAGGGTGGGTCGGTCCTAAAAAGGGAGAAATTTGAGTGATATCATTTATGGACGATCCCTTAGCAATTTTTGAATCCACTTACACGGTACAGTTTTTAGCTGATTTTCTTAAAACGAACGTACCTAAATAATTAGGAATCGTCCATAATGACGTCCTTCAAATATCATAGTTTTAGATACCCCCATTCTCAAATTTACAATGTTTAGCTAACTGTTCCACCTATGTGTCACATACGTACCTATACAGGTTTAAGATATTCAGGGACCGTCCATGATGACGCGCAAATGAAGTCACGTGAAAATGTCTTTTAGACACCCCCACTCAGCTGCTATCGCATTTACATTCGGTAAGCAGGTAAGGGGTGACGCGCAAATGACGTCACGTGAAAATTTATTTTAGACACACCCACCCAGCTGCTATCACATTCACATTAGGTAAGCAGGTAAAGGGTGACGCACGAATGACGTATCCTGAAAATTTCTTTTAGACACCCCCACCCATCTGCTATCGCATTCACATTAAGTAAGCAGGTTAGGGGTTGACGTACGAATGACGTCACCTGAAAATTTCTTTTAGAAACCCCCACCCAGCTGCTATCGCATTTACATTAGGTAAGCAGGTAAGGGGTGACGCGCAAATGACGTCACGTGAAAATTTCTTTTAGACAACCCCACCCAGCTGCAATTGTATTCACATTAGGTAAGCAGGTTAGGGGTGACGCACAAATGACGTCACCTGAAAATTTCTTTTAGAAACCCCCACCCAGCTGCTGTCGAATTCACATTAGGTAAGCAGGTTAGGGGTGACGTGCAAATGACGTTACGTAAAAATTTCTTTTAGACAATTCCACCCAGATGTAATCGCTTTCTTATTGGGTAAGCAGGTTAAGGGTGACGCGCAAATGATGTCACGTGAAAATTTGTTCTACATGTCACGGTCCATAATAACGTACTTCAAATACCATAGTTTCTAGTATCCCCTGTCCCAACTTTGAATTTTTTTCCATCCTATTTTAACTACATGTCACGTACTTACTTATATGCGTTTTAGATATTCAGTGATTGTCTATAATGACGTCATTCAAATATCATAGTTTTTGGACTCTTATTTTTAACTTTAAAATTTTTCCTAACCTTTATTTAACTTCTTGCCACGAACACTCGTATATGGGTTATTGATAGTAAGAGAGGCTCTATAAATGGCGTCATTTGTAAATCCTGCGATCCTCAAAACTATTTTAGAGTTTTTAAACTACATGCTACGTACTTCCATACATGGATTAATGATGGTAGGGAAGCCTCCATGAATGACGTCATTTGTGAATGGTGCAATTTATGAAAAATTTTTAGCTATATTTAACTACATGCTACGCACATTGGTGTATGTCTTATTGATTATAGGGGAGCTTCCATAAATCTTATATCATCTTTTAGCGGAACATACATTGTCTTGCGCCATTGTTAAAGCTCAGCATCTACTTCGGGCCAGCCCACGGTCGACATATCCGGCGCGAAGCGCCGGATTTTTAAGGAAATCACTTCACAAAATTTTGACATGGGTCCATTTAACTATTTACTGTGGCTAACTGGTTAGTTCGATCACCCTTAAAAACAATAGGGCTTCTCTCGCGCGCATTTGTGAGAGTTTAAAAAAAGTTTAAACAAAATCCCTTAAAAACTATGACCTGTGGAGTACGGCCAACGAACGGACGGACGGACAGACAGACAAAACCATTTCAATAGATGCTCAGCATCTAAAAAGGGCTGATAATACATGGAAGGTACATATGGAGCTGAGAGCTTGTCAAGTTTTGCCGTTAGAAATACACATGGAAAATTTTCACCAATATCCATTACAAGTAAATGTACTGCTGACATATGTACGTTTACAGGGCAGACTGGTATAGTGGTCGTTGGTTTGACACTGCAATGTAAAATTGGAAAATATGCGTTCTCATGAAGGGGGTCCACTCTTCGAATACCAGCTCAGGCATTCGGAATTCTCCTTCCTCATCATTTTACAGACGTTAACAATGCAGCCTAGGGATCGTCCATAAATGACGTCATACAAATTTTACTATTTGAGGGATCCCCACTGTCATAAGTATAAAAATTCGGTTGACATATATCCTTAACATAGCATTTTACAAGTATGCATGCAGGGGTCTTCCATAAATGACGTCATATAAGTTTTTACTATTTTAGGGATACCCACTGCACAAGTTTAGAAATTCGGTTGACATAATATATCCTTAACATAGGATTATACTAGTATGCATGCGGGGATCGTCCATGAATGACGTCATAAAAATTTATACTATTTTAGGGATCCCCACTGTCATAAGTTTAGAAATTCGGTTGACATATATCCTTAACATAGGATTTTACTAGTATGCATGCAGGGATTGTCCATAAATGACGTTATACAAATTTTACTATTTTTGGGATCCTTACTGTCAACAGTTCAGAAATTCGGTTGACATATATCCTTAACATAGGATTTTACTAGTAGGCATGCAGGGATCGTCCAAAAATGACGTCATACAAATTTTACTTTTTTAGGGATCCCCACTGTCATAGGTTTAGAAATTAGGTTGACATATATCCTTAGCATAAGATTTTACTGGTATGCATGCACGGTTAAGTTAACTTATATACTTAACATTGAATTTTCAAGCTTACATACGGAGATCGTCCGTAAATGACGTCATTTAAATTTTACTATTTTAGAGATCCCTACTGTAATTAGTTCAGAAATTAGGTGGACGTATGACCTCAACATATGATTTTTTTAGTATTCATACGGAAATCGTTCATAGATGGCGTTGTTTAAATATTATTATTTCAAGTATTCCGCCTGTCTTTAGTTTTAAAATGAGGTAAACGGGTACCCATATTATGGAATGCCTCCAGTATTCATACTGGGATCTTCCATAAATGACGTCATATAAATATCACTATTTTAGAGTTCCGCTCTGCATTTGTTTAAAAATTAGAATAAATGACGTTATTTGTGAATTAGGCAATTCTTACAAATTTTCCAGCTATATTTAACTACATGCCACGTACTTCCATATATGGCTTATTGATGGTAGAAGAGCCTCTATAAATGACGTCATTTGTGAATGGTGCAATTTGTCAACATTATTCAGCTATATTTAACTACATGCTACGCACATTCGTATATGGCTTATTGATGGTAGGGGAGCTTCCATAAATCTAATATCATCTTTTAGCGTAACATAAATTGTGTTGCGCATTTTTTAAAGCTCAGCATCTACTTCGGGCCCGCCCCCGGTCTACAAATCCGGCGCGAAGCGCCGGATTTTTTTATTCGGACACGTGTAGCCTTTGGCTTTTGGATTATTTTGTTTTCTGGGAAATACAAGAATTAAAAAAATAAATAATTTCTGATAAAAGTGGAGGTCATTGCGTTTCCTAATTTACAGGGCATTAAATTTCCTTGTGCGTCTTTGTAATGGCTCTGTTGTTGTGTTTGGTGGGACTTTAGGAAAGAATTGAGTCATGTTATACGTTGATTTCATTTACAAGTTGGGAGCATGCCGCTATTTGTTTTGTTTTGGTTTTATTTGAGACTAACAATCTAGTTATCGTATATATCTGGCTGACGTAGAGATGTGCTGACAAATTCTTTAGGATTTCGGATTTCCAAACTGGCACTGGAGGCGTTCTCAGCCAGGACTGTGGACTTGGATTGTGGGGAAGAGCTGAGCTTTAGAGATAAGAATAAAGAGCCTCCACCACCGGCACTAGCAACGGCGGATCCAGGATTTTTTTCTGGGGGGGCTAATGACCGCCTGGGGGGGCTCACAATGTTAAGCCGCCATATTGAAAATGGCCGCTCGTGTCCCTGCAATGTTAAAAAATCTCCTTCTGGGGGGGGGGGCTAAAGCCCCCTAGCCCCCTCCCCCTCTGGATCCGCCGCTGGCCACTAGTCACAACAACACCACCACCCCCACCACCCCCCAACACTTTCCCAATCCCGATGTCGAGACCCAATGATGAAGAGCCACTCTCACTTCCATAATTGTTGTAATTATCACTCATAGACCACCACCAGCGGGACTGTCCGTGTAGTCCTCCGTCACTGGACTGCGAAAATACTCGGCCTCGTCCGAGTTAAATATTGCATTTCCGTATTTATTTATTCCAGTTTGATTTTGTTCTCGTTTCTTCAGTAGTTTTTTACACGAGGGACTACTGTCTTGTATATTATTACATTATCCGTGTTTTACGTGGAAAGTTGCTAATGTTAATTAGGTTTTATTCTGTTAATTTTACTTGGATAGTTTTTTGAATTTTGTTTATTATTGAACTGTGAAAAGCATTGTAACTAAATCTGTAAAACTGATACTGAAATCGGGTTTGCAGTTGTGTAGCTGGTCAGATTTTGAAAGCGAGAAGGGACTTGTTAATGTTGCTTGACTGCTGGCTGGTCGCTTGAAGTGCTGAACTGAAGAAAAGGAAGCACAACACTTCCACGTCTGATCGCCACCCGGTTTCCCTACCGACTGAGTGACTCCCCGGCTCAGGGTCTCGAAGCGAAGCAATTTATGTTTCGCTCGTTTCAGAGTCTTGCTCCCGCCGATACTGACAGTACACCGAGACCGATTCTCATATCAGTACAGAGCAAACACCACTGTCCACTGCCGGAGAGCAGTGGACTCGTGAAGCAATAATTATGAATTTGCAATTTTTCTACTAGCTGAGCGGGTGGCGAGCGGATTAAAATTTTAATTTTTACATGTACATAGATATAATAGGCAGCGATTCATTCCTAGCTAAAATCCAAAGCAATAAAATACAAAATAAATCAGCTGCTTTGCTTTTTTTAGACACAGCCCGCCAAACTTTAAAACATCTGGCGCTTTGCGCATTTGTCAGCTATAGGCCCGAAGTAGCTAAGCTTAGTTAAAGTGAATTAGTCTGATCAGTGAAAAACATAATATATTAAATGAAACCATTTACATGAAAAGTTTTGATTTAGTGGCAAACATGACTGCAAAATAGTTCATTTATAAGTTTTGCCATGGCTGGCACTTTGCGGGGCATTACTTACTGGTTAAGACCAGGGCCGTATAATGCGGCCAGCGCAGACAGCCTCCGCTGCTTTTATTTTCAAAAAATATGTAAATGGAACATTTTGCGGTTTTAAAAAATATGTTTAAAAAATATTTTGACTTTTAAACAACATGCAAAATAAAAATTTTTGTACATTTCAAAAACATGGAAATAAAACATTTTCCACTTTTCTAAAAACATGAAAATAGAACAGTTTGCGTTTAACTGAATCAAGTTAAAAGAACATTTTGCACTTTTCTAAAACATGTAAATACGACATTTTGGTTTACTAAAGAAAACCATCAATACAATCAAAATGGCGGCTTTTGTATGAAAACAAATTGTTGCCTAAAAACAATTCCTTCGTCCGGCCCTGATTAGAACAATAATTTTTGTGAAGAGATGAGTCACCGGTCACAGCATTACCTAATGTGATGATGAATAGCTATATGTCTCTAATAATCTTTCAGTCTATCAAGAAATTGGTTATTTTATCATCCACATATTTGTTTTATCACATTTATTTAGATTACAACCCCGCATTGCTATTGCGTATTCTATTTGAGATCTAACGTACGTTTTGTAGACAGTTAACAGTTCAATTATTGTAAAGAGTTTTAACGATGTGTTGCAGTGAAGAAAGCTTATGCTAAGAAATGTTAAAATTCCTTCCGGGTTCTTTATTTACATAAACAGCAAACAAACAGAACAACTGACGACCAGCCATGGGGAGTGAACATAACCGTATATAGCGTTAAGTGCATAATATATATATTGACATTTCAAACCTGCTACTACTAACGTTGATTTGATGCAAAAAAGTAGAAACCCAAGTCTATAGAAGCAATTTTCGTATTGAGTCTTTGAGAATTGAAACGATGCAAATTCCCATGTGCGAGGTAATACAGAGAAATTTAGAGAAAGCATGAAGTATTTTTAAATATTTAAGATAAATAAAGAAACATTTCTTTAGAAATCCCACTCTGTGGTTCAGTGGTCCCAATCAATTCAAAAAATCCAATTCATACATAACGATGGACCTGGAGACCGGGACACAAAGAATATATCTGCAGAAGGACTCCTATTGTATTGTGTCTGTCTGCATCTTCATGGAAGAATATATTGCATTTCCAGCAATGTACGCATGGCAGTTATGCTAATTCGCAAGTTTAAACACATCCAGCACCTACCCAGAATAAAACCTAATGTGGTGAAAGTTAAAATAAAATTATACGTAATTTTACTTACCTAATGACCTAATATAGAATATACATTGGAGGCTTGGAGCTGCATACTGGCTTGCTAGCTGAAAACAAGTCCTAATATTATTAAATTATTATTTAAAAACTATACTATATTTACGATGTGTAAATAAGTGAGACTTGGTTTAAGTCTGCTATGGTTCTTTGCAGACATTAAAGTGGTTGAAATAATTATACGTTGAATATTTTTTAGTATTTTTTAATAATGAACTATTTTAGAATTCTCGATTTATAGTGCAATAAACAAATATAAAACTATTTTCACGTTATGTATATAGCAAGATATGTTTTCAATCGGAAAAGAAAGTCATGCTGTAGCTATGCCGCCAGTGAAAGTCCAGACTTAAACATTGGGAAAAGTAATAGCAGTATGTATATGAATGGTGCTTATTGCGTGACGTTAGTCACTATTATTCTCGGCAAATAGAAACCCACAAACGCGAAAAAACATGAATGAAGTTTGTTTCTTTCATACGTACACATTATTATATAGTCTGTGAAGAACAAAAATGACCCATATCCATTTTTAGCTAAAAGCAGTATCAACTATCTGCACAAATATTCAAATATGTCTTGAGAGCGTTTAAATATAACATTTTGCACTGTTCAATAATAGGTAACTACAAAATTTTAAACTTTTTAAACGCATGGAATTAGAACATTTGGCACCTTTCAAAAGCATGGAAGTAGAATATTTGGCACCTTTTCAAACACATTGAATTAGCACATTTGGAACCTTTGTAAAAACATGGAGTTGATATATTTTGCACTTTTTCAAAAACATGTAAATAGAACATTTTAAATTGTTAAAAAACATGAAAAAGAATATTTTACGTTTTTCAAAAAGTCCTAATTAACATTTCAGGCATGTTTTTAATTTTGGTTCTATGATATAACTCATTTTGATTGTAGCTTAAATTGAATATGGGTCATTTTGGTTCTTTATAGACGATAGGGTACTATTTTTATAGGGTGCAGATTTTTATTTTAAGTGTGCGCACATTTATTTCGTGTGGTAATTCATACGATGAAGAGCGAGCATTTCACAAAGTTGTTGTTACAAAATAAAGGTTTATGCCACAAACTTTAATCCAACGCAATGGCATGCTTACATTCCCCCATTTCATAATGATTCAATTGGAGTTTTAAGCAAAACTTGAGAAATCTTGTTAAAAATTTCATTGAGGAAAAAGTAGTCACAATAAGATACAAATTGTGCGCTAAACGTTATATTTAAGTCATTAATTGCACCATCCAGCTTTATTATTTTTATACTTCAGTATGAAAGACTCTGTACCAACAAGGTAACATTTTAATTGGGCTGTGTTGCACTGTAATAAGTATAACTAGTTTATGCTTTTACTTCAAGGCGATACAGATTTTTAAAAGGCTGGAACTGGCCACGCTTATTAGAGACAGCGAGGAAGTTTTTGGGAAAACAAAGCACACACCGTTCCATGACAGCCGCTTGCTGCTTTGTTGTTAGTACGTAGAAAGTGTACAAAAAAGGGTATAATTTAATTCACTTGTTTCCTTTTCAAAACGAAGGTGCTTTTTTTTTCTTTCTTTTCTTCTTCGACAATAAATTCTCCCAATTAAGATACCATAGATCGTTGCTACGACTAGAATGGGTGTTATGCAACTTTTCATTTTCTTATATATCAAAGTGCTTCCAAGTTTTCTACTTTGCAAGACTTTTCCTTCAATTTAATGACAAGGTAACAAAATAGGGAAACCCAACCTGGTCACAGCTGGTATTTTTATGCTTTGAACAAGACGTACATAATAATACGAAGAAAATGAAGACTGAGGATAGTGGTATTTATTTATAGGTTTTTATTTGCATCTGTGAAATTCCTGCCTGCTCATTTCCTGAGAATTGTTATGGAAATCATTTGGAAAATTTAATGGGGAGCGTGTGAGGAAATGTGCCTTGACATGTTATGGTAATCAACATCATGGGAATTTTTTCAATCCATAAAAATAACTAGGCGATAGTCTATCACTATCCAAAGTAGTAGTACTAGTATTTTTTTCAGGTTGTTCTTAGTCACTTAAAAAACAAGGCGGTACCCGCGTATAAGCGATTTAGACAAACTGACTAATAAGAAATGTTTTCGAAAACAACGGGAATTAAATTAGTTTAAGATGTGCAAAACAAAAATAAACGAATTTATTTAAAATAGATAGCAATTTTTAAACGTTTACTTTTGCCACAGCAACGATTTTTTTTTCCACAAGAAATATTTAAGAATGTTATCATTGCAAAAGAAAAGAGCGATAAAGCTTGATGGGGCCGTTGCGTTGTTGTCCAGCCCCTAACCTTCTTACCTTCTCCTGTCATTCTTTATGTCCTATGATTTTACACATACAATTTTACACTTTGTTCACTTTGTTTAGTACAAGTCAAGGGGAACGTGCTGGCTTGGAGTTTGCATGGCACGGAATCCTATCGTCGGAGACATCACCGCCAAAAGGAATGTAAAATGAGTGGTTCATGGAACAGAAAAGTAAAATTGTGATTGCCGTGCAGGAAAGCAGTGAAATAGTAAGTAAATTGGGGAGATGTAACAGCTGACTGCTGAATTCCTTTGAATTTTGCATTATATTGCAATAGTGAAGATGAAAAATAAACCGCATGCAGCTTTTAGGTGCTTAATTTTGATGAGACGCAATTTAATTATCGTATTTCAAGCTTTCTAATTTAAGCTAAAATATTGAAAATACATGCAAGGAAAAAGTACATATTTTCTCATTGTACAAATTGCAGAATGTAGTAACTACTATCTACTCCATTGTCACATTCAAATTTGCCATGTTAACATTCCCTCTTGCAGGAAATACATCATTAAAACATGTAGTCTTAAATAAATCTAGATGTTATTTCTAGATGGTATATTCCATTTGTGACATGCAAATTTATTTATCATTGACATAATATGTCATTATACATACACTACATATTACATATTATATACTAATATAACTACATATTATGTAGTTTGAATGAATAAAAATGTAATGTCAGGAAAATATGGTTATTATGGAAATCCAAGTAATGTATTTACTCAGGTAAATACACGTAGGGATGTGATAATAAATAGAGTGTTATTTTGTAATTAGCTTAGGCGGTTAAGGTTAATGTTAAACTTGACATTAATAGTATTTAATTATATACACTATATTTGCTAGAAGTTGTACGTAGGTACAGACCATGCTTAAGCCCAGTTGTAAAATTGGTGAAACACATAATATCTAGATTGATACATAATAAAATAAAGCATGCAATAAATATAATTCTAGTTAGCAGTTTATTTATAGTGTGACGGAATTAATGTAGGAAAAGTGACAAAGAAAGCGGGACGAAAATTCGGTCCAGTTGACATTGCCGATTGAAACATGATTCACGTAATAATTACGTGCATCCTGTTCGACATATAGGTATGCGTAAAACGCCCAATTTGGACGGGGAATGAGCATGGAGTCTAAATACATTTCGACTTCTCGGAGCCATTCACTGGTGTTGCTGACGCAATTGCGGCACTGTCCGCAGAAACGCCACGGAATCTTAATAGGGGGTGGGTGGTGGTTGGCTGGAGACAGTCGTAGGCGATGAATATGGGATGGTGGAGAGGGGGGGGGGTGTTGGTCGTGAAACGGGTGTCGACGATGAATGCGGGTGTTCTGGTTCTCCATCCAACTTGTTGTCGGTTAAGTCAACTGTAGAGGTGACTGTAGAGATTCCCCAAGGGGGGTTGACATCACCAAAAGAACGACGACGTGGAGTAGGTACGATTACGGATGGTGGTCCGGTTTCGATAGATGTTAATCCGCCGCCGATGGGTTGGAAAGAGTAAGGGGTTGATGATGCCGATAAGGTTGAGTGTAGTGCACGACGAGTAGGACCCATGATATATGTAGGTAGGTGTAATTGTAGACTGTAAGGTATTTTAAAAACAAATAATAATTTTTAGCTTTGGGAAGATAAAACACAACAATGTAATGGTTATGGAGATAGAACTAAACGTCATTTCAAATTTTGTTTTAAACTTTTAATGTTAGAATGGGCTCAAACACCACTATTGATTTTAAGAGAACGGAAAACGCCAATTTAAAAACAAATATCTAAAATAATTATTTAGCTAAGTGGTATGTTTTATGTTGAACGGCAGTATATCTTATAGCTATTTTACGGGGTGATCAAACGATCACCAAAATATATATATTTAGTTTGCACTTATTAATCTCACCTTTAAGTGCTTCGCCTTCTTAAGGTATCTTGAACCAAAGATGGACCTGAGGAATGGACTTGTAGGAAATAAATGACACGGGACACAACTGACATCGACAACTTGCCGTACTTAAATGATAAAATATTAGTATCCGAATTTGGTTTTATAGGGTTTTAGTTTACATCAATTATATTGTATGTACATAAATGCAAGTGCACAAATCCAATCCAAATCCATTAAAAGGAATCCTACATATTAGAGTTTTATTTTCTTAAAATAGTACATCTTTTCAAAGCTTTCCATAGATTAATGTTTTAGGTAATTTGTGCAATTCATTTATGTAACTTACGATTAGATGATTAGTAATTGAAATGTAATATAATTATTAGCTTAGATTCGTAGGTTTGTATGCAGTCAGTATGTCAAATGTGGTATATCTTGGTCAGTCGGAACCTTCCCTTGCAGTATGTATAGAGTGTGCCTTGAGTGTGCATACCAGACTAGAGTAGGAATAATTGACTGTGGTGTGCACACAATCAGTTACAGCAATTTTGAAATTTGTTTTTCTTTCAATAAAATAATCTAGCTGCGCTTGGAACTGTGTATTTTAGTTTCTTTAAATTTCAAGCGTATTGCCTAGCGTAACACTGCTTTCGCAAAATGCAGTAATTGTGTACTTGGTTTCACAGCTGATAGACGTGAATTCGTACGAAACCTCTATACTTTGTAACCTGTGGTGCGACTTTAGAAAGAGTGACATCGCCAGTGAAGGCTTCACCTTCTTTCATTAGGATGTTTTTAAAATTCTAAAGCTTTTCCATTTGCACGTGTCCACGGGTCTGCTTCTGCTTCCACATTCAACAATATTAATCAAAATAATAATAATGATCTAAACTCTTTATGTGTCGTCTTATATGCTCAATGAATGATTCGTAGATTTTGTTAAATGCAGTAAACGGTAATAGGTAGCACAACTGTTTACGGTATATGAAGATGGTAGGTTACAGGGAATGAATGAAGCATGTCTACGCATTATATTATCTGCAATTAGCGCATCTTTTGAATATCATGATATCGGTTCTTGTCCTATATGTGGAAAAATAGAAAGTAACCAGCATAGCATTTAATTTTATCGTAATTAACTAATATAGTATGGCTACAACTACAACTATTAATAGTAAAATTAATCCGTCGACCCAATTCTGGCTTTTGTTATATAATTAGTTTGCAGGAGCGCAATTAAATTAGTATTTGTAATACATACCTATATTCTCATGTTTAAATGCAATTAAAACTTAAATTTTTAGCTCAATTTTCATTCAGTAATATGCAATTGCCACCATGAGGGAGATACAGGGGGAAGGCATTAAATTTACATTCGGTAAAATATTTGAATTATAGAAAAACTATAACTTTCAAAACAGTAGTTGTTTTTAGTAATATGCATATTATACTAAGTTACACCATCTCAGAAATTGAAATAAGCAACCCAAGAATTTGATTTCTTTTTAATTTAAAAAAATTGCAGCATAAGTAATAATTAAAAACGTTTTAAACTCCCATACCGCCAACTGCCATGCAACCATATTCATAATGCTTTTTCAACCCCTTGATGTACATATATGATACACATCAACATTTAGTATGCATGTCGTATACTTGAGACTGCGAATATGCACGACCATCGCCCAGTGCCCTGACTCACGCGTCGCGTATCCATGTTATACCCAAATACATTGATTACTGTGTCATATTTATTCGAACAATATAAATGCATGCAAAAATTTGCATACTTTAAGTAACGAATTATTTGCTCATATATAACCATAAAAGAATATTCGTTGGCCTTTTTAATTAAATACTGTTAAGCATTAAAACCAGATGGAGCGTGGAAGCGATCATAAACCAATAACGATTTATAAAAGGCAATAAGATTGTCGATTATAGGAACTAATAATTGTAACTGAAAATTTGCAAGTGATTTAAAGTAAAGGAAGTAATGTAGAAAAAACCGTTTTGAGCTCACAACACTTTTGGCATAAATAAGAATTGATTACCCTAATAATTAAAGTTGATTGTGCATCATATCACTGTGTGACTAGGAAAAATAAGGCAATTTGCCTTAATAAGTAAGTTTCAACTTACCCAGAAAAAACAAAACTGCTTTTATTTCCCATGCATAAAATTCAGTTTTCCTTAGCGCTTTGATAATTTATCCTCATATTTACTAAAGATAATTGTTTTCCAAGTTGAAAGGCATAATTTTAAAACATCCTATTACTAAAAACAATGTATTACAATTATCCGTTGTTTGTTAAAGCAAAATACACACGGATTAGATAATTAATTGATTTTACATAAAGAGTTCCTAAGGGAAAATCGAAAATTGATATTCAAAGTTTAATAAAGTCACGCTTATCTGTATAACCCCCTTGTTATTGAGAATTTTAAAATTTTAGAAGCAAAAAAAATTGCTAATGACAGAAAATCGCTGTTTAATAATATGCTGACTGCGAAAATCACTCTTTACTTCTGTATGCTCAAGAAATATTAGGGTAAATTTAATATACCTTAAAATGCTATAACGATATAGATCAGAGATAATTACTAATTATTTTAATACGACCTTTTTTATGGTATAAAGAACCAAAGACGTCATTATATAAAATAAAAGGCGTGGTAAGCGTATAATTTCTACAATAATTGCCATCGGCTTTTAACTACAACGCAATTATGTTTAGCTGAATAGCTTATTCAAGCTAGAAATTTCATTTGAAGGAATGGTTTGCACATACGGTGTCCAGATTCACACTCAACCAACAACAGAACACATACCGCTCGTTTTATTTGTAGCAATAAATTTATACTAATCCCAATACAACTTTATAATATTCCGTAAACTTAAAATGCTCACTAAAGTATAAAGAAGAATAAAAAAATAAAAACCAGCACAAAAACTTTTCAAATTTCTATCAAAACTATATATATTACCATTTAAGGTGAATAAAGTCGCTGGTCGCATACCTAATCTTAAGAAATTCAGCTTAAAAACAATCAATTAGTGGATTGGTTTTATTGTTGCTTTATTAGAAAAAACGTTTCAAAATGGAAGGAATCTGGAATCAGTGGCCTTCCCACACCATTTCATAATAATTTTCCAATTCAAAGTGCTTTCTGAATTGGTTTTAATGCGTGTGCCTACTTTACAGTCATTCACTTCATTCGATCGCCGGATGTCATATTAGGACTATTTACATCACAACGTTTTCAGTGAAAATCAAATTCAGAGCTACAAAAAGGAGAGTTTCAGGTCAATCAGTCAGTTTAGCCTTCCGGAATCGTAAAGAAAGGGCAAGGGAAACCAGTTGGGCAGCACACCTTACATGAGGCGTGAAGGAAAACCAGGAAGTTGATCCGCATTGCGAATGTGTTTACGTTCGCTGCCGGCATATTTTTAGCTTTTGTGTATGTTGTATTGTATGACAGAGCCTTCAAGATTCCACAAAAGGTAGAGAAAGTCTTTCTCAATTTTTTGTGGAATCTTGAAGGCTTTGTCATACAATTCATTGTAGACTCCAACATTTTACTTACATAATTATTGTCTTAATTAATCTTCTTTAATCTTAACCTGTTCATTCAAGCTTTACATCTTTTATCCATGCATAATTGTCCATTATCAGTACTCAATGTACAGTTTGCAATATGACACTGAAGAATATATTTTAGTTTGACCGAATACTGAAAATACTTTAAATATACGAAAAACGACCAATCCAATCCCCATTTACTTTGGTGGAGTTGTATGTAGTTTGCTGTTTAATATTATTGTAAAGTTTAAATTAATTAAATATACTAAATATATTTCAAAATAAAAATAAACTGTTTAAAATTCGTCAGGGTCAATTATTGAGTTCTAAGTTTATTTGCATAATCCCTTATTTGAAAGATTTTTAAACAAATTGCGGTATTGTATAGCTATTACTCATAACTGTACACCAAGTGTTTAGTACTATAGAAAACGGGCAATATATATAAAAACTTTATTAAGTCACTGTTGCACAACTGCAATAGCTTTACAGCGCAGTTTACAAAACAACACCTTCTTGATTATAATTTAAACATTTTTAAGTGCTTAGTTGAAAAATTTATACTATTAAATAATAGTCTTAACTATACAAATGGTGATTATAAATTTTAATTGATCCTCTCAGGGCAAGCATTAAAATATCATTCACTACTGCCGACGGTATTCGAAATGATTTAGCCCAAGCCTTGAAATTATTTGTTATCGTCCCACGCGCTCCAACATACAGACCTGTTACTTCTAAACTTCGCAAACCCCATTTGTCAGTAAAATACTTTACACAAGGTTGGTAGATTTCTTTTTTCTCTAGATCCACTGCTATTGCTTGTTCTTCACTGTCCCCAAATTCAAATCGTACAGTGGGATCCAAAATGTAACCAATTTGGGATGAAGTGTCGTAGGCAATGATGTCTACTCTCCTCGTTGATCCATTCTCAGCAACACAATGAACTTCTTGCTCAACTACAAAGCCTTGTTTTTTAAAAGCTTCTGCAATAGTTTCCCGAATACTATGATGTCGAATATTACTCAAAAGTTCTCCCCGGACACAGGACCCTAAGACATGACCAAGACTTTCTTTCTCAGCGCCGCAATGCCTGCACTGGATTCCGTCCAAGCTCCTTCCTGGAATGACTCTTACACTACCAACATTAGCATTCATTTTCAATGTAGTTACCCATTCAGATGTAGTTAACCCTGCTTTATTAATTAACCATTTATTTCCTGCTGGATTGTCTTTGAACTGGGACACTCCGGCACCACGTAATCTCATTTTACACCACGAATCAAATTCTTTCTCGCGCAGTTTTGTACGCATGCGTTTAGTGATTTTACTTTTCGCCTCAGGATTATTTAATTCTGCTAAATCATCATCCGTAAAGTTTAAGGCTTTTATAGATGCTGCAATATTTTTTTTCTAAATGGTGCAATTTTTAAAAAAATTTCAGCTATATTTACCTACATGCTGCGCACATTCGTATATGGCTTATTGATGGTAAGGGAGCTTCCATAAATCTTATATCATCTTTTAGCGTAATATTAATTGTCTTGCACCTTTGTTGAAGCTCAGCATCTACTTTGGGCCCGTCCCGATCGACAAATCCGGCGCGAAGCGCTGAATTTTTACATACTTCAGTCGTTTTTTTTTTAAATTTTCTAAAACTTCATTTTTTTACTGC
The DNA here is from genome assembly GCA_949802685.1 of Dicyrtomina minuta. NCBI lineage: Eukaryota > Metazoa > Arthropoda > Collembola > Symphypleona > Dicyrtomidae > Dicyrtomina > Dicyrtomina minuta. The sequence goes on along the minus strand of OX461808.1, from coordinate 60,654,642 downwards.
AATATCAAACCTTAAATAAATTGACGAAAGCTGATTGATAGCCAAAATTAAATAATTGCGGGGACCAATACAAAAATTATAGGGCCAAGTAACTACGGGGCCAAAAACTGAGGACCCGACTAATGTGGGGCCAAGAGATGAGGAGCCAACTACTACTCGAATTATTTAAATCATCGATTATTTAATAACAGATTCTATTATATTAGAAATTAATACGTTTATGAAACCAAAGAAATTCAAAAACGTCATATTTAAACATAATTCATTAATATTTCTTGTCTACATAACGGAAAGTGGTTTTATAATTTCAAAAACGTTTTATAAATGAAATGGTTTATACAAGAAATGTTTTTAAAAAAACATGTTTTTAATGAGAATAAACATAGGAGATTGAAATGACTTTAAATATTTTTTAGTTTGAGAGGAAAACCATATTTATTTTGTGTATACTGTGTGTTAGTTTAATTCATTCGTCATTTTGCTACTGCATTTTCTGAGGTAAAACTCCAAAAATTATTTGATTGCATACATTTTGTTTTAATTATTTATTATTTATGGCAACTTATAAAATTACATCTCTAAAAATATTTTGTTGACTACCTACTCACAAGAACATTAGGTCTCCATTCCGTCTGTGTTTTTAGCTGACAACCTTCTGTATATATGGCTCGTCCCGTCAGCAGGACCGGTCGTTGTAATCTCCCTAGTTGTTACCTGTGAACTGCAGATACACGACCGTACATAGCCAATGTAGGTGCATTGCAGGAAGGAACAAGACTTGGAGGCTTTTTTTTGCATATTTTGCTTATTCAAGAAATGGCAAGTACCACATTTTGTACTTTCCAAAAACAATAAATAACACATTTTTCACCATTTAAAAATTCGAAATAACGCATTTTAAAACATTCAAGAAAGAGATAATAAGATAAATATAACTTTTTGCACTTTCAAAAAGTTTTTAGCAGGTGTAAATGTTGAGTTGGGGTCAAATCATCCTAATGTATTGTGCATACACTTTCCCATTTGATTAGTTGAACCACCTTAAGACAAAGTATGGAATCTGGAATCTGAAATCTCTGGCTCTGGCTCTGGAACTGGCCTCAAGCCAAAAATACTGAACAACTACAAAAAATAGCCACACACTATCCAGAATGTGCACACAACTATACCTAACTTGTACCTTTTATACGCACAAACCATTGCTATAGTTATAATGTAATGAATGCCCTATCCAAATCCTTTAGTATATAGCTAAACATATTTAGTACTGAAAAAAATCTCAAAATATATCTTAAATATTTTTTTACTAGTTTTTGCGTTTCCTCCTTTAAATGCCATATATGGGAATTGATAGTGGCATTTTGGAATTTTGGAGTATCCGAATTTTCCAATTCCCTTATACTACCAGCTACAGACTAGTAGAAAGATAGAAATTGGCTTCGACGAAGAGATAGAAAAGTTCCACGGCCAGGGTTGCTCTCATCTGTCATTCGGGCATCATGTATTCTTCGAAAAAAAAACAAAGTCCAGCCATCATCGAGAATAAACCAATCCCGGTCCCGGTACTAGGGCCATGACCAAGCGCGAGACCGAGAGCGATGCAGACACCGGATTATCTATACGGACAAGCAACCGCAGCATGATTTATACGAGATTAACATTTAAATTTATGGGCTATGCTTTCACACGGACGGAGAAATGTCCAAGAACATACACACACGGAAACACACGAGTCTGCCCAAAATACATATCGTCTGGGAAGAACCAAAGTCACCCATATCCAATTTACAATCAAAATGAGCTTTGTCAGAAAAACAAAATGAGAAACATGCATAAAATTTTATGTAATTAGGAGTTTTTGAAAAGTGTAAAATGTTCTATTTGCATGTTTTTAAAAAGTGTAAAATGTTCTATTTAAATACTTTTGAAAAGTGTAAAATGTTCTATTTAAATACTTTTGAAAAGTGTAAAATGTTCTATTTGCGTGTTTTTGAAAAATATAAAATGTTCTATTTAAATACTTTTGAAAAGTGCAAAATATACTATTTAAATGCTATCAAGACATATTTCATTAGTTTTGTAAATAGTAGATATTGTTGTTAGCTGCACATGGATATGGGTCATTTTGGTTCTTCACAGACGATATATGATATCGTCGATGAAGAATGAAGTTTGATCATCTCCCTTTGGAGCTAAAATGAATTATGATCATCTCCATTCTGATTACAAATTGGTTTTGATCATCTCCATTTTTCATGAAATACGCCAAATGAGATATTTTAATGAATAGTTAATGGGTTTGTAATATAAAACTAAGTAAATTAAGGGTCATCCATAAATGACGTCATCGAAAAATCCACATTTTAAGTCCCTATGACCCTCCTGTCATCAGAGTACCCGTTGGGTAAATGACTATCTTTAACATGCGATACCATGAATATCCAAATAGGCTGCTTGGCTATACCCAGGGCGTCATTTATGGGCGACCCCTTAATTTTTTAAACTTTCAATAACGATTTATTGATGCAATAATCTCTGGTCTCATGAATGATGTACTAATTTATTAATTTAATTAAATTATTTCATCAATAAATCGTTATTGAAAGTTTAAAAAATTAAGGGGTCGCCCATAAATGACGTCATGGGTGTGGCCAAGCAGCCTACTTGAATATTCATGGTATCGCATGTTAAAGATAGCCATTTACCCAACGGGTACTCTGATGACAGGAGAGTCATAGGGACTTAAAATGTGGATTTTTTGATGGCGTCATTTATGGATGACCCTTAATTTACTTAGTTTTAAATTACTAAACCATTAACTAATCAATAGTATATCTCATTAGCCGTGTTTTATGAAAAATGGAGATGATCAAAATTCATTTTAAAGCAGAATGGAGATGATCATAATTCATTTTAGCCCCAAAAGGAGATGATCAAACTTCATTCTACATCGACGATATATAGCCGTAGTCATGTTGGTGTTGACTATCGAATAATGTTACACGGTGGGTTTGTTTCTGTTAGTACATGCTACGTTCTTCTATTCTAAATTCTACACGTGTAGGCTTCGTTGTTTGGAATTTTTTTCTGAAGCATTTAGGAATTGAAAACAGAAATAATATCGGATAGAAAGTGAAGTTCATTAGGCTGAGCCTCTTAATTAACAAGGTATTAAACTTCTTTTTTGCGTCTTTGTGGTGGTCTACTGTTGCTGTTGGGCTCGGTAGGAATTAGGGAAATGATTTAATCATACATTGTACGTTGATTTAATTTAAAAGTTGGGAACGTGCCCCTGTTTTGTCCGATTTTATTTGTGATGAAATATCATATATGTTGTAAAATAAATATTATTCCGGGCTACTATTTAAAAAATACTTAAGCGTGTTCACAAAGTTTCATTACCTCTAATTGAAAAAAAGTTGTAAGAAGTAATAAGTTACGTCATTTTTTAAAAGTAAAAAATAATTTCAGATTTTTCAAAAACGTTAAGTTAGATATTTTACATGCGTAATTAAAACAATTTGTTGGGTAGCTATCATGTACAAGCAAAGTTAGTGAAGGTATTTAGGTAGTAATTATGTGTTCAAAGAACCTAGAAATTGCAAAAGGGAAGTTGTGAGCTTCGGTTTAGCGCGTGACTGCCATCTACAGCGGAGAGATCGTGGCTTTTGTTGTAACTGCCAGAGAAAGGGAAGAAAATTTGAACGGGTTTCCCATAGATCTGGAAGGGAGCGTGCAGTAAGCTGATAAAAGCAAATAAACCAGGGTTTATTCCTACCTATCTACATAATTTACCGGATTTTTGAGAATTCTGCAATACTAGACCGATTTCATCGAGCCATATATCATTGGAAAGCTAATCGCCAGTAGAATTCAAATTTAGGAACCCGCCTCCATTATAACAAAACGTTTTCAAAATAACGGTCTTTTAATTTTTAAATGCCGCCAAAAATGTGTTGCATGGGTCACAATCAAAAAACGAAAAAAAAGGTCCCTGCTTATTTTTGAAGAGCTTTCCAATGATATATCACTCGACAAAATCCGTTAAAATTTTTTAATTTGCAATTATGTTATTTCGAAACCATTTAAAAACTAATAACAATCGTGCGTGCACACCATGTTCATTATCTTTGGCTAATTGTTACCGTTCCAAAAATATATCACTTTAGGGTTATTTTATTGACTGACCGGTCGAAATCTTGAATTAACGCAATATTAAATTTATTAGCGGCAAATTCAAAAATTGGAATTTTGAATTTTTGATATTGTATTACAGAAGTTGATTATAAATAAGGTAGATAAAATAACCAAAAACACATTGTGCGGCTTAATTGCTTCTTTTAATTTAAAACATGTAAATTGAAGCTAAAATTTGGCGGCAAATTCAAAATGATTAATTTTGCTGTTAAGGCTATTAAGTTATTTACATTTAATTAATTACACTCGCTCCACGCCGTCCACTGCATACCGATTTTAGCATTAAAGAGTAATACCCCATATTACTGTTAAGGCTACCAAAAAACAAGGGCTTTAGCCCTTGTTTTACAGATATATATAGGCGATATAGTGCTACAATTATTACATACCTTCAGTAGTTTTAATTTTGTCTTCCTCGTCAACACTGTCCCCACCTGTAGCTCGTGTACAAATGCAAAATATTACGTTTAATATTAACAAAAATCATTTTTTGTTTGTATAGGCATACTAGATATTGCCCTAACATACGTCCTAGTAAGTACAATAATTATTTACCAGTTTAAATAAAGTTTTTAATTTCTCTCAACTAGATAATGGTAGAAGTTAGTCAAAATAATTCTACTGGATGAAAAAAAATTTATTTTATTTTGCATTAAAAATGAAGTATAGTACAGGTAACCGAAAGAGACAGCTAGCAAGAATACATTATGTAAACAAATCACAGCTTATCCTTGCCAGCGTTCTCTTTCGGTTGCCACTACAGTATAGTATAACATGTATAGCATGTAATTATAATGCTGAGAATATTGTATTATAATAATAATTATTATTTTTAATGTTGTAATAATGTATTTTTATAAATAAAATTATTAATAATAATTATTTTAAACGAAGATTTTTTATGTAAATAAAATTTAAAATTAATAATAATAAATAATAATTTTATTGTAAGTAACATTTTTTATTTATCCCTATTTCAATTTTTTGAAGTTTGTATTCCAACAATAACGAAGCCCATGGAGATAAACAAACATAATAAAAAGGCAATACAAGCGAATACAACACAATTTGTTCTATAAACTTACCAATAATATTTACAAATTTATTCATAATTATTAAGAAACTGATCGTATATAATATAGCTATTGCAAATTGCAATTGTGCAACAGTGACCTAATAAATGTAGATCTGAAATGATCGTGAATTAAATTGAATTGCAACAACATTCAGTAAATAAAATTGATATATAGTAATTAATAGTCAGTTTATAAAAGAATTCATTTTTCGTTTAGTATTAATTAATTAATTATGTAATATTTAAGTAGGCATTCTTCTTCGCAGATGTTCGTTAGATGTACAGGATCTTCAGATATGTATGCCCGTACAGCCTGCGTTGATGTAGCAGGAATGAGCGTGTAGAGTGTAGAGTAGGAGCAACAGTTTCCCCGTCTCCCTATAATATGTACATAACATGTAAATAGTAAAAAGAAATGACTGCTCATGCTGAACAATAGGTGTTAAGAGAAGTTTTTGTTCCTACTCATTATTATGATTTTTTGAAGAAAATTCTAAAGTAAAAAAAAGTAAAACCAACAATGAATTAATTTAAGTTACATCCAAATCCTTTTCGGCATAGATACCAACTAACTGGAAGTGGAACCATGCCAGAGAAGAGGAATCAGAGGTATAGCCTTCACATTCGTGTTCTCTGGAACCATGCCCGTGGCCCCCTTTCTCGATCAAGACATGAATTTATTCTTCCCGGAAACATTCCCGGCAATATTCTATGTATCTACTATGTAGATGACAAATGGAAAGAAAAAATATTTTAAACTTTACCTTTCTGCATTTCTACCCACTGTTTTTATATACTAAATGATGCACTTTGTAACGAGTAAACTCGTGGTAATAAAATGTTAATTCCAAATTCAAAAATGTAATTTAAAAACTTAATAATTTAAAACTTTTTTGGTATGTACGCCCATGTAAAATAGGATCGGCATTCGGCATTTTGTAATTTATGCACGCTCCCTCGGAGGTCAGATAGAACCAGCAGTCCCCCGTCCCCTACAATGCAATGCAACGACACGACACACAAAAGACACAGACAACGCATATTATTATATTAAATAAGTACCATAGAAACTAAATCATTCAAAATTCAAAAATTCAAACCCCATAAAACAACAAAATAAATCCAATCCGAAACACGCCCCCGCATAGCTGATTGGATGTACAGGCAGGCTGAGATTTGTTTGTAGACAGCAGCCGAAGACGGCTTCCTAGAAACCAAACTATTCGCTTGCATACCCTCAACTTCCATGTATGTACCTACATGCGGTTTCTGTCCATGCCACGCTACTTTTTTGAGTGGAAAATTTTCACTCGCTCTCATATGAAAAATTCAGTTGAATGGAGATGGACAGAAGGAAGTGTGAACTCCACACTGTAAAGTGTGCAACAATTTTCAAATTCATTTTCTAAGCTTCGTAATCGTGAAAAAGAAGCTTTCTACCTACCTACTTAGAATTGGGGACACTTTTTCCATTTTACTTTGGTTATAGTTCGGACAGGTCTGATCTTTTTAAAATACAATATTTTTAAGTTTTTTCAACTAACTAAAGTATGTCTAACTCCTAACTAATGGATTATTGCTGTTTTTAGATTTGTGTTGTCACACAAAATGGGCATTGTAGCACATATTAAAGGGAAAACGACCTGCTGAAATCTGCTATTTCCTATTTCATCTCTTGTACACGGGAGACGGGAAGCACTAGAGAATGGATGTGGATTCTGGTGGATAGTTGGAGTTAAATTATGAATTAGCAAGCTGAGTGCTATTGAAAAGTGACAGTTAATAAATCTTTGTGTCTTTCCCCACGTAAACCCGTACATCATTCATCATTCACTAAAAATCGGATAATTTACCCATGTGCCTAAAAAGGAAACCACTATTCTATTGTACAGTATTGAATTAAAGCAAATAGGAACCAACTTAAAGTTAAAGTACATGGCAATTAGGTTAGGCATTAAAACAATTACAAGTGCTTGTTTTGACTAATGATTGGCCTTGCAAACTAAATTCTACTGGAGAGAGACTGGATAGGATTCGGGTAAGAAACTGAAAGACTGACTGCGTTTTAATTTATGGTACATTATTATTATTTTTTTATTGTTGTAGTGCGAATTTATTTATGGTATGATTCAGATTCTCACTGTGCTATTTACTGTATGAGTAAATAGTTTGTAGATCATTCAAGTCAAGAGTAATTACTACTAATGTACTGAGTGCTACTGCTACTGGCAATGGCAGCAACTTTTGATTTTTGATTACGGTACAAAAAAGTCGAATATATAAATCAAGCAACGCAGTCTCCAATACTCCAATTCGCAGCTAAATTCTGATAATTAAATTCAATGACATATCACAGACACAGACGACACTACAATCATTGAGATTTCAAGATTTTTTTTTTCGAATTTCAGGAGATTGGACTGAATCGTTGCCATGAAGAAGTTGAAAGTTTAAAACAAAAATCTGTCAATAAAAATGCATGCTGTTGTTCTTCGTTAAGGTATTATTTATGACGGTTGAATGTGGACGGTGATGGTTGATGGTGTAATTACATGCATTCAGTAGTAGTAGATAGAATGTCTGATGTAATTGCGTTTGTATATATCATAATGGCTGCATAAATTAACATACCTATAATTTATTTTTTGTTTAAAAATATAGGGTTGGTTGGGGTTGGGACAGCAGGGAAGCGGTATATGAACCGGGGCTGGGAATGAGTGGCTGAGAGCAACTTGAAGTAAACAATGTTATTTTTCCTTTTCTCATGATTAGTCAGAATCCAAATGAAGGTGGTGAAGTGATGGTATCATACAGAAAAGTCAAAAGTGTAAGTTCGGCTGACCTGGGACCATAGCCCAATAATATAAATAAGAACAATAAACAATAAACACAAGGCGGATTGAAATGAAACGGACAACAAGTCAAATGTTCTATAAGTACTATTCACCATTTGCTTTATACCAAAAAAAAATTAAATTCATCTCCATTCCTCACAAAAAAGAGACATTGCAAAAGGAAAGTTTACGACAAGAGAATAATTACTGTTGATGGTACAGTTACTATAAGCTGAACTGATTTTTAAAAAAATAACAGAGTTCGTTTCAACTTTCATCCATACAAAAAATGCATCAAGGTTAATATTGGAATTGGAATTATTGTGTAGTTAATGTACAAACTACATGTGTCTCACTTCATATTAAATACTGTGAGTGTATTAGACAAATTGATCGATTGATATTGATACACAACAGTACTACTCATTAATATAAAGTTAATCTCTCGCGAGAACAATAAATAAAACAATAATTATTATAATTCCAATTTTGGGAACATGTGGACGCTAGCCATGGGAAATCCTTTCACACCTGAAATTGAGGTAAGCATGAGCTAAATGAAATTAATCCAAATACCGATATTACCACTCAATTATATATATTCTGTGTTTAAATACGTTTATATTTAAATTCCTTCAATAATTTGTAATTGTTGTAACTGGTTTCTATTTAGCGAAGGGAAATTTCAATTTAGGTGCTCAGAAAAAATGTGTCGATTCCTCTCAAAATATCAAAATACAGGGACAAAAAATGTTTTAATAAATTGGTCAAAAATACTGCAATGACTTTTACTCCGCCTTAAGATTCCTTAAGATTCGGGAAATTTAATCTCAATGTGGCGGATACATAGAGTAGTAAGGAAATATTTTTAAATGGAACAAAATGGATCTATCAAGGTGTGATCCCCTTCTTTTGAGTCTTATATTCCTGGTGCAGATCACAGATAGTTTCTGTAGTAGTAGCAGTAGTAGTAGTGGTAAATTTTATTTGAACATTTTGGAAATTTTGAACAAGGCACTAGACTAGCTGTGTGGAAGAAGGACAAAAAAAACATTCGTAATGAAATAATGGATGCAATTAATTGGTGAGCTAGTTCATCGGTACGCAAGAAACAGTGGCAATTTTCTCGGGAAGCAATGCCCGCATTGACTCCCTGATTAGCCAACTTCTTCTTGATTAAGGCAATTTGAAGTCAAGAATTGTGGCGAGGGTTGTTGGAATGATAGTCTTAGGTTTATATCCAGTCCTATACACGCCCAAACTTCCCTCAGTCCTTCCTTATTCTATGAGTAAGGACACCAATGGCATGACGACCGAACTGTTTACGTATACCTATTTGTAAACTAAAAGTACCTAGAAACCTACATACCTTCCTATCTAACCCAGGTAAGGTATCATTTCTAATCTATTAAAAATAGATTTCACGAGAAAAGTGGACAATTACAAGTCGTAAGAACTACTATTCTGTTGACCGGAATGAACTTTACTCGGTGTCGAGCTATTTTGGTTTTTTATTTTTTTAATGAAACTTTAGCCCAAGCTTTACCCAAAAGCTAAATATGAAGTTTCACATATTCCCCCATCACACATTAGGCAGAAAAAATGAAATTATGCTAAAATAAAATTTCTCCTTAGAGACCTATCAAGATATAAATTGTTTATTTAAAATTTAAAAAAAACAAATATTTATTATTATTGAAATAAATATGTCATTTCTGACGTTACACATACTATACAGTATACACAGTAGTAGTAGACTGCGATTCGATCTAGAAAATTTTCTGCTTTCTGTAGCCATTTTCTAAGTATCATCAGATCATGTATGGCGATTGTCTCGGTCTCAACCTAACCTGAAATTTTATCCCAGATCATCATTTCTTAATCAGAAAGATGCTAGAGCACACAAAGATCCTACCAAAAAAGGCTTTAGTCATTGCTAGTACTAATAATAAAATTTAAATGCTAGATTCTTCTGTCATATATTATCTGACTACATGACAATAGTCTTGTTCCCACCTAAAAATACAAATCCCAGATCATCATTTCTTAATCAAATAGATGTTGAGGCACACCAAGATCCTATCTAGAAATTGGCTTTAGTCATTGCTGGTACTAATAATAAAATTTAAATGCTAGATTCTTCTGTCTTATATTATCTGACTACATGACAATAGTCTTGTTCCCACCTGAGAGTGCAAATCCCAGATCATCATTTCTTAATCAAATAGATGCTGAGGCACACCAAGATCCTACCTAGAAATTGGCTTTAGTCATTGCTGGTACTACTAATAAAATTTAAATGCTAGATTCTTGCATCATATATTATCTGACTACATGACAATGGTCTTGTTTCCTTCTAACAAAAACACTAATCTCAGATCATCATTTCTTAATCAAATAGATGCCGGAGCTGACCAACACTTTATCTATAACAAATTGGTGGTGTCTTTAGCCTTTACAGGTATTAAATGCTAGTGTGCATTTTGTAATATTATCTGACTACATGACAATAGTATCGGTCTCAATCTAACCTGATACTTTATCCCAGATCATCATTTCTTAATCAAAAATAGATTTCGGGAGCAGACAAAGACCATACGTCGAATAAATTTGTTTTGCCTTTAGTCATTGCTGATACTATTAAAATTTGCTAAATTGCACAAATTTATATTACAATACATGATAATAATCTTTGTTTCTACTTTAACCAAAATACTAATCCCAGATCATCATTTCTTAATCAAAAAGATGTCGGCGCAGGCAGACCAAGATCGTTCCAAAAACAAATGGGATGTGCCTGTAATAATTTTTGTTACAAATTGCTTTGCATTACATATTATCTGACTACACGACAATAGTCTTGGTCTCAAGCTAACCTGAAATCTTATCCCAGATCATCATTTCTTAATCAAAACGAAGTTGTAGGACCAGATCAAGATCCTACCTAGAAACAAATTTGTAGTCTCTAGTCATTGCTGGTACTAATATTAAAATTTTAATGCTCGATTCTTGCAACAATTATTATCTGACTACATGACAATAGTTATGTTCCTACCTGAAAATACTAATCCCAGATCATCATTTCTTAATCAAATAGATGCTGGAGCAGATTAGGATTCTATCTAGAACTTGGTTGTGGTGTTGTTACTCATTGCTGATACTAATATTATAAATTAAATGCTAGGTTTGTGATTTCATTATTATCTGACTACGTGACAATAGTCTCGGTTTATCCCAGATCATCATTTCTTAATCAAAACGAAGTTTCGAGAGCAGACCAAGATTATATCTAGAATAAGTTTGTACTGTCTTCAGCTGATTATTATTGGTACGAATATTAAAATTTAAATGCAAGATTCTTGCATTAGTTATTATCGAATCATATGACAATTGCCTTGTTCTTTTTATAACCAAGATATCAGATCATCATTTCCTAATCCGAAGGAAGCTGCGGGAGCAGACGGAGATCCTATCTAAACCAAATTTGTACTGTCTGCAGCATTTTCTGGTACTAATAACAAAATGTAGTTGTTTATAACATAATATGGCCACCAACAGTACATCAACAGCGCTAGAACCGTAACATTAATGTCCTTTGCTCTTTACTTTTTTTATAATATAGATTCTGATACTAGATGTGTTGAAGAATTTTAGCCAAGAAAAGCATAACTCCTAAACCCGTTGTTTATATTACAGTTTGTTTAGAGAATTCAAAAACACTAAATCTACCATCAACCATTAACGGTAATTTTTTTAAATTAGTAGGTTTTATAGCTGAGTTGTAGTTTCATGAAATTAACCTTCAGTGAAATCAAAATTCTTATAAATATTGCCTACAAATATTCTGTAAATTTTCAATTCCGTTTGTAATAACACCCCGAAGTTAATGTACAGTTTACTATAACTGCCAGTTATCACCAGATAGTCATTGCTGATACTAAGTGTAATACTTACCGTAATACAATTATTATTAGCAAAAGGCACTCTTAACTTATAAAAAGCATACACACTATACATACAATAATCCTTCATAGTAGACAGTCATGCTATATGTCACTGACCCTTGACCTTTATGACATGTACCAACATATGAGGGGTCACCCATAAAAACGTCATAGTCACGAGACCTAGGGTGGGTGGGGTGGTCCTATGTTAAAGCATAGCGGGTGGGTAAACTTTTTTAAATTATTTAGAGATTTTTTCGGGACATCTTTTATGAATCTTTTTTGGCCTTTTCTTTTATATCTGGAGAACCATAAGTCGTAGCGACTAGCGGTTTGCGGTATTAACAAAATCACATTAAAAGCTATTTTTATAAGGTAACCAAAACACTATAAAAAACACATCTCCCGGGTAACACCGCTTTTTCGGTTTTTACATATATCTCCCAAATAAAAATTGATAAACTCGTTCCGTGACAAGCAGATTATGTACAACATTAGGCAAAAACTCCACACTAAACTTAACTCAGATTGCCCCATAAATTCTATCTTTTTCTTAAAAATTCAAGTAAAATAGTGAGTTTGAGTTATCTCTATTTTCGTGTCAATTTATACAATTTACACTGATTTCTAATAACGAACACCTTATTACAACAAAATTAAAATACATTCATCCAAACAATTACAATCTTTCTCAAAAATTTTAAATGCAGTTGCAAACAAAATTAATTAATTTACTCAGTATACTAAATTACGGAGACCTATAGGGGTAGTAAAGGCTATCACTTCGCGCTTTTATAAAATGCTCACATAACTTCACCTTAAAATTACCTAAATGATTCAATTTATTCTCAGCAATACATTTTACAGAATCTGGCAGTTGGTTCCACTGCTCTACAATTCTAAATATTTCAGAATGCTTATAAAAAGCCTGCAATTTGAACTTTGTAGTTTGCAGTAAATGCTAACTACTAGCCCTGGTGGCCCTAGTGGACTGCTTCACTACTAGTATATTACTACAGCTAACAATATCCGTTCCATTATTTAGTAACTTCAGTCCAAATATCAGTGCTGAACACGTTATTCTCTCAGAAGTTGAAAGACAACACTTACACTTTTCCAATAGAATATTCTCATCCACTGATTTAGTTTCAGTTTTGCGCCTACTATGGAAAATTTCATTACCCACAAACAAAATAATTAGTCTGTTAACTTTGTCTAATTAGTCTATTTAAATGTAGTCACCTAACTAAACTTTAAATTTACGGTCTCTTAGATAATCAGCTAGTATTTTTAGTATATGACCATCAACACTCATGTCATCTCCAAATTTTACCAACAATTTTACATGACTTACCAAATTAAACGCCTTCTGGAGGTCAACAAACACCGCTAGTACTCTGCGACACAGCAAATCCATATAATTAAACTAATCAATGGTTAGCTGAAACGTTGCAGTTTGGCATTTAGTTTAATAGACTTCAAAAGACGAGCATGCACCATTTAAAAAATATTTTATCAAGTAACAAAAGCGTTGAGATTGGTGTATACGATAAAGCGTTCTTTTTAGAACTTTTTGTCGTATAAATCGGAATGACCGTGGCACATTTAAATATGCTTCACATTTCTCTAGTTAACTAAAATAAGTAGAATATTACAGTGTCTTTAGCAAATTGAACAAAACAGAATAATTGAAATAGCAATTGCAATATGAATCTTACGACTCCTGTTACTATAAAATAGCATACTGCATCATGTTTGTAATAAATTAAGACATTTTAAGTTCTAAATGTGGTATGTTTGTTCTAGGTCATGAATTTAACACAAGTTGGACCACCTCCTAAACGACCTAAGGTCAATCTACCAAAAAAACGAGGTCCAAAACCAAAACCTTACGAACAAAAATGTGAAAGTGGAAAACGAGACGAAGTCAAAGACTTTTGTGACGATCTCAAAGAGTATCACATTGATCTTGTCGTCTCTGCAGTGATCAAATTGTTAAAAGAGTCGAACAAGCAACAATATAATTTGCTATCTGTCATTCTCAAAATAGCATACGCGAGCTTTGAGAACACTCAAAAAGTCTTCAAACAAATTACAAGCAAAAGACCTGTTTGTAAACTATTGACGCCATTTACTGGATTATCGTTACTGCTAGATGCTAATCTAAGTAAACGCCAGTACTTGCGGATAAGAGAAGCTGCAGCTGGCTGTGGCTAAAAAATTTTTCCATCATATGAAATGGTGAGAGCTGCAAAGGAAGAATGTAGGCCGCCGATCAAAGATGCCACAATTACTGAACGCGTGGCCTCATATCCGCTTAAAAGCCTTGCTACATTTACTGCGTCCAGAATTGTTGAAATGCAGAAGGAAGCTATCATTCAAAATCAAAAGCAAAATAACATCAAAACTGAAATTTGTGTTATGATCTTTTCTTGCGGGTGCGACGGGAGCTCGGGGCAACAAAATTATAAGCAGCAGTACTTTGACAAGTCCGGAAACAATGCATCAGATGATTCATCAATTTTCGCCACAACTCTAGTGCCTTTACGACTTCAAAGTTCTGGAAATTCAGTGTACTGGAACAACTTAACACCTCAGTCGATCCGCTTTTGTCGACCAATAAAGATTCAATACGCTAAAGAGACCAAGCAGTTAATTTTAGACGAAAAATTGTCTCTTGAACGCCAAATTGAAGAGTTAGGAGTATACAAAGTTGATGTTGGTAGCGGGCATGAAATTCACATAAAGTTTAAATTTTATTTATCAATCATAGATGGCAAAGTTCTCTCAGTGTTTACAAATACAAAGTCTTCCCAATCCTGTCCAATCTGTAGCAGCACCCCCAATGACTTTAATGTTAAAGAAAATTTGAATTCCCAGAAATTCAAACCAAAAGAAGGCGCATGTCAGTTTGGGATTTCTCCTTTGCACTGCTACATTAGATGCATGGAGTGGTTATTACATGTTTCATATAGAATGGATATTAAAAAATGGCAGGCAAGGACTGAACTGGACAAGCAAAGTGTTAAAACTAGGGAGCAAGAAATCCAGAGTAGGCTTTGGAAGGAATTAGGTCTACGAGTAGATTTTCCAAATTCCAGTGGTGCTGGATCTAGCAACGACGGTAATACCTCAAGGCGAGCATTTCAAAACTTTGAAGTATTTGCTGATATTCTTGGAATTGATGTTGAAGTTGTGAAAATGGTTAAGAATTTGTTACTCACGTTAAACTGCCAGTTGCCAATTAATCCTGACTGCTTTAAAGCATATTGCACACAATTATTTGAAAAATATTTAGAATTCTACGATTGGTATAAATTACCAGCTAGCATCCATAAGATACTGGTGCATGGGTGTGAGATTGTTAGCGCAAGTTCTTTGCCATTAGGTATGTTGGGGGAGGAGGGAGCGGAAGCAAGAAATAAAGTGTATAAATCTGACAGAATCAACCATGCCCGAAAAAATAATCGGCTTAATACAATGCATGACGTCTTTTTTCGAGCTATAGATTCCAGTGATCCGCTTATGTCCACACAGTCCCTTCAAATTCGGCTTAATTCCAAAGCTAAGCGTGAAGCTCTTCCATTAGATGTTGTTAAACTTTTAGTTGTTCCTGACGCTAAGTTATATTTTGCCAAAAAAAATGCTCTTCTCTCTGATACTGACCCAACATGCGTCGATATAAATGTATCTAATGCATTAGATGAAATTGTATTAGAAAACGAAACGGAACCCTATGACTAGTTTTGACGTTCTGTTGGTTTGGATTCAATTAAAACCGGCACACACATAAGTAGTATAAGAGCTACTACGGCAATGATTTTTGCGTAATTTGTTAGTTGGTATAAAACATCTCTAATAACTGTAAATTTGCAGTATTTATACGGGTTTTACTTGTTTTTACACACTTTTTAAAGATCGCATACATACCAATCACTCAAGCCTTAAATAAGAGGTTATTTATAAATTGACACAAACACAACACAAACAGTACACACAAGGCAACGTTATTGTTATTGTTAGCGTTAACTTCTGTGTACTGTCTATGTTGTGCTTCTGTCTGTTTAAAAAATGCCCTTTAATCAAGGCTGGAGTGATTGGTATTTATGCACGCTTTAACAAGTGAGTAAAAACTGTAAACTCACTGCAAATTCATGGTTGTTAGAGGTAACAATTTATCACGCAAAAATCCTGTCCATAGAAACCCTTTATTTGTAAATTATTCCTTCTACAAAACTTAAGTGAACAGTATTTATACGTTCTTAATACATTGTGTACAAAAAAGTAGTATTCGTATAAGTACTGCAACGTTTACTGTTATTAGAGGTGTTTTTTACCAATTTCAAAATCACGCAAACATTATGTCTACAGTAGCTCTCATACTACTCATATAACACTTATTTATGTTTAAAACAAACAAAACTTGTATTTTTAATTATATATTTCGTAAGCCTTAACTGTATTTATACGAGACATCCATCACTTTGTTTTTATTACTGATAATAAAATGTTTTTGTTAAAAAGATTTTTATTGGTACTTTTAAATTTAGTTTTTAAATAAACTTAGTTTTTCAAAACAGTTGCGACAATAACTAAGCAAATAGTTAGCTTGGTTAGGGTTAATGGGTATTACATAAATTTAGGTTCTATATTTTTATTGATCACTTATAACTTGAAACATACGACGTGTAATCAATTGGCATTGTTGTAATATAATTGATGATTAATAAAACCTATGCGACTTGGGCCGAATTTAAATTTTGCTTTACCTAACTTTTGAGAAGATTTGAAATTCTAAATTTCAAGAAATAATTAAGTATTATTACAAAATTGATTTTTATATGCTTTTAATATTTCCGTAGCACCGTTTACAAATCAAAAAACACGCTAAACATATAAATAAGGTACACAAGTTGATAAACGTGTGCGTTAAACGTGCAAAATTTCTTCTTTTCACTTTTTGCTAAAACCAAATCCGCTTACTTGCATTTTACTTTAAAAGCAAATCCATGTCATACATACCTCTTTTGATTTAAAGGGGTTTAGCTGACCAATTCATAATAACACGGTTATTGGTTATGGAAAGTGCAAATTGCTCGAATTGCATATTTTAAAGCGCAAAACGCTCAAACTAATATAATAATTTATTCATTGGGTCAATTTAACCGAAGTTCATACAACCAGACTTAACCAGTCACTGTGGGTGAGGAAATAGGAGGCTACCGCGTTAGATCGTCTCGGTCTCTGTATCCTTTCACCTATCCCCGTCCCCTCCTCCACAGTAAAGGAGTCTCATTCCCTAGGCCCCTACAGTAAGTAGTGGTCACTAAGGAGCACCGAAGGAGATTGGGTTTCCATCAACCATCCAGTGACGTTTACCGTACAACACCGAGCCGTAAACGATTAGCGGTGGCCGAGGATTGAAGCCGGGTCTGAGACTGTAAATTTCGTTACAGTCTGCAGTCTGCAGTCCTAACCGCTCACCCAAGCACGCCTGCTCACCCAAAACGCTCAAACTATATGGCTTTGACAACTGCAAATGGTTCTAACTACGGGATTTTTAAAGGCAAATTGCTCTAAAACTTCATGATTCAAAAAAATTAAAATATGCACTAAATACATGATTTTGGTCGATAACGATAACTGATCCACGCGCATGATTTCAATACGCGAACTGCTCAAGCTGCGGTTGTAGGATTATTCCTACCCACGAGGATACCTAGGACTTTTCCTAACCAGGACCATGACTACTGCCGAAATAAAAAACAAGTATAATTATTAATGAGCTTACCGTAATAACACGGCAGTTTCAATCGAGCATATTAAATTAATAGTTTTACTAGTTTTCAAAAGGTCACAAATGTGCATTTTCAGTCTTATTAGCAATTTACCAGGTAATAAAGTAAGAAAGATTATTTTATTAGCAAGTCTATATTATTTAAAATAACTCAAGGGTACAATACAATACGAAAGTTGTGGGGGTATATCTTTGCGCGATATGTAGTTTCGGTTTTTGTAAATGGGTTGGGAAAGTCCTAGGTTTGGCAGTGGGTAGAAAAAGTCCGGGTAGGAAAAGTCTGTTAACCTCTACCTCCATCTATTTGAAAAGCGCATAATGTTGCTTTGCTTTTAAATAGTATAGGTGCTTAGAGCATTCTACACTTCTGAAATGTTGTGGTCAAAACATTTTGTACTTTTCAAAATCATGTAGTTAGTTTAGTTTGCAACTTAAAACCATGCAGTTAGAACAATTTGCATTTTTTAAATCATTTGGTTGCAGCAATTCGCGTTTCAAAATTATGTAGTTAGTAACATTTGCAGGTTTCAAAGCCATATAGTTAAAACGTTTTGCGTTTTAAAATATGTAATTTTAGAGCAATTCGCACTTTCCATAACCGTGTTTTCATGAATTGGTCAGCTACACCCCCATTTAAATCAAAAGAGGTAGGACATGGATTTGCTTTTAAGGTAAATGGAAGAAAGAGGATTTGCTTTTAGCGAAAAGTGGAAGGAAGCGGATTTGATACCTCAACGACGATACTTGTTTTTACCTATTTTTTATACTATGATTGCTGTCTTCTTAACCATGATATTATATATTGGTCAGTTAAAACCCTTATTTAAATCAAAAGGGAAGGACATGGATTTGCTTTTAAGGTAAAATAAAAGGAAGCGGATTTGCTTTGAGCGAACATAAACGGACGGATCTTAAGTTACATAAGAAAAATAGTATTTAAAAAAATAATGCATTAGTGTATATGATGTTTTCACAGAATCAGGAATATGTGTTCTGTTCTATTTCGTCACTACGACTAACATTTTTTAAGTATGCCTAATTACATCCTATAAATATAAATCACTGAATTATAAGTTATGACGTTAAAAGAAACAAATAAAGTAAATCTTTTTCGGTTTTCGTTTTGAGAAAATCAGTTCAAATCTGAGTGCATCATTTTTTTCTGTGCCTACTGATTAATTTTTGAACTTCATTATAAATACATTATCAAGCATTAGTTATACATATCAAAATTATTTAAAGTATAATGGTTCCTTTGGCTATCGTCGTTGGACTACGGTGCCCGGATAACTTGCATGCATGTGATTATTGTTATTTTGTTATTCCGTTGTCTATCAGTACCAATCACTGCCAGATCTTTCAATCATACAGCTTCAAAGCATTTATAATTTATTATATTAAATACGGGATTGCATTTTACAACAGTTTATCTACATCATCTGTATGTAAGTCATGACAGTCACGATATTTCAAACATTTATTGTAGCATCATATCATTAGCATTGCGATTTTCTAAAAGAAGAACGGTGCGCGTTACTAGAAGGCTATAGTGAGTTAGGTAAGAGGTGAAAAAGGGTATAAAGCGGTCACTCTGTTTTTATTGTTAAAAAATAAAATCATAGCTCGTGATAGTATTATAAAAAAAATTAAAACTTGAAGTAATAAAAAATAACTAAAGCAAAATAATTGTTTAAACAATATTGATACTGCCAATATTTTTTTCTCTCCTGTTTTGCAATAAATTAAAATATCCATGACCACAGTCCATTATATCCATTAAAATATTATTTAAACTTTAGCAAAAATATTTATTCCCTGTCCAGTGTGCATCAGGGGTAAATTGGCTTGAAAGTACATTCTGAGTGATAGTTCCCTCGTCCGTAGCGGCCACAAATTTGTACTGATTTGGACAAAACTTTTTATTTTTATAGGCAACACAAAAATATTAGGGGGTTTTGCGGGATTTCGAAAAATTTTTTACAGTAAGGCTAAAATAAAATAAAGTTTCCAAATTTTGATTTTTTGAAATTTTATATTTTCGTGCCAAATGATATATTATTTTACACTTAACAGATAGAAAAGCTCATTTAGAAAATATTTTGACACAAGTTTTAAAAAAATTCAAATTTTAAATTTTTGCCGCCCTGTAGCTTCTACAGTTCCTAACCGATTTCGATAAAATTTAGCTCTCTAATTCTTTTTATTTTTTCTCTTTATCTTAAAAGCAATTTCAGGGTTTTTAAAAATTCAAACGTTTTAATTTTTTTTGACAAAATTGGTTTAAAAAACCGGGCTTCAAAAATAAGAGTTGCTTAGGTTTTTTCCAAAATAATTAAAATTTTTGAATTTTCAAAAATCCTGAAGTAGCTTTTAGGATAAAAGCCTCAGAATCAGAAAACACCAAATATCATCAAAATCGGTTTACAGTAGAAGCTACAAGGCCGCAAAGTTTTAAAATTTGAATTTTTTCAAACTTTGCCGCGCCATTCTGGGCAAAAGGCGCAAAATGCACTGAAGTTACTTTTTATCTGTATTATTTAAATGTAGCCTGATGTTTTGAAACAAATCTTTCCATATTTTGGGTCGGTCATATTGCGTCATTCCCTTGTTGGTTAGTGGATCAACGGTCAGCATTAAACCATAATTTGTTTATATGCATTTCGTATTGTTATTAATAATTAGCAGTTAGCAACCCGATTATTTGCAAGTTTTGCTATGGATGCAACAACGCAAGAAATTAAAATATTGATATAAAACTCAAAACATGAACTTGTTTATTAAGTAGTAACACACACAGTTGTAAAAAAAGCATATAAAAAAACAGCTCATCACACTCTCATCAAAACATAAGCAACAACAGAAGCTATAATGTGACCGAAGATTGCGTACAAAGGCGTTAAGGCCTCTTCTGCTGTCGCCTATGTTTCATTCAAACAATACAGACTGCATTTAAAGATATGTACAACAAAAATAAAAAAATAATATCTTTAAATGCATTTTTAATAACGCCTTTGTACCACGCAGCAAAAAATGTTAGTAATATTGTTTGAACTGTTATTTATCTGTACTTAAATGACATTGTGATTACTTCTTTAAAAACAAAATTCTGGATAAATGTTGTACGTAATTCAGATATCAGTCGACCTTGTTTTTCTGTGGGTTACAAACACACCTACAGAATTAATTAAAATTCATTAATCTAGTGTAAAAATAACGAATAATTTTTGTATCTTAATTTTCTTAAATTAATTTCTTTTGCCAAAAGTTAGACCTTTACAAGAATAAACAGCAAATTTTGCACCATCAAAAGTAAATTACAGGAATATTGAGCAATTTTTATTTTTACCTTTTGCTCGCTAAAACATATACCATGTTAGTCAACAGCAATTTCTGTATAGTATACATTCATTTCAAGGGAGTATAACGAGATTTCATAATTGAGGTTTCACCCGAAAGTTTTGGGTTAGTTTCTAATACTGGAGAGAAATTCCATTAAAAAGTTGTTAGACGTTGAATTCTCAACAATGTTAGTGATTTTTAGGAAACTATCAGCGGTCTAGATTTCCCCTAACTGTGCTATGTCACTTCAAAACTGGTATAGAATAGCGTGCAGACATCAGTAATCAAACAAATATTAAAAGATGTTAAATAGACTAACCCCCTTCTCTCGCCTAAATTATAACGTAGTAAAATTAGAGTTCCTAGTTTAAGGATTCAGTAGATTAAAATTTAAATTAAACAACCATAAACGCATTCTTGTTTCACATCTTTTCGTTTCAAGTTTGCAAAACAAGTATTAATATATTATTATATTTTTACTAATTAAGATTTTGGCCCTGCGGTTTCCGTTGTTCCAAACTACAGTTGACAGATGCAACTTATTATAGTTTGACTTTTGGACAAGCTGATAGAATAATTACCTAAAGGTTGAGCCATATCTCGCTAAAGTATTTTCAGAATAAAACTGAGAAACGTATTCCAAATCCTGTTATCAAATTAGGTTGTTGGTGAGAAAAACTATCGTCAAGTTCCATATACATTGACTCACTTTTAACCTAAACAAGACAAAGCTAAGCTATAGAAATAGAAAATTACAACAAAATTCAAACTTTTCAATTTCATGCATATTCAAAAGCATTTAAAGTTTTACTTTTTAGAATTATGAAATCGTGTGTTGATCAGACTATGCCATATCATTATCATCTGGAACCTGAACACGGCCTAGTTTTTTGTTCATTCGATCAGTAGTTTTTCCATGAATCGTTGCCTTTAATTTTGTAGAAGCAGATTTGCGAATTAAATGCCAATTTTCTCTTCCATTGAATAAGGAGTCCATCGATTTTTTAACAAGCCCATCACAACTGGTGTTGCATTCCCCGGAGTTGAAATGTAAAAACAGTTCTTGATCCAAATGTTCATCCGTTAAGTTACCTCTTTGGTCCATATGTCTTTTAATTATCGACCCTATTGACTCTGCGACGGCCTGGAAAAAAGTACATAATATTTAAAATTTAGAAATAATTGCCGGTAAAAGTTTTTATATAATATTTTGATTTATTAAATTATTATCACCAACTACCTCCGATTTGTTCCTGACCATTCCCAATGCTAAAAGCAGAGCTACATTTGGGCATAACAACATATCCACATCTGAAGTCAATAGGTAAGCATACAAATACTTTTCGCTAAGTAGTAGTCCATGAGACATAAGACTCGAATCATATTTATCAAAAACGATGTGCGTGAATGCAATATATTCCCTATTTAAAACGCCTTGATCAGTTGCCTCAAGAATGCCATAATTCTGTGCCATTTTACAGTAGTCCCGAAATTCTGGGGGTACAAAACCAACCTCGCGGGCGCATAGAGAATCCCGATTGAATAGTTCCCTAGAGAGCTTTAGCGTTGATTGATTATGGTTAGATTCAAACCGGTCTTGTATTTGAAGTTTAAGGGAGTAAGCAAAGCTGGCAATTTGATTTCTAACTATATCAATCTTGTTATCCAAGCTGTAAATGTCATCTGTCAACGATCTAGTATTGTGGGTGACAATACCGTCGTTTAATACTCCTATCCCTTTAAAGCTACTTTTTTCTCAAAATTCGTTTACTGCTTCATTCAAGAAGGGCAATAAACTATTGTCTTCCACAAACACATCTGCAGTAAGCGATTCTACTATTTTTTCAAGGTTCTTTAATCCATTTTCCATTACAGCATCCGTTTCCCACGAAAAAGCAGTTGAACTCTGAACTCCTCTGGACATAGAAGATAGTAAGCTGGCTATGTCCAGTATTCCGCTTAGACGCAAACAGAATTTTGCATTATTGATACAATCAATGAAATTGCCGTCTTCGCCTTCAAGTTTCAGCATGATAAATTCGAAATTTGAATAAAACTTTTTATACTGCTTGAATTTATACGCCGCAAACCGAGTATTGGAGAATGAACCTATTTTCATTGGCACTTTGTTAAGAATGTACGCACATTCTTGTAACTCATTCCAACCCTTGCCATACCTACATCCTTTATTAATTTCAACTATAGTTTGCTGTAGCTGAGAGACCCATCCGTGTTCAGCTTTTTTAATAGCATCTGCGTACCCTAAAAGGTAAAGTAGCATTAGTCATTGTGCATTTTTAGTATATTTAGTTTTTGTTTTAGGTATTACCAAGCTCTATTATGTGACTTAAATCCCAATGTGAGCTCAGCCATGAAATGGAACGCTGGTCTTCTAATGGGACGTCCATATCCACAGTATTTCCAAGCTCGTGTGCTACGTGGTGTGGCACTTTAAGATGAAAATATTGGCCGTCGTAACTTTGCCCGCACAAATACTTTCGAGCAGTTGACCGGTCTGGGAAGAACTCCAACAATGTTTGAACTATATCTTTAGCGATCTCGCTTCCAGTGTGTCCCGTAACTGGCTTAATACCAAGTAAAATAGGAGTATTTTCACCATTTATTATTGTAATTATCCCAATAATTTGTAGTGTTGTACTGTTGGGGGTTATTTTGTCTGCGAATATAGTGTAGCCACTTATGTGTTTTGTAGCTTGGCCAACATTTGAAAGCACATTTTGTACTTCAGATTTCAAAGTAGTATAGAAGTGAGGACGTATTCTTGACACAAATGTTGCTGAATGATTAAGTTCGCCCACACATGCTCCAGCATTGGCTAGATACGCTATATCGTCCTCAAATGACCTATAACTTTTACTTTTTACTATAGACTTGTAAGCAGTTCTACCAACAATTAATCCAGCTCTATAATTCTTATCATCTAAAATCTTTAACGGTACGTCTAAGGTTGGATTATTAGTTGCATGTTGCAATGACCCAAAGTGCTTTTTTATATTAAATTTTAAATTGAAGAATTTGCTAGGGTTAGTTTGAATAATGTCGTAGATGAAAATTGCTGAACGTTTGCGTGCTTTATTTATACAAGTCATGCATTCAAGCCCAACTACTGTATGCTCTTGCTCGTCCGAATGATTACTCCTGGATAGTCTTATGGTCTTGCAATTAGACAATATGCTGTCTAACGTTTTAGATTTCATCAATATTTTTTTGTGTTCGTTTAGAAATTTTGGTGGAGCAGCATCAGGAATTTTAATATTGTTTTCAAATGGCAAACTATTAATTAAATCCATAATTTTTGTTACAGCTTCATCTATATCAAGTTTGCTGACTGCTGCCGCAGATCTAAAAGTCGATTCAGAATCTATTTGGGGAGGGCTATCAGGATGCTTCTTAGCCACGTGACGACTAATCCCTTGCTTGAGTTTAAGGAACTCTTGTGGCTGGCTGGTTCCCGAATTTAAACGATCAAAGTTTGACTCGACTCGGTTATAGGCAAATTTTCCACGTTTTCCTTTGAAACAATCAGTACAACGAAGTTCTTTTATTATTTGCTTATTTTCTTGTTCAACTATTACTGGTTGAATCATTGGGCACAGCGTAATAATTTCTTCAATGGTTTTTGCTTGTGCTATTTTTATATAAGTTAGAACAGTATCTTGAATTGTATTGTTTCTAGTGGTTTGCGTTGTATTAGAATTCAGTTGTTTTTTAGCTATAAAGGCAACAAGCTCTTCTATTTTATAATCAAAATAGGACTTGGGGGCTCCCTCGAGGTCATTTAGATCATAAGTCAATCTGGGTCTTTTCTTGTTTAATCTGAACACTGAAACTGGATCAACTTGTTTGTCACTTGTCTATTAATTCATAAGATTAAAAGTAATTGCACATGTTATATACACAAACATTTAAACTTACTCAACTATTTTATTTTAAAATAAATTTGTCTAAAATCTAACTAAAATGTAAATTAGTAGCTATTAAAAAATTGCAATTGACGTAAACATACTTCCATCATGATGGAATTATTGGCATCAATATTCCTAGCTGCTTCATGAATTTCAACGTCCTATACAAACATTGCAAAATAAAGCGAATGCACAATATTTAGTTTTTAAACAAAACCCCGTTAGTATTATGCTGCCTACCCAATTTGTAGTTTTAAATTCGTACGTACGTGGTTAAGCTGCCTTTATTTCGTACCCTGCCAGTTTTTACCGAGTCAAATATGTGCCTCTATGTCGACCTTGCTTTATTTTGTATTAGGCATTCGTTTAATTTTGTACCAGCCATGGTTTTGTGTAAACACAAATTATAACTCACTTCATTCTATGATACTGCATGCAAACTGTTAGACTGCTATAATAAATTTTGTATATTTTAAACCATTTTTTCTGCTCAATAACTCAACTAACGTTTTTTGTATAATATTATATTTGAATCTAACTTTAAAATTTTAATTTAAAATAGTTCACATTACTAAACTAACTAAAGATATAAGGCTTATAATCTGCAGAAGTATTCGCTATTAAATATTTTTTGACAATTTTGCCCATTCTAATTTGTTAGCTTTTGTCTTCACTAATTTTTGTACCTTATACTGATAAATGATAATATTAAATACTAATAAATAATTCGTACTGATAAAAATTGTAATTACGTTTTATTTTTAAACTAGCTATTATAGAAGGATATATCTATTTTATATTCTTACTTCTTGTCGTATTTATTTTTAACTACATAGATTTTAAAAAGCAGAGGTTATGTACAAACTATTGCATGTACAAAACAAAATCAAATTTTAGAAAACAAAGGTCATGTACAAAATACTGCTAGTACAAAAATAAACCAGTAGCAAACGGCGTAGTGAAAAATACAACTAAGACAAACCAGCGCGGTAAAGTTTACAAGTATCATTTGACAAGGTGCAAATAAAGTCAGTACTCCGTATTTAAAAAAGATTGGTTTTTAAGTTTTGAATTTGCAGGTTAGTTATTAAAAATAGTATTCTGCACACAGTGCGTTGCAATTTCTTTTAAAAACTAAGAAACTAATCTATAAATTTGTACGCATCCCAATAACCAGTAATATGTTGAAGCGGTTTTAGTTATACACTAAATTTTACCTTTTGATTTCCCTTAGAAAGTGTTAAAATCACCTTTGTTTTGTGTGTTTTTTCAGTATGGTCCTTCAAATAATATTTCCGAATATTCTTGTTACAGTAACCACAAACTACGTAACTAGTTTTAACCTGATTTTTACTTTCATCGCTAGACTTGGACTTATGATCACTAATTTGTCTTGCAAAAGTTGATGAGGCACCTTGTTATACAATGATAACCTATATTTTAAACTGTTGAAATATTTTTAAAGTTGTTTTATAATCAGAAACTATGGAATACCATTTTATTGTAAATCTTCAATCCGTGTTATATATCCATTATTGATGTCCTTTGCTATAATATTTCTATAATCGTTAAGCGTGTGCACACCACTAGGAATTTCCATGTTGAGAATCTTTTCAATTTCAAGTAAAACTGCAGTTCCGCAGTTATAGTCTATTTTATTAACATTAATTCAAAAGGATTTTAGATATACTTTAACAAAAGTTTATAGATTGTATTATTTTGGCAACGTCAAGTAGTTCAAAAAGCAAAAATAGTTACCATCTTTTTGGGTTATTGCTGGTGCAAGATAGTTTATTTTCCACGAGTCGACTTGGAACACTTCAGTTAGCCCTAACTTCAACATATTTAATCCAGATTGCAAATCGTTACTTTGAGAAACGTAATTCACTAACGAATCAAATACACCAATTTGCTTTTGCCTATTAAAAAATAAATAATGCTTTTACTTAAATTTATTCTTTCTAATCAATTAAACTTTGTTAGTTGTATTAAAGTTTGGGTCGTTTTGTGATGTGTTTCAGTCAGATGCAAAGAAAACCACTGCTTCAAGGCATACCTTTAAATATTTAATTTTTCTACGTGGGTAATGCAGAAATTGCTTTAAGTTAGATTCAGATAATTCTTTGCATTTTATTTAATAAAAACCAAGGTGTTAAGAGTACTCAACTAATTTAAGATATTGCAAACTTCCGCAGTCGCACTAAATGGCAAACAATCTTAAATCCTGAAATATTTTTCAACTTCACAAATTTACGTTTTTCTCCCCTTAAAAAATTTAAAAAAAATTATTCTATTTATGCTGCAGTTTCTGCAAATATCATATCAAACAATGAAAACGTTTGGGCCTTGAAGTAGCAGTATTCTGAGCATCGAACTGAAACATGTAAGCAATCGTTTCAGGATTGTTTAATTTGTAGTGATACATTTCTCTGGACTTACTTCTCTGCTATCTCAGGCTCTACGCCTAGTCCTGCATCTTATTGCAGGTGATTTTTTTAAAGCTTTACAAGGCCGAAACAAACCAATTTGCAAAATATTTATTAGTGGGATTGAGAGAAATATTTTAAAGATGCTTTGAACTGTGCGTCGTTCTTTTACATCAACATATTGTTACTGGGGTTTTTGCAGGTTTTTAAATATTTTTTTGTGTTATAAATTCTACATATGCGTACCTGGGAATAACATGATACATCATCCAGTGGGAACCATTGCCTAGTATACCCACATAAGTGCAATTGGGAGCCACTTTAGGTCTAAAATCTTGGTTGACATTCCATGCGTTGGCCGAATCCCAATAAATAGCGTCTTCTGGCTGAACTTTTTGAACAAAATATAATGGTACCTGTTTTATTTCTTCTGCCTGCGGTTGGGCTCCATAGTAATCAAATAACAGGTTTTGATATAAGACTAACTCATTGTCGTACAATTGATTGTTCTCGTGAATTGAGACGCAACGCGTGGAGTTCTCTCTGTCATTCATTAGGTTGAAATTTAAAGCATAAATTTAAAATAAGTTCTACAAATTATTTCTGTGGCAAAGATTAATTTTGATAGTTTTAAAGTCCCCACAATTAATGTCAATTTAATATACGTTATTTTTCACTTTTATAGAAGTCGTACAGTTTTTTTTGTACTAATTATTGCTTTTGTCATAATTGAATTAAACATTTTAATCACTATAATTTAAAATCTTACTTTTCAGCCATCTCACATAGCTTTCAATGTTTCGTGGAATTGGTCAATCTTGCGGTAGACGTAATTTATTGAATTAATGATATTCAGGCAAAACTCTTCATTTACTTGTAATAATATTCTGGATTGCAGACTTTAAAATGTACCTGTATTTGAAAAATAGATACGTTAATAACATAACAAAGGTACATGGCGTCGTAATTTGTTCTTTTGTTTTCTTACATGTGAAATATTTCACTGAATATTGCCAGCTAGAAATGTTAAGACAGAACGCTAAAACTGCTAAAATTCTTTACACTGTTTGATGCTGGCACTAGTACCTAATCATTATCATATCAAACTTACAGTGCGTCACGAAAGAATAAGGACACAGTGATTTTTGTGGTTTACTCCCCCCGCACGGGGCCACTGAAACGAGATAATTATTTTTAAATTTTTACTAGTTAGTAAATTTAAACTTTAGTTGACCTCCAGGGGTCACGTAGTTCTCATGAAATTAATTAAAACCTGAAATAGCTGTCCTGATAGAATGAGGACACTTCCCGGTTTTCTTTATTTACATCATCATAACGTCTGACCTAGGTACCAAAAAAATGTAAAATTTAGCATGGTCACTCCTAGATACATTACGTATAACCTGAAATATTCACTTTTGTCACATGATTCGGGTGGCTTCAGTGGAACTGGAGAAAACGAGCCTCCGCGGTTCTTATTTGTTTTACTATAGAAACCATATGGAAAAACATGACTAGCTGCACTAAAAAATCCTGTATATGCGTAATTGTCAACCGGTTTTGATAAATAAACGCGGGACACAAACCTCATAAACACAAACCTCATAAATTGCCTACAAAACAATATATCACTTGTGTATAGGTTCAACTGTAGTCACGCTGACCACTTCCATGAACACGGCTTCGTATTTCGTGAATTGGATTCACACTGCTAGCATAGCGTCGGGGCAACGCACCAGTGTGACTCATGTTCATTGAAGTGCGCTGCGTGACCCAAGTTGACCCCATACACAAGTGATACGTTGTTTTGTAGGCAATTTTCAGTAGGTTTGTGTCCCGCGTTTATTTATCATAACCGGTTGACAATTACGCATATGCTGGATGTTTTAGTGCAGCAAAGCACGCTTTCCCAAACAGTAAAAAACTTTGAACGGCGGGGGCTCGTTTTCTCCAGTGCCACTGAAGCCACCCGAAACCTGTGACACAAGTGAATGTTTCAAGTCATATGTAATGTATCTGGGAGTGACCAGGCAAAACTTGACATTTTTTTGCTAACTAGGTCAAGACGATGTTAATGAATAAAACCGGGATCCTTATTCTATCGGGACAGCCATTTTCAGGTTTTAATTAATTTCATGGGCACTACGTGTACCCTGGAGGTCAACTAAAGTTTGAATATACATACTAATTAAACAAAGACTAAAGCCCTTGTTATATGGCAGCCTTAACAGCAAAAACCAAGTAAAATATTGAAATTTTTGAATTTCCCGCGAAAACTTTAAATATTGTGTAAACTCAAGATTTCTTATTGATATTATAAGGTTATAGCAATTTAGTCTGTCATTCATTAAATGTCGATGCTGTCTTATAAATTTAAATATATAATAAACATGCTTTAGGCGAAAATGCCTTTAGGTGATTTTAAGTTTTGTAGAAGTAAATGTTTTTGAATTTGCCGCCAAATCTTAAAATCTAAATTTGAACCTCTTACTAAATGGAATTACACATGAACGATACACCCATCAAACCGAAATGAATGAGCAAATCCAATTAACGTAGTATGACAGCTCATGATCATGATTACTTTTTAATTGCCATTAAAAAACTTAACAAATTTTTTGTCAAAGTTGGCCGATGTTAATGCATGGCATAACATTTTAAAGCCCTGTAAAAATAAGAAAATGGGTATTTTGTTTTGGGCCACCGACGCATACAAACAATTTTAGGCGGAATTTTCAAACAAAGTAACGGTTTAATAAAACAATGGCAAACGTTTGTCGATAAACTCTTCCCTTTTGCGTTATTTTGAATTTACAAGTCATTAGCTTTCGAATGGTATATCACACGTTGAAATTGGTTAAGTATCTCAAAAGTGTGAAAAATCCGGTAAATTATGTAGATAGGTAGGAACTAGTTATTTAAACATAAAAATTTCGTCCCAGTAGCACCGTGTGGGGGGAGTTAACCACGAAAAACACTGTCCTTTTTCTATTGGGACACTCTGTAGATCAATCTTTGTCAACTGTTATTTATTAAATACACTGGTGTATTCCCAAACAGATGGCCAACCTGTATTATTTCCTATTTTACATAATCATTGATAATAACTTACAAGGGAATGCCGCCGCATGTAATCTCTCGATTTTAAAAACAGTACCTATACTAAATTTGGCTGCACTTGGTTACTACAGATTTGAAGCAACTCGACTGCATTTTTCGCTGTTCGCTCACAATCACGCGCCAAAGTTCAAAACAATCGATTTTTCGCAACTTTAAAGCCCTGTAGCTCGTACAGTTTTGGTCGGATATTTAAAAATTGTGCAGTTTTGTAATCGGTGTGGCATTATTTAAAACTTTAAATAAAATTTGAAAAATGTTTAATATTTTTATAAAATTATGGTATTTTGAGTGCCTTCAAAAAAATTGGTTTTCAAAAAAAAATCAGAAAAAAATAATTTTGTTTTTAAATTATAAAAGTTTTAATTGTAAGACTATGTTCTAGAGATCACAAAACTTCAAATTTTTTAAAAATCGGACAAACATTGTAGAAGCTTTCGGGTTGCTAAGTTGCAAAAAATCTATTTTTTTGAACTTTGGCGCGTGATTGTGAGCAAACGGCGCAAAATGCAGTCGAGTTACTTTGGATCTGTAGTAACCAAGTGCAGCCAAATTTATTGTGGGTATTGTTTTTAAAATCGAGAGATTACATGCGGCGGGATTCCCTTGTTGGTGTTTGATTTGAGTAATTTACACCGGTTGTAGGATTATTCCTACCCGGACTTTTCCTACCCGGACTATTCCTACCCGGATTATTCCTACCCGGACTTTTCCTACCCGGGCTTTTCCTACCCACGACCTAACCTAGGACTTTTCCTACCCATGTACAAAAAAAGAAACTACACATCGCACAAAGATATACCTACAGAATACAACGTTGTTACGTATATCTTTTGCTGTTCTTTCGTCCTTTATCAATTCATGTAGATTATATATTATATGTAATACTTTTGAGTGTTGTCTTACACCATCGTTTTCAGTTTTAATGTTAGGGATAGTTTACGTAAATTAACGTAATTAATTAAAGACAATAGTCGCTATTATTTATAAAACCTTATTTAAATGAAGTATTTATTCTTAAATAAGTAATAATTTAATACACTCGTCTGACACTGCCGCGTTATTACGGTACACTCATAAATAGTAATACTTGTTTTTTGTTTCATGGTCATGGGTAGGAAAAGTCCTAGGTAAGGTCGTGGGTAGGAAAAGTCCGGGTAGGAAAAGTCCGGGTAGGAAAAATCCGGGTAGGAATAGTCCGGGTAGGAAAATTCCGGGTAGGAAAAGTCCGTTTACCCATTGTCCGTAGTGTGTTGTTTCGTAGAACTTTTTTTGTAGTTTCGAGTTTCGTTGTCGAGCGTTATTCGTAGTCGTCGTTTTTCGTTGTAACTTTTTTTGGTATTTGTAAAATGGAATTATTGCCTGTACTTATTGAGACACTGTTTATTGATCAAGCTGAGACCAGCCGCAACATCGAAAGAAGGATTTCTGGAGAAGTCCCTCCGCCACCAGCACTAAAGTACGTCCATTTGAAGTCGCGGCTTTTCACAGTTGTATCTTCATGGGACCCTCTCAACATAATACGGTATTTGAGAGGTATCACACACAATTTACTTGGAATAAAACGATTGAAGTCCACTGCCAAGGTAACTGAAGGCAATGCATTGAAATCATCTCTGCCGCCCATGACACCACCACTGGTATCGTAAAACGGAAGCGGGCAACGCAGTTCGAAATGCTTTGCGGCACAGACCCCACGGGGAAACTGACTCCACAAATGAAAACCCGCTCAAAAGTAGCAAAGTTAACCTATCAATTGGAATTGCACGAAATTGCTACTCAGGAATGTTAATACTGCAATTTTCATTTTTTTATTTTACATCTTCAATTGTTTTATACTGTTTTATATTTTATTACGATTCTCACATTCTTACGTTTTACCTCATTAACCAACGGCCCTTTTAAGGGCCACCACTGTCTCCAAAGAGCAAAAAAAAAGTTACAACGAAAAACGACGACTACGAATAACGCTCGACAACGAAACTCGAAACTACAAAAAAAGTTTTACGAAACAACACACTACGAAACTCGAAACAAGGAACAGTGTCGTAACCAAACAAGCAAATAGAACATTTTGAACTTTACAAAATAATATGAATAGAAGATTTTGTACTTTTTCGAAATGCAAAATGCTCTATTTGCCAGTTTTTTAAAGGATGCAGTCATAAATATAGAGAGACAAGCATAATGATGCTTGTTTGAAACTGCAAAATATTCTTACTGGCTGCTTTCAAAAATTGGAAATTGCTCCATGAAAATTCTTTGAGTGACATGATATTTCAGTTGTGTTGTAGATTTGTGATACTTACCGTAATTTTTATAAGTGAAATTTTGCTCAATAAAATCATAATGCCAATGCAATACAACAATTTAATTTGCATAACCAACAATGCAAAGCAAGCCTAAGCTAATGTATTTGGTTTCATATAATGACGCAGATAGAACATTTTGAAGTTACGTAAAGCTTTTGAGTTACGTGAAGTATTGCAGTTCCTTAGAACACGTTTCAGAATAATTGATAATTTCATAATTTATATTTATACCGGAAGGTATACCAGTGTACCTGTGATTGTGATTACTGAAAATTCGTATAGTTACGTTAATGAAAAAAATCAGAATCTGAAATTTTGACCCTTTTTGAAATTATTAAAAAAAATATTTCCGAGTGCGCAGCAGGTTGTTAATCCATTTTTAGGTTTTTACAATGATCTTTTCGAAAAAAAATATTACGTCAAAAAACTAGCTTATACGTTGGCGGGGTTTGCTCGTAAAAAGACGGTCACCCGAGCATCGTACAATTCGTACCCCAGGAACCGAGCCACAGCAAAGTGACCGTCACTGTTGCTCGGTGCCCCGATTCTCAGACGTTGGTCAGGTCCAGACTCCCATCCATCTAGGTACTTGTGCTCCAAGCACTTCCGTTATGCTCTAGAGCATCTTACCTGCGCTCCAGAGCAAGGGCACCGCCACTGGTTGCCCATCACCTAGTGTTTTGTCGCCCCGTATCTCAGACGTCGGTGAAGAAGACTCCAGTCAATTCCTTGTGCTCCCGGGCAAGTATGTGGTCAAAACTTACCCCTATCAAGCCTGTATTAATAACTTAATACAGTGGAGCCATTAATTAATTAAAGCTTATGCTGGGCAACCCTCTAGTCGATTCGACCCCAATCAATACATTTTATTTACTATAACCGCTAAAAGTGAAGAAAATATTTTAAATGTTTTAATCGCAACCCATCAGGTTGCTATATTGCTAGTAAATATTTAATAAATAATACCTCCCAATTTCACCGTGTTGGAAATTATAATCATCGGCACAGTTGAGTTAATTTTTTATATCTGATTAATTTCAATTTAAAAATTTAATTGCAATGCTTAAGAAGATGACAGGTTGGGTGGGTGGTCACTCACAGGGTGACCAAAAATAGACCTTAAAAGTCATACTTTTATTTATTCATGGAAGCTGATTAGTTAATTAGAAAATTAAAAAGCAAAGTTTTATAATAATTAACATCAAACTTACCTCTAATATCGTAGCTACTTCAGGTGAAAGCCGATGGTGGTAGGATAAACTAGAAACTATGTATAACTTTAATTATACTTATATTACTATTTATTACTATATACTTTACTTACTTTTATACTATATAACTTTACTCAGTATTCAATATATAATATTTTGAACAGTATATATGTATGGTTGAACAATATGAAACATTTTTATAAGTTAAAAACTTTAAGTAATAAGCATTAATATTGAGTTTGGGTATGCATAATAATGGATGCTAAAAACAAGTAACACGTAATGCAGCAGTGAAAAGAGTGGAGAATCCCAATAAGTTTGTAATGTGCATAATAAGTTATATGGTTTTGTATTTTTATTTGTATAATTTCTGAAATAATATTTTTTTACTGTCATGCAATAATATTAATATCATTATTACGATTTTATTTGCATAATTTAAAATGAAAAAAGATTTGAGGTTAAATAAATCAGTAAAAATTCGTGACCGGTTTCTATGTGATTTAAATAATCACATTTTTTTTATCCAGTAGAATAATTTTGACGAACTTAAAATAACCAAAAACACATTGTGCGGCTTAATTGCTTCTTTTAATTTAAAACATGTAAATTGAAGCTAAAATTTGGCGGCAAATTCAAAATGATTAATTTTGCTGTTAAGGCTATTAAGTTATTTACATTTAATTAATTACACTCGCTCCACGCCGTCCACTGCATACCGATTTTAGCATTAAAGAGTAATACCCCATATTACTGTTAAGGCTACCAAAAAACAAGGGCTTTAGCCCTTGTTTTACAGATATATATAGGCGATATAGTGCTACAATTATTACATACCTTCAGTAGTTTTAATTTTGTCTTCCTCGTCAACACTGTCCCCACCTGTAGCTCGTGTACAAATGCAAAATATTACGTTTAATATTAACAAAAATCATTTTTTGTTTGTATAGGCATACTAGATATTGCCCTAACATACGTCCTAGTAAGTACAATAATTATTTACCAGTTTAAATAAAGTTTTTAATTTCTCTCAACTAGATAATGGTAGATTTGCTTAGGTACTTACACTCATAGGTCACATTAGGAAACTTTTCCCTTGCTTCCATAAATTCTCCGTCCGTCTCGTGTCTCCATGGTAGGACTTTTTTTGCCATAGTCTTGAGGCAGTCCCCTGCAGCCCCATTCCAAAAATGAAGAAATTCTCCCAATTTGATGTCTTTTCGTATTCCTCCACTCTCAGCCGCCGTGCTGTTCTCGTGTGAAATTCCGATCTCTCGACTCAGGATCGTAATAAATTGACTGAGAGACTTCGCCCCACCATAATTATTATAGATAGGTAAGCACCAGTCCAGGAACCAATAATAAGGGTAAATGGACACTATTTTCTCATCTCCCTTTTTTGAATCCTTTAACCATTTAAAGGCATCTTCGAGTCTACCCTCCCTCATGTACAAATCAAAGACGACGAGCCTCCAGACCTGTTCCAAAGTTTTAGAGGCTAGATCCTGATTTTTTTGAAAGTTCATCTCCGCCTTTATGACATCTGATATAGCCACAAGGATCGGGTCCAGATTTCTTTTGTCCTCCTCCTCCCAGGAACTTCCTCCAGACTCTGTACTCACCCCGCAATCGATAACATTACTAAAGCTCTTCTGCCCACCCTTATTAGTTGTTATTTCGAGTGGAGCATCTCTGTGTTTACACCCCTCCTTTCCGGTCTTGTAGAATGTTACGTGCAAGTTGGGATCTATTTTGTCTATTCTATATTAATAAAATATAGAAACTACATATATATAGTAGTACTAAACTATAACTACTCAAATAAAATCCTCACTAAATTGTATCCTTCCAGCTCGCTGAACTCTTTCATGTCAAACAAGTTCCCTTCAATAGTAATAAGCGAAATTTTGGATTCTGACAGGATACTCAGAGGGAAATTTTGGATACTCAAGCGATTCTCATGAAGACGAAGTGTTTTTAAATTTGGACATGATGCCAAATCTCGAGAAATGGTTTTAATCTGAATAAAGCAAAAACAGTATATAAATAAATATGAATAAAAGAATTAAATTGTAGTGTTGTAGCTCAAATCGAGTGTTTTACAGTTTTATTTTTATTATTATTTAAGACAATTAAAGTGCTACCTGATTATTATTGAGAATTAGTTCAATGACTTGAAGGCTGCCAACACCACTCGGAATATCTTGTAAGCGATTACTAGACAGATTCAGCATTGTCATAGTCGGCAGTCCACAGAATGCAAGAGGGAATTTGTTTATTTGATTCTCACTAAAAAAGCCAACACGACAAAAATCAAACATTTTCCTAGTTTCTAGTGAGGGCTGCAAATA
This sequence comes from Dicyrtomina minuta, assembly GCA_949802685.1. Classification (NCBI taxonomy): domain Eukaryota; kingdom Metazoa; phylum Arthropoda; class Collembola; order Symphypleona; family Dicyrtomidae; genus Dicyrtomina; species Dicyrtomina minuta. Next base: position 60,618,113 of record OX461808.1, on the reverse strand, counting down.
TTCAAAATACAGAAAATACTAATATACTAAATTGTACCTTAAATTCATATTCTTTAGCTTCTTTAACCGCTGGACTGTGTCAGGTACGGTTCTTATACGATTGCCAGATAGCGAGATGGATTCTAACTTGACCAATGATCCAATCTGCTCTGGAATGGCTTCTAAATTTTTAAATTTCATATTATTTTGAAACAAACTATGTATAGGGATCTACGTGTGCGTAGTACTTATTTAAAAAAATCATTTTAACATAGCAAACAAGCCGAATTCAATATCAATAAGCCGCTTTTGATTTTGACTTCCTCACCAATATTATTTGAATTCAGGTTAAGGTGCTTGAGGTGCTGGAAGACTCCGATGTTGACTGGAATCGAATTAATTTTATTACTTGACATGTCAATACTACGCAGGACATCTACTATCTTCGACAAGTCTTGAGGAAACTGTTGCCCAAAACAAAAACAATGAAAACTTTTCACATGGTAAAGTAATCATTACAGGAATGGGATTTATTAGCTTGCAATTTTAATTCTAGTGGTGACAGCTGCAATGAGTCATTTATATTAGGTTGTTGTGGTAGAGAGAGAGAAAGTAAAAGCTAGTGTATATTATAGTGTATATAGCACAATAAAAAGTACTTTTAGTAACGTATTATTTTACCTCGTTAAGTTTTGCATTTGACATGTGAAAAACACCAGTTTTGCTGGAGACTTCTACATGCTGTCGGATTCCCTGCCTTCCTAATTTAGAGCTCATCTCCCCAGAATTTTTCTGGCCTTCACCACCACGACAACACCAGCACCAACAGAAGCTGTGTAACATAATTATTATTATAGTATTCTGTCCAAGTTTTTAGCTTAAAGATTACAGGCTACTGTGGATTTTTTTTAGAAACCGTGCAGTCTATTAAGGGGTCAATTACGCAATTTTTTGTTTTTCGTTTTATTGATGAAATTATCGGCGATTTTGATTTTACCATTCACTGTTCTCCTGCTTCTCCTGCATTTTCAGTGAAATCTCTTCAATTCCATTGCAATAAAATTTTTTACGTTAATTTGTAAATGCTACGTTAACATTAAAAAATTTGAGCAACATTACTTTGACGGATAATTTGATAATTTGTTAAAAAATAATTAAATAATGCTAAGTAAGTGTAAGTAGTAAACACAGTTTTGCTCTAATGCTATACTTCAAATTTCGAATGATGTATCCGGTGTGTCGTATCGTAAACTTACTCATTGACTAACTAGTATTGATGATAACAACTTTTTATCATTATAATAATGATAATAATAATTATTTTTATTTAAAAAAAATAATTATTATTTAATTTTTTGAATTCTAAAATAATAATTCTTTTGTTGACAAAAATGAATCTCCAAAACTTTACTAATTTCATTGTAATAGTGGAATGGCTCACTACAGAATTGATACTAAATTAATCAGATATATAACAATGTAAAATACAATTTCAAAAGCTTTTGAAAAAATGGACGTAACAAATTAATTTATGAGGAAACGCAAGACCGACTTCATGTAAAGTCGCAGTACAGTACGGTATAGAGGCAGGGGGCAGCGCACGGAAAAATGTTCATGGGTTACCACGAATACCATTATCATTGATGAGCTATGCATATATACCGCACGAATGAAACTTACAAGGGAATGACGCGACATGACCAACCCAGAATTTGGAAAGACTTATTTCAAAAAATCATGCTACTTTTAAATAGTATAAATCCAAAGTAACTCGAGTGCATTTTGCGTCGTTCGCCTAAAACAGCGCGGCAAAGTTTTAAAAAATTCAAATTTTAAAACTTTGCCGCCCTGCAGTTTCTACAGTTATCAACCGATTTTGATGAAATTTGGTTTTTTCTTATTCTAAGGCCGTTATCTAAAAAGTGATTTGAGAATTTTCGAAAATTCGAAAATTTTAATTTTTTTTGAAAAATTGGTTAAAAAACCAGGCCTCAAAAATATAGGTTTCCTTGATTTTTTTCAAAAAAAATTAAAATTTTCGAATTTTCGAAAATCCTGAAATCACTTTTTAGATAACGGCCTTAGAATAAGAAAAAACCAAATTTCATCAAAATCGGTTAATAACTGTAGAAACTGCAGGGCGGCAAAGTTTTAAAATTTGATTTTTTTTAAACTTTGCCGCGCTGTTCTAGGCGAACGACGCAAAATGCACTCGAGTTACTTTGGATCTATTCTATTTAAAAGTAGCATGGTTTTTTGAAATAGGTCTTTCCAAATTCTGGGTCGGTCATGTCGCGTCATTCCCTTGTTAGTGTAGATTGTGGATGTACTCAATGTACTGGTCTTACGTTGAGACTGTTGTTGTAATTATAGCTGTTTTCATTTAGCTTATTAGCAAAGATATGATTTCACAAATTACTTGGAACTGGAACCGGTTGGGCCACAGTGTGTTGAGTGTTGATGAGAATGCGAATGTACTAACAAAATTTCTACAGCACTCTAATTAGATTATAAATTTCATAATGTGTTTCACTAACTACACTCTGAAATCCAGGATTCCTATGAAACCTGTTCGTTGCGTTGTAATAAACTATGATTAATTGTTATTGCGAGAAAAAAAATCCCGCGCTTCGCGCCGGATTTGTCCACCGTGGGCCCGAAGTAGAAGCTGAGCTTACAGCAAGTTGATTTCATCATTGAAAAAAATGCTTTTGTAGTACGGTTAACAAAGTCCTAACTTAACCTTAAGCAGTTACCGCTGGTGAAAACGGGCTGAGTGCGAGCTATGTTGGCACCAGTGGGCTAACATGGGAACCTACCTTGCTTGAACACATGGATTCAAATTAATTCTATCATAACGTCTTCTACTGTGACTAGTAACTACTGCTAGTATAGTCGTTCGGTTGCAAAATCGCTTATCTTCATTTTATTCGAATTTGAATTTTCGAAATTTTCTTGAAATAAAAAGTCAAGAAAATTCAGTTGGAATAACAGTGGAAAATTTTAGTGAGGACAGGGTCCCCCCTTCTATACTTTCGCAAACATGAAAAAATTACAACTTTCAGTAAATGTAGTGTTTAATTTACGTTTGCTAATAATTACAATCTTTTTTCAACGGAACATAACAAAAAAGCTTAAACGTCAATAGGGTTGTCCATAAATGATGTCACAGAAACTTTCCAATTTTACGGACGGCATAACTCGCCCTGTCGTCAGTTAAACCATTGCGTAAATGTCTATCCTAAACATGGGATGTCTTAAATAGCCAAGTACATATTTTATCCATTGACACTACCTGCGATGTCACTCATAGACGATCCCTAACCTCGAATGAGAATCAATGGAATACATGGTGGCGGTGTAAGCAGTTTCAAAATATGCATATCGCTGGCGAAGGATCAAATCCGCTTCCTTCCATTTTACCTTAAAAGCAAATCCGCTTCCTTCCACTTTTAATTTAAATAAGCGTTTTAGCTGGCCAATTCATATTTGCATGCTTATGAAAAGTGCACATTCCTCTAATTGCATCATATTCTAAAACGCAAAACGTTCTAACTATATGGATTTTGGATACGGAAACTGCAATTCGTTCTAACTACATCACTCCAAGCACAAACTGTTTTAACTACAGGGTATTATGTTGCAAACTAATCTAACTATATGGCTTAAACTTTCAAACTACTGGATTTTAATTTTTTTTTAAGTAATGTAGTTAGAACGAATTGCAGTTTTCGTATCCAAAATCCATATAGTTAGAACGTTTTGCGTTTTAGAATATGATGCAATTAGAGGAATGTGCACTTTTCATAAGCATGCAAATATGAATTGGCCACTTAAAAAAAATTAAAATCCAGTAAATACATCATGTTAGTCCCAAACTGTTCTAACTACATGCTTTCAAACGCAAATTTTTCTAATTACATAGTTTTAAGTTATAAGCAGCATAAATTAATTTATTACTAAGAAAATCAAACTCCGTCTATTTACAAAATAATTAACTCAATATCAGTAGCACACTTTTTTTTCTAGTACTAATAATTCCCACCTCAATGCGTACTCACAAAAAGCTAAGAATTTATTAGAAAAGTCTATCACATATACTAAATTATGTAAGTAGTTAGTTTAAACAGTCAAAATATTTTCTGAATAAACATTTTATTTAATTTGACTTTATTTCAGTGTCTCAATACGCAAAACAACATACTATAGATTACAGACCCCTTTGTCATAATAATAATTTTACAACAATTTTACAAACCGTATAGTAATCTATGTGTAATATCATGCGAAATCAGTGATGGGTACACATGTCCCATCAGGTCCCACTCTGTGTGAATCAGCACAAGCTGTAACTGGGGCAGTATTAGAAATACTGTACGTAGCGAACGAACTGAAATTACTACTTAGTGTACTTACCCATGCAGCATACCGTAGTTAATTAAACGTTTAGATTTGGTAGGCGTAAAAATGGTAAATGCTAAACGTATATTAGCTGGAATATCCACGCTTAGAATCGGTTGTGTTAAGAGTGAATTCTAGTGTGTGGAAACTTACTATAGTTTTGCGTAGAAACAGCGTTTATGACAAAATATTCCCACATGTAAAGATTTAAAATGGACAAGTTATCATTATTGGCATAGCAACGGTAAAGATCTTGGTGCCTATACACTAGAATATTGGCTTAATATTAGTTGCATACTATTTAAATTGCATAACAATATTGTACCAAGAATCATAATGATAAGATAAAGGCGCCATGGCAACGAATTGTGAATTGCTTAGTATTTATTCTTTTCTGCCGGTGCGGTGCTATGATGAAACATCACATATCACATATTATTATGGACTATCGACCGTCGACATCCACCGGCAGCAGTTCATAATGTTATAATGAAAACATTGATTCTTTTTCCTATTGTTGTGGCTGTGGCTCGCTGGCATTTCATTTATTATTTTTAGTTATTAGCCAGAGTCGCAGGCATGTAGATAGACAGGCCGACATTATTGTAAATAGTAAATACACTAACTAAATTATACTATTTTCTATCATCCACTGTTGTTGTAAATGTCCAGTGCTGAAGTTAAAAAACACTACAGATACTAATTACAGGCTCAACAATTAAATACATTTAATTAATAGTTCTGCAATAATTACTACTGTTCCCAATTCCAAAATACAACCAAGTTGGTTACCAGCATCGTTATTTTGCTAGTGCTACGGACGGATCACGGTCCAGTCTACAGTAGGTACCTACTTAAGTTATCGGTTTTACTTTTTACAAACTAACAGTTGACTGTGAGAGGAAGTACTTGGAAAATAATTGAATTTAGAATTTGGAATTGAACCAAAGCAGAAAAAAAGAACCATTGCGTTTATCGGTACGTTTGCTGCATAATAATTTTTTCCATTACAACAACAAAAGTTAAAGTTTAGTAACTAGTTAATCATTTCAAAACTATTTTTTAATTTTCTATGTAACGCTGCAGCACGGTTACAGATAAGATGAAGAGACGGAAAACGGACTAGATTGGACTGCTTTTTAGACATTCATCATCGTCCGTCGAGAATTTCCGTATAGGATGCAGTTAACTCATGCTTAAACTAAATACCTATTTTTATTTTTACCCAAACTACAGTTAATATTAATTTAGAAAAATTTAATTTTGTTATTTTTCTGTGACTTGTTTCGTTATAAAATAAAGCAAAATAACTAACGACGAAATGCAGATTCTTCTTATTTTACTGACTTTACTATTGATTATTAACTTCCAATATTTTGATTGGAAGCTTGCACTAAGAATTTCAAAACATCCGCATTAATGGAATTTCGAAATCGTGGATTCAGTAATTACTTACTTACTATTAACTACCACTTCTGTGTCTCACAAAAGGCGCTACATATTTATTTAAGGAAGGCAATTAATTATTTAGATATACTTCTAATACATTTTCACCCTTAAATGGAATATTAATGAGTTAATGTTGTTTCAGAAATGTCATAACTAAATGATATTTATAGTGGGCGATCGAGCGATGAAAACGGTTCAAATTTGGTTTATAATAAACGCTGAAGATAGTATAAAATAAGTTTACCATGAACGTTGAAATATGGTTCATCCTAAACCTAGTAGTAAAAATTAAGTTGATCATAAACGTTGAACTCGTGGTAACTAATAAACGTTATTTTGCCCGGACATTTTAACTCGATTTCAACTGACACTAAACCCGATTTCCACTATATTTAGACGTTCTATAAACGTTTGCGTCAACGTGTTTCAACGTATTTAACACGTTTACTTAACTACACTATGCTGCATGGGTAGTTCCGCAGATGAATATGCATCGTTTTGATTTGCAACGTGTGGTTTTCTATGAAACATCAGTTCGAACTTTAAAGTTACTGGGAACGTTTCACTATAGAATCCAAAGTATTTTTCCAGACGATGAGATCTGGACCCAGTAACAACCAAGTCAGTCACATCATTGAAGAATGTAAAGTCCACGCCTAGTTGCTACGCAAAAATATTTCACAATAAAACAATAAGTTATACCTAGCTTTTTTTGCCAATTTAATATGAAATGCTATGAAAAGCCTTATATGAAAATTACTTCCTCATCAAAAATAAGTATAGTTAATAATAAATAGTTTAAATAAAAACGATAGCATACTTTTTTGTAAACTTGAAGATCCATGAAAGATCCACCCCATGAATATGCTCCAAAAACTAGTTCGCAGGTCTGGGAACCTTCATCTTCGAGACTTACATTACAGAATGCAGTATATTGACACGGGGTCGCCAATAGCACGTGACCATCACTGTCGATTAAAACGTTGGATTCCTCACAGTGCTTCGAACTTGGGAACGAGACTCTATATGTAAAGGCCATTAAAATCAAGAAATCAAAACATCCCCCATATGGCACTCAACCTTCAAAATATTATATATGAAAATGAAAGCTTCGATTTTTTTCATACGAATTTAAAAGCCTAATTTCTGGTGTCCAAACTGTACTGCTAGGCAGACTTATAACATCAAGGCCTCCATAATTAGCGGGATTCCATTCAAGTCTAGAATCAGTCCACAGCTATACAGAAAATGGAGAGAAAATTAATTAATTATTTTAATTAATTAATGATATTCTTATAACCGCAGCGCAGCTAAGACAGCATATTGAAATTATTTTTGGAAACTCATTAATTAATAGTAGTAATTTACTAATTATTTTATTAAATGTATTGGTCCTAACAATATTTTCATATGCGGATTTTGAATGCATTTATTAAATTCTTTTATTAGTATACCTTTCTCACGAGGATATTAGTCTCAAAAGAATTTCTTCGAGGCAGTCCATCCTAAAAAATTCGAATAAAAATAAATTTTCTGAGAGTACAGTATTTAGTTTGTCTGCTATACAGCTAAAATGTTATAGATGGTTAGTAGTGGAAAAAATACTTACAATATTTAACGTGAAAATAGAAGCACCTAGCTGAACTGTGATGTTTGAAGGATAATTAAGCTTATTATACTTATCCAGCAAATGTTTAATGAGCCCCTCACGGTCTTCAAGTGTCCCATTGGACCCTAAATTTTCAACGCCAAATCCAAAATTTGAATGCGACTGAACTAGGAGATCGTCTCCAGCTGGATCTGGGTAATCTGGAGGAAGGACGGTTGTGGAGTTCTCATCTACGACTGCATCCAGCTCCAGCTGAGGGAGAGCTGAACTAGTTGGCAGAACTGGAAGTAAAAATATAAACTAATCACAAACAACAAAAAATAGTGTATAAAAAATGGGATCGGGTAATAGTTTAAGTCGCCCCCACATTACTCACCCCCACATTAGTCGCCCCCGGGTAATAGTCACCCCCCAATGAACCACAACCGTTTTGGTATGGTCTTCTAACCGTTAAATAACGTTTAAAACTTTTTCGTAATAAATTAACCATTATGCAACGTTGAAATTAAACCGTCTAAAATGGTCAAAACGTAACGCATAGTTTTCGATACTGGCAAGTTAAAATATTGCGGTAATATATCGGTACCAAAAACCGCTCTAATATCGTTAATAAACCGTGGAAATATTGCCATTTTTATGATTGTATAATATCGTCATACGATGGTTGTAGAATCGTTTTAAAATAACGATACACAAAACACATTGAAGTTGCAGCTGCAGCTGAACTAAAGTTCTGCTGTACACCGCATTAGTTTTTACTTCCTGCTGAGTCTACTTTTAGATTTTCCTATTTTGAAATTAGCTAAGTAATTTGCAATTACAGTGACTTAATATTATACAATTGTTACAGCTATTAATGTGTGGTTTTGCTAATAGTAAGTGTTTTCTTGATATTCGTGAAAGACGATAAGTTAGTGTTAAATGAATTTCCTAGTACTACAGGTGCAACGGCAGCTGAATTTCCTGTAATTAACAACAGCAAAGTGTTATACTGATTATGTCGGCGAACTTAATTTTTTTGCTTGACCGTCGACCTCGATCTCACCATCTGACCTAGTACGAGGATGTGTCATTATCCCTTAACCGAGTTAACGAGTTAACCAATAACCGTTTACTCGTAAATGTACGCCAACTATAGTTACCTTCACAATTTTATTGTAGAAGTTAATTCTGGTTATAGTTACTGGTGAAATCATTGTCAACATACAGACGATTCTACGCTTTTGTTAACAAAAATAATAATACATTGCCTTTGCACCTGTGGCCTTACGACTCAATTCAGCTTAACGATTTAACATTCATCAACATCATATATAACCATGTACCTCCGAATAAGTGTAGTTGCTTTGCGCACATTAAATGCCTTTAATTTGTGTCACTTTAGTTGCAAGTTCATAGCAAAAAAAACTAAATCAGCTGGACTTCTCAATCCTACGTGCAATTTTTGCCTTCGCAGTGTAAAAATATGAAGATTATAAATACACATGCAGAAAACTATTGTTAATTGTTGGACAATGAATATTCACAGCAATTACCTGATACATTAGTACATGAGTGTACAGAAGCGACTTAATCTAATCTAAACGATTACAACTGTGTGTGTAAGATAGTTATTGGTGCGAAATGAAGATATTGATGAGTTTGACGATATTAGTGGGGAATAAAAAATGTTTTGCTTTCTAACCAAGTTATTAATTAAAATAGCGTAAATAGCGTTCATTTAATCATAAATATTTAATCACGTTATAGTATCAGTAAAGGAATTTGCTAGCGTTAGAGTAACGTTTCAGTATAGCGTAATGAGAGCGTTCAAAATTATCGTCGCAGTAACGTTATTTTACAGCGATTCTCAATCGTGCCTGCCGCGGACATTTTATCGTTGCGCTATCGTCATCGAGTAACGTTATACATACGGTTTAAAGATAATTTCGAGGGGTTCCTAGATCAAACAACAGCGTCGAAGGGTTCGATCACGGTTTTAATATTCGCGTTGGTTGTGCCCATCCTAGTGTATTCAAGATAATACCCTGTTTCCAAGATGAACAAAGCAAAACTGAACGTAATTTGTTGCGTCATAGAGCTGGAGAAGTTCCGCTAAGTAGTAGTCAACACTATAATGGGAGGAAGGGCAAAAAGTCCGCAGAGGGCAAAAAGTCCGAAACAGGGCAAAAAGTCCGCACAGGGCAAAAAGTCCGCCAAAAGAGGGCAAAAAGTCCGAAGAGGGCAAAAAGTCCGAAGAGGGCAAAAAGTCCCGTGTTGCCCTCTTTTGGCGGACTTTTTGCCCTCTCCGGACTTTTTGCCCTCTTTCGGCGGACTTTTTGCATGCTCCGGACTTTTTGCCCTCTTTCGGCGGACTTTTTGCCCTCTCCGGACTTTTTGCCCTCCCTCCCATTACAACAGCCTGAACCTATTCAAATTACTGCCATCAACCAACCTAAACGGAAACCTGGACGTCCAAAAAAAATATGAATCCAGCTGGGAATGACGAGCCACAAGAAAAGCGAACTAGAAAGTGTGATTTACTCACACAAGAATGCTGAGTTCACATTTATTTTGTACATATTTCGTGAACCATGCTTATTTTCATTTTTTTATCATTTTTTAAATTTTTTTACGATAAACTGACAACGGTTATCACCTGCACTACCTGTTCATATAATTAGTTACTACATACACACTTGCATACAATACGGGGGCGAATATGACGGGGGCGAGTATTACCCGGGGGTGACTTAAACGGGGGTGACTATTACCCGGGGGTGAGTAATGTGGGGGCGACTTAAACGGGGATGACTAATGACCGTACCAAAAAATGTTTATTTCAAAATAAAATTTCAGAATTTTAAACTTACGTATAACATAATTTATAATAATACAGATGATTAGTCCTACAACACATTTGGAAACATGGTTGTTAAAACCTGTGGCGCTCATTTTGTAAAATTTCAAATAACTGAATTGAGCTTAGAACTTTAAAAAATACAACTATATGATTAAAAAACAAGGGCTCACGCCCTTGTTTTTTATAATTATCTACATAATTTACCGGATTTTTGGGAATTCTGCAATACTGGACCGATTTCATCGAGCCATATATCATTGGAAAGCTAATCGCCAGTAGAATTCAAATTTAGGAACGGGCCTCCATTATAACAAAACGTTTTCAAAATAACGGTCTTTTAATTTTTAAATGCCGCCAAAAATGTGTTGCATGGGTCACAATCAAAAAACGAAAAAAAAGGTCCCTGCTTATTTTTGAAGAGCTTTCCAATGATATATCACTCGACAAAATCCGTTTAAAGTTTTTAATTTGCAATTATGTTATTTCGAAACCATTTAAAAACTAATAACAATCGTGCGTGCACACCATGTTCATTATCTTTGGCTAATTGTTACCGTTCCAAAAATATATCACTTTAGGGTTATTTTATTGACTGACCGGTCGAAATCTTGAATTAACGCAATATTAAATTTATTAGCGGGAAATTCAAAAATTGAAATTTTGAATTTTTGATATTGTATTACAGAAGTTAATTATAAATAAGGTAGATAAAATAACCAAAAACACATTGTGCGGCTTAATTGCTTCTTTTAATTTAAAACATGTAAATTGAAGCTAAGATTTGGCGGCAAATTCAAAATGATTAATTTTGCTGTTAAGGCTATTAAGTTATTTACATTTAATTAATTACACTCGCTCCACGCCGTCCACTGCATACCGATTTTAGCATTAAAGAGTAATACCCCATATTACTGTTAAGGCTACCAAAAAACAAGGGCTTTAGCCCTTGTTTTTTTTTACAGATATATATAGGCGATATAGTGCTACAATTATTACATACCTTCAGTAGTTTTAATTTTGTCTTCCTTGTCAACACTGTCCCCACCTGTAGCTCGTGTACAAATGCAAAATATTACGTTTAATATTAACAAAAATCATTTTTTGTTTGTATAGGCATACTAGATATTGCCCTAACATACGTCCTAGTAAGTACAATAATTAAGAGAGAGAAAAACTTTATTAAGTCACTGTTGCACAATTGCAATAGCTTTACAGCTCAGTATACAAACCAAAACTTTCTTAATAATAATTTAAGCATTTTTATAAAACGGTATTTCAAAACTTAATTAACCAGTTTAAATAAAGTTTTTAATTTCTCTCAACTAGATAATGGTAGATTTGCTTAGGTACTTACACTCATAGGTCACATTAGGAAACTTTTCCCTTGCTTCCATAAATTCTCCGTCCGTCTCGTGTCTCCATGGTAGGACTTTTTTTGCCATAGTCTTGAGGCAGTCCCCTGCAGCCCCATTCCAAAAATGAAGAAATTCTCCCAATTTGATGTCTTTTCGTATTCCTCCACTCTCAGCCGCCGTGCTGTTCTCGTGTGAAATTCCGATCTCTCGACTCAGGATCGTAATAAATTGACTGAGAGACTTCGCCCCACCATAATTATTATAGATAGGTAAGCACCAGTCCAGGAACCAATAATAAGGGTAAATGGACACTATTTTCTCATCTCCCTTTTTTGAATCCTTTAACCATTTAAAGGCATCTTCGAGTCTACCCTCCCTCATGTACAAATCAAAGACGACGAGCCTCCAGACCTGTTCCAAAGTTTTAGAGGCTAGATCCTGATTTTTTTGAAAGTTCATCTCCGCCTTTATGACATCTGATATAGCCACAAGGATCGGGTCCAGATTTCTTTTGTCCTCCTCCTCCCAGGAACTTCCTCCAGACTCTGTACTCACCCCGCAATCGATAACATTACTAAAGCTCTTCTGCCCACCCTTATTAGTTGTTATTTCGAGTGGAGCATCTCTGTGTTTACACCCCTCCTTTCCGGTCTTGTAGAATGTTACGTGCAAGTTGGGATCTATTTTGTCGAGGATCCCGTTGTAGGTGGCTTTGGTGTACTTCCATAAATTTGTGAACACTCGAGATGGCCACTCGACTTGTTTCGGGATGAGATCCACATCGTAGTAAATCCCGACGGATTCGTTTTTATAAACATTGGTCAGTTTTGTAGGAATCTGAGGAATGGATTGGTTGGGAGAACCCGGTGAAGGAATAATTGGTAATGGTATGTAGAAAACATCTGGGAATGTCTCCACAGCCTTTTCTACAGCTGAAAATATACATTAATACAATTTATGATTTTGGATTATTATAGTATCTTTATTTTGAATCTGATTAATTATTTCAATACTATATAACAATATCGCCTGTGAAGAACCAATATGACCCATTTCCATTTTTAGCTAAAACCAATACCAGCTATCTACAAAAATGTTCAAAAATGTCTAGGGAGCATTTAAATAGAACATTTTGCACTTTTCAAAAACATTTAAATACAACATTTTACTATTTTTAAACACATTGGAATAAGAACATTTGGCACTTTTCAAAAATATGTAAATACAAAATTTCACACTTTTAAAAACCATGGAATCAGAATATTTTGCACCTTTTCAAAACCATGAAATTAGAACATTTTGCACCTTTTTAAAAACATGGAATTAGAACATTTTGTACCTTTTCAAAAATATAGAATTAGAACATTTTGCAACTTTTCAAAAACATGGAATTAGAACATTTTGCATCTTTTCAAAAACATGGAATTAGAACATTTTGCACCTATTCAAAACCTTAAAAATCGCAAATTTACACCTTTCAAAAACTATGAATGAAAGTTTTAAGCATGTTTCTCATTTTATTTTTATGACATAGTTCATTTTGATTGTAGCTTAAACCACGTCTCTTCACGGTTACCGACCTGATAATTAAGTTTTATGCAAACCACCGATCCGGTGAACAACCGATAGCTAAACGGTGCTTCGGTTTGTATCGGTTTGCCGGTGGAACGTCGGTGTTAACATGTTCGTTCGGTGACCGCTTCACCGTTGAAGAGGCGTGGCTTAAACTGGTCATTTTGGTTCTTCATAGAGAATATGTATTAAAATTTAGCAAAATTTGAAGTGTCTTTTTCATTAAATTATTACTATATAGTTCTGTAACTCTTGGATATGCCAGCCTGGCTTGAACAAGCTCATCTTCAAACATACTTTCATTCAGATGAAGAGAATTAGTGGCATTAGCCCTGAGATTTAAACCTGTAGCCCCACTCCAGAAATGAACAAACTCGCCCATGTTAAGTTGTTTAGCGTAATTTCGACCGTGACTTGCATTTCTTACTGTTGGCCAGTACGTATTTAAAAGAGAAAAGAAGTTCTGAAGATGAGTAAAATTTCTATTGTCGTTTTCATAAATTTCCAAGTACCAGTCCCGGAACCAAAATGTATCTATATCTGGAAAGTTCTCAGTCTCGTTCAATTTTTGAGCTCTCCAATCATCGGCACTGTCGTTTTTTCCTACACCCAAATAAATATCGTAGGCAAGAATTGAGGTCATGGTCCAGTGGGACACGTCCCGTCCAGGCCAGTTTCCTGTACTTTTACTAAGTTTTAGTGGCATGCTGGCTATTTGCAGTGTGATCGCTTGTTCTAATGAAGGATAAAGACTGTTGTTATTGCTACTACCATTACTACCTCGATTAGTGAAACAGTCAATAACGTGCCGATCTCCGGAATTTCTGTCAAGGAATGAACCATTATTAGAGCTAGTGCACCAATTAGTTCTTCCATTTTGGAGAGCAACGAAAAGAAGTTGTTCCGTTGGACCAAATGGGCCATATTTTGTTTTTGTATAATTCCAAATGGCAGATATAGATGCCAATGAAGGCATCAGTGTGTCTAGTTTGAAACCATTCGTGTAATAAGCCACGTGTCCGTCGGAGGAAGCACGTGGGAGGTCTACTTCCTTGCCGTTCCACTTTTTGTGCCATTTTGCAGGTGGGTCCCTTGAAGACAGATTTTTTGTCGACACGCCAACTTTAAAAATTAAAAAAGTGTACATACATATAACAATGAATTAATGATATTAAAAGCTCCGCAAAAACTAATCGACTTTAATTGTAGTACTATAGTCTTTAAAATACTAAAACTGTATTGCAAATATAGGCATGTAACTTACATAATAGTGTTATGGTTGTGGTTTAAAATGTGAAATGTCGTGAAAATTCTTCTTACCGTATAATTTTGTAATATTTGGATAACGCTCCCTAGCTTTATTCAATTCCACGGCAAACGTATCACTATTTACGTTTAACACCTTTATCGCCGTTGCCTTGAGACTTGAACCCGTAGCCCCACTCCAGAAATAAACAAACTCACCCATGTTTAGTTGTTGAGCGTAATTTCGACCGTCAATTGGATTTTTTGGCCAGTACGTATTCAAAAGAGAAAAAAAGTTCTGGAGTATTGTTGAGTCGTTACCGTTGTTTTCATAAATTTCTAAGTACCAGTCCTGGAACCAAAATGTATCTTTTTTCGGGAAGTTTTCGGTCTCGATCAGTTTTTGAGCTCTCCAATCTTCTGCACTAGCGTTTTTTCCCAAACCCAAATAAATATCGTAGGCAAGAATTGAGGTCATGGTCCACTGGGACACGTTACGTCCAGGCCAGTTCCCTGTCCTTTTACTCAGTTTCAATGACATGTTGGCCATTTGGACTGTGATTCTCTCTTCCAACAATGGTCCAAAGTGACTAGCACTTATCCCAGTACTCCCTACTACTGTTCTAGTGGTAGTAGTAAAACAGTCAATAGCTTGAGTTTGATTGAAAACTCTGTCAATGAATGAATCATCATTTGAGCTCGTACACGAGTCCACTCTTCCGTTTTGTATGGAGATGTATAGGAGTTGATTCGAATCCGAATCCAAACCGAATGGACCGTATTTTTCTTTTGTGTACTGCCAAGTTTTAGATATTGACTTTAAAGACGCGAGCGGGTAGAGTTCAAACGTTGGCGAATACATTGCCACGTGTTCATCCTTGTAAACTAGTGTTAGATTGATGATGTTTCTGTTTCTGCCATTCAGTTGTTGCTTCTCCCACTTTCCTGGTGGATTCTTGGCTGGAAGATTTCTGGTTGGGATGCTTACTGTGTTAACAATTAAAAAAATACAGAGATGTAAAGACTATCATTATGCTTTTTTGATATAGTAAACATATCGCCTGTGAGGAACCAAAATGACTTATATCTAGTTTTAGCTAGAATCAAAATGTGCTATGTCAAAAAACACAAAATAATACTTATATGGATGCGTACAATGTAAAGTATTAGTTTTTGGAAGGAGCAAAATGTTCTATTTACATCACATGTGTTTTTAAAAGTGTTCAACGCTCTATTTACATGATTTTAAAAAGTGCTCAATGTTTCAGTTTACATGTTTTTGGAAAGTGCAAATTGTTCTAATTCCGTGTTATCGAAAAGGTGCAAAATGTTCTAATTCCATGTTATTGAAAAGGTGGAAAATGTTCTAATTTCATGTTATTGAAAAGGTGCAAAATGTTCTAATTTCATGTTATTGAAAAGGTGGAAAATGTTCTAATTCCATGTTATTGAAAAGGTGGAAAATGTTCTAATTCCATGTTATTGAAAAGGTGCAAAATGTTCTAATTCCATGTTATTGAAAAGGTGCAAAATGTTCTAGTTCCATATTTTTGAAAAGGTGCAAAATGTTGTATTTACATATTTTTGAAAAGTGCTAAATGTTCTATTTAAATGCTCTCAAGACATATTTGATTATTTTTATAGATAGTGGATATTGTTTTTAGCTAAAACTGGATATGGGTCATTTTGGTTCTTCACAGACGATATGCTTTTTTAATATAGTTAACATGTATTATATATAATATGATGAAACAAATCAGTATGCTCAATTATTATCACCTGAATAATTGAACGGATGTTTTTTCCTTGCTTCAGCCAGATCGTCTTGAAAGTCAGTATCTGAATCCGTCTTCTGTTTAAATGCTTCCATCGCCCATGACACAACATCTGAACCCATAGCCTCACACCAGCAATGAATATATTCGCCCCAGTTCATATATGATCTTTTCCAAGGCCCTCCCTCTATAGTATAATACTTGTTCATGATGGAACTCCCTCCAAATCGTTTGTAGAGAGGAAGGAACCAGTCTCTGAAGTAGTAGATATCCGTCTCTGCCTCTTTGAGCATCCTCCCTTCCCACCGAGCCAAGTCAGGGTCATGATCCCCTCGTAAATGACGGTAGAGGTCATACACTACGATGTCATTTGACTTACCGTTCGCTATCTCAAGATCCTTATCATTGTACCTTCCTTTTGCCCCCGATCTGATAATTCCCCCCTAGGACTTGAGCATCTCTTCAAAATAATGAGCAGAATAATTGGTTCCCCATGCATGTGTGGAGTTACTCCCACAGTCAATGAGATTTCGAGGTCTAAAATATTCTGTTATAAACGCTCCTTCCCTGCACCCGGCGTGCTTCTTAGCGTGAAGGACGAAGTAGAGGTGCGGGTCAGGTCCGAATTCCCCATAGGTCTCTTTCACATATCTCCAAGCTTCCGAGAGCAGACTTAATGGCCATGTAACGGACCGGTTCATTTCAGAATCAAAATAAACAGCAAGGTGTTCATCACTGTGAACAAGATCTAGATTTCCACTGTGAGAGGGGCTTCCCCATGAGTCCGCTAGTATTCTGGGAAGCACAATCGACTGTGGTGCTGGAAACAACCAAAAATGACAGCTAATTATACAAACTTTGACAAAACCAATCTCTTACAATTTTTCAGGTTCTGAAGCTTATTATTTAGTAGAGTTGACAATGCAATTATTATAACTGCTTATGTGGTCGGTTAATTTATAAGACATTTTACACGTTAGCTCAGGGGTCATATCGTCTATGAAGAACCAAAATGACCCATATTCAAATTTAGCTAGAATCAAAATGAGCTATGTCATAAAAACAAAATGATAAACATGCGTAATATGTTAGTTAGGATTTTTTGAAAAACGTAGCATGTTCTATTTTCATGTTTTTAAAAAGGTGCAAAATGTTTTAATTTATGTTTTTGAAAAGGTGCAAAAAGTTCTAATTGCATGTTATTGAAAAGGTGCAAAATGTTCTAATCGCCTGGTATTGAAAAGGTGCAAAATGTTCTAATCGCCTGGCATTGAAAAGGTGCAAAATTTTTTAACTCCATGTGTTTGAAAAGTGTCAAATGTTGTATTTACATATTTTTGAAAAGTGGAAACTGCATGTTCTATTTAAATGCTCTCAAGACAAATTTGAATATTTTAGTAGATAGTTGAAATTTGTTTTAGCTAAAAATGGATATGGGTCATTTTGGTTCTTCACAGACGATATGAAACAGGCAATATATAATGTTGTGGTTCATGCGATGCTGTAAGGATATAGTATGCTAGTTGCATCAGTATAAATTACATTAAAACTTGAATTTACCTACACGTTTTATTGTAATTTTCTTTATAAGGAAATTGCTTTATAATTTATTATTTTCACAGTTGCCTATTTATGTAATGCAATGAACGTTATAAGTAGCACTGGCTTTTACTGTTGATTGTGTTTCAAAAAATTGGTAGAAAAAATAAAAATGACATAACTATTTAAAGGTTATGGTCCTATGGTGCGTAATTTATTACTAATAGCTTACAAGGAAAATTAAAGTGTATAAAATAATTAAATTCCTAATAATTATATTGACGACTTTGTAACACAAAAAACAGAAGAGTTGTATGGACCAATGGTCAAATCAACTTCATGAATAAATTATTATTATTATTATTATTATTATTATTATTATTAATTCATAATACATAATTTGACTGCATAGAGCTTATTTTTTTTGCTATAGATTGGTGCGCTACCAACTTTTATAAGTACTGATACAGTGCACAAACAGGGCCGGACGAAGAAATTGCTTTTAGGCAGAAATTTGTTTCTAATAACAAAATCCACTAATTTTGATTTTATTAAAGGTTTTCTTTGATAAACAAAAATGTTGTATTTACATGTTTTAGAAAAGTTCGAAATGCTCAACATTCACTTGATTCTGAAAAGTGCAAAATATTCTATTTAAAAATTTTTGAGAAGTGAAAAATGATTCATTTACATGGTTTTTAAAATATTTTATTTTCATGTTTTTGAAATGTGCAAAAAATTTTGATTGCATGTTTTTGAAATGTCAAAATATTCCATTTACATGTTTTTTTATCTGACCCTGCGTACGAACATAGCTGATTATTAATGCATATGGTATTATGTACACCAATTAGAAAAAAAAAGATGAAATTCGGCACTTACCCCGTTGTGCAACAGTTATCGCTATTACTGTTATGCCAGTAATAATAAAAACCAGCAAAATGTTTGAGTACATTTTTCAGATATCAAGTCGAAAATTGTGAAAATTATTTAATAATTAAAGCCATTCTCCCACACCTCCACAGTTCTTTTTGTGTTTCTACTATATCTTAAGAAGGCACAAGTTTTTTTTAATTGTTTCTGTTGTTTTGAAATTCGCGAATTAATTGTTAACTAGAAATTATGTTATGTACACACAGTGATCAGTAGAGAATTTGAACGGATAAAATAAAAAATCAGCAATTAATTAATTAATTAATTTTGTAGTACCTTTTCCCATCAAAAAACGAAGGGAAACTTAAATGGTGTATATACAAACTTTATTCAGTCACTGTTGTACAACTACAATAGCCTTACGACTCAGTATACAATACACAACATTTTATAGTATTAATATGTGATTAACGAAAATATTAGTATTTATCACTAATAATTATTTATATGATGATTATAAATCTGGATGGATCCTCTAAGAGCATATAATCCAATTTCTTCCAATAATTGTGAAGGTAAATTAAACTTAGATCGAAATTCTTGAAAAAATTTTGACAATGATCCTCTTGCCCCAATATAAAGGCCAATTACCACGATATTCTTCAATCGATACTTTTCTTTAAAATAGGAAACACACGGCTCATAAATCTCTCTTTTTTCAGTGTCAACGAATAATGACTGTTCTGTACTATCACCATATTCAAACCTTACAGTAGGATCCAAAATATATCCTTGTCTTGTTTTCTCGTCGTATATAATTATATCAACTCGCCTGTTAGAACCCTGCTCTGCAACACAATGCACTTCCTGAAATACCTTCCATCCCTTTTCAATCAGACCTTTTGCCAACATCTCACGTATTCCATTATGACTTTGATTACGAATCAGTTCTCCCCGGGAACAGAAGCCTAGAACATGTCCAAGTGATTCTTTCTCAGCATCGCATCTACGACACTGGGTTCCGTCTATACTTCTTCCTGGGGTGTTTCTGACACAAGTCACATTAGAATTCATTTTGAGAAACGTTATCCATTCCGATGTTGTCAATCCATTTTTGTTGATTAAATTTTTGTTACTATTTTTTGGATTATCAGCAAATTGCTCAACTCCTTGCCCTCTTAATGACATTTTGGTCCAAACTTCAAATTCCTTGTCACGAAGCTTATCTCTCATTCTCTTGGTGAATTTACCTTTCAGTTCTGGATTTTTTAATGCTGTTAATTCCAGGGAGAAACTAAAAATTAATTTCACAATCCACTTACAGTTAAACAAAAGTTAACCAAAAAGAGCAATTGCATCATTGTCAGCTTTAAAATAAAACCATTAGTGTAAATTGAATTAAACTGAAATTTCTTGCACGCACTCATATTTCCTTGCAAATTAAAGGGACTATATACCAATGTAAAGGTTAAATAGCAAGGATAAATATTTACCGGAAATGTGACTGGAACTAGAAAGAAACCCATATTCAACTATTTTAAAAGTCTAGTTCACATATCGTCTATGAAGAACCAAAATGACCTATTTCCAATTTAAGCTCGAATTAAAATGAACTATGTCAAAAAATACAGTAAATGAGATACATGCGTACAATGCTAATCAAGTGTTTCAAAAATGAGCAAGTTGTTCTAGTTACATGCACGTTTTTAAAAAGGCAACAATGTCCTATTCACATATTTTTGAAAAGGTGCAAAATGTCCTATTTACATGCTTTCATGAAAATGTTTTTTTTTTAATTCTATCTCTAGATAGTGCATTTTGTTTTTGACTAAAAATGGATATGGGTCATGTTGGTTCTTCACAAACGCTATATAGCATCCTCTAATCGTCAGTCAGGGGTGTTTCTTTTTGTGGCTTTTGTGTATTAAAAGATTCGCAAAATAGGTTTGATTTTGACGCTTTTGCTTGAACCACAATTTCCTCCCGTGTGCAGTTTTTGAAATAACTACTGTTTATCTACGTAATGTAATGGAATTTAATTCTATCTACCTACATAATTTACCGGATTTTTGAAAATTCTGCAATACTCGACCGATTTCATCGAGCCATATATCATTGGAAAGCTAATCGCCAGTAGAATTCAAATTAAGGAACCGGCCTCCATTATAACAAAACGTTTTCAAAATAACGGTCTTTTAATTTTTAAATGCCGCCAAAAATGTGTTGTATGGATCTCAATCAAAAAACGAAAAAAAGGTGCCTGCTTATTTTTGAAGAGCTTTCCAATGATATATCACTCGACAAAATCCGTTAAAATTTTTTAATTTGCAATTATGTTATTTCGAAACCATTAAAAAACTAATAACAATCGTGCGTGCACACCATGTTCATTATCTTTGGCTAATTGTTACCGTTCCAAAAATATATCACTTTAGGGTTATTTTATTGACTGACCGGTCGAAATCTTGAATTAACGCAATATTAAATTTATTAGCGGGAAATTCAAAAATTGGAATTTTGAATTTTTGATATTGTATTACAGAAGTTAATTATAAATAAGGTAGATAAAATAACCAAAAACACATTGTGCGGCTTAATTGCTTCTTTTAATTTAAAACATGTAAATTGAAGCTAAGATTTGGCGGCAAATTCAAAATGATTAATTTTGCTGTTAAGGCTATTAAGTTAATTACATTTAATTAATTACACTCGCTCCACGCCGTCCACTGCATACCGATTTTAGCATTAAAGAGTAATACCCCATATTACTGTTAAGGCTACCAAAAAACAAGGGCTTTAGCCCTTGTTTTACAGATATATATAGGCGATATAGTGCTACAATTATTACATACCTTCAGTAGTTTAAATTTTGTCTTCCTCGTCAACACTGTCCCCACCTGTAGCTCGTGTACAAATGCAAAATATTACGTTTAATATTAACAAAAATCATTTTTTGTTTTGTAGCATACTAATAAATAGGTAAGTTTCCTTCTTTTTTTCTTATTAATAATGTAGTAATAATTATTGTTTAGTGCACGTAATAATGTTAGGTAATTAGTTTATTCATTAGTTAGGTAATTTGGGGATGTATTAGGTAGTTATAGTATTAGTATAAGCTCTAGAATATAAGTACCATTAATGATGTAATTTTAGTAAATAGTCTTAAATAATTTTAATATTAGGAGTATTTATATTTAGATGTAGTCTAGTTATTACAGGTACCGTATCCGGAACAAGATGACACCGAGGAAGGAACGACGATCACTAAACACAGGTAGGTATAGGTTAATTTTTATGAAAATGACTTTTATTTTATTTTTTTATTTTTAGGAGCTGGTAATGACGGACCGCAAAAAGACCGAAGCCGAAAATCCAAGTGAGGAGGGAGAGAAAATCACGAATGATTTTCGCTGTGTTGTTTTGTGTGTGTGTGGTTAGTGTCTTGTGTGTGTAGTGTGGTTGGTGAAGAGGAGAAGTTCAATGTCATGTCGTGCTTTGATTAGTCGGTTGACCCAGTAGCGAGTCAACCGGCTAATCAAAACACGACTGTGAATCGAGGCGGGAGAGATTGTTGATGGTTGACGGCGGATGCAATCGCTATGGTTGCATCCGACCGTCACATTACCCTCCCTGTCACCAAAGATTTGGTGTCCTCACCAAAGAGGTAGTAGGGAAGTACCGGGGGAGTAATATTAACGTACGTTAAGATAAAGAAATTGAGTATTATCTATTACAAATGTTATAAAGTTATATTATTTTAATATGTAATATTATTCTATTAAACTAGACCATAGTAAAGAATTAATCTTAGTAAATTAACAGGCATCAAATAGAACAACAAGAATGAATCACTGAAAACCATCAAACGAATAACATATAATAGGTAATGAACAACAATGAATTGAGTACTGATATAACAACAAGGTGAACAAAATTCTAACCTAAGATAAGTATTATACTATTATCATTGTATTATCTAATTATGTCTAACTATTTTATAAGGGAGTAGAAGTACAAACCTTAAAATTAACTATAACTTATTATACTATGGAGGGACCGGGGGAATTATTGCTAAGTAAATACTAGACTAAGAAAATAGTTATATACTACAAGAATGATATCATGAACAATTAAAGATTAACCAAGGCCATCAGGCAAGTAATAATATAATTATTAATAATTAAATCTACAGTAACCTAGAATAATGCGTAATTCTATTATAAGTCGACTATCTAATTATATCTAATTATTTTATAAGGGTGTTCCAAGGGGATAGGTAGGGTATGAAACCGCTCTCCGCGGTACGTATATGCCCTTTCACCGAAGGGACAGTCTCGCGCGTAATGAGATGCCCTACAAATAAAGCAGACAACCTCTCCGTTCTCGGTAAAAAGAGCGGACTTGGATGCCTTTAGGGGACAGTCCCTATAGTAATGACCTGGGCGATCGCAGCTAGGACAGGTAATCTGAGTAATTACCCCAATTTCGTGAGGAGAGATTTCCAACAACGAAGCTCTCCGCTTTGCAGGTCTAATGATGACCTCGGTGGCAAATGGGTCTGCGGCTACAGTTTCCTGATACTTTATTGTAGAAGTATCTGGTCTACGTGTGACGACAGATTTAATTGGTACGGGATCATTGGAGAGTACAAATTTTATAGGCACACCCAGTTTGGTTGTGGAAATTGATTTGTAGGGCTTTCTAAAGGAAATATAATCAGTTACAGGGACTGGTTGTATACACTCTTGATTTTCCTTGCCAAGGCCATCTCCCAATTTGTACGTATCTCCTGACATTTTCTTCATCATCGTAAGAGCAATCGGGGGAGGGGAATAAGTATTGTTCATCGCTGCGCGTGTTTCTGGGGTTACAATAGGTTGTATGGTTTTACTAACCGTAGATGGGGAATCGTAATTAATGGGGCCTTGACTATTTCGAGGAATGTACCTAGGTTCGGGGGACGTTGCGGGGGTGGAATGGTATGAAGGAAGTGCTGATAATGGGGAGGAAGGACGGTGATTAATTCGTCGCTCAGCAGCAGTTGCTTGAAGGGCAGCTTCTAACCCAAAAAAGTCTTCGTATTCGGGAGAGAAAGGGTCCGTAGGAGTATCGAAGTTATCAGCGAAGAGATCCTGATCGAAGATGTTAGTAAGATCCATCTAGAAAATTAAAGTTTGATTAGGTATTTGCTTGTTATTGAGAAGGTAATGCGAGGGTAAGGACGCCAAGGGAAGAAATGTTAATTATTCGGGGAGTACCTATTTAAATGGACGCCCTTATTTGGTCGTGTGCTTCGCCTTAATAACGGGGTAGGTAATTTATCAGGTGAACTAGTATAAGATTTATCGATAGGCATTTCGGATCGAGATGATTCATGTTCATTTGAATGTGGTTGTGTCTGTACTGTATCATTGTTAGTTTTATTGGAGTGCAATTGTTGATCAGTGGATGTCAAAGTGTGTGTACTTGAGTGTAATGGACTAGGATTGTGATCAGAACTCCTGTCAGAGCCCTGGTCTTGGAGTGTGTGGAACGGTTTTAATTGATCAATATGTACTTGTCGATTCCGTCCTGCAATTAGTTTGCCTTCAGGCGTGCAAGGAGAAATTAATACTGTAACTTCCCCTATTCGTTCCATTATTTTGAAGGGCCCAAAAAATAGAGGATTAAACTTAGAAAAAGGCCCACCTTGTTTAGTGAAATTGCACAATAAAACCAAATCTTCCGTCTTATAAGAGTGTTGTTTATGCGTAGCCGCATGAGCAAGAATTCTCTTTCTTTGTCTTTCTAATGTTCTGTTGTTAGCAATAATTAAATTATCTTGTTGTTCGGTACATTTTTGGTCGGGGGTTAAGTCACTATTCATATTAATAGAGGGAAGTTCAAGATCAATGGGTATTCGGGGAACTACTCCAAAAACTAGATGATGTGGTGAAAAACCAGTAGTTTCATGTATTTGCGAGTTTATTGAAAAGGTTGCCCTAGGGAGAAGTTGATCCCAGTTACAATGGTTGGCCTGGATATATTTCCTAATGTAGCGCTTAATAGTTTTATTCGAATTTTCACAATTGCCGTTACTGGCTGGGTGGAACGGGGAGGAAAATATTAAATTAATATGGTTTTGGGCACAAACGGACTTAAACTCGTTTCCTGAAAAGTGCGTACCGTTATCGAGGACAATATTTTGGGGCCAGGAAAATTTATAGAGAAGGTTATTAGTAATGGCTTTAATAACGTCCTGACAAGTACAATTTGGGGTAGGAACACACAGAACATACCTTGTTGCTAGACAAATAATTGTTAGTGCGTATTTATTTCTATATCGACTTTGAGGCATGGGTCCAATAAAATCAATAGCTACGCGCGTAAATTGTTTTGTCGGGGGTGCAATGCAATGCATAGGACCAGGGGCCTTGACGTTTTTATCATTAAAGCATTGGCAAGTGTAACAGGCTTTGCAAAAGGCCTTGATTTCTCTATGCATATTTTTCCAGTAGTAACGTTGTCGTAAAGTACACAATGTCTTATAGAATCCATGGTGTCACCCCACAGGTGAGTTGTGAATAGCCTCTATTACCTTATATTTAAGAGCGGATGGAATAATTAATTTCCAGAGGTTATCGGGGACCTTAGAATTAGATCTATATAAAATACCATTGAATAGGGCGTAGTCCTTATAGAATATTTTTGGACTATTTATCTTGGCCATTTCCCGTATGCGTGATATAAGTTTTGAAAGGTGTGAGTCTGCAGCTTGTTTAATCACGAATGCTTGTTGTTGAGTATCGTTGCAGTAAGTAAATATTGGTTCGGTGAGTAGATTCTGTTCAGGCGAAAGATCCTCAAAAGGTATTTGGATCTTACGTAAATTAGCCTCGTTTGTTGTATACCGCGAAAGGAAGTCAGCTAAGGGAATTGAATTACCGGGGACGTATTTCATGACTACTTCGTAACCTAAGAGTTTTACTGCCCATCTTATGAACCTAGAGTTAGGGTTTTTCAAGTTATACAACCAGATTAAGCTACTGTGATCCGTATGTACCGTAATGTGCCTTCCATAAATAAACGGTCGAAATTCTTCAAATGCATGTACCACTGCTAAACATTCCCGTTCTGTAATTGTGTACGCCCTTTCTACTGCAGATAAGGATCTTGAAGTATATCCTAACGGTCTATAAGGCTCATCGTTAACTCTTTGTTCACATACGGCTCCAATAGCATGTCCTGAAGCATCAGAAATAATACGGATCTCTCCGTCTGGGTGTGGAAAAGTAAGGATCGGTGCTGTGCACAACCTATCTCTAAGATTTGTAAATGCCTCTTCGCATGCTTGTGACCAAATAAATGGAGTATTATCTCTAGTTAAATCTGTGAGAGGACTCGCTATTGTAGCAAAACCCTTGATGAACTTTCTAAGATAATTACATGTACCTAAAAAAGATCTAATTCCCTTCACAGTAGTTGGTCTCGTACACTCTTTGACTGCCTTTACCTTATCTGGGTCTACCTTCACTCCATCTGAGCTAACTACATGACCTAAGTACTTCAATTCATCAAAACAAAAAAAACACTTAGAGGGTTTAAATTTTAGGTTTGCCTGTTGTGCCTTTTTGAGTATTATAGCTAATCGTTCTAAGTGTGTGTCCAAATCGGGGGCAAAGACTAATATATCATCAACGTAACACATTGAAAATTGGTATGCTTGGTTTCCTAATACGTTGAGCATCATTCGTTGGAACACAGCAGGTGAGTTGGCCATTCCATACGGAAGAACTGTTGGTTGAAATTTTCCTAAGGAACACACAAACGCCAATTTCTGTCGTGCCTCTTCAGATAATTTAACTTGATGAAATCCAGATCGGCAATCAAGAGTAGAGAACACTCCCATTCCTTCTAAACGCTCCAAAGTTTCAGATAACACTGGTAATGGAAATCGATCTTTTCGTATCTGCAAATTTATTAATCTAAAATCTATCACCATTCTTTTGGTACCATCTGCTTTGTCTACAAGAAACACTGGGCTACTATATGGTGATGTTGACTCTTCAATAAATCCCAGCCTGAGATCCTCAAGGACTTGACGTTCAACTTCTTCACGTTCTTTTGGTGCAAGCCTGTAAGGTCGCAAATGTACCGGTGGACTTGATCCAGTATCAATATCACACACTACTCCCTTTACCGTACCTAATTCTTCATCGCTAAACGCAAAGGCGGTGCGTCTGCTTTCGCTCTGAAAAAATTTTATTACCTTTGCTTTATCCTCTTCAGTAAATGTAGGTGAAATAGGGGGGAAATGAAGAAGGTCTAATTCTTCCTTAGTAAAAGAGGTCGGTTGGTTAATGTTAGGTACGTCTTGAGCACGGTATTGAATACTTGACAATTCATCTAAAGTACCAAACAACGGCAGTCTTGGTAGTGTGGCGACATCCTTACTGAAATTAACAACGTAGGTTTCTGCTCGTCCCCTCTTAACTGTTATTACTGAATTCCCAAGTGCTACATTTGTCTTTATACGGTCATTTGGGGAGATAACAAAATCACCGTTCACCGAGTCATCCGTGTAAACCGTAACTCTCTGTATAGAGTGAGGTAATATTTCATATGGTCTATTGGTATGTAATCGGCGGAGTTTGTGAAAGGCCGGTTTGAGCGCAGGCTTTACTTCCTTGGTTGTATTGGGGAATAATGTCCCTATCTTTGAAATATTAGTGTCATCCGATAATGAAAAAACATCACTTCGCTTATCTAATTTAGCTAAAAGTGCATCAGTTCCTTCCTTTGTCTTTGTATACAATCTGCTTGTCTTGCAATCACGGCAAGTGGCTGAACACATTGAGTCATCAGAGTTTAGAGAGCAAGGAAGAAACGGGGAAGGTGTACGGGGAATTAGCTTAAACTCATCGAAATCTAGTCTTTGCCAGTATTTAGGAAGGATATCCATACCTAATACTAACCTGGATGTACCACCTTTTAAAATTGCAAATGAGTGTGTAAATTTAACTCCCTCTGTTACACATTCTAATTCTGCCTTGAAATCAATAGCTATCTTATTCTCTAGATTATCGGATTGAGTTGCACAGATGGTATCGATTTTGAAAATTTTAATACAGCGGGGATTAGTAGTTTTTAGTTTATTAGCAAATGCTGACGAGATAATACTTAAGCTAGCACCCGGGTCGACTAATGCTTGAAGGCATTTACCAGGCATTGGGGGCATACCGACAATCTCGACTTGTATCCGAATTTCTCTAGGAAACTGCTGTTGTTGTGCTTGAGATTGGTTGTAATGTGCTTTGGTGTGAATAGTATTATTGACAAGTACCTCACCCTTAGAACACGATGACTCTTGATCTAAATTATCTGTTGACGTAATAGATGTACTACGTTTACGGTGTGACGCTAACCTTGGTTTATTAGAGTTCTTAAAACGTTGTAAGCGGTAATTTTTTTTTTACGGACATTAACGGGAAGATTACTTGAATGGGGAATTGGTTCGGGAATCGTAGAGTTATTAGGTGTCATGCTGGGCCTAATAGATGTACTAGAATGGGGCTCTGGTTCGGGGAACTTAGAATTAATGGGTATACCGGTGCGTGGCTTGAAGGTATAGTAAGCGGGATTTACTACCCTCGCAGCGGGGTTCTTAGAACTATGCTTACTTAAGCTACCTCTACTACGTGCACTACATATGCTCTCCGAGTAACTACTATAACCGTCTGTACTACTGTTGCTATACTTACTATTATAGAATGTACGAGTCTTATTACTAGTCCGGCTAGTCCCGCACTTAGTCGGACACTTCAGTTTTCCGGAAATTGTTCCGGGGTCAACTCCAAATCTAATAACGACGGGGTGTCCTGTGAGGCATGTAAAGCACGTATAAGTTGTTGTTGTTGCTGTTGTTCACGTATAAGTTGTTGTTGTTACTGTTGATGATTTTGTGGTGGTGCAAATTTGTTTCGAACTTGTGGTTGTGGCTGAGCTCCCTGAGCCTGCACAGTCGGTCGCCAATGTACTTCCTGATTTCTTTGCCATGCTGGACGGACGGCATTGGCAGCGGGTGCGTTCTGCTGATTTCGCATGTCTCTTGCCTTAATGTTGCATTCGCCCTCATCATGTCCGGGATACTTACAATAATTACATTTCTTAAATGTGTTACCAGGCTTATAAAAACAGTTCTCTTCAGTGTGGTTATTTCGCTTGCAGATAGTGCAGCTCGGCCTATTGCGAGATCCGCAGGCATCCGTTAAGTGACCAACCATGCCACACTTGGAGCATTGGGATCTGTTTATTAGTTCTTTCAGCATACGTTCCTCTTCTGTGGATAAGCCACGCAATTGTGGAGAGTGTTTGGGAGCCTGTGCATATGCATTCTGATAACGGACTGTAGTTGTAGATTTGGTTTCGTGATCAGCCTCTGCAGCTAAATATCTTTCTAAACAGGCACAGAATTCGTTTTCATTTTGAAATTGATTAGCACTGAATACTCGTCTAATCTCCTTAGGAAGTCCTTCTCTCAAGGCCCGAATTAGCTGGATTGTTGGCGTACGACTGTCAACCTTCATAACTAAATCCTTCATTTTTGATACATACTGAGTACCTGTCATAGAATAATCAAATGCATAACCCTTCTGTTCAGCAATTGCGGATTCCATACGTGTCTCCTCCGTAAAGAAGGAGCGTAGATTCATTTCAAAATCCTCAAATATGGCATGATGATCGACACACCAACTATGTATAATCGGTGAGTATTGGGTCCAAAATCCACTAAACCATGTAATAACAGCGGAGGACTTTGAAGTTGACATAATCTTTTCCAAATGGGTAACAATTATTTTATAATCTAACTTAAGACTCATACGGAATCCATTTAATTGAGCGAGCCAAACATCAGTGACAACACGGGGGTCAAACGGGGTTAAAGACTGCAACAAGGATCTAATTTGACGGTTTGGGTCTAATTCCGACTTACTTGCAGCAAGAGATAATTTTTGAAATCTTAGCAATTCATCGTCTTCTAGAAATTGTTTTCTTTGAAGGTCTAAAGATGCCCTTTCATCCTCTAACTGCTGTCTTAAGTTAGCTAAATCTTCCTGTTGTCGTCTCATCTCAGTAATAGACAGATACCGTTTTGGGGTGCTGTGGTTGTATGGTGTCAATTGGGGTGGTGACTGAGAATCCATTTTAGTAGTTGTAATATATGGGTATCTCTTCTCGTCGAATTTTCAAAATTTTCAGGTGCCTTTTGTTTAATTAATAGTTTAAAAATTAATAAAATTGGAGTTAAGTTTGATGATTATACACGGGGGATCAATAATTATAGGTATTACAATTTATGCGCAGTCCCTAGCGTTAGCAATAATGGGTAATATATAGATGCACCCTTGTCAAATTTTCAAGAATTTTCTAAGTGTTTGAAATCTTGAAAAAATTTGCGTGGAGCTTCGCCTGATATGACCGATTTGCGATATTGGTTTCTTTTGTTAAATATTAAATTAATTACTAAAACTATTTAATTTAGGTTAAATTACAATTTTATGTCGCTGTAAACAAGGAAAGACAATAAATATAAACGGGGGGAAGTAATTGTAGAAATATAATATATGCACGTACCCTAGCTATAAATTTTGAAAATTATAAGTTTTACGAAACCCCAGCAAATTTGCGCAGGGCTTTCGGCCTAGTATTATGTTTTTTTGATTTTGGTTATTTGAACGTTAAACTGTTTGAAATAATAAGAATTACCTCAAATTTAAATTGATGCAATTTGGGACGTATATCTGATATAATTACAAATGATGTACTTTATGCATGTTTCCTAGACTAATTTCCGATTATAATTTATGCGCGTCCCCTAGAGTAACTGTATATATAATTTATGTTCAGGCTTTAAAGTTAAATGGGAGCAGAAATTAATTAATACTTTCTTTTTTTTTATGTAATATATGGTTGGCCCCCAAGAAATTTTCAAAAAAAATATTTCCAAGTTATTGAATTTAAAGAAATTTTTGCGAGAGGCTCCCGCCTGAAATGACCCTTTTAAAATCTTGGTCAATTAATTTAGAAAATAGAAATATAATTTAAAATTCACAAAATTATTTATGCGAGTCTCCAACTGAAGGAAACAGGACCAAGATCTTCCACAACTCACACCAAGGAAAGAAAGCAGGAATAAAGCAGGTAAGAAAAGAAAATACAAATCTTAGGTTACCTTAGTGATAATTAGTTATTAGCTGTAGTTAGTGTTTAGTATACGGGGTTTGAGCGACTCGATGCTGTGAGAGGTAGGTCCAGATGTCCTTGTGACAGTTCCTTACGGCACTGAATCCGGTGAGAGCAATCCGGTGATGAAGTCCGAAGAAAACGACTGATGGATGTGGAAAACGGAGGAACAATCACCGCACCTACTGTAGCATACTAATAAATAGGTAAGTTTCCTTCTTTTTTTCTTATTAATAATGTAGTAATAATTATTGTTTAGTGCACGTAATAATGTTAGGTAATTAGTTTATTCATTAGTTAGGTAATTCGGGGATGTATTAGGTAGTTATAGTATTAGTATAAGCTCTAGAATATAAGTACCATTAATGATGTAATTTTAGTAAATAGTCTTAAATAATTTTAATATTAGGAGTATTTATATTTAGATGTAGTCTAGTTATTACAGGTACCGTATCCGGAACAAGATGACACCGAGGAAGGAACGACGATCACTAAACACAGGTAGGTATAGGTTAATTTTTATGAAAATGACTTTTATTTTATTTTTTTATTTTTAGGAGCTGGTAATGACGGACCGCAAAAAGACCGAAGCCGAAAATCCAAGTGAGGAGGGAGAGAAAATCACGAATGATTTTCTCTGTGTTGTTTTGTGTGTGTGTGTGTGTAGTGTTTTGTGTGTGTAGTGTGGTTGGTGAAGAGGAGAAGTTCAATGTCATGTCGTGCTTTGATTAGTCGGTTGACCTAGTAGCGAGTCAACCGGCTAATCAAAACACGACTGTGAATCGAGGCGGGAGAGATTGTTGATGGTTGACGGCGGATGCAATCGCTATGGTTGCATCCGACCGTCACAGTTTGTATAGGCATACTAGATATTGCCCTAACATACGTCCTAGTAAGTACAGTCCACTCTTTACATAGTGTACTTCAGGGGACCAGCAAAATAAGTACACTATGAGGAGAGTTTACTATGTAGAAAGTTTACATTTTCTCCTAGTATTTGAACCACAGGTAGGAAATAATGAAATATAAACTATTTTAATGTTTTTGATTAAGAACAAATCATTGCGTTATGCAGCACAAGTGATAATTTTATTATCGTGTACCACAAAGTTTAAAAAAATTATTGAATTCAAATTTTTGTATGGGTATTATATGAGTACACTATGAAACGACTCTTTTTACACATGATGAGTGTTTTGGGACAGCAAAATTAGTACACTATGAGGAGGTTTCCACTATGTGGAGGTACACTATATAGAGGTATTATAGCATTACAAGCATAGGGATTCTGCCAGGGATGCGTGTAAAGTACACTATGTGGAGAGAACTACTATAAGGAGGTACACTATGTAGAGAGTTGACTGTATCGTGCTCTTTCTTTCTCAGTATTCTCGAAGCGAACGTTGAGTACAACAATTAAAAACTAAAAAATGCATACTTATATATTATGTTTCCCAAAATTCTGATTGAATCTTTAATTTATTGAGATCATAGACGGTGAACAAATAAATGTGTATAGTAAGTAATGAACTATTTCGAAGAATGTCCCGGTCCGGAGGATCCTAAACAAAAAACAAAATACAGTCATCAGGAATATATTAACTACCATCATTTACAGGGATGGGCGGGCGGGTTAGTTAATATATTCCAGTTCCTTCGGAGAATTTCAACTTAACTTCAGGCTCTACGAGCCCTTGTCAAATTATAAATTCTCCTTCAGGACCTTCCATATATTAACTAATGCGACGTTTAAAGCATACCGTTTTTTGTGTTCAAGACTGCGGTGGCAAAATTACTGACATATGGGCGATAGTAAAATTTCATGAAAGAATTAGAGTTCGTCCAATCAGCACAATTTTGAATTTCTTTGAGACTGACACCAGCTTGCATTGCTGCTGTAGTTGAGGCTGAGCGAGTTGAATGAGCTTTGAACTTGGAGGTGTCAATTCCTGCATTCGTCATAGCTTCTAAAATCCACCTAGCAATAGTTGCTGATGAGACGGAATTATGAGGTTTAATGTATGATATAATCAGTTTTGAGTTTTTCCTGATTTCCTGATTTCCTTCGTTTTTTCTGCATAATGTTGAATGGTTGATACTACACAGAGGTTAATATCATGGGGGTACACAGGGTAAAATGAATCAGGCAAAAATGATGGCCTGGAGGTTTTCTTCAGATGATAATGTTTAAATATAACACCGTCTGGGCGAACTGTCATTGCTTTGATGTCAAGTGTTCGAATATTAGAGGAACGATCTGCATTAGTTATGGCTAATAGAACCACTAGTTTCATAGAAATCATTTTTAAAGTTAATTCATCGTTAGGTGGAAGAGACGAAATATAACTGACAAGAGTACTCATTGGCCAAGTTTCTAAGTGACGAGGTTGTGGTGGGTTTGAGTTAAACAATCCTTTAAATAATTTAATAATAAGTGGGTGTTCACCAACAGGATAATTTTCCACATGTGGCATGTGATACAATATAGCAGATCTGTGAAGATTTATGGTCCTGGAGGCTAATTTTCTTTCCTCGTCCAGATATGACAGATAGTTTGCTACATCCGAAATAGTGACTGAAATTGAATCTTTGCACCTCTCAGTACACCAGCTTGTAAAGGAATTCCACGCAGATTTATAGGCTTTCCTAGTTCCAACGCGGATGCAATTAGAGAGCAGTTCATTTGTTCTGGTAGACAGTTTGCAATTTGACCCGACACTGGCCACGCTGCTAGTTTTAGATTTAAAAGTAGAGGATGATATTCCTGGTTCGGGTTCACTAATAAGTCCGGAGTTGTTGGCAGAAGAATGGGTGGCTTTGTCAATAGTTGTAGCAGAAGGGGGTACCACGGTTGGGCAGGCCATGTCGGTGCAATTAGTAATATTTCCGCCTAGTCCTCCACACATTTCCTTAGGCAACGGCCTATTAAGCAGAACGGAGGAAATGCGTACCCTCTTAGCTATTTCCAGCTCCTTGATAAGGAGTCCATTCCTTCGGCATGGGGATCCGGTTTCCAGCTCTAATATCGAGGTAGCTGAAAATTGA
The DNA here is from genome assembly GCA_949802685.1 of Dicyrtomina minuta. Lineage (NCBI taxonomy): Eukaryota > Metazoa > Arthropoda > Collembola > Symphypleona > Dicyrtomidae > Dicyrtomina > Dicyrtomina minuta. The sequence goes on along the minus strand of OX461808.1, from coordinate 60,584,207 downwards.
GGCGACTGGCAAATAGGTCCACGTCGCATTTCATGTGACACTTGAACAGTATTTTGACAACGTCCGGTTTCAATTTCCAATCGCTTGAATCTTTTGAGTGGCGAGATTCCCAGTCTGCGTGAAGGTTCTGTACACCTGGGAGATATTCGGCGGTTAGCCAGATGTTTCTCTCTAGGCACCAATTCCATAGTTCCAGAGCCCCCCAATTCAGCTTTAATGAACGTGTTCCCCCTAAGTGGCTTATATATGCCACTGCCGACTTGTTGTCGAGTTTTAAAAGCAGAGAACAGTTTGCTTTGTTTTTTGCAAAGGTCTGGACTGCTAACATTGCTGCTTTCAACTCTAGAGAGTTTATGTGGGGGTACCGGGTTAGATCGGGTTTTGACCATGAACCTCCTGTTGTGACTGGTCCACAACGGGCTCCCCACCCTGTCATAGAAGCATCTGACTCTATTGTCATTGACGGTTTGGCCTGATGAATTGGTGATGGGGAGAGAAGACGAACGTTCTGATTCCACCAATTTAATTCTTGTATTGTTGATGTTTTCAGTGTAAACATGCGATCCCAGTTTTGATTTGTTTGAATTGTAGTAATTAACTCCCGTTGCAATTGTCAAATGTGAAGTGAAGCTGTTCTTAGACTGAGCAATAAAGAGTTTACTATTCCTACGAACTGAGCCAGTTGACGAGCCGTAACTGTAGAGGCCTGCGCAAGTGATAATGCATTAATTTCAATTAAATTAATCTTATTTTCTGGTGTTCCAAAGGTCATATGTGTGGAATTAATTATAAAACCCAAGAATTCAATACACTGAGTAGGCACTAGTTCGGATTTTTTTCAAACCTTTATCTTTTAATTTTTGTTTTGTGTAGCTGATGGAAGCCTTAGGAGAACCATTTAGTTCAGTAAAAGTTAAAACAGTGGATAGTTACCAGGGCAAAGAGAACGACGTCATAATTTTGTCCCTGGTCCGTAGTAACCCAAAGAATAACATTGGATTTCTTAGCATTGAAAACCGTATATGCGTGGCACTATCCAGAGCAAGGTAATTACAAGCCTAATTACTTAGTCGTCACTGTAAACAAAATGCATATAAACTAACACTATATAAATTTACCTACCTACATACTTACATATTAATTTTGTTAATTTGTTGATCTTGTTTGTACTATGGATATGGATGATTAAAATATTTGAAATATTTTTCGGATTCGTAGACATGGCTTTTACATCATTGGCAATATGGACTCACTCGTTAAATCGAAGTCAATAATGTGGGCCCAGATTTCTGCAGAACTCAAGAGACAGCAGAGTATCGGTGATCAACTTGAGCTCAAATGTCAAATTCATAAATCCAATTTTCACATCCGAACACCCGAAGAATTCAAAACTAAATCCCCAGAAGGTGGCTGTTCAAATAAATGTGATGGAGTCCTTCCTAATTGTGAACATCGCTGTCCAAAATACTGTCATATCGTCGATAAGGATCATGCAAATTACCAGTGTCAAATTATTCAAAAATTCAAGTTGAAGTGTGGTCATTCTAAAAAGGTAGCATGTTTTAAAGCAACAACTGGCCAACTGCAGGAACAGGAGGAAATCTGTGAATCCAACTGTGGGGCACAGTTGGACTGCGGTCATCCGTGCGTAGAGAAGTGCCACGGTGGGACTGATCCTGACCGCGACCATGATAATTATGGATGCAAGAAAAAGTGTATGAGAAGATGTGAGCTCGGTCACCCTTGTGCCACGTACCACCTCTGCTTCCAGGACTGTCAGCCTTGTAAATTTCTCGTGGACAAAATGCTGCCATGTGGTCATGTGGTGAAAGACGTGGAGTGTTTCCAGGATATTTCGTTCCTTAAATCCTCTTGCAAATCCGTATGCAACAAGACTTTACCGAATTGCGATCATCGTTGCTCAAAATTGTGTCACTCAGACGATAGTCAACATCAAAAATACAAGTGTACAGCATTGGTGGATGTTCAATTAAATTGTGGTCACGTCAAACGCCATCAATGCCATCAAATCTCAAATGATCAACTAAAGAACATGACATGTGACTCCAAGTGTGGCACAAAGCTGGAGTGTGGTCATGTGTGTGTAGGGAAATGTCATAAGCTGAGCGATCCTAGTCACAAAAGCTATGAGTGTGAAAAGCAGTGCATGCGTAAATGTGAGCGTGGACATATTTGCCAATCGAAACATCTTTGCTTCGAACCGTGTAAGCCGTGCCTTGCAGTAGTTGATGTAAGTCTCTCTTGTGGACACAATGAAAAGGAAGTAGCTTGCTGGCTGACCTCATACCCTAGCTACTATCATACTTGCGAATCGAAGCCTAAACCAAAGCCAATTCTATGTGACGCTCCTCTTCCTCATTGCAATCACCGCTGTTCAGAGTATGATCACCATGATCTTGATCATCTTCACTACAAATGTCAAAAATTGATCCGTACCGAATTAAAGTGTGGTCACATCAAGGAAGGTCCCTGCTATCAGCTTCACCTCACACGCTCGAACGAGTTGCCGCCCTGTGATTCGAAATGTGGTGAGGAGTTAAGCTGTGGTCACATTTGCAGTGCCAAATGTCATTCTGTATCAGACCCACTTCAACATAGTTGTACAAAACTTTGCATGGCTGAATGTAAACGCAGTCACGTGTGTAGTCAGTACCATTGCTCTTTGGAAGATTGCCCGCCATGCATGCAAATTTATACTTCGCGCTCATTCTGCTATCACAAGTCTCATATCAGTCTCAGACAAGCTAAGTGCTATGAACGTGAATATGACGACTTAGTTAGTCATCATGTTTGTCATCTTGTCTGCAATAAAGTGTTGGATTGTGGCCATAATTGCGTTCGACTGTGTCACAGTGACGAAGAAAAGAAGTGCAAGTGTCACAGTGCTAATAATTGTCGTAAAGAAGGTTGCAGCCTTTCCTAGATAAGATGTAGTAATTTTTATCTACTTAAAGTTAGTAAGTTACAAGGATGCTACATCATATTATGATTTCGATGTAATTGAGTAAATTAAGTTTATTAGTTTATTTTTATTTGTCAGTTTTTCTTATTATACCCCTTATTGTTACAATACTATTTTGTCGTATATAGCATTTAAACTTCCTGTGTTCGTAATGTTAGGTAACATTTTGAAGTTTGTTAGAAATTAGAATAATATAAATAAACATACCTCGAAAACAATTTTGTAATACTATTTATGAGTGTATCAATGTGTCAAATTTCCATAAAACGAATGTCAAGAATGCCTGAATACCTATGCCTTTTGAAGCTTTGAAGCCTTTGTGATACAAAATTTGTAACACTAAAATTAAAATTGAATTTAAAAAGGGCCGTACACCATAGACTCCAGCTTACTGTGATTTAAAATTTAATCAAGCTAAGTCTATTGGATATTTTTGCTTACATGCCCCGAATTCCAAATGGAATTTCAATAAATAGTAGGTTGTTGTGTTACCTTTAAAGTTATGCTTTCAATGCAGTATTTTCTTGAATTATAAAATGAACTTTTCGGAAAGTTTTGCCTTAATGTTGTTGCTAATAAAATTCGTTTAAACTAAATTACATGTTGGATATTAATGGATATAGTGCTTAAGGATGGTTGTCCATGTATTTCTTTTTATTGAAACAACTATAAACTCATTGCGTTTAAGAAGACCGACAATTTTTTAATTATGACGTTAATTATAATGTAAATGCATAAAATATAAAGTATACAAAATCATAAGTACAGCACAGTTATTATATCTGCCTGTGGTGGTTTATGAATAGTTATTTAAGTAGCAATAATAGGAGAGTGAAAGCCTTAGATTGAATTTTTCACTGATCATACAATAATACTTCTATATAAATAAATATTAGGAATAAATTATAAATAATTAAGTTTGACTTTCCTGCCTACTAAAGCGGGGACATAGGAAACCTTCAAGAACTTACTTAATTCAAAATACAATTACATGGATCTCCATTATTGTCCAGAGCATGTGAGCACTTAACACATGTTTCTCTCCCATCGTTACTCCAGAATAATTTAGGGAATCCATCAGGGGCGGTGGGGCAGTTTAAAATCCTCTCGCGGTTCTCTGTTGTCCCTTCAAATTCTTTCCTGTAAGTGTATTCGGGTGAGCATTGTTGTTTATCTGTTTGGAACCATTTACATGGCTCGATGCATTTCGGGTCATTTTTGTACGTGGCTTTTGTCTCATCATTCACATTTTCAAAGTAGTCGCAAACGCCACCGTGAATAGGGTTTACTGAAGGATTCCAAAAAAGGTCGGGTTCACATTTTATCGTGACCTTGTGACCTGAACCTGTGACTGTATTATCAGAGTCTGGAACGCATTTAGTATAGTTGCGGCAATAGCCGACGAGCTGACAGTTCCACGGGTCACATGGAATATTTGGATTTTGTGTTGTTGTTGTTGGAGTTGTTGGTTTTGGTGTTGGTGGAGGGGTAGTACCCGGACCACAACTAGCATTTTGAGGTTCGTCACAGTAAGCTGTTTCCGGATTAGGACCAGAGTCTGCTACGAAATGAAATTGTTCAGTCTCTCCAAAAGTGTTTAAACCATCCCCGCAATCCATTTCGTATGCACTCCGTTGACCAACACACAAAATGTAGGAGCTGCACTTAGTCGAATCGGGATGCGGGTAGTAGCCATCTTCCTTACTGGTACAGTTGTAGTCGGGAATTTGGGCTCCTGGCTCCTTGTGTCCAAATGCGAGGTCTAGAGAATCAAAATTTCAGAATTATAAAATTATGATATATATGTAGATATCACGGATGTACTTAAAAAAATATATTTCGAAACTGAAGACAATTATTTTACTTTTTGCTTGGGACTGCAATACGAGACCAGAGATTAAAATCACAAAAATAAATGAAAGTTTTCGGGACATTTTAATGTTTTTATACTTTACTGTTCTTATTTAGGAATCAGAAATTTAGAATAATTTAAACTTTAAATGCTTGCCAAGTTGTAAGCGATTGCTAATTGATAAAACTGCAATGGATTCTATTGCTTTTATACTACAACTACTGAACTGAATGCACAATATCTCATCGACTACTTACATCCATTTGTAAACATTATAATCAATATAGATTAGCAATATTGCAGGTCAATTATTGTGGATTCAGGAATTTTTGGAAATCTATTTGGACCACATTACCACTTAATAATTAGCTGCCGCATTCTAGGAAATTCTCACATCAAAATTTATAATTTGACAAGGGCTCGTAGAGCCTGAAGTTAAGTTGAAATTCTCCGAAGGACCTGGAATATATTAACTAATGCGTTTCTCTCTCTCTCACACGCTGCTCACAGCTAGTCTAAAGCTTGCGATTCAACATCTTTAGCTAAAATAAATTTCTTGTCTGGTATGTACAATAATTATTTACCAGTTTAAATAAAGTTTTTAATTTCTCTCAACTAGATAATGGTAGATTTGCTTAGGTACTTACACTCATAGGTCACATTAGGAAACTTTTCCCTTGCTTCCATAAATTCTCCGTCCGTCTCGTGTCTCCATGGTAGGACTTTTTTTGCCATAGTCTTGAGGCAGTCCCCTGCAGCCCCACTCCAAAAATGAAGAAATTCTCCCAATTTGATGTCTTTTCGTATTCCTCCACTCTCAGCCGCCGTGCTGTTCTCGTGTGAAATTCCGATCTCTCGACTCAGGATCGTAATAAATTGACTGAGAGACTTCGCCCCACCATAATTATTATAGATAGGTAAGCACCAGTCCAGGAACCAATAATAAGGGTAAATGGACACTATTTTCTCATCTCCCTTTTTTGAATCCTTTAACCATTTAAAGGCATCTTCGAGTCTACCCTCCCTCATGTACAAATCAAAGACGACGAGCCTCCAGACCTGTTCCAAAGTTTTAGAGGCTAGATCCTGATTTTTTTGAAAGTTCATCTCCGCCTTTATGACATCTGATATAGCCACAAGGATCGGGTTCAGATTTCTTTTGTCCTCCTCCTCCCAGGAACTTCCTCCAGACTCTGTACTCACCCCGCAATCGATAACATTACTAAAGCTCTTCTGCCCACCCTTATTAGTTGTTATTTCGAGTGGAGCATCTCTGTGTTTACACCCCTCCTTTCCGGTCTTGTAGAATGTTACGTGCAAGTTGGGATCTATTTTGTCGAGGATCCCGTTGTAGGTGGCTTTGGTGTACTTCCATAAATTTGTGAACACTCGAGATGGCCACTCGACTTGTTTCGGGATGAGATCCACATCGTAGTAAATCCCGACGGATTCGTTTCTATAAACATTGGTCAGTTTTGTAGGAATCTGAGGAATGGATTGGTTGGGAGAACCCGGTGAAGGAATAATTGGTAATGGTATGTAGAAAACATCTGGGAATGTCTCCACAGCCTTTTCTACAGCTGAAAATATACATTAATACAATTTATGATTTTGGATTATTATAGTATCTTTATTTTGAATCTGATTAATTATTTCAATACTATATAACAATATCGCCTGTGAAGAACCAATATGACCCATTTCCATTTTTAGCTAAAACCAATACCAGCTATCTACAAAAATGTTCAAAAATGTCTAGGGAGCATTTAAATAGAACATTTTGCACTTTTCAAAAACATTTAAATACAACATTTTACTATTTTTAAACACATTGGAATAAGAACATTTGGCACTTTTCAAAAATATGTAAATACAACATTTCACACTTTTCAAAACCATGGAATTAGAATATTTTGCACCTTTTCAAAACCATGAAATTAGAACATTTTGCACCTTTTCAAAAACATGGAATTAGAACATTTTGTACCTTTTCAAAAACATAGAATTAGAACATTTTGCAACTTTTCAAAAACATGGAATTAGAACATTTTGCATCTTTTCAAAAACATGGAATTAGAACATTTTGCACCTATTCAAAACCTTAAAAATCGCAAATTTACACCTTTCAAAAACTATGAATGAAAGTTTTAAGCATGTTTCTCATTTTATTTTTATGACATAGTTCATTTTGATTGTAGCTTAAACCACGTCTCTTCACGGTTACCGACCTGATAATTAAGTTTTATGCAAACCACCGATCCGGTGAACAACCGATAGCTAAACGGTGCTTCGGTTTGTATCGGTTTGCCGGTGGAACGTCGGTGTTAACATGTTCGTTCGGTGACCGCTTCACCGTTGAAGAGGCGTGGCTTAAACTGGTCATTTTGGTTCTTCATAGAGGATATGTATTAAAATTTAGCAAAATTTGAAGTGTCTTTTTCATTAAATTATTACTATATAGTTCTGTAACTCTTGGATATGCCAGCCTGGCTTGAACAAGCTCATCTTCAAACATACTTTCATTCAGATGAAGAGAATTAGTGGCATTAGCCCTGAGATTTAAACCTGTAGCCCCACTCCAGAAATGAACAAACTCGCCCATGTTAAGTTGTTTAGCGTAATTTCGACCGTGACTTGCATTTCTTACTGTTGGCCAGTACGTATTTAAAAGAGAAAAGAAGTTCTGAAGATGAGTAAAATTTCTATTGTCGTTTTCATAAATTTCCAAGTACCAGTCCCGGAACCAAAATGTATCTATATCTGGAAAGTTCTCAGTCTCGTTCAATTTTTGAGCTCTCCAATCATCGGCACTGTCGTTTTTTCCTACACCCAAATAAATATCGTAGGCAAGAATTGAGGTCATGGTCCAGTGGGACACGTCCCGTCCAGGCCAGTTCCCTGTACTTTTACTAAGTTTTAGTGGCATGCTGGCTATTTGCAGTGTGATCGCCTGTTCTAATGAAGGATAAAGACTGTTGTTATTGCTACCACCATTACTACCTCGATTAGTGGAACAGTCAATAACGTGCCGATCTCCGGAATTTCTGTCAAGGAATGAACCATTATTAGAGCTAGTGCACCAATTAGTTCTTCCATTTTGGAGAGCAACGAAAAGAAGTTGTTCCGTTGGACCAAATGGGCCATATTTTGTTTTTGTATAATTCCAAATGGCAGATATAGATGCCAATGAAGGCATCAGTGTGTCTAGTTTGAAACCATTCGTGTAATAAGCCACGTGTCCGTCGGAGGAAGCACGTGAGAGGTCTACTTCCTTGCCGTTCCACTTTTTGTGCCATTTTGCAGGTGGGTCCCTTGAAGACAGATTTTTTGTCGACACGCCAACTTTAAAAATTAAAAAAGTGTACATACATATAACAATGAATTAATGATATTAAAAGCTCCGCAAAAACTAATCGACTTTAATTGTAGTACTATAGTCTTTAAAATACTAAAACTGTATTGCAAATATAGGCATGTAACTTACATAATAGTGTTATGGTTGTGGTTTAAAATGTGAAATGTCGTGAAAATTCTTCTTACCGTATAATTTTGCAATATTTGGATAACGCTCCCTAGCTTTATTCAATTCCACGGCAAACGTATCACTATTTACGTTTAACACCTTTATCGCCGTTGCCTTGAGACTTCAACCCGTAGCCCCACTCCAGAAATAAACAAACTCACCCATGTTTAGTTGTTGAGCGTAATTTCGACCGTCAATTGGATTTTTTGGCCTGTACGTATTCAAAAGAGAAAAAAAGTTCTGGAGTATTGTTGAGTCGTTACCGTTGTTTTCATAAATTTCTAAGTACCATTCCTGGAACCAAAATGTATCTTTTTTCGGGAAGTTTTCGGTCTCGATCAGTTTTTGAGCTCTCCAATCTTCTGCGCTAGCGTTTTTTCCCAAACCCAAATAAATATCGTAGGCAAGAAATCAGGTCATGGTCCACTGGGACACGTTACGTCCAGGCCAGTTCCCTGTCCTTTTACTCAGTTTCAATGACATGTTGGCCATTTGGACTGTGATTCTCTCTTCCAACAATGGTCCAAAGTGACTAGCACTTATCCCAGTACTCCCTACTACTGTTCTAGTGGTAGTAGTAAAACAGTCAATAGCTTGAGTTTGATTGAAAACTCTGTCAATGAATGAATCATCATTTGAGCTCGTACACGAGTCCACTCTTCCGTTTTGTATGGAGATGTATAGGAGTTGATTCGAATCCGAATCCGAACCGAATGGACCGTATTTTTCTTTTGTGTACTGCCAAGTTTTAGATATTGACTTTAAAGACGCGAGCGGGTAGAGTTCAAACGTTGGCGAATACATTGCCACGTGTTCATCCTTGTAAACTAGTGTTAGATTGATGATGTTTCTGTTTCTGCCATTCAGTTGTTGCTTCTCCCACTTTCCTGGTGGATTCTTGGCTGGAAGATTTCTGGTTGGGATGCTTACTGTGTTAACAATTAAAAAAATACAGAGATGTAAAGACTATCATTATGCTTTTTTGATATAGTAAACATATCGCCTGTGAGGAACCAAAATGACTTATATCTAGTTTTAGCTAGAATCAAAATGTGCTATGTCAAAAAACACAAAATAATACTTATATGGATGCGTACAATGTAAAGTATTAGTTTTTGGAAGGAGCAAAATGTTCTATTTACATCACATGTGTTTTTAAAAGTGTTCAACGCTCTATTTACATGATTTTAAAAAGTGCTCAATGTTTCAGTTTACATGTTTTTGGAAAGTGCAAATTGTTCTAATTCCGTGTTATCGAAAAGGTGCAAAATGTTCTAATTCCATGTTATTGAAAAGGTGCAAAATGTTCTAATTTCATGTTATTGAAAAGGTGGAAAATGTTCTAATTCCATGTTATTGAAAAGGTGGAAAATGTTCTAATTCCATGTTATTGAAAAGGTGCAAAATGTTCTAATTCCATGTTATTGAAAAGGTGCAAAATGTTCTAGTTCCATATTTTTGAAAAGGTGCAAAATGTTGTATTTACATATTTTTGAAAAGTGCTAAATGTTCTATATAAATGCTCTCAAGACATATTTGATTATTTTTATAGATAGTGGATATTGTTTTTAGCTAAAACTGGATATGGGTCATTTTGGTTCTTCACAGACGATATGCTTTTTTGGTATAGTTAACATGTATTATATATAATATGATGAAACAAATCAGTATGCTCAATTATTATCACCTGAATAATTGAACGGATGTTTTTTCCTTGCTTCAGCCAGATCGTCTTGAAAGTCAGTATCTGAATCCGTCTTCTGTTTAAATGCTTCCATCGCCCATGACACAACATCTGAACCCATAGCCTCACACCAGCAATGAATATATTCGCCCCAGTTCATATATGATCTTTTCCAAGGCCCTCCCTCTATAGTATAATACTTGTTCATGATGGAACTCCCTCCAAATCGTTTGTAGAGAGGAAGGAACCAGTCTCTGAAGTAGTAGATATCCGTCTCTGCCTCTTTGAGCATCCTCCCTTCCCACCGAGCCAAGTCAGGGTCATGATCCCCTCGTAAATGACGGTAGAGGTCATACACTACGATGTCATTTGACTTACCGTTCGCTATCTCAAGATCCTTATCATTGTACCTTCCTTTTGCCCCCGATCTGATAATTCCCCCCAAGGACTTGAGCATCTCTTCAAAATAATGAGCAGAATAATTGGTTCCCCATGCATGTGTGGAGTTACTCCCACAGTCAATGAGATTTCGAGGTCTAAAATATTCTGTTATAAACGCTCCTTCCCTGCACCCGGCGTGCTTCTTAGCGTGAAGGACGAAGTAGAGGTGCGGGTCAGGTCCGAATTCCCCATAGGTCTCTTTCACATATCTCCAAGCTTCCGAGAGCAGACTTAATGGCCATGTAACGGACCGGTTCATTTCAGAATCAAAATAAACAGCAAGGTGTTCATCACTGTGAACAAGATCTAGATTTCCACTGTGAGAGGGGCTTCCCCATGAGTCCGCTAGTATTCTGGGAAGCACAATCGACTGTGGTGCTGGAAACAACCAAAAATGACAGCTAATTATACAAACTTTGACAAAACCAATCTCTTACAATTTTTCAGGTTCTGAAGCTTATTATTTAGTAGAGTTGACAATGCAATTATTATAACTGCTTATGTGGTCGGTTAATTTATAAGACATTTTACACGTTAGCTCAGGGGTCATATCGTCTATGAAGAACCAAAATGACCCATATTCAAATTTAGCTAGAATCAAAATGAGCTATGTCATAAAAACAAAATGATAAACATGCGTAATATGTTAGTTAGGATTTTTTGAAAAACGTAGCATGTTCTATTTTCATGTTTTTAAAAAGGTGCAAAATGTTTTAATTTATGTTTTTGAAAAGGTGCAAAAAGTTCTAATTGCATGTTATTGAAAAGGTGCAAAATGTTCTAATCGCCTGGCATTGAAAAGGTGCAAAATTTTTTAACTCCATGTGTTTGAAAAGTGTCAAATGTTGTATTTACATATTTTTGAAAAGTGGAAACTGCATGTTCTATTTAAATGCTCTCAAGACAAATTTGAATATTTTAGTAGATAGTTGAAATTGGTTTTAGCTAAAAATGGATATGGGTCATTTTGGTTCTTCACAGACGATATGAAACAGGCAATATATAATGTTGTGGTTCATGCGATGCTGTAAGGATATAGTATGCTAGTTGCATCAGTATAAATTACATTAAAACTTGAATTTACCTACACGTTTTATTGTAATTTTCTTTATAAGGAAATTGCTTTATAATTTATTATTTTCACAGTTGCCTATTTATGTAATGCAATGAACGTTATAAGTAGCACTGGCTTTTACTGTTGATTGTGTTTCAAAAAATTGGTAGAAAAAATAAAAATGACATAACTATTTAAAGGTTATGGTCCTATGGTGCGTAATTTATTACTAATAGCTTACAAGGAAAATTAAAGTGTATAAAATAATTAAATTCCTAATAATTATATTGACGACTTTGTAACACAAAAAACAGAAGAGTTGTATGGACCAATGGTCAAATCAACTTCATGAATAAATTATTATTATTATTATTATTATTATTATTATTATTAATTCATAATACATAATTTGACTGCATAGAGCTTATTTTTTTTGCTATAGATTGGTGCGCTACCAACTTTTATAAGTACTGATACAGTGCACAAACAGGGCCGGACGAAGGAATTGCTTTTAGGCAGGAATTTGTTTCTAATAACAAAATCCACTAATTTTGATTTTATTAAAGGTTTTCTTTGATAAACAAAAATGTTGTATTTACATGTTTTAGAAAAGTTCGAAATGCTCAACATTCACTTGATTCTGAAAAGTGCAAAATATTCTATTTAAAAATTTTTGAGAAGTGAAAAATGATTCATTTACATGGTTTTTAAAATATTTTATTTTCATGTTTTTGAAATGTGCAAAAAATTTTGATTGCATGTTTTTGAAATGTCAAAATATTCCATTTACATGTTTTTTTATCTGACCCTGCGTACGAACATAGCTGATTATTAATGCATATGGTATTATGTACACCAATTAGAAAAAAAAAGATGAAATTCGGCACTTACCCCTTTGTGCAACAGTTATCGCTATTACTGTTATGCCAGTAATAATAAAAACCAGCAAAATGTTTGAGTACATTTTTCAGATATCAAGTCGAAAATTGTGAAAATTATTTAATAATTAAAGCCATTCTCCCACACCTCCACAGTTCTTTTTGTGTTTCTACTATATCTTAAGAAGGCACAAGTTTTTTTTAATTGTTTCTGTTGTTTTGAAATTCGCGAATTAATTGTTAACTAGAAATTATGTTATGTACACACAGTGATCAGTAGAGAATTTGAACGGATAAAATAAAAAATCAGCAATTAATTAATTAATTAATTTTGTAGTACCTTTTCCTATCAAAAAACGAAGGGAAACTTAAATGGTGTAAACTAACTGCTTAATATCCAGGGAGAAACTAAAAATTAATTTCACAATCCACTTACAGTTAAACAAAAGTTAACCAAAAAGAGCGATTGCATCATTGTCAGCTTTAAAATAAAACCATTAGTGTAAATTGAATTAAACTGAAATTTCTTGCACGCACTCATATTTCCTTGCAAATTAAAGGGACTATATACCAATGTAAAGGTTAAATAGCAAGGATAAATATTTACCGGAAATGTGACTGGAACTAGAAAGAAACCCATATTTAACTATTTTAAAAGTCTAGTTCACATATCGTCTATGAAGAACCAAAATGACCTATTTCCAATTTAAGCTCGAATTAAAATGAACTATGTCAAAAAATACAGTAAATGAGATACATGCGTACAATGCTAATCAAGTGTTTCAAAAATGAGCAAGTTGTTCTAGTTACATGCACGTTTTTAAAAAGGCAACAATGTCCTATTCACATATTTTTGAAAAGGTGCAAAATGTCCTATTTACATGCTTTCATGAAAATGTTTTTTTTTAATTCTATCTCTAGATAGTGCATTTTGTTTTTGACTAAAAATGGATATATATGGGTCATGTTGGTTCTTCACAGACGCTATATAGCATCCTCTAATCGTCAGTCAGGGGTGTTTCTTTTTGTGGCTTTTGTGTATTAAAAGATTCGCAAAATAGGTTTGATTTTGACGCTTTTGCTTGAACCACAATTTCCTCCCGTGTGCAGTTTTTGAAATAACTACTGTTTATCTACGTAATGTAATGGAATTTAATTCAAACCGCCTCTTCATTCAAGAAAAGCATATTACATAATATATACGTTCATATTTTAGAGAATAAGTTGAAAATTCGTCACTAATATGCACTGGCTCGGGTTATTTTTGTGTTTGGTGTCATTATTTCTATTGAAAAAATGTCAATTAAAATGTCGCTCTTTACACTACTTATAATGAGAAATTTTATCTGGGGGTATAGCTCAGTGGTAGAGCATTCGACTGCAGATCGAGAGGTCCCCGGTTCAAACCCGGGTGCCCCCTTACTATTTTTGCATGTCTTTGTTATTAGTAATTTACAAAATCTAATATAGAAAATAAAATATATCAATTTGAATCTCCTGCTTGTAAGTACAGTCCACAGCTGTTTTTGTTTTTGCTTTCTTGACTTAAACATATGATTTAATTTTTGGCATGAATTTTAATTAAAGAAAATATTTAAAAAATAAAAAACAAAAATTCGTTACATGCCTTATTCAATTATTTCTGCTAAAATAATTCGCATGTAATATTGAATATAAAATGTTTATAAGAGTGCTAAAAAATTCAGAGCAGTTAAACAAGTAACAGCTGGTTCAAATTACCCCCATCATTTGCATGTAAGGAAATCGCAATATAATTAAATAAGCACTTGACCAGTTTTGACGGAGAATGATGTATACTTTGATTACAACGGAAACTGACAGGTTGACGGGTGATGAGTGTTAAGTTAATCACAATAAATAATTTATGTAACTTACCTATATGTCATAAGTACTTGAGAGTCAACTTTGGGAATTATATAAAAAGTGATCAGTAAGCTACTTAAGTACATACAGCAATCCAATTTAAAATTGAGGTTTGTCATAAATAGGAAAAACATAGTGTACCTACTTACTTAAGTAGGCACAGCAAACGACAAAAATTATTTTTTAGAGTCTACTTTAAAACTTCGCAGACCTGCAGTGGAGAAAGCAGAATTTGTTACTCTAGTGCATTAAAGGGGATAAAAAAGTTAGACTGTAATTAAGTTCAAGAATAACACTGAGTAATTTAGTTGCCTAACATGCATTTGCTTCCTTTCAAGAAACTAACGGTTTCTATCCTATTCCTCACCACATGTATTTTCTCCAGTAGTAATTGTCAGAGTGAAGGTGGGAATTATTTTGTGAGTCCGGACGCTAAGCTTTAGGCAGTATGGAACTCTCACTTTCAGGAATTCCAAAAGGACCACTGCAACACTACAAGACAACTTATCGTTAGTACAAGTTTAATCATTAGCGTCACTCCTCTCTCTCTCTCTCTCTCGCCCTCTCCTCCTCATGCCCTTCTCTCCATCCCCATTCTACATTCTACACTATGTGCTGGTGCTGTGTGTGGAGAATATTAAAATTAATTTAGACAAAATTAAAACGACCTTTTGTACTATCACACTCGGTCGAGGCGGAGGTGGAGGACTGCTGCATGGAAGTGAGTCCTCCTCTCCGCTCCCTTTGTATAAAACTGTAATTAGTAAATTACTAGCATAAGTGTAATTAATTAATTATAGTCCAATACTTTAGATCAATTGCTTGCCAAAGTCGGAGAGGAAACCTCAGAGCTATTAGATTATTGGGAGACGAGGACGACGACTGTCTATGGGCCCTGGGACTGGAGGAGTTCCGAGGGACTCGAGATACCTACGCACCCATATTTTATTATGGTATTAGTACGTGAGAGCCAACATGAGTAACTTATTTTATTACAGTACTAACACATAATCCAGTAAACTTTGATATTTCGTACAATCCTTTCTACAACCACTACATTTCCATTCTACAACTCCTCCACTGCTCACTGCACTCCTACTACTACTACTCCTCCGACTACCCCACCACTCCGACGACGTCAACGACTCCGATTTCCACTACTTACTACTACTACACTCAAGTGAAACTAATACTACTACTACTACTGCTACCCGGGACCAGGACCAGGTCCGGGTACAACACCAGTACCAGTACCAGTTCCAGGGCGAGTAGCCATATGCAGAAACGCGCTCTCTCCTCGAAACTTTACAAAAATATAATTAAAAAAATGCAGTACAAACAAACGAGAGCTAAGTAAAAATAAAACAGTGCTGAAACTGAGCGAGAACTCCAGATTTGTTTCGCAATAATCTTCCTGCCACATAGTGGCTCTTAAGTTATGTTCTTGCAGGGGGGTAAAAAATAATTTCAGATTTTTCAAAAACGTTAAGTTAGATATTTTACATGCGTAATTAAAACAATTTGTTGGGTAGCTATCATGTACAAGCAAAGTTAGTGAAGGTATTTAGGTAGTAATTATGTGTTTCAAGAACCTAGAAATTGCAAAAGGGAAGTTGTGAGCTTCGGTTTAGCGCGTGACTGCCATCTACAGCGGAGAGATCTTGGCTTTTGTTGTAACTGCCAGAGAAAGGGAAGAAAATTTGAACGGGTTTCCCATAGATCTGGAAGGGAGCGTGCAGTAAGCTGATAAAAGCAAATAAACCAGGGTTTATTTTATTTATATTTTAATAAAAGCTGAAGGTTGCTAGTTGTACTTTACTGACGCGCTATATTATTAATTATTACAAAAAGAAATATTTGAAGAGTTGTATGGCAAAACGGGTCAAGTCCACAAAATTTTGATGTTTAAGTATTTCCTTAAAAATTGCGGCTCAAGATTTTAGCCACTAACTGCCTCAGAGAATTGATATTTTCAATTGCCAAACAACTCTTCACTTAAAGCATACGTTTTGTTGATTACAACGGATTGTAAGCATTTTTGAAAAAAAAATGAAATTTAAACGTAAAAGGGCTACATATAAAGTGTAGAATGATGACTGAGGAGTTTCCACCTGGCATTGGCATTGTGGGTTTCACATAATAAAAATAATTTTGTAGTTTTCAAAAAGTAAATTATTTTAAGACTTGTCGTGTATTCATTTCAAGCCGTTTTTTCTCTCTTAAAAATATATATGCTGCTACTACTTTACTGTGTCCCTATTGCAAGCGTAATTGTAGCGCCAGTTGTAAATAAATATTACTTACTCTCCAGGTCTCTGGAGAATTCCGCAAACAACCTGCGTACAAAGATCACTTCGGTAAAATAGAAACTCGAAAGCCTACGCATTTTATTTCGTTTACATAATTTCGTTATATGACTATCCGTCGCAACTTAAGCGGAATGAATGAGACGCTCAGTATGCACTAAAACATTACATTTCGTCGGGAATGAATGAGAATAAATGATCAAAACGGCCCATTTCATATGTAAGCATGTAAGCTAGAATTGAAATAAGATATGTCAAACAAAACACTAAATGCGATAAACTCGTAATTTTTTCAAAGTGCAAAATATTCTATGTAAGGGTTTTGAGCAATGCAAAATAATCTATTTACCTGTTTAACGAAAAGTATAAAAAGTTTTTTGTACAATTTTTTGAACAATTCGGAATAATCTAGTTACCTGTTTTAGAAAAATGTTTTAAATGTTTTATATACAATTTTTTGAATAACGCAGATTATCCTATTTACCTGTTTTACAAAAAATGCAGAATATTCCATGTGCAAGTTTTCGACGGACACAAATTATCCAATTTACCTGCTTTAAGAAAAGGCCAAAATATTCTATGCACAAGTTTTGGATAACGCAGATTATTGAATTTATCTGTTTTAGAAAATTTGCAAAATGTATTATGTACAAGTTTTTGAGCAATGCAAAATAATCTATTTAAACCTGTGTAACAAAAAGTGCAAAATGTTTTTTGTACAACTTTTTGAGCAACGTAAAATAATCTACTTGTTTAACAAAAAGTGCAAAATATCCTATGTTCATGTTTTTCAACAATGCAGAAAAAATCTACCCACCAGTTTTAGAACATTTGAAAAGTATTCCACTTGTTTTGAATTGAAAAGTAAATTATTCAATTTGCGCATTACTAAAGCGTGCAAAATGAGTTATTTGAAAAGTGTCAAATTTTCTACATACCTAAATTTGCTTTGAGGATCATGATATTTTATTTGTTTGTAGATAAGCGCGTTTTACTTTTATCTAAAAATGGATGTGGCTCATTTTGTATCTTCACTGGCAACATGTGTTAAGTTTATTCACCTAGGTACATGTATATAGATATGCCAAAATTCAAAAGCCAAACATTGTTCCATATGCAACTGATGATAAGCATCTAGACATGTCATAAATTGCATAATATGAGACACGGAAAACTTTGTATTCAACTCACATTCAGCTCTCGTATAATAAATTCAATAAATTTAATGCCAGCAAAACGAAAAAAAAAGTGCCAAGTTAAAATATTTAAATATATGTAATAAAGTTAGGAGTGATATAAATAGAAATGACAGCTGATTCTGTCGTTGTCTGGGTGCTGTCTTTTTTTTTTGAGCTGTACGTTTTGCTCACTTGACTTTGCAACATGCTTTTAAAATTCCGTTTCTGCAGCATCCATCATTATTATAGTTAAATATTGGGATTATATCTTCCTGTTTCGCCGTCTTTAACTTGTGATATTCGCTGCTTCATCCGCCGTCCAAGTTGGCGACATAATACACACAGACAGAAAGGAAGACGGAGGAGCGAGTTGAAGGGAAATGAAAATGCTGCCGGGCCCGTTACCGGTTTCTGTTCCTGCATCCGATCCGTACTTTTCAGATTCAATTTCGAATTCAATTTCTTTGAAAAAATCCGATCCATCTTTTTATTTTTATGTTCAAGTTTATCTGTGTCATTCAGTCATGGATGGGGGAAGGGATACAGGAGCTGAAAGTTTGGAAACATAACATATTATGGGCCGTGCACAAATTATGTTAGAAAATACCTAGATTTTAAAGCTGTATTAAAAATTACCTCGATATCAATATATGGCTGGTGAAGGATCAAATCTGTTTCCTTCCATTTTTCGCTGAAAGCAAATCCGCTTCCTTCCACTTTTGATTTAAATGTGCGGTTTAGCTGACCAATTCATAGTCACATGTTTATGAAAAGTGCAAATTGCTTTAATTGCTTATTTAAAAACGCAAAATGTTCTTACTACATGATTTTAAAACACGCATTGCTTTTTTATGATTTTAAGCATGGCCAAATGCACTAAATACATGATATTAGTTGCAAATTGCTCTAACTCTGTCATTTAAAAAATGTTGTAACTGCATGGTTTTAGGTTGCAAACGAATCTTACTACATGATTATAACATAAGTTCAAAATGTTGTAACTACACGGTTTTAAGTTGCAAGCTTATCTAACATACATGATTTTGAAAAGTGTAAAATGTTCTATTTAGATGATTTTGAATATTATAGGTAGTTTGAGCTTTTTGCACTTCTAAGATGTTGTATTTAGAACATTGTGCAGTTTGTTATATTTTGCAATTAGAACGGTTTAATGTTTTCCAAACATTTAATTAAAACATTTTGGAATTTTCTAAATCATGTAGTTAGATTCGTTTCTATCCTAAAACCATACAGTTAGAACATTTAGCGTGTTTTAAAATCATAGAGTTAGAGGAAGTTGCGACTACAATCATGTGTTTAGTGCATTTTGTCATTTTAAAATCATGGATTCAGAGCGATTGGCGTTTTAAAATCATGTAGTTACAACCTTTCGCAGTTTTTAAAATCATATACCTAGAACGTTTTGCGTTTTAAAATATGCAATTAGAGCAATTTGCAGTTTTCATAACCATGTTACTATGAATTGGCTAGCTAAAACTCTTATTTAAATCAAAAGTGGAAGGAAACGGATTTGCTTTTAGCTAAAAGTGGAAGGAAACGGATTTGATCCTTCGCCCGCGATATAGTAGGGTCGGAAATTCAATCGTAACCATATAAGGTAATTTATACATGCCCCTTTAAATCTACTATTAAAAGTGTAAAGTATAAATTGCACCATTTGACTTAATACGAACGTGAAGTTAAGTCAACTTAAGCAAAATCCCGTAGCTTAAATTTTTTAATGGGGAAATGAGAAAGTGTCAAAGTAGAAGGAAAAGGGAAAGTTGAGCGTAATAAAGATGTATTGACGGCAAGATGCGTTGGACAAAACCCTGAACAGTGAACAGATGAGATTATGGGCAACGGCATCCATTCTCACATTAAAAGGTCTTCGTCTTCAGCAGTCTGCGTCTATAGTCTGCAACAAAAGTTGAAAGCCGACAAGAAGGAAGATTTTTGTATAGTTTCTACTACTACTACCACTAAAAGTAATACCAATACCTTTCCTGCTGCCGTTGAAAAAAAATGTTCAAAGTGTAATCTACACGCTCTGAACGTAATTTATAAATGGCCCATAGAACTCTGAGAAGAAAGTACCTACTTGAAATTGTAGTCGCGCAGGAATCCGCAGCCTGTGCTGTAGATAGAAGGAGTCGGAGTTAACGGACATATCGCGGGGAAAGTCAAGACGACAAGAGTGATAGGCTGAAGACGTAGGATTTAGGACAGCGAGACAAGTAAAGTAGAACTACGAGATTCACAGGATAACTGTGGGAAATTGCTTCACTTAGCATCACTACAACTCCAATAGCTACGGAGTTATAGCGTAAGTTCCTTATTCTGACTTGTGATTTCATTAATCTACTATCCTTTTACTTTCTCTCTAACATTTCTTCTGTACGTACTTTGACTTTGTAAAACATTCTCCATTAGAAACCATGAACATTTTGGCGAAAACATCTTGAAATCATTCTAACGATTTCGATTAGTTAGTTTTAAGATAATCTTTGTGACTTAAAACACCGGATATTTTAAATAATTCCGCTGGTTTTTCATTTTCTAGAAATTTCTTGTAAAACTGCTGTAGTAGTACAATATTGTAAATGACTGTTTAAGCGTCGGGGCTCAAATAGAAGCCGGGCAGTCAGTTCTAAATATTAAAATGCTTCTGAAGTTCAAATGAGCGCAGGGTCTCAGTTATTATGGGATTTTATTTAAGTCAAAAGTGTAAATTATACCGTAGGCAATACCAAGGAAGCATTATTTTCGGGAATGTTTATTGCTTTCAAAAACACTATATTCGTGTTTTGCACTTTGGAAAAATCTTAAGCATTTAGTTTAACACATTAAAAAAATCGTTCTGTTTTAAAGTCATTACTTTGGCATTTAGCACATTCAAAAACGTCTCAATTCCGTGTTTTTAACTTTTTAAAAAACTTTAAAAAAACAAGATTTTGCTCTCCAAAAAACTTTTAGTGGCATAACAAAACACAAAATTTGTAGGAATACAAGAGTTTGTCTACATTCACGCCCCGCGTACATTTAAATTTTAAAAAATTGTTAGTGAATTTTTAAGTAAACGGCAAAAATTATTTGTTACATAAGTAATCACAGGGGTTGCAAGCATATGTTATTCCTTATCACCGTTAGACAAAAATGATAACTGAGCGCCATGCGATCCCTGAAAGTGACTTTCAATTTGGAACGCCTACCCCCCGCGCACTATTGGTAACCATAGCATTAGAGATGCATTATCTAATTGAAAGGAATTCATAGATTAGGTAGCTGAATCTCCGTATTAGAATACGTATGTATCTACATTACTTGTGATGAGCCTTTAGATGGCATACGTTTACAACATATTCAAATGCTTGTATCTTCTAAACCTACATTGGGCTTTAGCTGAAACTTGGTGTAATTATAGAGTAATATGTCTAGTTTTTATTTATGTAATAATAATAATGATTTTGGCAGGAAATTATATGCAAATAACAAATAGAAGTATGTTATATACCTTGGTACTACATGTACGAGGTCTAGCGCCCTGAGTGGTGGTGAGTAAAACGTGAATCTGTGCCGGGTGTGAATTCGGCAGCTAAAAGCGGTAAGAAGTAGAGTACGAGTAGAAGGCATAGAAGCCGGACCTAACCATTTTTTGTTCCTGTGTGAATGTGTGAGTTGTGTAAATAAAATCTTAACTTTATAACTTTTAACAAGTCTTTAAATTCTCACCTATCTGCATCATCCCGAATAAGGGGTTTACCATCGAATCAACATCTGGCGACCGTGACAGGACAGTTAGTGAAAAAATTTAAGTTTTGTGTGAAAAGTTAAGTGGAGTTTTGCAAAACACAGAACAGTACCAGGCAGAAGTTTTGTGAAACAAAAAACAGTCAGCGTGTTTCCACCACATACTACCCAGAGATACATACCATATAATAAAATATCGTTTATGAAAATAATCAACTACACACACACACTCAAAATGGATAAAGAAAAATTAAAGAAATCTCGTACTCCCATTCGTGCTTCCGTTACCAAACTATTTAAGGAAATTAAAGATGAGCTAAGTTTGAAAACTCCAGATAAGTTAACCATTCGGTTGAAACTTGCCACAATGGAAGCAAAAATAAAAAAGATGACTGAAATCGATCAACAAATTTTAAGTGCGATTTTAGAAGATAAAACTGCCACGGAAGATGACTATCTGAATGAATCAAAAGGCATCGATGAATATGAAGAGAAGCTGATTGAGTGTCGTCTTTTGATTCAAGATGTCATCGAAAAAGAAAATTCCAACTTCCGAAGCTAGAACTAGTTAAGTTTGGTGGTGAACTGAAGGAGTGGTTGGGCTTTTGGTCTGTCTTTAAAAAGATAGACGAAGACAACGACATAGATGATGGAGATAAATTCCAATATTTACTCCAAGCCATGAAAGTGGGAACAAAAGCTCGAGAAATTGTAGAAGGTTACCCAGCAACGTCTGAAAATTATCCAAAAGCCATTGAAACATTAAAGAAGCGTTTTGGACGAGACGATCTCTTGGTCGAAGTATACGTGAGAGAACTGCTACGGTTAGTTTTGTGTAATGTTCATGATTCGAAGAATAAAAGTTTGAGTTCTCTATTCGATCAACTCGAAAGCCACATCAGAGCGTTAGACACACTGGGAGTAACCGACGATAAATGTGCTTCCATGCTTTTCCCACTTGTTGAGTCGTGCCTTCCCGAGGACGTCTTAAGAGCATGGCAAAGAAGCCCAGTTCCACCCTCCTCTACAAATGGCAGCTCTACCACTAGTCCAAGCAAGCTGACCACGCTCATGAATTTCCTCCGCATTGAAGTGGAGGGAGAGGAGCGAATACGACTAGCTCAAACAGGGTTTGGAATAGACTCGTCCCTTTCAGCCAAGCCAAATAAGAAGAGGGAAATTCAAGGAAATATTCCAACGAGTGCTGCACTGTTCACTAGCCAAGGGCAGTCCCAACAATCTTCCAATTCACAGAAACCCAAAGTATTAAAGTGTATCTTCTGTGATAAAGCACATGCCAGCACAGAGTGTCACACAGCTCATAAGTGGACGATAGAGGACAAGAAGTCATGTGTGATGAAGAAAAGAGGGTGTCTCTCCTGTTTAAAAATTGGACACAAAGCAGCGGACTGTAAGTCCTATTCAAAGTGTTTAGTGTGTTCCCAAAAACATGCAACTATTATGTGCCCGATAACAATAACAGTAATAATAAAAGTGATAAACAGGAAAATCAAAAGGAAGCCTCAACTAAATCCCATGCTATGACGTCAGTCAGCTGCTCCCCCGGAGTAGCTTTACAAACCCTTACCGTCAAAATTCAGAATGGGGGAAAAGAGAAGTTAGTTAGAGCAATAATTGACACTGCTTCACAGCGCTCTTACATATTAGAGAGGACTGCATCTGAAATTTCATTGGTGCCTACTGGGCAAGGAAAAATTATACACGTTGTGTTTGGAGGTTTCCAGTCAAAGCCTATACCTCACTGAAGGTACGAAATTCAATTAATGAACATTTCTAATGATTATATTTGTTCTGTTGAGATGCTGGACCAGTCCAAAATTTGCCAAGTAATTCGGTGTATTCCATTAGGGACATGGATAGAAGAGCTAAACCAAAAGGGCGTCAAATTGACAGATAACAGAGCCCAAAGTTCTGAGATAGAAATCCTACTAGGAGCAGACATAGCTGGAAAACTACTGACAGGAAAAGTGAAGCAGTTACAAACGGGATTAACTGCTATCGAAACCAAATTAGGATGGACTTTACTTGGGAAAATTCTTGAAGGAATCAGCTCAACACACAGCAGCCTTTTAGTGACATCCCTATTGTCGTATGAAGCTACATTAGCTGATCTGTGGAAACTTGAGTCTATAGGCATACATGACTCAGGTGAATCCAAATCAAGAGCAGTCCTAGAAGAGGCAGCCAAAGACCACTTTTTAAAGACGGTCAAAGTCAACAATGAAGGGCGCTACGAAGTGATCCTTCCATGGATTGAAGGTCATCCGAATCTTCCTAACAATTATTTTGCAGCAGAGAGAAGACTGGATTCATGCACAAGGAAGTTAGTGTCCACGGGGAAGACGCCTGATTACCAAAATGTATTCGACGAGTGGTTAGAAGAAGGAGTGATCGAGAAAGTGTCAAAAGACGAAGTAAGAAAAAATAGTCATTTTCTTCCTCATCGGGCGGTCATCAAAGAGACCAGCAGCAATACAAAAGTGCGCCCAGTATTTGACGCTTCAGCCAAAGAAAAAAGTTTTCCCTCTCTCAATGATTGCCTTGAAAAAGGACCTAATCTCATCGAGTTGATTCCATCTACAATTATGCGGTTTTGGCTCAGACGAATTGGTGTTATAGCCGAAATCAAAAAGGCGTTCCTCCAAATTGCAGTGAGTAAAAGAGACTGTGATTTTTTACTTTTCTTATGGTGGGAGGACCTCAGTAAAAAGAAGATTGTGACTTACCGTCACCGTCGTGTTGTGTTTGAAGCCACCAGTAGTCCATTTTTACTCGCCGCAGTTTTGGACTACCATCTAAAGAGAGCACCAGACCATCTACAACAAACTTCCCTCCAACTTCTGGAATCATTCTACGTAGACAACTGCGTTACAAGTGTAGAAAACGAATTGCAGTTAGTTCGTTTTATTTTGGAGTCCACAGAAGTCATGGCCTAGGGAATGTTTGATCTCCGAGGGTGGGAGTATACCTGGCTCAGAGAGGCCAAAGAAGAAGAAAATGAAGAAACTCCATTGCTCGGAATGCTATGGAACAAGAAGCATGATCTCTTATACTGTGACCTTCGTGAGATGGGTACCTTACTACAGGGACCTGTAACAAAGCGGAAAATTTTATCCGTCGCTCATATTATTTTTGATCCTGTGGGTTTCACTTGTCCGGTGTCGCTTTTTCCTGAAACCCTTTTACAGGAAACCTGGAAATTGAAACTTGGATGGGATGCTGAGCTTCCTTCTGAAATTGCTGAAAAATTTATTTGGCGGTCCCGTGATCTCAAGCAATTAGAAGAAATAAAAATTCCTCGCTGGCTGGGAGGCTCAGATCCTGTAAAAGAAAAGTGGTGCATCCACACCTTCACAGACGCAAGCAAAGTTTCCTATGCAGCTTGTGTTTACCTGCGCATCGAAAAGGAAGAAAGAGTAGAAGTGCAGCTGATCACTGCCAAGTCAAGAGTGGCTCCACTGGACAAACTGACCATATTGAGGCTGGAGCTGATGTCCTGCCTTATTGGAAGCCGGCTAACAGAGTCGGTCATCAAAGCTTTAAAGCTGGAAGAAGTCCCTACATATTATTGGAATGACTGCTCCACTGCCCTGTACTGGATACAAAAAGATGAGTCGTGGGCGTCATTTGTAGGTAACCGAGTGAAAGAAATTCGGTCTCTAACCCGTACTAGTGACTGGAGACATGTTCCGGGTCTGTCAAATCCCGCTGATTTACCTTCAAGAGGATGTCAGGTGTCCCAGTTAATTAAATCGCGATGGTGAGAGGGACCGCAGTGGCTAAAATATCCTGCATCTGAGTGGCCCAAGTCTGAAGTTCAGTGGAATGAGGAGGAAGTCAACAGCGAAAAGAAAAAGACGGTGACTTCCATGCTTAACGGGAATAAAAACTCAAATATTTACAGTCGTAAGTTTTCACAATATCAAAGCATAATTCGTGTGGTTGCCTGGATACTTCGCTTTCAAAATAATACTAGGAAGAAGGCGCAACGTATCACAGGCTCATTGACTGTCCATGAAACATGTGCAGCCGAAGAAAGATTGTTGTTTGTAAAGCAATCCGAAGTTTTTAGCTCAAAAACAGACAAACAACTCAAGTCACTCTCAGTTTTCCGGGACGAGCATGGATTGCTCAGAGTCAAAACCAGTATTGAGAGGAAAGAAGACACAAGAAACTTCAGATTCCCTATTGTGCTTCCTTCACGACATCCAACAGTGGACTTGCTAATACGAGAAGTGCATTTACAAAATAGCCATGCCGGAGTATCAACTCTTCGTTATTTACTTCGGGAAAATTACTGGATACTGAAAGCAAGGAATTCAGTCAAGTCATTTGTCTCATCATGCATCCGGTGTCAGCGGTACGAAGTTAAAAGTCTGGACTCGGTCCCTATTTCGTTGCCTTCTGATCGTGTTTGGGATGCTGACATTTTTGAAGTAGTTGGTGTTGACTTGGCTGGACCATAATATTTGAATGAAAGAATAAAGGCGTGGGTGGTTCTATTTACGTGTGCAGTATACAGAGCTGTACACTTCGAGTAAGTTACCTCGATTTCGACAGAAGCGTTTCTGCAATCATTGCAAAGATTTATCCGGCGTCGAGGAAGACCATCCATAGTCTACAGTGACAATGGAACCAACTTCGTTGGAGCAAACAATCTCTTCAGTCAAATTGATTGGAAGATCATCGACTCCTTTTCCACTGCCCATAGGATCCAGTGGAAGTTTAACCCTCCGTCTGCTGCATAGTGGGGTGGGTGGTGGGAGCGAATTGTGAGAATGCTCAAAAACATTCTTAAACGTGTACTAGGCAAAGCATCAGTGGACTACGAAGGATTTGCAACAATATTGTGCGACGCCGAGTCCCTAGTGAACGCTCGTCCTTTGACCTACCTCAGTGAAGATATTCACGAATTGACACCACTAAGTCCGTCTGTGTTTCTGCATAAAAAAAGAGAAGTATGAGTCCCAGATATAGATATGGTGGACCGAAGCAGCATGCAGAAGAAGTACAGGCGTCAACAAGAGCTTATGGAGCATTTTCGAAGTCGATTTCGTACTGAATATCTCAATCAGCTCACCCAAAATGCTAGTTTTAAGACTATCGAGAAAATTGCAGCCGTTGGAGACGTTGTCCTTATTAGTAGAGACGATCAAAGAAGATTAGACTGGCCGCTGGGAAAAATAATCGAATTAATTCCTGGTAAAGATGGAAACATACGGGTGGTAAGAGTCAAGACTGCGAAAGGAGAATTACTTCGACCCATTTAACGAATATTTCTGTTGGAAGTGACCCAGCCCGATGACCCAGCATGTGATTGGACCGAAATTGAAGCTGATCAGAATGTGACGGAGCCGAGGAATGTAGCTGAGAAGGAGCAGAACGGTGTAGTTCATTCCCCATTAAAAAGTGTGTCCAATCCCAAGAAGCAACTTCTAAAGGTTCCCCAAACCCCTCCTAGTAAAGTGCTTCGAACAAGATGTGGCCGACAAGTCAAAGTTCCTGTCAAGTTTGAGTCTACTTTGATGTCATTTTGTGGAGACTAATATATGTATTTACATTAATATTTGTACTGTATTGTTTAATATAGTTTCTTAAAATATAGTAGTTGTCTGGAATTCTTGCATCACAAGAATCATAGCTATAAGTAGTCGATATATTGTGTAATTAGGTTTCTGTGGATTATTTTTTGCAGTTATCGAATAATCCAGGTGGGAGAATGAAAGGAATTCATAGATTAGGTAGCTGAATCTCCGTATTAGAATACGTATGTATCTACATTACTTGTGATGAGCCTTTAGATGGCATACGTTTACAACATATTCAAATGCTTGTATCTTCTAAACCTACATTGGGCTTTAGCTGAAACTTGGTGTAATTATAGAGTAATATGTCTAGTTTTTATTTATGTAATAATAATAATGATTTTGGCAGGAAATTATATGCAAATAACAAATAGAAGTATGTTATATACCTTGGTACTA
Organism: Dicyrtomina minuta; assembly: GCA_949802685.1. Taxonomy (NCBI): domain Eukaryota; kingdom Metazoa; phylum Arthropoda; class Collembola; order Symphypleona; family Dicyrtomidae; genus Dicyrtomina; species Dicyrtomina minuta. Next base: position 60,556,669 of record OX461808.1, on the reverse strand, counting down.
CATGTACGAGGTCTAGCGCCCTGAGTGGTGGTGAGTAAAACGTGAATCTGTGCCGGGTGTGAATTCGGCAGCTAAAAGCGGTAAGAAGTAGAGTACGAGTAGAAGGCATAGAAGCCGGACCTAACCATTTTTTGTTCCTGTGTGAATGTGTGAGTTGTGTAAATAAAATCTTAACTTTATAACTTTTAACAAGTCTTTAAATTCTCACCTATCTGCATCATCCCGAATAAGGGGTTTACCATCGAATCAACACTAATAACTACGTGCAACTCTAGACTCAAATTTTACCTTCACTATTTGGAAAACGGTTTTATACAATTCAGCATCACAATCGCAGAACTGCTGCTTGAAATTTAGCGAGTGGCGCCAGGCTTTAAGCTTGTGCAATCGTTATACGAGTACTGAAGTTTCCGCTGTTAGCATCAAACTAAATATATTATGATTAAAAACAACAATATTAACAATATTCTAATTAAAATATCTTAAAGGGATGAAGGCTCAAAATTTATACTAATGATAAAGTCAACTTAATTAGTCTTTGATTTGTTGCAAAATTTAATTCTGGTTATGAATAATTTTGCAACTTCCACGCCATTCAAGATATTTTTGGATGCTCACACAGCATCTCTACACGTACAGAAACAATTAAAACGTTGCGTTGTTAGAGACTGAAAATCAAGTCGAATTTTAAAACACTTTATTTGCTTCTGTCAGAAAATCTAACACTAATTTTATCATCTCAAAATAACCCTAAATATCGTGAACGATTTAAACTTCAAACCTTGACGCCGTTCAAAATATTAAATTGTAAATTGCTGTACGCTTTCGTAAGTTATCTCAGCTTCTTAGTACTGTTGGCATTAAAATAGAAAATATAACCAATTGAATAAAAACAAAATACAAATTACTCATTATTTTCAATTTCAATCCTACTTCACTGTATATGTTCATTCCTTTCCATGTGATTTTCTGATAGTGTCTTCGGCGCAGATATGAAATCTCACATGTACCATGTTGAATTTAGTACATTTACAACCAAATTCCCTGTTAACGACTATATACTGTAGTACGTAGGCTCTACAGAATCTTTAATATTTACTTATTACTTTCCCTCCACTTTCACACATTTTGATTTGTAGATTGGTAAAACTTGAGAAAATTGTGTTAAGCTCCCAATTTAAGTCCTTGAAACAAATATTAAGATTCCATTCAGTTTGTGAGCATTTTAGCTTTAAATCAGAGACGTGGAGTAGAATTTGACAATGTGGGTGAGGATTGTGACGTCGGTAGGTAGATTGGCGATATGCATATATATTGCATATACATATTTACTAATAGTTGAAATCCGAAACCAAAGCCGAAGGCTGAATTGCTACTCCTCCTCATTAGTCATTTCAATTTCTAGTAATTTCCTCTCTCTCTCTCTCGCTCTCTCTCCTCCAGTCAGGTTTTGAGAGTGTTTCCAAAATAGCGAGATTTTGTTTCTGCAATTTAAGACAGTACCTTTAAAAGGAAGTTAAAAGTAATGCAAACTGCAAACACGTATATGAAAAAGTTGATAGATCCGGAAAATAAACTAATTTGGGAGGAAAATTGTATTTTTCCATGGGTTAGCAGTATTATTACAGACACTCATTAAAGAATCGAGGATGGGCTCATAATTATTATTACAAAATATTTTAAAGGTAGTGAGAAGAAAGTATGAAACTATGTTAAACAATTTTTGCTATTATTAGATTTTGTAATTTATGAAAACATAAATATGCTTTTACGGTGTTAGTAAGCAGTAGCCAAGTAGTTGGTGGACGGATTTTTAATTAGAAGCGAATTTGAAGCTGAGCTATAATAATGTGGGTGTTGGGAAGAATTCCGCGAAATTTGCAATATTTAGAATTTGAAGGCTACCACGCTATTTCCTTATTTGATATTTTGCGAAGTTGGGAAGGGTGTAAAAATCGTAGGCGGGAGTTTTAAATTTTGACATAGCCACGCGTGCAGACGTAATTAGATTTAGATAATAATCAAGTCAAAAGAACTAGACAGAGACACTCTGTATAATTCAATTGGCTGGGTGAGATAGTTTTTTTTAAGCATACGCACCCACCCACACGCACACACAACTTCTTGAAACTTGAAGCAGAAATCAGAGACAAGAACGGCTGGCTCTATTTCCTAAGAATACGGGCTTTAAAAAAACTGTTTCTGTCTTTTGAAATTCTACTGGCTAAATCCTTTTATAGCTCAATTCCCTTTATGTGCCATGTATGGGAGATTAACTTGTAATGTTATAATAGTGTTCTCACTTCGACTTTAGCTCCAGCCTACACACAGTAGACAGATACATAACGTAGGTACACTACAACCCGAAAGTACCGGTTCGTGTAGTAATTTATGAAAATTAGATAGAAAGTGGTAAAGTACCTTCCCTAAATTCCATAGATTCCGGACAAAATTAAGTAGGATGCGGAGAGTAAAGAAAAGGAAGTCGTGAGTCGCGGGAGCCAATGCCAATGGATGGATTTGCGATGGTAATTAGACTATAATTTGAAATTTAGGAAAATATGCTTCATTACTCCTTTGAGGCTTTCACTACTTTCCTTTTACAAATTCCGAATCCCGTCACTTTTCACATGCACTTCCATCATCTTAACGCTCCGCCGGATTTTCTCTATGGGAAGGAAAGGAATACTTCTATTCATTTTATATCAATAAATATTGATCAGCCATCAGCCCTTGAGCCGCCGACCGCCATGTCCTTCCCGCTCCCGTCATTTCCAAAGTAAGACTCATCCTATCCAATGCACTTATAAGTTTCAGTAATTATCAATTATTATGCCAGCCATCTAATCGTAAGTATAAAGTTTCAAATTACTATTCCTATTGTTGGTGTAAAGGTAGTATTTATATTGACAGTTATAGCTTAACTTAATCCTTGCATAATATTCACTTATAAATTACTTTGAACTAATCAATGGTCTAGACAGTGTAAGCAAATTGAGCTACCGCAATTTATTGACGCTTTACAGAAATTAAATGGTGTAATATTCTGTCTAAATTTTAAAATTAAAATTATTTTGCATATTTTATTAATTTTTGAACGGGGTTGCTCAAACAAAGCATACAACCCTGCAAGCACATTCCCCCTTAAGGAATAGCAAATGTCACGTAAAATAGCCAGTCGGCGTCTAAATTAATCATAATTCTACAACTAGTACAATCTCAAATCTAATACAAAAAGTAATTTGGAAACTAGTAGAATTTTAAAAATTCGAATTAAAATTTCACTAATCAACCATTAAAAATTCAATCAATGCAAAGGCCATAATTCTACAAGTCGAGGTCAGCGGCCTTCAGAAAGTGTGCAGAAATTAAATGGGAATATGAGGATTACGATTACGATTACGATTATTAACAAACGTGATGGGCTATGGATGGATGATGAAATATAATACTTGACAGAATAATAAAATTTGAAATGTGAAATGGGAAATGTAATAAAAGGGAAAACAATATTTAAGGAAACTTCAGGTCCCGGAGGAGCTAGCGAGACGTGCATAGTGTAGATAAAGTAGGTGCCTTTATGTGTGATGTATTACGGTATGGACAAACTATGTATGTAGATGGATTGTTCTTTCTTTAGTTACAGTGAAATTCTACTGTCGGCGCGTCTATCTGCATGAAGTATGGAGTAGTGGGGCGATGGGAATTTATCATTCATCATTTATTAGCGTTATTAAACTGTCACATATCTCATCATGTGCACATCTAAATTCTGAATGGAAATGAGAATGTTTTTCATGAAATAGCCGGGTCCTATGGGCTTTCGCTTCGTTCGAATTGACATTGGCATTGAGTTTTACATTCCTTTTAGTCTCGCTCCTCTCAGTCGACGCTAAAACTTTAAACTTGAGATCCTATGCATATATATCAACTATTATAAATCAAAAAGTATGTACCATGTGTATAGTACACAAGTATGGCTAAGTTTTGAATGTTGACTGTTGAGTTTTGCGAGTAGTAAATTATTGATTTTGCACTCAACTATCCCCACAAATTCTACTTGATCCTTATGTCCTACAGAATGTTCTATTTCCCAACCCGCTGCTCCTGCACGAGTCGGAATGGAGACAAGGAATGAGAATCACCAAGCCCTAAGACCTGCTCCTGTCTTTGAGCCAGTTAACGAACAAACCATGTGACTTGGGATGGGTTTTTGGTTTTTGCAAATATATCGTCTGTGCAGAACCAAAATTACCCATATCCATGTGTAGCTAAAATCAATATCCACTATCTACAAATATATTGAAACATGTCTTAAAAGCATTTAAATAGAATATTTTGCACTTTTCAAAAACATGTAAAAATAAACATTTCACAATTTTTAAAAACATAAATAGAACTTTTAACAATTTTCAAAAACATGTAAGTATACTTATTTTACAATTTTAAAAAACACGTAAATATAAAATTTTACAATTTTCAAAAACATTTAAATATAAACATTTTACAATTTTCAAAACTATGTAAATAGAACATTTTACAATTTTCAAAAACATGTAAATTGAACATTTTACGTTTCTCAAAAACTCCTAATAAACATTTTACGCTTGTTTCTTATTTTGTTTTTATGACACAGCTCATTTTGATTCAAGCTGAAATTGAAAATGGGTCATTTGGGTTCTTCACAGACGATATGTAAAGTAATTTTCATAATAATGATATGAACTACTCTTAATTTTGTGTGCAGTTCATAATTAGGACTGTTTGAATTTTTACAGTTTTGCGCTGCTACAGCAATTTCAGGGGAGAATGGAGGTGTACGTTGGGCGGGAAATTTGACTAATTGCGCCAATTTTCAAAACAAGGAAAACCACCCTGGTAAATTTAATGGGTAATAACTCATTGCTACTGAATACTCAATTGACTTATAATTGCAGAGTTAACAAAAGCAGGGAATTTTACATATATGAAGTTTAGCATTACTTTTTGACGATAGTGATACCGGATTCAGGCAGTCGCGACGTTCGCTGGTGAGCTAAATGTTGGTGCAATGCAGTTTATGGCGCCTACGCTCCCGTCACCGTCACCGTTACTCTGGACACGGGTCCGGAACCGTTACCACAAACGTTCCAACTGCTACTCCTGTCGGTACAAATGGCTTAAATATCATATTTGGTGGCCCACACGGAATGTGGCATTGTTTAATGAGGGGGCGACGTGAGGACCAGTAAAAGTTTTATGGTCATGACGAGAGGAGGATGTTTCTTACAGTAACAACCAAGGCCACGGGTATTTATCTATGTACCTCTACATACTTGCATTCTTTACCTCGCTAGGTAGGTACCCTCATTCACTTGACTTTTCAGATGAGTTGAATACACTCTCACTCATGAGGAGATATCCATACCATAGGACAAGGGCTAACAATAAGGATACAAGTCTACGGTACAATAGCCAGAGATGAAAATGGAAATACGTGGAAAGGTTCAAAGGTATCATCATCAGTCGACAGGACATACAATAGACAACCACGAAATATACATAGTGGGTCTTCCCTTTGTCTCTGTGTAGTTGTTGAGCTTCAGTTTAGATTTGGCTATTTGATGTAAAAACTTGTCGGCATAATAACTCAACTCATCTCATCTCCTTTCACCCACTTTCTCCACTTTCCCCGCTTTCTCCACTTTCCCCGCTTCCTCCACTTTCTCTACTTTTTCCACTTTCTTCACTTTCTCCTGCCTAATACCCAGTCTTATTAAATTGCAGGATTTTCTAGCTGTACGATGTATGTATAACGAAAATGAAAGGTTATATAGCTTTATTGCATTAGTCGTTCGTACCTACTTATGCTTGTTTTCTTATGCCTCCAGCTGGCCCTGGTGCTATAGTACTATAGGACCACTAGACCCCGCCTATAGTTAGCCCTGCTACGTGCTTATTATTAGAGACCCCGGATTTAAATTCAAAGTAGTATGTTGAAAAATAGTAGCTGAATTTATAGCTAAACGAATTTGCGTAGATCCAAATTATGGAATGCACTCATGCATTTTTACTTTTACTTAACAAGATGATGGCCTAATTCTTTTTTTGCCCTTTTTTTGTACTTTCCGCGATTATTCTTCGCATATCCACGAGGGACTATGGGTTCTCACGTGTGGGTGGATACACATATATTTACGCTAAAGTACTAAGTACATAGATGGTTGAGAAGCTGGTGGTTTTGTAACAGCTTCGTTTCAAGTTTTGAATTTCGGATTCTGTCTTTAACTCTGTGGGTTTTTCTGTGGCTTTTGGGAATTGAAGCTTTCACAAAGAAAAAGAAACTATGTTATTATCTGTTAAAATATATTCATCATAGGATAGGACATAATGTAATAATAATGTGCTGTAGACTAAAGATGAATGCTTCTGTTTGGAAGATTATAGAAAAATTCATGGTGTATTTTTACTGCTGGTATTTAGGGTATTGCACTCACTTAAAGGTTCATAATTTATGAGACACTTCATAAATTTGGTTGCTCTATGTACAGAGTTTAATAGTATAAAGTTTGATATTATTAACTGTGTTAAAAGCTTGAAGATGCAAATACCTAAATACTTAAAATAGGAACTAATTTGGTAAGCGTTTTAAACAGCGGATCGTCACAAAGTAAACCAATACCAGTTGTAGGCACAATAAAAAATGCATAGCAACCATAAAATTGCAAAATATAGTTTTGATAATGGCAATATGGAACTTGGAACATCTGAATTAAAAACACAACTTTATAAGAAAGTTACAGAAGGTTTACTTACACCTTTGTCATGATCATCTGTAAGCAGGACTGAAAGATCTTTTTCTTCGCTCACGCTCTATGCAAAACTACAGAAAATGTCATTAGTATGCATGTGTGTGCTGTCTATAAATATTTTTTGATTATAAAAGTCAAAAGTTAAGAAGATTTAAATTTGATGTCAAAATTGGGTTAGTGTAACAGAACTGGGGAATTATTTATTTTTGCATATATTACAACGATATGACAACTAATTGTTAGTCAATTAGTAATTAACGGAAAAAACACCATTTATATATGTACATACAGTTGCTGCATTCAGAAAGCATGTAATAATTTCCAGTAATGATTTTAAAATGTTGGCTTCTGTAGGGAATGGAATTGGATAATTGTATGTAATTTCCCTGCATAAAAGATGCTCTTTAATATTTGGTTTTCAAATGTAGCTGCTCAATTTTGCAATTTTTAAATTTACGCAAGATGGTAACTGTGGAATCTTGTAGAACTGGATTAGGACAAGTGTATCATGCAGAGAGAAAGATCAAAATCACGTGCTTGTCTAATTTAGTATAATAAACTTACTTAGGCAGTTATAAATACTTCTTTAGAGATTGACAGTTGAGCTCATCGTCTTACATCGTTGCGAAAGAAAATAGCAAAAAAAAGTTTTCTCATCATATTAAAAGTTTTTTGTTTTTATTTTGATTACAAAACATTAAACGCTGTCCTTATGTGGAGATGGAAGGAAGGCTGGAAGGAAGAAAACGAACTCGGATTTTCTGTCTCGAGTTTTGTACAAAACTCAAACACTTTATGCAGTATACAATCCACAGCTGTATTGCATTACACAAGCAATATCCTTAAAAAACTAAATGTAAGGTGCGCCACGTTTTAAAAATTGGAAGACAGGGCTTTCTAATTAGGATCATTTTTTGTATAAAAACAAATCATTTCACAGTATCAGGAAAAACCGAAAAATTATAAATGCTTCTTCATTATTCTTTAAGTTATTAACAATCAATTATAAAACAATTTTGAAGCTGCAATTTTTTAAAATAAACATAGTTTTAAATTTTATTTAAACACTAATTAAAAAAAAAATCAATCAAATTCAAAATCAGAAACACATATAATAAAAACATCAGTATGCGACTGTGTGCCGCTTTATAAAATTTTTAAAGTTCATGTAAAATGCCACTCCGGTCATATGTTGGCCTACTGCAGGCTACCCTTACAGTTAAACTTTAATTAAAAACATTGTTCTTTTTTGTATATTTTAACAATTTTATAATAGTAAAAATAATCGCGGGTCCCACAGACAAATTAGGCTTCTTCTGCTACGCCCCTGCCATACCTTTCGGAGATCCGCAGACACTATAAACAAAGTAGTATGCATAATACCCTTGTTCGTCAATTTGCAACTTGGCAAGTTTGTCGGGAGCGTAAACGTTTGATAGACGCAAGTGTTTCAATGGAGACTGATGTGTACAAATTGGTGGGATTAAAATCTTGTGGAGGCATATGGTGGAGCAGACAAACGCACATAGACAGGAACACATTATGTATGTAATCTAAAATAAACAATTTATTTGTTATATGTATACCCACCGGCGTTTTCAGTATGTCATTAAACATGCTACATATAGCCACCATACCTACCTCGCATGTAGAATATTGTCTTGGCAATCTTCACTCTCACTCCTACCCCTACCTACGCTACATTACCACACAATATATTATGTATCCAGCACAACACATTTAAACAATGCTCGCCCTAGGAGATAAGCAAAGTTGTTGTCGTGTTGTGTTGGGGCTTCATAGTCGTGATGTGATGCAATGAGATGAGCCAAAAGAAGTTTCTACTTTCTCCTGCTGAAATAGTAGGAGAAAGTTTTACATTATTAGTTACACTTGTGTGATTTATTCGGGAAAGAGGGGAAAAATAGCGGAGAGAGATGAGGAGGAACTCATTTTAGATTATTATTACATGAATGCTCACATCTCATCTAGAATTATCAGGGACCATATGACCAGACAAGCAGCTCTATTCCAGGACCGCTGCTGTCCCTGTCAACTTTCGTAAAAGGAAACATAATCCAAAAGCAAAATTCTTTAAGAAATAAAGAGAAAGCAAACTTTATTATCAACATCAGTCATCACCATGACTTAAGTAAGTCATGGAAGTCTGCAAAATTACATTTTTCTATAAATTTATAATTTTTTCAGCGGAAAGGTTTGTTTAAAATTATAAAAATTTACTAATAATACGAACTGAAAAAATAGGTAAACCAAAATGCACTTAATGTACACAGTTTTGGAAATTGTTATCGCTTTTGAAACTCACAGTTAAAATAATGCTACACAGAATTATGGTGGTTTAGCATTACACGATTAAATTAATTTATTTAAAAATACATGTAATAATACTTGGTTTTACATTTGACAATTTTACATTTTACATGGATTTCATTCTTGCAGCCTATTTTCTCTTTACGCATGCTCCTGCCGCCCGCAAACAACTTTACAATTTTCCCCTAAACTTTCCTTTTTCGTGTAAAAAGCAAGCAAATGACTCTAACTGAAACTGAAACAGAAACTAAATAAAAGTCGTGTCAGATTCAAAACTGTCCTAATTGAGTCTAGAATCGTGATGGGATGAGGAGAATAAGAATTAGATAAAAGACAAAGTGAGTCAATTAATGGGAATTAGGTATGCAATGCATGAGCCGTCCAATTGACTGTATCTGATTATACTCTGAATTAAATTTGAAATTCAGTCACAAAGCAAAACCTATTTATATTTTTAGTCCTCCTGCAGTACTAAAAACAGTTCACAATGGTGAGGGCGGATGAAAGTACTTTTACTAAAATAGTTTTGTCTCTATATTTTCCAAAACATAATCTACATTATATGTATATAAAAGCGTCTGTGAGGCGGAAGGCTTGGGTTAGTTTGAGAGAAAAGTGTACAAAAGATGACAAATGCAAATTAAAATTAAAATTCAAAGGACAAGGACAAAAGGTTACCATTAAAATTACCGGTATGCACTGTATCCGGTATCTGCTGTACCCAGTACCCGGTTCCATTAACAGTTCCAGTCCTTTACACTTGCAAACATTGCTAACACATGCCATAAGTAAACAAAGGTTTTCACTTGTGCTTTCACTTGGTTGCATCCAAATTACTAATGTACAAACGAACATGCTTTGTAACTGTCTCACAGTCCCGTTTATTTAGAAGGTTCCTTTACTTTGCCTAGGAAACCAAACATCGATGTACATGTACTTGGATTCTACGAAGTACCATGGTGCATTGAACGCTCCTATTTACTTTAACAAAGAAACAGCAAAAAGTAAAACAACATTCGCGCTCCTTTCGCATTTTTTTATTATTAAAACAAAATTGAGTACGAATTAAATTTAAAGATACAAACTTTCTCCTTTTTGCGTATCTTTATGTATATCTTATCTCTGCGGGAACCTTCGGGGGTAAGTTCAAGGTTTTTCAAATTTTTCTTAGAAATGTTATAAAGACCCCTGCTTTCTCTTTCTTTTTTTCAAATTTAAACTTTTTGCAGGGATATAGGACTCAGAACGCAGGATCAATACTGCAGATATAAACTATACTTACGATGTCTTTCATATTATAGTTAGCCTTAGGGCCATGCTATTCTATATTTTCGATAGCGTATAGTATATAGATCTCCATCTACTTGATGAGCAAAATTCGAATAATAAAGATACGCTATAGCATAGCAAAAATTGAGAAAGTTTTTAAGACAAGTTTGTATTTTAAATTAAACTCAATTATACAATCAAAAAGACGCTACAGTGTACCGTGGGCCCGTGGGCTTGAAATCTATCCTCAGGCATTGTAAAGTAATGTTACTATTATGAATTCCGGAAATGATAACGCAAATTTGCAAGCTGCGACATACATCTTTATGGGGTTAAAGTTTTCAAACTTGAACAATTGAATGCTTAGGTTCTTTTTGTTTTTTTAACGTTGTCATTTAAAAATTTTTAAATCTACAAAATAGGGTGTGGAATCAATAATATTTCTATCAAATGAATAACATATTAAACAATAACCGTAATTTATTACTTTTAGTATCTTTTAACAGTACTCTAGTCTCTAATGAAAATTATAATTGCGCCGTTCGTCGTTGTCGTTATGTAAAAAGATTGAAGATCATTCATTAGAATAAAATTAAAATTCATAGAATATATTGCAGGTTATGTTAAAAAAAATATTATTCATTCAATGTGTAATGAAGAAACAACACAAAACAAAGGAAACGGAAAGGTTATACTCAGTAAATGTAGTTGCTACTTAAATTGGGTATATTATTACAACAGAAAATATGTTTGAATTTGTTTTATTTTAAAAGTAGAAATCGTCCTGAAAAACAAGGAAAAGGAAGGAAATGAATGTAGTAATTTTTAAATGAGAAAAGTCAGGTTCAGTTTAGATTTGTGGTTTTGTAGAGTAAAAGTCAGAGAGTTTCAATGTGAAAGTTCAGAGTAAAAAAGCCGTGATAGGGAATAATAGGGGTAAGTATTCCGGATGTAACCACATTAGTAAAATCATACCATCATGTGGTGCAAGTGTCACATTTTCCTAATGGCTAAACAGAAAGTAATGAGATGTTCAAATCTACAACAACCAGAACCACTTTCACTACCACAAACAAAGTCTCATATGACTATACACAAAGCAGGTACAGCAGGGACTTTCTACATACACTATTACGAGTTTAGTTTATATTCACAACGCATGTTGCCAAGGGCGTTAGTTTATTAGATCGGCGAAGGGAACTTTGTATATTTTTTATACTTTCATAGCTTTTGGAGATATTTTTAAAAATTAAATGTGTATTTGTCGTCCGTGATGAGTAATTTTGCTCTAAAAAAACGCACAACAGAACTCTACTGGACTTACGACAAAATGATTCATTACAGAGGATATTTGAGAATTTTTATGAATTTTTAAACGCATGAAATCGCCCTAAATTTTTTTTAAATACAACTACAAATTTATTACAATTCTACGCCCTTGCTTTAGGGCTCAGTGGTACAGTTCACCAGCAGTGACTTCCTAGTTCCGATTATTTTTCCGGGATTTTAAAAACTACTACGAATCCCAACAACCGACACCCACATCCACACTGATCCACACGTAGTACTTCCATTGCATTACATACCTCCCTTACTTTCCAAACAACATATCCATGGTTGAAAAATACAGCTAAATAAAAGGAAACATGTGATTAGCTAATATTTTGTGTAATCTAGTAAGTTAAAAGTTCAAGCGAGGATGTGACTTTGTTTAGAAACATTATATTCTTCCCCTGTAGTGAGCTCATGTAAAGAGACAACTTTTGAGAGATGTACTTTAGTTCAGTACTTTAGTACATTTTCTACTTTCCCCTTTGTAACATTAAACTACACTCAACATCGTCAGTATTATTTTACAAAGTTTTTTATTCTCTTGTTTTTCTTGTCTGTAGTATAGCGTAACTTTCTCTGCAAATTCTCCCGTAATATGCACCAGTATACATTATATAGCGAGTAAATTATTCTAATTAAATATTTGACATTGTGAGCATACCTTGCTTTCCTCCGCTTTCATTTCGTTTGTAATGCATCCCAATTTATGTATGTAATTCATTCAAAGGATCTCATTTTATCAACGCTAATGTCAAGAGTCATACACATGGGAAGGAAAAATTTGAGCGTGCATGTCTATATGTTCTTCTTTTTCTTGCGCAAATCTGGATCTGCAACAAAAAATATCAAAAATTCTTATCGTTATAGTCATTTATTTTTCGTTACTGTTAATGACTTTCGCTATCATCAAAAATTCGATGTACTTTCTTCAGCTGTTTCGAAATTTAGTTTTCAAGGATGTTTTTTTTCAAAGGCAAGATTAAAAGAGAAAGTCATAATCAAGTATTGCCTTGAGGAAATTTCGGGTTCATTTTCCCCCTTAAAATTATTCATTAATTCTTTTTCTCTACGTAAAGATAGGCATCTCTTTAGAAAATGTGTATGCAGTAATTGCTGATCTTGGTGCTTGTCCTGAACTCCTAGTCATTATGCATACATTTTGTATGTACTACTTTCTCCACTTTATTTATTTTTTCTACAAAAGTATATTATGAAGTCTATCCTCATTTTTAAATGGAAGCTTCTTAAAATTTTAACGAATGCAGAGAGAGCCCTTGTTGTAGACAAAAAGAATTGATGCGATCCTAACGTACGAGGTTGTATCTGAGTTCACGGCTCAGTGGAAGAATTGTAAATAAGATGTAGATATCCCTAGTGGCAAAACACTATATATATGCAGATATATATTGGTTTTGTATGTATAAAACCACTACTATAGGAAAATATCATATGTACAATTTTCAGTGTAAAAACGTGCTGCTTAAAATAGATTAAGATTTACAAGGGAAAAGTCTTTATGGTTTAAGCATCTCCATTTTACTTTCTAATAAAAACAAAACGTGGTAAATGGTTTAGGTGAAAGTACTGTGAGACTGACAGGGGGAGGAAGAGGGTATAAAATATCATGTAGTGAATACTTTTTTATCTAACCTTGGAAAACTTAAAGATGTACTGTATGCTATACATAGGTAAAGTAGTATCGTCTGTATAGAACCAAAATGACCCATATCCAATTTAACTTAGATTTAGGATGAGCAATATAAAAAAAAACATTAAATGAGATACATTCGTGAATGTTATTAGGAGTTTCTTAAAAGTGTTAAAAATGTCCTATTTACATGTTTTTAAAAAGTACAAAATATTTCATTTGCATGTTTTTAAAAAGTGCAGAATGTTTTATTTACATGTTCTTAAAAAGTACAAAATATTTGATTTGCATGTTTTAAAAAAATGCAAAATGTTTGATTTACTTGTTTTTGAAAATTGCAAAATGTTTGATTCACATGTTTTTGAAAAGTTTTAAAATGTTCTATTCACATATTTTTAAAAAGTGCAAAATGTTTTATTTAGTACGTCTTTTTAAAAAGTGAAAAATGTTCTATTAGCATACTTTCAGAATCATAATATTGTAATTTTATTGTAGATAGTACGTTTTATATTTAGCTAAAAATGAATATGGAATTAAATAGGTCATTTTAGTTCTTAACAGACGGTATGTTAGGTAAAAGTGCATAGGAATGTATTCTAATATAGTAGACATACTATTTTGATACGTTTTGCTTCAATATGTTAGTAAACTTAGGGAGGTATAGAGAAAACCAGTAGTAAAATATGAAAAATTCATTTTTATTACCAACCCAAGAGAGATCCCTTGTAGTCGTCGTGCCAATTTAAATATTTATGCCGTCCAAAACTACCTGTGCAGTTGTACTTGAGTTCTGTAGGATCACACGTGCATTTCATTTCAATTCCAGCTGCTCCTTTCTTGTCAACGACATTTCTGTAGTAACTTCTTCTATTCTCTCTCGCTCTACCTTTCCCTTCCGCTTATACTTTTCTTTAAAGATTTAGATATTAGCATTATTTTGTGCACACACGCCTAACCATAAGTTTTTGAACTCTCTATGCTTAGTGTGTTATTGTTTCTCTGTTGTTCTATGGTAATACTGTTATTTTTTCAACCTATTTGACACATACATTCAATTAGGAAGACATGAAGGAAAGAATAAAGGAAAGTCTCTTATCCAAAATGTTAGTGTAGTGTAGTAGTATGTATGTACTTTCGTTTTGCATGTACTTTTTTTTCCATTTTAGTTGTCAAGTTTAGTATTGATATTGGCTATTGATACTGACTCAGAAGATGCATGGACGAGGAGCGAGCTATTTTGCCTCAAAAAGACCAGTTGTTGTTGGGGTGACAGCGGGAGCCGGAGACGTTATTGCATGGAGGGCTAGAGAAAGTTTGATAGTAGTTTTACTTTTGCCTCCTGGGCCTGTACTTTGCTTTCACCACCATTACCAGTCTTACTGTATGCACACCAAAGCAGTAGTCTTAGGAGTAACGTTTTGCACAGGAGAAAAAAATGAAACTTTACTTTTGGTTTCGGCAATGTTGCTATGTATAGCATTGGATTGAAGGATAGTTCGCGTCGACGTCAAACAATTGGGAAAGATAGGATATAGGATGAGGTGAAAGTTGGGAGAGTCTGGTCCTTGGCCCTCTCCAAACTCTCATCACAGTCCTTGTGGCTTCCATGGTCTATGTCATATTACAGAGATATAGAGAGTGAAAGCAGGGGGAAAGTACAGTGACTGAATAAGAACGATAACGATAACTAGAGAGGAGATGCTGCTGCTTGGTTGGTAAAGGCTAGGAACGAAGAAAACCAAGAGGAGATGCTTTAGTTTAATTCACCACTTGACTCCGTCAACTTGCGCTTTCACTTCGCTCCGGATCGCCAACACGACGTTCGAGAAAGTAGATAGCGGAAGGCAGAAACCAACATATTGACTAAATTCCTTACAAGCCCTAACTACTACTGTTTATTTTCTTGCTAAAATTAATTGTATAACTACTGCGTATAAAATTGTAAAACAATATTACTGTATTTGGTAGCTATTATTTGGTTAGTTGATTTTTTTATAATTTATGAAATTGAACCAGAGAGATTGAAAGTATAAAAAAAAGTGAAACGTTGTGGGCTAAAGTACAAAATGCGCCTCCAGTCCAGTTCGAAATCCCACTCATCCCTTTTAGACCCAAGTGATATAAATTATGGAACGCGATTTAACTCGTTGAATAATTCTGGATTTCCCATGTCCCGGTCCTTCGACTACGAGGAAAGTAGTTATGATGGAAAAAGTGTCTCTGAAATTATTTATAATTCTTTAGAGCCGTCCATTTCAATGTGGCCCACACTCCTGGCCACAACTCATATGAGCGTGAGTGATGGGACTATTTATTCTAATTCGAATCACGCTCATCCCATGGATGGGATGAGTCATGGTGGTGGTGGTGGTGGGATTCTTAGTCATGGTGATGATAATAGCGGGAATGGTATTCATGGTGAGGGTGGAAGTGTTGTTGACTACAATTACAGTGTGTCCTGGGTGTCCGTGTTCCTCATGGGGGTTGTGGTTTTCTTTACAATTGTCGGCAATATCCTTGTTTGTCTCTCAGTGATTTTAGTGAGGAAACTGAGGAAGCCACAAAATTATTTACTCGTATCATTAGCTACTTCAGATTTATTTGTGGCACTATTTGTGATGCCCTTTGCGATACTTGTAGAGATTTATCAGAGTCATTGGCCACTCAATTCGGGTCTCTGTGATTTGTGGGTTTCTGGTAAGTTTGAAATTTAAAAGTATAATTTTAAAAATAAAAACGTTATATGTACTATAACCTTGAGAATCAAACAAAATTCGTTTGAACGAAAGTGTTTAAAATTTTCTATCAAATACAAATTTGCATGTTATTTAAAATTTGAAAAAACTTTTGGTTTTTCGTGTTTTTCTTTATTTAGTATAAAAACGAAAATCACCATTTAAGTTTAAATTATAACTACAACAGTTTGTTTAAAATAATCCATTATAAGCTTTTGCAGTGTATATGCATTTTGGCTGCGCAAAGGTGGGGGCGGCAAACCTAATAAAACAGTCGTTACACTATAAGCCTACTTACACAGGGCCGGATAATGCGGCCAGCGCAGGCAGTCCCCGCTGCTTGAATTTAAAGAAAATGTAAATGGAGCGTTTTACATTTTTCAAAAATATGTAAAAAGAATATTTTGACTTTTCAAAAACATGCAAAATAAATTTTTTTGTACATTTCAAAAACATGGAAATAAATCATGTTTCACTTTTTTAAAAACATGTAAATACAACATTTTGCTTTACCAAAGAATACCTTAAAAATGAAAATTCAAAAAAATGAAAATGGTTGTTTTTGTATGAAAACAAATTGCTGCCTAAAACTAATTCCTTCGCCCGGCCCTTTACCTACAATTGTATAAAGTACAATCGAAATAAGGAAAGAAAGGGGAAAGTTGAAAAGTAAAAGCTTCATCAGTTATGTTTTAAAACAAATCAGATTAATGTACCGTTTGCATTCTGCGCATCCGCACTGTACCGTTACCGTGGCACGGCTAAAAAGTGAAAGCTTCTGTTCAATCCAGCAAATGTACAGTAATAACCATAACCAGAGGATAACTTAAAGAAATGAATAAAAGAAATTCAATTGGCTAAAGGTTATACAAGTACAAGCTACACAACCAGGTCCCGTTGCCAAATACAAAATCGCACCCCATCCAATTTCAATATAATGTATGTGACTAATGTCAATTTTTTTACAAGACAAGAAGAAGAACAGGGTATACAGTGGACGGAAATCCTCTTGAGATCTGACACTTCACTCAGTCAGTAGAAAATCCACCAAGAAATTTCTTTGTAATCTCATCGTAAGCTCTTGGCGGTCTGGTCGGGCCCTCAATTCTATTTCATTGAATCCACTTGAAACGAAACCAGCCAGCCAGCCTGACTCTTCTGTATCTCTATCTCTGTGGGTGAGAGCCTAACTTGAATATCAGTACTTCACTCTGCCCCCACCCCTCTTCTCTTTCCCCCACATTGAGACAGATAGATACTTTAACTTTCACGGTAGTGAGTCCCGTGAGTTGTGAATACAGTGAATGGGGAAAGTTGGTTTTGGTATTTTTTTTTCGTTAGATATACAAAGGAGTGGGGACATGTAGGGGTAAATAGGGATGACTTTCTCTTTCTGCTTTCACTGTCACTCGCTCTTCTTATTACATTAGATTTTATGTACGTAGGATGAAACGGGGGAAGAGATGTATTTCAGGAACATCTTTAGATTTAGCCAAGGCTTTATTTATATGTTCTCTCTCCCTGAGCCGGAATTTATCATGAAGAATGTCCTAAGGAGTATCTGAGTCATTTCCCTTTTACACTTGGCCCATCTTTCCTGTCTAAATTGAAATTACAAGATCCTTCTCTCTCTGCCGTCTTGAGTGAGTTGAATGGAGCACACTTGTAAATCCTTGTAGCTAACCTCATCTAACTTTAACCCTTTCTTCGCTTCCTTACTTCCTTCTTTCTTTACTTCTTTTTTTATTTTATTTTTGTCTTTTTTAGCAATGTATCAAGGACATCTGATAAGAAAAGCTACACCCATTAGCTACCTTTTGTAGAACATTTTTGCAGACATAGTCATTATCTATAGGTTTTGAAAAGCTTATGGGTTTAGATGGGAAGGAAATAGATTTGTCGCATTTTGAAAGTGTGTTTAAACAAACAAACAAATTATTTTTCGTTTTTGCACATGAAAATGTAGTACAAAATTGTACTTCAAACTAATTTGTATTTCACAAATATTTTGTCTTGAGGCTTCTAAAAGACTACATAATCATTGCATTAGAGATGTACTATGTACTAATAAATACATAGCAAAGCATAGAAATTAGCAATTTACTTTTAAATTTGCAAAAATATTTTAATTGGAACTTTTAAAAACGCAGAACGATTTTTTTTATGTAAAATTTTACATTTTTTGTGTTTTTAAATTCAAATTATTTAATTTTGACTTTTTTGCAAATTATTAAATTTGGAATTTTTATAAACTTAAAAAATAATATTTCAAATGAAAACTACTAAATATTGCCTTTTTTAATGCCACTTATTGCATTTTGCAATTTTTAAAATGAAATAAAACAGCGCTTAATGTATTTTAAGGGTAGAATTCATTACAACATTAACTATCTTACAAAGTTTTATCTTCAGTATGAAGTGTATAGGTCTGTTTTAGGATTACAGTAATTTATTTTGCATTTCTGGACATTGTAAAACGACTAATGTAGAGTTAGCACATCTTACAATCTTAAGAATGGTGGCACCATATATTACACAGAGTAGGCTAAAAACTTTGTATCAAACAGCCCTTAGAATAAGAATCTGTAGAGTCCAGATATTTCCAAATAAACTAAAATAAAATAAATGTAATTAAAGATGAGCACAGAATTTGCAAAAACTCAAACTCAATGAAATTATGGAAATAGCTTGTGAAAAGGAGCTAATTTCTATACCACTCCAAATTATTTATTTTCTGTATGTGTGAAGGAACCCTTTCCTTATGTGAAAATCTATAAAACTGTATTTATCCAAGCGCAATATTGCAATGAAATATAAGTTAGCGTGACAATTAAATGTCGAACCGCAAATCCCCATTGAGCTCAAAATAATAAAGTACATACGAACGCTCACACATAAAATAAAAGATGAACTATCAGAACCACCAGATACTAGACACAGAACTTTAGAGCAGCATAATATAGGGCGATAGGATCATAGCGGACAAAAAACAAAATGCATAAAAAGAAAGTTTTCATTTTTTGAAGCCCTAAATGATTATCCCTCGTTATACCTTTTCCTCCTGATATCAAAAAGTACGATTCATTTTTCATTTTTGAATACCAATGGCGACAGCCAATGGTTACGTAGCATAGGTATATAGCTGTAAAGCAATCGGACTCGTCCTAGTCCTAGTAACCAGTGTGACAAAGCAACGACAGCAAGAGAACCAAAGAGTGACAAGTAAAAGGATTGGGATTGAAGTCAGGCCGGATTTAACGGCGTAAAAGTGTCATTATGAATTCATTCCTTTTAGCTACACAAAAAAACCATACAAAAACACACATTTTTTTCCTCTTGTGTCCCTTTTGAGAAATGAAAAGGTTTCTGGATTAGGATGAATGTGAATAGGATTTTTGGATGAGATTTAGCTCCTTGTAATAGACATGCTAAAAAAGGGAAGGTAGGAAAAGTAGGCAAGAGATAAGTTGAAGCCGAAGCTATTCTACACATAGCATAGCTCACGACTTTTCTTTTTACACTGTGAAAACTGTATAATATACCATGGTATGTAGTAGAAAAGTTCACAAAGAAGTCGAGGTAGGAAAGTAAAAAGGAGAAAGCACTGATCTGCTTCATTTACTCTCATCTATACTTTCCCCTTACTTTCACTTTACACACACACGTGAATAGCAATTAATAGAGGAATTATCTTTGTCTCCGTTTTATACATACGATTTTCATTCCAGCCCAGCTGCTTTCAGCTGGAATCATTGAGAGACATATCAATAACTTTCTCCCCTATAATTAAGCCGTATAATGGGGGCAGGAGGGAATAGACACTCTCATTTTAAAGTGTCTCTATTCATCCTCACCTATTACCATAGCAATAGTATATAGAACAGATTTCAGCAGATTTCTTTGTAATCAGGCCCAGATTTTCGAATTTTGAAATTACAAGGCAAAAGTATAGAGAAAAAAGATGCGTCAGCTTGGCGATTAAAATAATTGAAAATTGGAAGGATATACCCATATCACATATCAGACTTTGCGTTAGAAATTAAATTAAAGTGCCGATATATTATATATTAAGTGCACTCGCAAATTCCCAAAAGGATTTTATAACTATTAGTATAGTGTGTAGGTGTAGGAAGACTTTTAACTAATTACGCTAATTAAGGCAGTATGGAAACTTTCTAAATATGGACGAGGAAAAATTGGAATTTAAATTCCTAATTTGTTTGTGCTTGAATTCGTATATCTAAAGCCTCTATTATTAAGTATAGACAATTATTTGAATATCGCTAAAAAAGTTCATGCACACGCCTATTTTTAAAGTGGCTAAATTATAAAAATATTATTGTATACATAGTGCTCACGCGTGCATAAATGTCGCTTGAAGATCAAAATGTAAAGGCAACTACTAATTATTTCATTGCACAAGCACTAAACTTCACACGATTTTGCAATTAAAATTTAATTCAAATTATTTCATTGTATAACTTTAAATGCTTCAACGTAGACCTTGATTATTTTAGTAGATGCTTAAAAGTACCTACAAATTTAATTATTTGCTACAAAGTTACTTGTAGGTAAGCAATTTTTTAAAATGTACTGCTATTTTAGTAATTTTTAGGACCAAGGTTCATAATTATTTTCTGGTGAAACTTACAACAAGTTATCATACTAAAAAAAATCGGTAAATTATGTAAATAGGTAGGAACAATAGGTGAGGAGTTTGCTAGCAAAACGCGTTAAGTCCATGTTTTTAGAAATTGAGATTATAATAACAATGACGAAGTACATACAATTCACACCGTGTAATATTAGAGGTCCAAGGTCACTGGAACTATTTTAAATAATTTGCTTAAAAACCGTTTTCTAGTAAAACACGTTAAGTCTATCAGTCGTTTTTCGGCAAAGCACGTTAAGTCCACTAAATCCAAAAAAAGAACTTATTTTTTAAAAAAATACTCCAAATTGCCCAATACTTTCTAGTTCAACCCACTCATAATCAAACAAAAATTATTCGTTTCAATATCAAATTCGCATAAATTATTCGTGATGGGTGGTCCATGAATAACGTCACCCAAATTATCACTCAAAGTTCTACCCACACAATGTCATCACTTTAACATGGCAATCAACGATTATCTTTAACACGGCATGTCATCACTACCTAATTAGATTTACTTACCATACCACACCAAAAACGTCATTTATGGGCGATCCTTAACAGATCATATGCCAACCAAACTACATTTTGGTTGTACATCTGCAAGCTTTAGTGTTTAAAAAATAGAAGAGCGTGGGTTACCACGTAATTAAAAAAATGTACGAAAGAACAGTCGTTTTTCTTATCACGAAAATAAAGACGTTGGGGATCGTCCACAAATGACGTAATCGGTAGGTTTAATGGGTTAACTTGATGTGAAATGCAGACATAACATGTTAGAGATAGTCATTTAAGAAATATGATTACCTAATCTGGTATCAGGGGGAACACAGGGTCTTAAAAATGAATTCTTTTTGATAACGTCATTTTTGTATGATCTCAAAGCAAACATAAATTCATTAGGAGTAGTAGATTTGCACCAGACTATGGAACTTCAGAATAAGGAGTTTTTATAATTTTTGTTACGTTAAATTTAAATGGGTTTTGAAAAGTGCAAAAAGTTGTATTTAAATGTTTTTTAAAAGTGCAGAATGTCCTATTTACATGTTTTTGAAATGTACAATTCATAATTCAATTTTACAATTATGAATTAGCATACGATTGAATATAATTCAAAAGGTTTACTGTTTTTGCATTTTCTCTTATGGACTTTATTGGAAAAATCCATGATTTCAAAATTTTGAATAATTTTTAAAATGTTACTATGCAGGATAGGATTTGAGTATTTTTGGCTACTAATGCATCTGTTACTATGCAGTTACGGAAAACATATTTCGAAAAAATATTCGCGTTTTCGCATGTAAAGTTGGACAACATGGACTTAACGCGTTTTGCCAGCAAAGTCTTTAAGTCCACAGCCTTGTTAAATTTACTCTCAGACCACGTAAATTAGTAAAAAAAACTAATTTTAGTTATAGCAAAATACAATCAGGAAAAGTAGCGCTATAAAAAATCAATGCAAAAATTAAGCTACAATATCACAATTCCCACACGGCACCTTACACTAATTAGTTACAGGCGTTCCCAGTTTACGTAAGAGCCTCACATGATTCTAGACGTTCTACACTGTACGCTGCGAAACAATGTAAAGCTTTCCCCGTGTCCGACTCACAGTCAGACTTGGACTTGCCTTTGTGTATAGTTGTACTTTAAACTATGTGAGAGTGAAATAGAATCAATACTTAATACCCTGCAAGTATTAAAGGGAGACGGAGTTGGTCCTTAAGACAAAAGATGAAGACTACAAAGCTTTCTCCTTGGTAAATAATTAAAGACTTGTAGAGTATTAATTACTTTAAAAGTTAATCACAGAACAAATGTTTAATTTAAAGCTAAATCATCTCTCTCTCTCTCTCTCTCTCGTCCGTCATGCACACACTCTCCAGTATGTCTTATATATCTCTCTGATTTCACTCGTTCCACTACTTTCACTGCTGCTTTCACTACTCTCACAAGTTTCCCTCATTTATTTTGTTTGTCTTTGTCTGAGCGTCTTATATGCTCAGCGTTCATCTCTTCCTTGTACCTTGTACATATGGGCAGCTATCATTTTCGCATTCGCTTTCTCTTTTACTTTCACTTTGTCTTCCCCATAACAACAACTCGTGGAGCTTCTGCTATGTTTGCACTGCTCCTGAGTTGAAACATTGGATTGAAATTGAAAGATGGATATGAGGGAAGAAAAAGAATTGAATGCATGACAGGCTTAAGCTCTCACTTGACTCACTCTGCGAGTACTACTACTTCTACTCCCTACACTAGTTTACGCATCATTAGTATTAAAGAAAAGAGAATTCTACATAGCCTATTTTCTTCCTTTGAAACCAGGCTACAACTAGAACCAGAAGGGAGCCAATCCAAAGTGAAAGTACATATAGGGAAAGCATAATATATATGGAGAGCGGACGCCGCCAGGAACAGGACCAGGGCCAGGGCCAGGTCGACGCTCGCATGTACACAATAGAATGCTTAAAATCCAACTTATTCTTAGGGATTGAGACCTTCTCGAGAATTCGTGAAAGATGCCTGAGCCCGACACCGACACCGACACCGACACCAAAACCACTTAGAAAGCAAAATAAGTAGAAAGCATTGTAATGGCTGAGTTACACAACATATAACATTGAGTCTCTAAAGTCTTGTTTGGTGTACTGTGGGCTATCTTAACCTAGTAGAATGGGTAATATCCCCTCCCATCAAAAACAACGGACTTTCTCTCTTTTTTGTTATGCTTTCTCCACGCCATAAACTTCTACAATCCTACACTTTGCGTTTCCACGCTCCTGTCTTCGAATCTGTAATACCAGCAAAGGGATATTCTATAGGATACCGTTTACACTCTTTTGACTGGTAGGTATAGCAAATTCGAACAATGGTCTGGTCTTCAATAGTGGACAGATGAAGCGGTCGTTATGCCAGATGGGCCTTTATACAAGCCACTAAGAGTTTTGAAGAGCTACCAGTTTTCCTAATAATTCAATAAAGCGTGCATAGAACTACTAAATCTTCCTCTTAAATTCATTCCAAAACCTATAATATTTCAAATAAAAGCCTCGTTTCTCGTACTAGCCAATCGAGACGCCAGTAATGGAAGAAGTAAAAATAAAAAGGTCAAGTTTTAAATAGAAGCTATGGGACTTGTATTGGAGGAAATACGGTGGGTACATACACATACTGCTTATATGTGTGTAGTACTTGTAATGAATTCGAGCTGCTGCTGGAAAAGCCTCAAAATCCTACAGATCTTTCTTCTCTCTCCACGTAATACTTTTAATCAAAACCTTTCCCATATTTTCTTTCTTATATTATTTACACTACACTGTATTTCAATCTCATTTCAAAGCGTTTTCTACCACACACTCGTAAATTACAAAGGCTATGCTACGGTTTCAGCTATATAGGATGTGTAATGCACCCCAAGTAAAGTGTTGGAAAGACTGAGGGCGAGCTCGGTATTGGTACCGGTACCGGTTTCGGTTCCGGAATCAGTACAAGTTGGTACGATGAAATACACACAAAAAAGGAGCTACACAAAGTACGATAAATGAGATGTAGAGAAATTGAAGAAGGCCCATTCATCATATTTTCCCCGTATAGTTTCACATATGTTTTGGATATTTTTATTTTATTTCCTCGTTCCACCCTCACTCAGCACTCGCTAACTCTGCCCGATACGAGTGCGGAGATGGTCTATTTGGTGGGTTTTCGAGTTCTATTTCTACGTTTGGTATCAACATATATGAATCAGGGTGAAATCGGAGTGAAACCGTGTAGTGTAAATACATTACAACATACTGTGGAAAGTTTTCCACTTTCTCTTTTCCTCTCTGCTTTCAATTGTGGTTACAATTAATCCCCAATTCATTAGAACAATCAGCGTTCTTTGTATCCGCATGAGAGTAACAAATTCCAAATCTCTTGAATGATACTTTTTTGTCCTTATGTTTTAATTTGTAATTTTGACTCGAATTGGGAGTTAAAATGGTGAAATCATAGTTATGTGATATGGGTGAAAGGCGAGTGGAAATGGAATTCCATCATGTGTAATTGGAAATTGATATTCGCAACCACGTATTTACATAGTAATACGCGTAATATAAAGTAATTCAATGTACCACACTACCACGTCATATACATATACCTTGGGGAAATGTAAGTGAAAGTAGAAAGTACCCATAGAAATTATAGATATAGGACATTGAAATTCATAGATGCAAATCTTCGTATCTTGCCATTAGTTTTTATTCAATGGACACTATGCAATTTGCATTTAATTCATGGGTCTTGATTTTAAATTAAAGGGAAAGTGAAAGTACTAAATTTATTTTTAAATATTTTAAGTATTTAACAAATCTAATTTTATTATGAAACAAATACTATTTCAGGTGTCTACTATTTAAGAAGAAAAAATAAATAATTTTTAACTCAAATAAAAATGTTTTTCTGTAACTTAGTGGGTTGTTGAGGGGGCGGGAAATGTGAGAGGTCAATACAAATTAAGTATCAAAGTGACTGATGTGGTAGTATAATAAGCTTAAGGTACATTTATTCTGAATAAATAGATGCCTAATCCGCTATATATGTTTATTTCATAAAATCAAATCAAACCAAAATCTACACAGTGAAAGTAGATACACGGCTTTGACAAGTTGATACTTAAGTGAGTCGGGTGAAAGGGGTTGATTTTGATTTCCACTAATGAGCATGAAATAGATTGGGTTGACATATAGCAGAAGACCAAGAATCTTTTTTTTATATGGCAACATTATTGGTCCGAGTTTCCTATTTCTTTGAAGTGACTTTGACATTTATCGGTTTTGGTGGTTTGGTTTCATTTACCTTCTCCTGCTCGTACTACACTACTGCTGGTCCTGCTGCTCCAGAATTCCCACATCTTAAAAAGTTATTGGCCTATAGTATTATTTGTATTTATTTTGAACCTACATCCCCTACGATCTGTGTGTTCTTTCTTGCGTGCAAACTTGAGTAACTACTTACCACTACAACTACAGCTACTACTTCTCCTCCTCCTGCCAATAATTTCCTCAAGCAATGGAGGAAATAGAGACTAATAATAATAGTAATAATAATCAGGCTGAAATTGGGGTCCAAGGAAATAATGAGTAAAAGCTTTTTGAATTCGACAGTCGGCATGGAGGATAACTGATGGCGAACGTAACTTGAGAAAGCTGGAACATCAATATCAACATGTACACTGTCTCACTCACTCTCGTCAGTCTCAGTAGTGAACATGGCACAACATAGACAGGGTCTTAGAAGGCGTACATTATTACATACAGGCCTTGGGCCACTTGTCCTATGCTCCAGAGCCTTCTTTAATACGCTTTGTTAAGCCAGGTTAATTCAATATTTTAAGCCTCTACTGATCCCAGTATTCTCCAGCATGCTTTGTTTGTGGTTAATGGGGCTCTCTATTTAATGACGACTTATTTAAATTCTTAGTATATATTTTATTGGAGTTGGGATCAGATAATGAGCATGGTGTGCTTTCAAAATTGTGTAAAATATATTTTGCATTTTACGTTTCCAAAGAAAGTGTATACCATACTGCACTTTCAAAGAGTAGAAAAATAGATATAATATCTTGCATTTTATAAAGATTTATGGGAAATATGAGAAACTTTGCAAATGGAACAAATTGCACGGTTAAAATGGAGCAATAATTCATTTTTACACTTTTAAAAAGAGCAAAAATTCATTTTTGAGGCCTAACAATAATAGCTTTCGCTTGCATTCTCAATAATCCCCATCAGGCGGGAAATAAAGATATGTTTAGCAAAACAGGTTAAGTTGTGATTTATTAAAACTGAGATTATTTGCACTAACAAGCGAATAGATTCACACGGAATTCGTCAATTTAAAAAAGTCTTGTCTACAACAAACAGGTTATTTGAAATAGTGGAGATCCAAAGTAACTCGACACTGCATTTTACGTTGTTTGGTCACAGTAGCCTGTCAAAGTTTTAAAAATTTCAAATTTTAATACTTTTTCGTCCTGTAACTTCTACAGTTCTCATCCGATTCAGACTAAATTTGATGTTTTCTAATGTTTATACTCTTTTCTAAACAAATAATTTCAGGATTTTTTAAAATTTAACTTTTTATTCTTTTTTTGGAAAAATTTTGGGAAACCATTATTTTTGAGGGATAATTTTATAGACCAATGTTTTGCAAGGTAACTTTTTTAAAAATTATCAAAAATTCACTAAAAACATTTTTTCAGAAAAAATTGAAAATTTACCAATAGGTTGTGCATAATGGAAGTTTTCAAGGAACTTTTATTTCTAGCAAGTTTCAATCCATTGCTTGCTATAATTAGCGTGGGGATATAGAAATATCCATAACCATACACATTTAGTTATAATTGTGTCATTTTTCTTGTGGAAATCTAGCCTTAAAAATAGACACAAAAAATCTTTTCAAAAGTTTGATAAAGAGGAAGCCAAAATTACAAAAGTTAACTAGCTAGGTACTTTTACTGTTATTGTTATATTTTTGTGGTATCTTCACTATATATACCATTAAAAACAGTCTCTAAGACCTTGATTTCACTAGAAAAGTTAACCATGGTTAGCCTTAAGAAACACGCTTTCAGAGTTAATCATTGTTAAATCTGAAAGCGAGTTTCTTAAGGCTAACAATGGTTAACTTTCCTAGTGAAATCAAGGTCTAAGGGAGGCTCTCGCCTCAAATTACTAAATTTATGTTACGTGATACTCGTCCTCGTCTTTGTCTGCGTCTTCGTCTTCGTCATTCAAAGAAATAATCGTAGGATGTTGTAGTTGTAGAGACAGAGAGGGATGGACGGACGGACGAAGGATGGACTGGCTAGATGCCAGCTGACCGTGACGGATAAAAAATGATCCATGGTCCATCCGTCGCATTCACTTTCTAACCAGAACGAGTACGAGAGTGAAAGTGAGGGGCCGCAACTCCGTCCAACTCAACAACCATACATTTTTTTTTATCATTACCAAACTTTTTCTTTCCTTCCATTCCATCCGCGTCCGTCCCCTCGTCCAAATCCACATCCACACTCCTCGAACTAAAACCGTCCAGACCCAGATACGTCCATCCACATTCCACGACGACGTTCAGGGGCATTTACATCATTTTTCTCTCCGTATTCACCCGCCTACACTCCATATGTACGGCAGCTTATAGACCATACGAAATCAAACCAAACCACGGCACGCGGCTCGTTATATCTACAATATATGTATATACCGCCTAGAGCCCTGGAGAAAGTCGAGTTTGAAATAACAGGCGAATTCTATCAAGAAGGAGAAAGCAAGCACAGACATGGAAGAAAGTATTATGTGAGAGAAAGTATCATCATCATCATCATATTTATAATGTACTCCCGCTTTTTTCTACTGTCTATTTGGTTGTACGGATGCACTGAAGCCTGCCATGACCACGGCCATGGCCATGGCCACGCCAATCCCGTCAATCTCTAAAGATATTTGCTACACCATTATGCTCCGCACAAGCAGAAACTTCATTTGTCCAACTTGTAAGTTTTTTTGCTGGCTTGAGAGTTGAGACTGACTCGGAGAGCTCTTCTGTCTTCCGTCCATCCGTCAGCTGGGGAAAGAAGGGACAAGGGCAGAGTAAGAAGGTAAAAAAATATGAAGGAGGGCAATCACAATTTCCATTAGGAAATCCTTAGAAAGGCAATAGGCGAAGAGAAAAGGGAACAGAAGTTGTACAACGAGACGAAGGAAGACTGGAAACTGGAAAGGAACGATTTATCAAAACATACAAGAGATAAAATTTGGGCATTCTTGGAGAAAAAATATTTTCCTTTAACTTGTCCTTCAGGACTTGAGGCTCATCTTTAATGTAGCGTGTGTGGATGACTATGCGTACTATGGACTGTGATGATACATCTTCAACTTTCTGACAATATAAGCTGTTGTTTATTCGTTCCGGGAATTTTGGAAAGATTTTCATATAATACAAACAATATTTTGAGAATGTTTGTAGTTTGTAGGGGTTTTTATAGCTAAATATTGGGGCGGGGCAGTCCAGCAGAATTTACTGCGGTTCATTGAACTTTACATTTTAAGGCAACCACGGGAAGGAGTTATTGGTGTAATCTATATGCAGAATAATGTATAACTGGATGTCCTTTGATCTACACCTTTGCCTACCGTCGTAGTAATGAAGATACAACTTTTTAAATGTCAACAAGGCCGAATGGATTTGTTTGAAATAGTGTGTAGGTTGATACCCGTAAATAAAAATATTCAAATATTGAAATTGAAATCTTCCACTATCAACACCACACTAGCTAAATTTCTACTACACAGAGTGTAATGCAATGTAGACTCACATTGCTTATTTTACTCTCAGGACTATGAGGCTATACTGTACATGGGTTCAAGTTCTGCCACATTTATTATTAATGAGCCGCAGACTATAACAGGAAATACGGTTTATATATAGAAGTTCATATCTTCCAAACAAAAACCATTGAAAAGAAAAACATGTAATAACTAATCCAATTGTAAGAATTCTTATAGCAATAAAACCCCAGATCAAAGACTATAGTTAATATACGCAAACAAACTATACTGCTTTTAAGCAAATGCTTGCGATATGCTTTATATAATACCTTATGTAATGTCATATCTTCTCAACAATCAAGTTGTCAGGGCCAGATAAAGCAACCACCGCAGGCAGCCTCTGCTGCTTGAATTATAAAAAATGTAAATGAAACATTTCGCAGTTTTTGAAAGTGTGTAAAAAGAATATTTTGACTTACTTTCGAAAAACATGGAAATAAATATTTTCCATTTTTCTCAAAAAATGTAAATAGAACATTTGGCACTTTTCAAAAACAAGTAAAAAGAGCATTTGCACGTTTAAAAAACACGTAAAACGAACATTTTGTACTTTTCAAAAACACGTAAAAACAACATTTTGTAATTTTCAAAAACAAGTCAAAACAAAATATTGCACTTTTCAAAAATTCTTAAAAACATTATTTCCCACTTTTCTTAAAACATGTGAACAGAGCATTGAGCACTTTTCTTAATCAAGTAAAAAAACATTCTGCACTTTTCTAAAAACTTGTAAATACAACATTTTGATTTACCGGTAAAAACCATCAATAAAATTAAAATAGTGGTTTTTTTATGAAACAAATTGCTGCCCAAAAGGAAACTCCTTCGTCCGGCCCTGCACATTATTTAATGTAATCGAAATCGATCTAAAATGGTTGACGATAGGTATAATTATAAGAAAACAGAAACCTCAATAAAATAAAAGTTGGTAATATTCCCATATATACATTCGCGACATGTTGAGGAACTTTCGTCAATAAATCAATTACAAAAACAATAAATACAAAAACACAATGCAAAATGACCATATGCCATCATAATTACATTTCCTTCCATCATGTTTACATTATATTGTTGATCTTGTATTTTTTTTCTGTGATTTTTATTTACAGCGGATGTTCTTTGTTGTACAGCTTCGATATTAAATTTATGTGGGATCTCCGTGGATCGCTACCAAGCAATTACAGCTCCTTTCGACTACTCTGCCCGCTCTACACCAAGACGGATGCTTGGAGTAATTTTTGTGGTTTGGCTCGGCTCGGCCTGCGTCTCACTTCCACCTGTTCTCCTCCTAGGAAATGAACACATGGACACGACGGGGCCGACTTGTAGAGTTTCTCAGAATTTTTGGTAAGGATTCCTACACAAATAAGCTCTTCAGTTTTTTAAAACTCTATACCACTGTGACTTTCACTATTTTCTTCAAAGGGAAAGTCTCACCACACACATTCGACGTTCTAAAATCGACAGCTTTGAGGGAGTACAAAGGAAACAGAGAAACAAAAACTCATAGGGGTAGAAAATCGCATAAAATGTCATGTCAAATAAATACATAAACTTAAAGCATTATTTCAGATGCGTATATATAGCAAGTTGAATGACATAAATAGCTAGATGACTATTTCATGTGGTAATTTCTGTGGCGCGCTGTGATTTCCTTCCCATATTTGAAGGAGGCACTCATTTATGTTGGGAACCTTTTATTGTGGTAAACACAAGGAATTAATATCACCACTTGTTTTATTATTCTATTGTAAGATTTAGTGAAGTGCCAGAAGGCTTTTGACTTTCTCTTTTCTAGACTTTCACCTCTTCAAAATGGTAAAGGTTTTCCAGCAGGACAGAAAATATCGTCTGTGAAGAACCAAAATGGTCTATATCCATTTGTAGCTAAAAACAATATCCACTATCTACAAAAATATTGAAATATGTCTTGAAATCATTTAAATAGAATATTTTGCACTCTTTAAAAGTATTCAAAGAGAACATTTTACGCTTTTAAAAAAAAATGTAAATAGAATATTTTTTGAAATTTCAAAACATGTAAATAAAATATTTTTTGAAATTTCAAAACATGTAAATAAAATATTTTTTGAAATTTCAAAACATGTAAATAGAATATTTCGCACATTTAAAAAACATGAAAATAGAACATTTTATACTTTTTAAAAACAGGCAAATAAAACATTTTGCACTTTTTAAAAACATGTAAATAGAACATTTTACACTTTTTTAAAACATGGAAATAAAACATTTTGCACTTTTCAAAAACATGTAATTAACATTGTACGCATGTTTCTCATTTTGTTTTATTGACATAGCTCAATTTGATTCTAGCTCTAATTAGATATGTGTCATTTTGGTTCTTTACTGACGATGTTGTACATATTGCGCCTTACCTTAATAAGCAAAAAGCGTTGTAGGTCAGCCAGAGCTGAGATTGGTTCACAAAAAAAATGGTGTATAGTTATAATTGCGAAGTATGACAGGTGGTATTTAAAGGGAAAGCAAAAATACAACTACACTTTTTGTGAGTTGACGAAAAGATGAGAGCAACACACCGCACGCGGGTGTCAGAGATGTCACAACCCACGGCAGCTGTCAATCAACACCATAAGCAAAGCCAAAGCCCACTCATCATATGAGCAATGAACCATTTGGTTTTTATTAGTTTGTTGTTTGTCAACAAAAAACTATTGATATTTTGCTAATTTGATTTTCTATCCTGTAGACTGTAGTACTGTAGGTCGTAGGTGCTGGTCTGCAATGTCCTGTGGTGTGAATAGTATATGGGCAAATTTGTGGATTACATTAAAACTTTATGATTTACGTTCTAGTCGGAACCACTCAAGGTTTTTGTTAAAGTTTTTGTCACTCTTTTTGTGTTGGAGTTTATTAGGGTTTCAATTCCAACCACTGGCTTTTTTTTTACTTTTGGACTCTCCGGCTCCTGGCACCAGTCCAAATTGTTTTTTAATGTGTAATTTATACTTTTGCTTTTGTGAGTTAATACCCTGTAATTGCAACTAAAGTATGTGGATAAAAAGGCAAGTTTGAGAATTTTTTTGTGGTTACATACTATTTTTTTATTAGGTTATGATTGAATTGCTTTTTGAAAAGTTGATAATAGGAAATATGTGACTATAGAATATTTCTTTTTACTTAGGACTATTTAGAAAGTTGTTACTCGTGGTAAAGTTTTTTCCAAATATATTACCATTTTTGTTGTTCTTTTTTTTTAATTGGGTAAAGATACCACACTTATTTTGCGCAATGGTGGATTTTATTTGAGAAATTTTGTGCTAAACATATACACAGTTTTTATTCGCATATTTTCCCGGTAGCGTTAAAAGTAAAAGGTTCTAAGCAACTGCATGAGTTTAACGCCGCTTTAACTTTTTAAAACTGATAGCACTGTGACGTAAAATGTAATCAAAATACATCATTTGACAACCATTAAACGCCTGGGTATTTTTCTAAATTATCTACTATAACTTAAATTCAAAATGGCGTAAATTGTAAGTTACAATTCAAACAATTCAAAAATCACCACAACTAATACATTTTGATTTTCTCGCTTTTCATCAGGTACCAAATCTACGCAACAATGGCATCTTTCTACCTCCCACTCTGTGTCATGGTCGTCGTCTACCTCAAGATACTCCGCGTCGTGACAGACAAGAAAAAGGACATGAACTGGAAGAAGAAAACTTGTTCAATGCCCTCCAACTTTCAGTCTGCATCTGTCACAAATAACAATTCCAATCCACCCATTATGTCCGTTGTATCTGGGACTACGGGAACGGGTGAAACCGGAACCGGAACTAGAACCGGGACGGGGACTATCTACCTCCCACTCCACTCCATAACTTCCCCACTTCCACCACTACCACCGTCCATCCCACAGTCACATCCACATCAGTCAACGGAACAAAATCCCCACCCCAGTCCCAGTCTCAGCCTCAGTCCACCAATTGTAATTCCAAATCATCCAACTTGTCAACTTCAGTCTCAAAACTCCAAAACTAGTTCACCAACTGAACCAAAAACAAAGTCAAGAGTACCAATACCTTTAGCATGTCCATCTTCGAGCCCAAATCGAGTCGCCGATACCGATACTGATACCGATACCGATGCCGTAGCCGTAGCTGACACCGAAGCCGACCAAACTTTCGCACTCAAACCAACTACTTCCCCAACATCAATATTAAAAGCCCAACGTGAAAGCCAATCAGCTGTACTCCTCAAAACGTTTGAGGAACTTACCCAAAAATCCACGCAATCCGAATCTGGAGGGAAATCTGGAGTAGGACAACAACAACAACATCAAGGACATGAAACAGCAGAAACTGCCCTCCAACTCTTAGACTCCATGTCCCTAAGGGTGAGTTCCCGAAAAAATTCAAATCCGTCAAACGCGGGAACAGCACCAGCATCAGCGGGAGCATTCCCTCCAGTAGTTCGTCTCGGCCCAAGAAACTCGGTGGTGAGTGTGATGGAGATTTCGGAGGGGCGACGCTACTCTTCCGCAGACAGCCGGAGTCATAGTGACATTGGAGAGGGCTGCGACGGGGCGGATGAGAACGCCCGGAGTCGGAGTGGTAGCTACATTTCGAATGAAGATGAGGACTCGACTGAGATTGAAAATCGGAACCGGATCCACGCTCGCTGTCTCCATGGGAAGGAGCCCGGCGGCGGCGGCTTCCAACGGAATAATAATAAGAAAGACTACACTCGTAAATTTCACCCACGTCGATCTCTCGTTCTTCCCTGTATGTCCATGAAGATGTCCATCAACTCACCCGCTGCGATGCGAAAAAAAAGTAAGCGAGAGAAATTTGTTTTTTTTAATGATTCAAAATTACAAATTAGAATGGAAAAGATGGAAATTCGTTCTTTTTTTTAAACAAAATTGTTTTTGACTTTCATTACAATTTTTTGTGCTTATGTATTCTTCTCTCTTTTTGTTTCCTATGCGTTTTTATGTGGTAGGTACATATCGTCTGTGAAGAACCAAAATGACCCATATCCAATTTAGGCTAGAATCAAAATGAGCTATGTCATAAAAACAAAATGAGAAACATGCGTAAAATGTTAACTACATGTTTTTTAAAAGCGTAAAATGTTATGTTTTCATGTTTTTAAAAAGGTGCGAAAATTTCTGATTCCATGTTTTTTAAAATGTTCAAAATATTGTATTTAAATGCTCTGAAGACATAATTGAATATTTTTGTAGATAGTGGATATCGTTTTTAACTAAAAATGGACATGGGTAATTTTGGTTCTTCATAGGCGATATGTATTTCAGGAATGACGTCATACGTCAGCTTTGTAATTTTGTTTTCTGGTTCTGGTTCTGGCGACGAGTGGATGCGCGTCAATTTAGATTGTAATTAAAAGAGAGAGAGAAAGAAAGTCCTCGACAAAGTTTTTTGCAGATTTTTTTAGACTGCATAAATACATAGAGAGTAGTATACATATGACAGTCACAATCAGTGTGAATGGTACTGAGAGACTGAGACTGATAGAAAGCGGAAATGTGCTGCTCATTTTAAGAAGGCAATGGTTCGTGGGATGTCACATCTAATTTTGCATTAATTTCTATTCCTATTCCCGTTCGTTCAATTTCCAATTAATTATTCTTTTTTTTCTTTTTAAGTTTTAAGAGTTTTTTCTTTCATAATGAGATGGAAGATTCGATTCTATGGAACTAATGTACGTCCATGTCAGCAGGAAAAAATTAAAATATGATGGATGGTGTGATAGTGTGCCTACATTTGAAATGTTCTATCTATGCGTATTGTTTAAGAAGTTGCTGAAAATAAGGATTATAATAAAGCAGTAGCTGTAATAATATGTAAAATGTTGTGTGGGTGGATGCAGTATGCAGTAATTGTAATTAAATACGGGTTTGACCTTTTTAATTTAAATTATCGAGGGTGAAGGATCAAATTGGTTTCCTTCCAATTTTCTCAAGAAGCAAAAAGGTTTCCTTTCTTAGCAATTTCGATGGAAGGAAACCGCTTTGATTTTAAAGAAAATTTAAATGACACCAATTTTCTTTTAACAAAAATGCGGAGAAAACGAATACGGAACCCCTTCGTTGTACATAATTGTAGTTGCTTGCTTTGTACACATGTTTTAAACTGCAAAATAAAATAATTAAACTTTTTTGAGGTTCAAAATTAAGTAATTGCGCTTTCTCTGAGGTGCAAATTGAAGGAATTGCACTTTTTGAGATTCAAAATGACCTCTTTACACTTTTTTGGAGGTCCAAAATGAAATATTTACACTTTTTGGAGGTGCTAAGTGAAATATTTACTTTTTTCTGTGAGGTACAAAATGACATATTTACTCTTTTTTGAGGTGCAAGATGACATATTTACACTTTCTGTGAGGTGCAAAATGACATATTTACTCTTTTTTGAGGTGCAAACTGAGAAATTTATACTGTGTTTGAGGTGCAAAATGACATATTTACACTTTTTGTGAGGTGCAAATTGAAGTAATTGCATTTTTTAAGGTGCAAAATGACATATTTAAACTTTTTTGAGGCACAAAATGAAACAGTTACACTTTCTGTGATCCGCTTAATGTTTTCTAAAATTATTGTGCTTTAATTTTTTGTAAAGAATGCATTAAAGTTGCTTATAAAATTTAAATTCCCTTCTTTTCAAATTATTGATAAAAGGGTGATTAGAAAAACACGATTTAAAATATTTACAATTAAAAATTGCTTTATATTTGCACAATTTTTTATAAATACAGTAACTGTTTAAGATTAGAGTTAAGTAACAAAATAACATTGAACGTTAGAACATCGAAAATTGTCTTCTTAAATTACAAGGTGTCTGAGAAGTAAAAGTAGGGATAGCGCACTTTATCTAAAGGAACTTGAGTAAAAGCTACGCTTTTAAAGCCTTCCCGTTGCCTTCTTTTTTTAAAGTTGTATGACTCTTCAAAGATACGCGCATAATAATAATTGTTAGTATGAGCCTACAAACACGTGAGTTTGTATGTATATGTGTTATTTATCTATCAATTCTATCATATAAAATCTAAAGTTAAGAATTTTGAACAACTTTAATTCTATCGTTAGATTGTAGATTGCAGATATACGTTCCAATTCATTAGTAATATTGTCTTCACTTTCTATGCTTTCGACTTTCACTTTTTTCCCTTTTGACTTCTGGCTTTCTTTTTTTTTCTTGATCTTTTTGACTTTTCTCATTTTTCCTCTGAGTTTTGTCACCGTCAAAGTCGCACTGAAAGTTTTTGTGACTTGAGAGAAGAGAATAGGAAAGGAGATTGTAATCAATAGGAACATTGATATCCGTCATCCGTAGAAAATATATGAAAAATAAATTGAAGGAAAAAGTTTGATGTGAAACGAAAAGTAAGAAGAAAAAAAAACAAAAAAAAAACTTGAGAGTAAAAGTACAAAGATGTAAAAGTACCTAGGTATCTACATGGGGGAAATTGATGACTACTTTCTAAAAGTATACTCATTCATAATATGACATTCGACTTTCTTCAGTATATCAGTAGAACTTGTACTACTTTCCTTTTTTTTACAGTTTTATAATGTCTATATAGATTGCTTCCACCCCATATGTATTTCCTTATAACCACGGATTTCAGATGTATACAATGTACCCCGTAGGATGTGTTCTTAATTATGAAAACAAAGGGGTTTTTTTAAAATTAGTAAAACAAAAAAAACTGAACTCTTCGTGAAACAAAAGCAAGAAATAATTTGAGTTTTTTTACTATATAAAATTTGAACAATATGATAAAAATCGCTTCTTGAATAATAATATGATGTTTTTTAAACTAATTTTGCAATTTGTTTTGTATAACAGTTATAAGAAAAAATTTTTTTTAAAGCTTTAATGTATAATGTACTTCATTGCATTTTTGTCTTCTTTGAAAATCATCGAAAAAAAAGTTTTCTAGCTTTTAATAAGTTTGAAATTAAAAACAAAATTAAATTTTTTAGGTTATACCAAAACAGCAAATGAAATGGATGAGTTTAATGATAAGAGTTTTTAGAAAGGTCAAAACGTTCTATTTACTTGTTTTGGAAAAGTGCAAAATGTTTTAATTTTATGTTTTCAAAAATTTCCAACTGCGAACTGCTTTATTTACTTAATTTTGATAATTGCCTAATATTCTATTCAAATGTGTTTCAAAGGTTCAGAAAAATCCATTTACATGGTTTTGAAGTGTGCCAGTGTGCACAGCATTCAATTTACATGTTTTAGAAAATTCCAAAATTTGCATGATTTTGAAAAGTGCAAAATGTTGTATTTGCATGCTTTTGAAAAGTGCAAAATTTTCTGTTTACATGTTTTTAAAAAGTGAAAAATGTGCTAATTCCATGTTTTCGAAAAGTGCAAAATAATCCACTATTTATATTTTTGAAAAGTACAAAATGGTCCATTTACATGTTTTAGAAAATTGCAAAATGTTCGTTAAACATTGTTTTAAAAGTTGTGTAAAATGTTTTATGTACAAGACGAATTTATCAAAAATACACTATTTCAAATTATTTCTTTAGAATAAGGTATTACAATCATTGTACATGTCTAAAGGGAAAAAAGCTTTTCACATCTCTTGGGACACCCTGTACATATAAATTCAATAGCACTTTTAAATGAAAAAGTATATTGGAAATAGATATAGTAGTAGTTAGATGCTATTATTCTGACACGAGGGCTCAAAGTATTCAATATTTGACAAAGTATTACTATAGACAACGGATGAAGTGAAGCGTGAATAAAGTACAAAAAAAGTGAATAAATAAACAAGTCTACTCAAAATAGGTCATCTCTATTCGTCTGATCTGATCGAAAAAGTTCCGAGTTTTCACTCACAATTCATTTCTTTCTATGTTATTATTTTTATCAATTTCAATGCCACACTTTCACGGCCGAATTCGATGTCGATTTACGCTTTCACTACGGAGCGAAGGTTGTACGAATAAGTCTCAAGTTTAAGTCCAAGTCAGGTAGTTCCATGTCCCGCAAGTCCCTAAGTACATGAGCAAAAGTTTCCCAGTATCAATATCAGTACAGTAAAAGTGGGGTAATCAAATGGGAAGCAAATAAACATAGAGCTTCATATCCACCGGAAGGGGTCGTCCATAAATGATGTCATTGTTATGGGGTGAGTGGATCTATATAGTTCGGTAGGGGGGATGACATCCCATATTAAAGATAGCTCTTTAAGTAATTCCAAAATGACGACAAGGTCCTAAAATATGAAAAATTTGGCTGACAACATTTATGAACTACCTCTAATAAAAAAACTCACCATGTAAAATAAATATATATCTTCTATTCTTTCAGTTTTTTCCAGAATTTTTACAACAAATAAGCAGAAGAAAAAAAATACCATTTCTCATTACGTTGTCATACAAAAAACAAAAAACATCATCATTATTTGCACACACAAAAATCAAAAATGACAAAAGGGATGAGTCAAAAAAATACAACGACAAAACATTTTTATTTACGCATTCGTTAATAATAATCTCCAATATGAAGAGTTTTTTTGGCAAATTGGGACAAGTCCATAAAACCAAATTTTGATACAGGAATAACGAATAATAAATAAATTAATGGTGACAGGATTATTTGTTACAACTCAATTCATTTCCTCAAGTACTGTAACTAACAAAGCACTATTACAAGCAGTTTCATAAATCTATAGACTGACTCTGGAGTTTTTTAGAAAATTTTCAAAAATTTTAATTTGCCGACTTTTTCCGTTTTGCCTCAAAGTCAATAACTTAACATGGAGGAAAAAGTCTTTGAGATGAAATTTAAAATTTTTTAAGTTAAACCAAACTTTTTAAAAATTTTAACATTTTTCTTGCGTACAAAAAATTTACGCACGGCAATTGTCTTTTACAATCTACGAAAACACTGGAAAACCAAATTTATATCAGAAATGCAAGTTTAAGGTAGACTTATCCCGTTTTGCCAAACAACTCTTCAACTATGCACCATTTGGAGCATGATTAGGAGGGAGAGGATGTAAGGAGAGAAGCAAGTGGGTGCTTCACATGGATTTTGTTTCATATTTCTTCTCTAGACCTTTATTACTGCCATTGCTATATACATATTATATACGAAGCCTCTAATCAAAATCCCAAGGAACTCGACGACAACTTCAAAACGGAAAGTTAAATAAATAAATATGGCAAACTGTGTTGTGTAACTAAATTATTATTGGGATTGTGAATCACAATTTGTGATTGATTCAGGAAATGTTGTTGGTTGCTCAAGTCGAAACTGAAACTGCTTTGCGAAGCAGACGCAGGGACCAAATAATAAGCTGCAATCCAAACCGAAACCAAAGCCGAACAACTCAAATCTAAACAAAAGTCGAGAGTTTACTCGAGTATCAAAAATTGAAACAAACCGGAATTGGAAATGAAAGCGACATGGGGAAAGGGAAAGAGGAACTGAAACGAATGAAAGCGAGATCGAGTCTGTGCTTCGTAGCGGGAGGCAGATATAATTACAGAGGCAGAAATTTTATAATATAGTATTACATATGTTTAGTTTGAAATTTGAATGAAATACCACAAGGACAGACGTGTACGTGTATCAAAATAATGTTAACAACAACCCACTGACTAGTGAACGAGTGAGTTTGAGTTCTATATGTATATTATGTGTACATACAATAGAAGCTATTACGTTATTATGTACGATATTTGCACTAGGATTACACATTACGGATTTTCATTCTAATTTCTACATTGTCAATCAATGCAAATGCTAAAGATATTATTTGTGAATTGTAAATCCATGAGGATACTAAAAGGAGGGACTATTTTACGATTTTAAATTGCTGCCGAACAAAATATTTAATTTTGCACATTTTAATTTCTAGGAAATTGAAAATTTAAATAGTGGTAAATTCTTTCTTCTAGTCACAAAATTTAAATAAACAGTTTTGCCCCTTTGAGAAAAGTGTCACTCGGACGGTTTCTAATAAAGATGCTGCAGAAAAATTATTTCACTTATTTGGTTTTCTTACTCCCAGAATATATGCCCAATTACTTTTAACCTAAGACGTTGGGGATTTAGACTTGACTATAATAAATTTAAAGTGGCGCTGAACTAAAACATTTTGTAGATGTTTGTTTTCTTCATAATGTGTAAATAAAAGTAACCATCGCATGCATCGGCAGTTTAAAAATGTCAAAATAGGACAAGTAAGGGATGTTCCATACATGATGTTATCGAAATATCCCCATGTTTTAGACCCCCTCGTTGACCCCCTTGTCATCAACTGAAGAATTTTGTAACATCTTTAGAATCTTTAACATGAGATGTCATCAGTATGCAAAGAGACCCATTGACTCTACTGATGACTTCATTTGTGAACGACCCTTGAACAAAATATTTTTTTGTTTTGCAGGCAAACATTGCCTAGCGACAACGGTAACCAACTTTGATACTATCTCAACGACGTTCAAGGAATTTATTTGTAATACCGCAAGCTAGAACGTTACAGATATAATTCGCCTTTTGATGTGGGTAGACCTAGGGCAATATTTTAAAAACAATATTCCACAAATTACTGACAACATCCGTTTTTCGTTTCCGTTAATAATGTCACCTCGAATAGATTAACATTGATAGCATGTAAACCAGGCCAGGGCACCAGGTCACTGGTATGGCCTCAATTTTTGCATTAATATTCTATCTTCTTTAACGTCCTGTCACTATTTGTGCCCGTACCTGTCTGTCAGCGTCAGCCTAATCGACAGTTTTGAAATAGTACTCCTGACTATTACGATTAGTAAAATTTTGGAGGTGGGTGGTAAAACGGGAAGATCTCTTCAGTAAAAATGGGCTCCGGGTTCTGACTGACGTCGGCCGGGACCAGGACCGGCACGGTCGGACGGTTGATGACTCAACGGTGACGGTAACGGTAACATTGGGATGGATGGCTGGATGGAAGGAGTGTGGGATTGGAATGATGATGGTGATCGCTCTTGCAAAAGTTGATCGCTCACGATCTTACCATCATCATTTATTTTGATTCCCTCAGCAAGAGCATGAGAGAAAGATCTACACAGAGTACTGTAGCATCAAACAGATCCGCAAAATCCATCTACTCACCCGCTATTTGTGCCTGTCTTCAGTACTCGTCCAGGTCCCGGTCCCGGTCCCGATCCCGGTGATATTAATGCTAACGATTCTCCCACACACGTACTCCTCCCCGCTACGGCTCTTAAATCCCAGAAACAACAACACCAACAGCAACAACAACATGAATGAATAGCAAAAGTAATCGGAGTCGTAAAGCGTAAATGGCAGTTCTCCTCCTCCTTCGATCTTCTCCTCTGAATCTTCACCTCACTTCACAATAACAACATTACACACAATCCCAATCCCATTTTGAATCAGACAGAATTCCGATTTGAATTTGATTTAAAATCAAAATCAACATCAAGGCGCTTACTTACTTTAAAAATCAAAACATGAAAATAACCCATGTTTAAAGACTCCAAAATAACACATATCCACATATCGTCTGTGGAGAACCAAAATGACCGAAATCCAATTTAAGCTAGAATCAAAATGAGCTGTGTAATAAAAACAAAATGAGAAACATGCGTCAATGGTAATTAGAAGTTTTTGAAAAACGTAAAATGTTATATTTACATGTTTTTGAAAAGTGCAAAATGTTCTATTTACAT
Source organism: Dicyrtomina minuta (assembly GCA_949802685.1). Lineage (NCBI taxonomy): Eukaryota > Metazoa > Arthropoda > Collembola > Symphypleona > Dicyrtomidae > Dicyrtomina > Dicyrtomina minuta. The sequence continues at coordinate 60,514,813 of OX461808.1, read as the reverse complement.
GTTTTTGCAAAGAGGAATAATGTTATAATTACATGTTTTTGAAAAGGTTCATAAATTTCTAATTCCATGCTTATAAAAAGTGCAAAATGTTGTATTTACATATTTTAGAAAAGTGCAAAATGTTCTATTTAAATGCTCTCAAGACATATATGAATATTTTTGTAGATAGTTGATATGGTTTTTAGCAAAAACTGGGTATATGTCATTTTGGTTCTTTACCGACGACATATAATGGGTTTATGTGTCATGTACAAAATCAAAGCTCAAAGTGTGCAGAAAAAACGGGACAATGTCATGTCTATTGGCAAATGAAAGTGACTGAAACTGAGCCTCCTGACAAAAGGAATAAACGAAAATGAAAACGAAAGCGACCCCACATGACGCTGCATGAGGTCAATCCCATCTTCAATCGTCAGTTGTCGTCAGCATCAATTCCGCGTCTCCTTTTATAAAGTTTCACATTATTCAAGAGAAAATATTCACTTCCCGTCGCCGTTGCCGTTGCCGTGTCTATATATCAATCTCATGTAATGTACAAATGTAGAAATGTGTGAAAAATAGAATACTTTTCAAATTTAAATGGAAACCATTTCCGGGAAAATTGAAAGGCTCATCATTTCATTGTATTATTGAAACGGTTGCTATATACGTGATACATTGTTGTTAGCTGAGGGTGGGCTATTATTCGGTTATTCGTATTCCACTTGAGATGTGACGTCGGACGTCAGCGTTGTTGTGAGTGGCGCAGATTGATTTTCGGAATTCATATTTTTCTATTATTGCATTTCAATTTAGTTTCTATTCTTTGACTTGTATTGAGAGTTAATATTGAGAGACGGGCAATGTACCATATTGCTACTGAAGAAATCTCTGCCTTTGTAAATAAATATTAGGAATTGGGAGGCATACATAATGCGCGTTTTAGAGGATAATTCCCAAATTCTAAAGAGCTTCAGTATGTTAAATTTTGTACATATATCGTTACTGAAGAAGCAAAGTTGCCGATCTCCAATTCTCACTAACAGCAAAATTGCCGTTCTCCAGTGCACGCTAAAAGCAAAGTTGCCGTTCTCCATTCATTAGTAACGTTACTTATACGTTACTACTAATAAATGGAGAACGGCAACTTTGCTTTTAGCGCGCATTGGAGAACGGCAATTTTGCTATTAGTGAGAATTGGAGATCGGCAACTTTGCTTCTTCAGTAACGATATGTATGTCAACAGTCAACAAAACATCTAAATCGCTTTTTAACTTTTTACAATCATACATACAAAGGAGATTGGCAGGAGCTTAGCAAAGTGTAGTACTGTCTGTTTACTTTCTGCATTTCAAACGTTGACCATTACGCTTTTTCGGATCTTCGTTGAAATGTAAGCCCATCAATAGAGCCGGAGCCGGACTAAGGAATTGGTTTTAGGCAGGAATTTGTTTCCATACAAAAACCACTATTTTGATTTTATTGATGGCTTTCTTTGGTAAAGGAAAATGTTGTATTTACATATTTTTAGAAAAGTGCCAAATGTTCTATTTACTTGTTTTTGGAAAAGTGCAAATTGTTCTATTTGCATGTTTTAGAAAATTTTAAAATGTACTGTTTAATTGATTCAAAAAAGTGCAAAATGTTCTATTTAAATGTTTTAGAAAAGTTTAAAATGTACTGTTTACTTGATTCAAAAAAGTGCGAAGTGTTCTATTTGCATGTTTTAGAAAAGTTTAATATGTACTGTTTACTTGATTCAGAAAAGCGCAAAATGTTCTATTTACATATTTTAGAAAAGTGCAAATTGTTCTACTTGCATGTTTTAGAAAGTTTAAGATGTTGTTAACTTAATTCAGAAAAGTGTAAAATGTTCTATTTACATGTTTTGAGAAAACTGGAAAATGTTTTATTTCCATGTTTTTGAAATGTGCAAAAAAATTTATTTTCGTGTTTTTAAAAATTCAAAATATTCTATTTACAAGTTTTAAAAAACTGCAAAATGTTCCTTTTACATGTTTTTTAAAAATTCAAGCAGCGAAGGCTGCCTGCGCTCGCCGCATTATCCGGCCCTGAGCCCATCGATTCCTACGATTGTCAATAGAAACTATTGTAAATCGTAATTTGAAAAATCACGGGACTGAGAGGAATGCTGCAGTGACTGCAGTAGAAAGTAGAAATAGTAGAATATCGATAAATTCAATTTTATTTACATTGTTCACTCAAGTAGCAACGAACCCAAATAAAAGTGATTTGGGATTGATCGTATATCGTATAGCTATAACGCAAATCGCAACGGTGCGGCGGTAAGGCAGTGTATAAGTAGGTAATAACATACTGCAACTATAAATACCGGCGATGAGCAAAAGCATTGTGGGCAGACCAGTCCAGAGGTCTGGAAAGTCCGAGTCTAGAGCCTAAAGCATTGTGGCGCAAGTCCTTAGAAACTGCATGAGGGTGCTATAGCCATGCGCCGATCCTTTCAAGGGGTAGGCAACAGGGCAGTTGTTCACCCCAAAATGAAATTTTTAACATTCTCGTTTAAACCCACGTGAATTGAACATTTTACACTCTTCAAAATTTAGTTAACAGGACATTTTACGCTTTTCAAAAACATGCAAATAGAACATTTTACGCATTTCGACAACATTCAAATAAAAGATTTCACACTTTTCAAAGCCCCTTAATTAAATTTTCGCGCATCTATCTCATGTATGTATTAAGTTTTAATTTTTTTGACACGGCTCATTTCAATCCTAGCTTAAATTGGAAATATACCATTTTGGTTCTTCACTAAAGACATCTATCGCCCAAACCAAACAATATTACTAGGTTGATCCTATCCACTGCTGCTAGCGTAATGCTTAATTTAATGATTTAAAGGCGTGTATGCTGTATTTCGCGCAAACAGAACTAGCATAAAAACAATAGAAATGACTGTGTAACTTTTTTTCCATGTTGTCTGATGTCGTATCTAGGCATCTGGGAAGCGAAATCCAGGAAATTATTTTTATTTTGATCACTAACCGAAGTTAAAAAATGCCAAAATTAACAAGCGATTATATGGGGAACGTAGATCTTTTCATCTTTGGTGGATAATTGCAACTAAATTAAAGCAAAAATACCAAATATCTCTTCTGGAGCCCCTAGGGGAATGACCTACTTAAAAATGTGAAAATATTTTATGCAGGGGTCACCAAAATTTCGATCTATTTGTTCGAAATATTGTCCCTGTGTTGGTAATGAGGCACTTACAAAACCCTATTTTTAAGGGTTGCAGAGGGGCACCCCCTGTAATTTTCGGAGTCGCAGTAATTTGCAAAACGGCGTTGAACTGCGTCAATAATATTTAATATGTCTTTGTATTGCCCTTTTCAACGCTGTCATTCATTGAGTCAATATGACTAAAGTCCCTCTAACCAACGAACCGGGATTTAATAAATTAAATCTGATTAGGGAGCGTTCACATAAATGATATCATCGGTTGGGTAGGTAGGTGGGTCTGAAAAGTGACGATTTGTCCTATGCTTAACATGGGTGACGAGGGGTAGGTAGGTCAGAAAATTGGCCAAATGCGATGACATCATTTGTGAACACTCCCTTACATATTCGAAAATTCGAAGAACGAATATAAATTATTTAATTAAAACATTGGACAAAATACTTTATTCCTTATTACCAAAAATCGCTAAAGCTTGACGCTGTCAAGAATTTATCCTACTTCTGGAATGCTGTAAGATCAACCCTGCGATGTCCTATTTCTCGTAGGTTGCATATTTTATTATTTTTTGCGCGGGGTTGCTTAAACACAACATACATCCCCTTAACCCGTACACTGCTATGGAATGGAGGAGACTAAGCTTACGTCACACAATCCTTCTTCTTCGCCGACAATAGAACGCAATGTTTAATTTGTACATTCCACGTGTATCTCAAAAAGGTAGTGGACCTGATTGCAAAAAAAAATGTAATACTCGTTTCTGCGGCACTCGTGCCGTCCCAGAACTTTTACTTTAAGTTATGTAGTTACATACTATTTTATTTATTTCGATGCATGCCAAATAAGTGAAAGGCTATAAAGTTTCGGTTTCGGCTAGGGACTCTCTCTCTCTCTATTTTTGTTAGCTGTTTATTTATTTAAAAGTGGCCCACGTGAGACTCTTATTAGAGGCTGGTAAAATGTGGAACTAAATTAAATTCAAGAAAATAAATTGTTCTGGGCATTACACTTTGTAATCAGCATTTATACACTGTCGCAATTGCTGAAGCGTTTATGTCCTTTAAATTTTGTAGTGGCTTTAAAGTATCTCATGAATTTAGTAAAAAATTAAAACAAGAGAAAAAAACACGATAATTTAAAAATATGTTGTAAAATTGCAGAGAGACTGTCACGCGGACTGAAGGAGCACAAAGCCTCAACTACACTTGGGATCATCATGAGTGCTTTCATTATTTGCTGGCTTCCTTTCTTCGTCCTCGCTTTAGTTCGACCAATATTCCGTAAGCCTTTTACAATTTTTAAATTCTATTATGTCTAGTACAATTCACTAACAAGGGATAAATGCACAAATTACTGTATCAAATTACGAAGAAATGCATCGCCTCAATTTGATGCACTACTACTGCCTAACTTTAAACAGTCACGATCCTAGAGGTTTGGCAACATTTTTGTAAAATAGGCAAACATACATAGCAGAGGTTTTTTAACTAAAATTGGCACAATTCGTGAGTGAAGAATCAAACTAATCCATTTCTATTTTTAAAGTATCTTGAAATCAAATTCACAGCCTTTACAATACTTTACAATTTTCAAAAACGCGGAAATAAAATATTTTTAAATTTTCAGAAACACGGAAATAAAAAAATTTGCAATTTTCAAAAACACAGAATTGAAATATCTTGCAATTTTAAAAAATACCCAAATAAAATATTTTGCAATTTTAAAAATACCGAAATAAAATATTTTGCACTTTTCAAAAACACCGAAATAAGATATTTCGCAATTTTAAAAAACACCCAAATAAAATATTTTGCACTTTTCAAAAACACCGAAATTAAATATTTTGCACTTTTTAAAAACACCGAACTAAAAAATTTCGCATTTTTTAAAACTTCGTAACTAACATTTTGCGAATCTATCTCATGTAGTTTATTATGTTAAATATATAGCTCACCATAATTCTAGTTTAAATTGGAAATGGACCATTTTGAGTCTTCACTAACTAATACTGACCATAATATTATTATGTATTGCCTACCCTAAAAATTAATTCTCAATTCGTCTCTCCATTACTAACGCAATGATTATTCATGCGATTATAATTTAACAAGAAATATAAATAGAATTTTGAAATCGTTATAATAATGCTAGGCAAAAATCCTTTACTGGAAGAATTAGAGTTAATAACCTCTGTTCCTGTTCTTGTATGTTATGTGCTAACCGCGGGCACATGCAAATAAATCCATAGATTCAAATTATTTAAAAATGAAACACCATGTAGAATTTTAAATACGTGAAGTAATCGCCTTAAAAGAATATTTTTTCCCTTTTGTATGAGTGAGTATCAATACATCTATATGAGTCTATTTAAAATTCAATGTCGCATGAGACCTTCGTCTTCGTCTGATTTTGTAATTCAGATTTTAAGAGGATTTTGATGATGAAATCATGATATGAAATTGTGATTTAAATATTAAAATTGTTAATTCTTTTTTTCTTTCTCTCTCTCTCTCTCTTTCCATTGTTCTGTTATCTAGACGTGGAAATTCCAGAGTGGATCTCTTCCCTTTTTAATTGGTTAGGCTATGCAAATTCTGCTCTCAATCCAGTTATCTACGCGACACTGAATCGTGATTTCCGTCGACCTTTCCGTGAGATCCTCTCCTTCCGCTGTGCGACGCTCGACACGCTCATGAGGAAAGAATTCTACTTGGAGCAGTATGGGGAGGACACGGACAACATAAGAAATAAGGCTTCAGTCACACTCATCTTCCTTGAAAATGGAAATATCTCGGAACCTTTGCTCTAAATTTTCAATTTTAAAAATTTATTTTTAATCATCCTGTTTTATAAAAATATAATTTTCAAAATTTCAAAATGTAGTGTTTTTGTCTATATGTCAAGCTAACAGCAAGGGGAGTATTTGTGCGTACCAATATTGGAATGTTTGTACATGTGTTTATATACATACCTTGGGGGAAGAAGCATTGTGACGTAAGTCCATTTCGCAGCTAGAAGCATTACGGCTTAAAACCATTCGATTATGTCTATAATATAAATATTGAAGCTGCTATATTAATTTATGGACTTAAGACATAATGATTTTAGCTGTGGACTTACGCCACAATGCTTGTCTTCCCGGCCATGGTATGTCACGGTTGTGTGCTGTTGTAATCTGTGTGACTCAGTGATTGTGACTTGGTTGTGGGGAAATGGAAACATATCATCCTAACTATAAGGACTATAATGTAACTTGTGTTGTAGGAAGATTTTGAAATGTCGCGCTGCTGGCGGGTTATACCTGCGGCTGTAGCGCGCATTTTGAAAACTTCTCGTCGCCGTTGTTAATGGTTGTGAACTCCTACTGCTCGTCATTTTAATTTAATAGCTTAATTACATGTAGTGTGGGGATTACAATAATTAAGATTATTTATTACTAAAGCCTAAAATATTATTGTACTGGTTATTTACTAGATCTTTTTTTTAATATGGATATGGCTACAGTTAAGTTACTACTGAATATTGTATGTACCTACTTTACTCACGGTAACGATACAATGTATGTGTGTACCTCTATATTATTGTGTAATATACCATATGTACATTTAGGTAGTTTCTCATTATGTAAGTACAACACTACATGCATTTAATATGTAGTGAGAATGATTAAAATTTTCTACAAAAGTACTTTAAATGTGCTGTCATTTAAATAAAGTGTCAAATAGGTCAAAATATTGCTATTACTAGAATAAGTACTAATTATTGAAAAAATTACTATTAAAATTGTATATAAGACCACGAGCTTGAATTTTTAATAAAATATCTACTCGTATTTCCTTTTGATCCATTTTACATTAAAAATACGAAATAAAAACGCAAATAAAAATGTGTCATGTGTAAAAGTATTTAAAGCAAAATCATATTAATTATTAGCAGAGTAGAAATAAGTATGAAAAAATAGTAACCTTTACATTCATAGAATTCTTGAATTTTTACGCAGTTGATGTTGAGCATGTTTAAAAAGAGCATGAGTTTTAACGTACTGTGAACTGCTATATATTCTATGAAGAACCAAAATGATCCATTTCCATATTTACCTAAAAACAATATCCAGTATCTACAAAGATATAGCTACAAAAATTTGCAAATAGAACGTTTTCCACTTTTAAAAAATATCTAAATAGAACATTTTCCAATTTTCAAAAAAATTTAAATAGAACATTTTCCACTTTTCAAAAACATGCAAATAGAACATTTTACAATTTTCAAATACATGTAAATAAAACATATCGCACTTATCAAAAACAATCAAATAAAACATTTTGCACTTTTCAAAAAGATGCAAATAAAACATTTTGCACTTTTCAAAAAGATGCAAATAAAACAATTTGCACTTTTCAAAAAGCTGCAAATAAAACATATTGCACTTTTCAAAAATTCTTAATTAACAATATTTTACGCATGTTTCTCATTTTATTTGTATGACATAGCTCATTTTTTCCAGTTTATATTGTACATGGGTCATTCTTGCTCTTTACATACGACATAGTAATATATTGAATTCAAGTCTCTGTCCACTCTATTTCCAGCCTACTATACCGTGAATTCGTGAACATCCCCCTATCTTGTTTGAAGTATGATGAGTGACGATGGTAGTGAATGACCGGCGATAAAAATGCTCTTGTAGATTTTGTTTTTTCATTTTTACTCTGTACAAAATATTTTTGGCATCTTCTTCTCTCCATAGCTGCTGTAGTTTTCTATTGCCTCGTCTCCCAACAAGCAATACTCAGGTCCACGTCCATTCATCCATTCATCGTTCAACGTAGGACATATAGGAATAGGAATAAGGCTTCTACTTAAATTGGGTAAATAGTAAATACAGTAAACACGATTACGATTTAGGTACTTTAAATTCCACTGCCACTTCCACAGTGCAATTTTCCTCTCGTCGATTCGTCCTTCTTTCTTTCTTTCTTTTTTTTCTTGAGACTGGAACTGGAAAGGACGAGTGAGTGTGAAGAATGGTGCTTTTGGATTCTACATTTTTTTGGAAGAAACTGTGGATAAAATCACGTACTACGCAACGGACCTATAGTCGGGACAAACGAGGCTGATATCTGGCAAGGATAAAGCTGCCGTTTGTTTGCATGCAAAATTTATCCTTGCCAGATATCAGTCTCGGTTGCTTCTACAGTATGTACAGCGTGCATTTAGTTCCAGTTCCAGCTCCAGTTCCAGCTTCAGCACACAGCCCGGGATGGATGGAAGACAGAGTTTTGAAGTCATGCTTTGAGAATCGAATTGGAATTGTAAATTCCAAAAGGGAGAGTCGAGACTATATTATATATAGTGAATGAGTCTGAGAGATAGTGCAGCAAGTCAATTTAGATTTTGGATTGGAGTAGAATTCAAACTCAAGTTTAAGTTAAGCAGATGCTTTTTCTTCCTCCAATTCGTCTTCGTCTTCATCTTCATCTCTTCTTCTTCGTCTTCTTCTTTTTCATTCCCTGTCCATGCTCGCTCGCGTGTGTGTCTGTACCTCCAGGCTCAAGGGAGTCTTCCGAATTTTTTCCAGAAAATATATATCGTGTCTATGGAAGTAGAGAAGTGAAGCAGGCACAGCACATCTCTTTTCCATTTTTTATTTTCCCATTTTATAATGATTTCATTTCTGAATTTTATTCTCTTCACTCCATACTCCATGTAGTCCACAACTTCGCATCATTTTAAGTCATATTTTTGTTGTTCTTTTTATTTTGGTTAATCCCCCCTGGCCCACGTTGTAAAAAACATGCACGGTACATTTTTGCATTTTTGCGGGAATGCGCTGCTGAAATGACTAAAATTGAAACAAAAAATGCCCGCTTATTTTATAATATAATATTTTAACGATATGGTAACAAACTAAAATGGTAAAGAGAAATAATGTCATCAAGTAATAGTCATGGTTAGCTTGCTTTAAATTAATTCGTAAAAAAAACAAAAAGTTGAGTAGTAGTAGTGGTTAAAGTATAAAAATTACTAAATAGTTAGTGCTTTTACTACCGTCAGATTTTATAATACGAGTTTCCTATTGTGTTGAGTTGCGGTTTGAGAATTGCCAGATTTGTAATAAATTCGTATCAGTGTAGTTTCAAAATTCTAAAATAGCAGCACGCTTTTATAGCGCAAGCAAATCCAAATATTTCCAAAATTCCAAATCCCCCAACTTCAAATTCCAAATTCCAAATTTCCTGCAATTAATAAAGTACTATTAAGACCGACACTAAACATATTTGTATGCAATTTCAACAAAATTTCAACACAAAGATATATTATATAGTTAATAAAATTCAAAAATGTCAATTCAGGACTACAACAAGTTTAGGACACGAATGGTAAATAATGAAGGAATTAAATCTGAAGAAGCAGGTAAAACATAATTATATTTAACATGTAAAAATATTGCACTTTAATTCATAACTATTAAACCGCAAAACCAAACCACCATACCTGTGTCAACATTGGGACACATAATTTGTAGTTAATTTCATGAATATGTAATAAAGGCATAGTCCACAAATGACGTTATGAAAATCCCCATTCTTAGGACCATCATATGACCCCTCTGCCATCATAGCTTAACCACTGCGCAAATTTGCTATTTTTACCATAGGGGAAAGCCATCAGTAGCCAAGTAAGCCCACCATTGACCCTAGTGAAGACGTCATTTGTGAACGATCCCAAACGGAATATTCCGTTTAGTTAAACTATTTAGTTAAAATTCACTTTAGTTTAACTAAAAATTACTTTATCTTTTTTAACATGATACAAACCTTTCTTCCCATATTTATATATTTATATATTCATAAATAACATTCTCAAGGACCTGGAAGCAGTACCTTTTGTAACTTCATCTGTGAGTGTGAAACTGTGAAAGGCAAAGGCGTTCATCAGACCAACGACGACAACTCGAAGGCAACAGTTGACTCTGACGCTGACCCACATCCACATCGCCCACCAAATGATGACATGGTAATAATTGAAATGGACCTGGACGTGACCAGCCGCCCACCAGATGATGACGCATCTTCTTCCTTCGCTGATGCGGATGCGGAGGACGCCTTTGAATTCGAATGGATTTCTTGCCCGGAAGTCATCAAGAACAAAACGGATGCGGCGGAACAACTGGAACTGGAGGAACTACTACATCTTAATCCAGTTTCCCTTCCAGGTCCAGACAGCTCCAGGAGTCAATTCAAAAGCAAAGGCTGGACCCGGAGAATTGAAAACAAACAAGAAAAAATGAGCGAGGACGAGGACGACGGCGACGGCGACGAGCCTCAGATTCTGAAATTAAATGCGAGTCACGATCCCGATTATCATCACGATTTCGATTACGTTCAAAACAACAACATGAGTCAACTGAGTCAGATTGCGATTGCGAAGGTTGTTAGTTGTGAAAATCAAAATGAGAGCAACAGCAAACACGACGAAAACGGCAATGTTAATAATTGCAATAAGAAACAAGATCAACAACCACCACCACAACCTCTGCGGATATCAAAACTCAGACAAACAAGTGAAGGAAAAGACATTGAAAACAATTATTATTACGTACGAACCGGGACCGGGACCGGAATTCCTCAGTTGAATTTAAATCCAGGGTCTGTTTCTGGATCTGATTTTAATTCCCGTTCCGGTGCCGGTTCCAGTGGCTTCTCCAGAGCAATTCTGTGCGGCAGGGGACGTCAGTGGGAAGATCAAATAAGAACTCGTCATCGAGATAATAATATTAACAATTCTTGCTTATGCCTCCGAATCCGAAACACTTGTGTATCTCGCTCAGATTATTGGATGGCAATCCTATTCATGTCAACCATGCTCGCTGTCTACCTTCTTCTTGAGGTATTTCAAAACTTCTTCAAGGTCTCTATTCCTGCTGCAGCTGAGGCCCAGAATGAAAGCAGAGTTATTTTGAGTGGGAGTTTATTCGAATAATGCTTTGCTTAAATTATAAATTTTTAACAAAATTCTAAAATATTCAAGTTCAAAGAAAGGCACCTCTACACAAACCAAACCTAACCAACCCAAACCGACAAGCCATGACACAGTTCGTAGTCATTGTAATTCTAAGTAAAATTATACAGATTTATACGCAACAACACAACAAGAACTCCTTTAAATTTCACACTTTTAAGCTCCCAGTTTCACTTTTAGAATCGACCATAGAACCTTAAGCCTAAAACTTCTAACTTTGTACCAATGCAATAGCATTAAATACAGCAATATTAAACAGCCTTATTAAAGTAGTTTAAGCTTTCCTATTAATAGTCTTTTTTTTCTAGAAAATTTTAAAATTAACCGCAAATAAAGTAAATCAAGTGACATGTCACCAAGGGCCAAACGGATTATTTGCTTATTCTTTTCACTTGCGTTGTGAATGGCATATGTAATTATTTTATCAAGATAATTACAAAATAATGAACGGCATTTTAATTATTACTAAATTACATTTCAATCTGTGATGTACAATAATGACATTTTTTAGCAATATAATTGTTTTTAAAATTGCCACACATTACTTATACCAAGGAATACCTGCAAGATTACGAAAAATGCAAAATAAAATCACAAGCCAATCATTTATTTAATAATAGTTAATAATTTTAATAATAAATTTCCGGGTAGGTAATGCTCGTGTAGGAAAAGTCCGGGTAAGACATTTCAGGGTAGAAAATGTCCGGGTAAGCCATTTTAGGGTAGCAAATGTCCCGGTAAGACATTTCAGGGTAGGAAATGTCTGGGTAAGACATTCCAGGGTGAGAAATGTGCAGGTAAGACATTTCAGGGTAGAAAATGTACGGTTGAAGCATTTCAGGGTATGAAATGTCGGGGTAAGACATTTTAGGGTAGAAAATGTTCAGGTAGTGCATTTCAGGGTAGGAAATATTGGAGTAAGACATTTTAGAGTAGAAAATGTCCAGGTAAGACATTTCAGGGTAGAAAATGTCCGGTTGAAGCATTTCAGGGTAGGAAATATCGGGGTAAGACATTTCAGGGTGGGAAATGTCCGGGTAAGACATTCCAGGGTAGGAAATGTTTAGGTAAGACATTTTAGGGTAAAAAATGTACAGTTGAAGCATTTCAGGGTAGGAAATGTCGGGGTAAGACATTTTAGGGTAGGAAATGTCAAGGTAGTGCATTTCAGGTAGAAAATGTCCGGATAAGGCATTTCAGGATAGGGAATGTCCGGGTCAGACATTTCAGAATAGGAAATGTCCGGGTAAGACATTTCAGGGTAGGAAATGTCCGGGTCAGACATTTTAGGGTAGGAAATGTCCGGGCAAGACATTGCAGGGCAGGGAATGCCCGGGTGTGAAAAGTCTAAGTACGGAATGTCCCACAACCTTCAAAATGTGGTCGGATTATATTATTGTTTTTTTCGTCAATAGCATTAAAATTTATCGTCATAGTTACAGTTTTAGTATTGACATATTTTGAATAGTGAAATATTTAAAATGACAATATATACTATCACTGCTACAATCTATTACACTACCTTATATGAAACTACACACTTTTCTAATAAAATTATAATTTTTGTTTTCAAAATTATTTTAACCATATACATTACATTACAGATATATTTAATTGTTTTAGGGGCGGCAGACATAATATTAGGATCAATTACACCATTTTAATTTTGCGCAACTTTCTCCCAACTGACATAAATTTAATATGATTAAAGTCCTAAATTATTTAAGAGGATTATAAAAACTTTTTAAAATGGAAAGCAGTAACTTGACTGTCACATAGCTGACCCGTTGTCATAACCCATAATATACCGTAAACCGCATAAGAACCATAATACCAGGAACCCGAAACCAGGATCTCCGCAGTTTCCAGGTACCTGAACAACCAGCAGAACCATAGACCAAAGTAGCCTAGACTCCAGTCACATGCCCTATACCACATCCAACTGAAATTGAAACAACTTCATTATTATAATATATTATGAAAAGCTTAAATCTATATGTACAGCAAGAAAAAAAAGTGGTGACAGTTTAATAAAGTGAAACGTGAAACCGTCGCTGGGGAACCGTTTTAAGATGGAAACATGAATTATTTCTATCGTTTGACTTGTGTCAGACTTTGAATTTTCAACGTAGTCGCTTGTTTGATGAGTATACATTATTGCTTGTAGTTCTTACATATTTGAGAATCCTTTGAAAAATTAAGTGGCAAACATGAGTCTCTCTCACTTCTCACTTTGATTTCTGCTCCGAAAAGTCTGTCTTTGAGATTCTTACAGTGGAAAAGGTTCCCGTTCTTGACAACGCGACAACGCAACGGTATTGGCAACGGCAACGGCAACGGCAACGGCAACGGCAACGGCAACGGCAACGGCAACGGTGAAGGGAAAACATCAAAGGAAAGGAAATTCAGGAAATGGTTTACGTTTTGCTTTTAAAGTAGTAAAGAAAATAAAAGGACAAGGAGCCAGTATAGGGTGGGCCACTTTCCTTTTTTTAACGTTTCTGATTGGTTATAAAATTCAAAGTTAAAATGAATTCAAATTATTTAGGAGGTAAAGACTCCATAACCTTTGGAAACAAATTAGTCAAATAATTTTTAGAATATTTTTGTAATAACTTAATTTGTTTTTAAATTATGAATAAAAAATTGCCATATATAGCGTAATTTTTTATCGTTACAAATTGGATATTAATTTTTAAGAAATTCAAAAAGCTACTCTAATTTTTGCTTGTAGTTTACTTCCGTATCATATTTCGCAACCAGCAGGTGATTGCATTGCAGATACATATATTTTAAAGATATTTTTTCCATACATCTAATGTTAGTGTAGATTCATGACAAATTGTATGCTAAGAAGTTTGATGAATAATGTAATTATGTAATTAGATAGGGATATATAGGATATTTAGCACACATACATGACAAATATATATGTAAAGTGGAAATATCACAAGTGGAAATAGCTATATGGAAGACCTGCCGTGGTAGGCTCTATTATATATATTGTACAAGACTGGAAATTTGAAAGATTGAAAATTCTGTGTAAACTCTCTGAAAATAGAAATCCTATTTAGATAGTTCAGAGAGAGAGAAAACATACAAATTTACAAAGGCTCAAGCTTTTAACTTGGATCTTTAATCTTTTTACTATTTTACAAATTAATTAGGTCATTTACATTTCTTCCAGCATGTTACATACAATGTCCCGCACTGCCTATATACATAGCTGTTGCTATTGCACGTGTTGCTACGTGCGTTTATAATACTTGTGATATATATTGGGTATTGGCTGAATTTATATGTACAATACATATAAATGTATAATATTCTGTATATTGTTAATGAAGAATTAAAACATCTCATGTATCTAATTTAAGCTAAAATTAAAATGAGCAATGTCAAATAAACTACGTAAAAGACAGGTGCATAAAATGTTAGTTTTCTTAAGGCTTTTTAAAAATTATAAACATTTTTTGCAAATAAATGTCTTTGTATTGTGCTAAATGATCCACATACGTATTCTTAAAAAGTGCAAAAGGTTCTATTTACGTGCTTTGAAATGTTCGAAAGTTCTAGTGTTCCTATGGTTACTTGTTTTTGAAAAGTGTGAAAAGATGTATTCAAATGTTTTTTTAAAGTGAAAAATGTTCTATTAACGTGTTTTTAAAAAGTAAAAAGAGCTCTATCTACAAAATTAATAAATAAATTTACAAAAAGCTCGATTTACATATTTTTTAAATGTATAAAATGTTCTATTTACGTACTTTTTAAAAGTGCAAAATAAACCATTTTATATGTTTTTGAAGTGTGCCAAGTATTCAATTTACATGTTTTAGAAAAGTGCAAAACGTTCCGTTTACTTGTTTTTAAAAAGTGAAAAATGTTCTATTCGCATGTTGTTGAAAAGTGCAAAATATTCTATTTTAATGTTTTTGAATAATGCAAAATAATTCATTTACGTATTTTTGTAGTGTACAAAATATTCAATTTACATGTTGTAGAAAAGTGCAAAATGTTTCATTTATGTACATGTTTCAGAAAAGTGCAAAATATTCTATATACATTTTTTAAATAGGTGCGTGAAATTTTCTATGTACAAGACGTATCAAAAATACACTATTTCAGTTTATTTCTTTAGAATAAGGTATTAAAATTATGTTTATTTCTGAAAGGAAACTACAAAGTATCATATTCGCATGTTTTTAAAAAACTCAAATTGATGTAACTATATTATGCTTTTAAAATCTTGGTGATATGCAAATTTTTTATTGTAGATATAGAGCATTTCATTTTCAGCACAAGAATTGGATATTCCTAATTTTGATTCTTCACTGACGTTAACCATATAATATAATCATATAATGTGTCAATAAAATATATGTATGCACCTTAATTTATATCACTTGATGCATGGAATGAATACACTGACATTGCTGTACATAATTTCGTGAGTGTTCCTACGGTACATTACGTGTAGATGATTTAGCCAATTTGGGATTATATTCTGAAGCTACAGACTACAGATATAGATAATGGAATAAGCTCTCGTAATAATTTGATTTGACTCTGATTTGACACTAGAACTCAATGGAAGCTCTCGACTAATCATAATAATGTCGCATATTTCATACTTTTCCGATTATTTTAACTCCCTCTTTCAAATCTTCAAACATTTTGATAATTAACTAAATTAACTGAGCCGGCTTCGGCTTCCTTCTTTTTGGCCTCTGGACCTTGGTGCAGCTCTTTATCTGTATCTTGACTTTGCTTTTTCAGTCTGCGGGAATACAATACATATAGTTATTAGCATTAAAATCCCGTATGGAATGAAAAGGATTTGTGACTGCCAAAAATCAAAGCCAAATCGTAACTATATGGCTTTACCTTAGGACGAATAATATTATTTGGATATTATTATGAATGTTCAGTATATGCCATTTACATTTTTAAACCCTTCTATTTGACTCTTTGAAGATACACGACTTGAAACGTCGATAAACTTTCAGTTTATACTGTTCAGATCTTCATTTGACTAAAACGTTACAATACTTGGCAATTTGAAATTGACAATTTCTGCTTGGCCGATTAATAACTATTTTTATGATTTAATGCGGCTCGTTGCGCTGTTGGATTTTTTTAATGAACTTATATTTAATTAGCAATTATTTATCGTTAGCGAGCTTAAAATTATATAATTATACTATATAATTAATATTATATTTGTGACAGATAGGAAAGTTTTTACATAAAAATAAATTATAATATATTCCCTTGTATTGTCAAGCATAGGATAGCTGCACTATGTGACGGTGAGCAAGGCCGGATTTAATGCGGCCAGCGCATAGGAAGCCCCCGTTGCCTGATTTTTCAAAAAATATATACATGGAACATTTTGAAATGTCAAAAAATATATGTAAATAAAATATTGGCATTTCAAAAACATGCAAATACATTTTTTTGCACATTTCAAAACATGCAAATACATTTTTTTTGCGAATTTCAAAAACATACAACTAATTTTCTGCACATTTCAAAAACATGCAAATACATTTTTTTTGTACTTTTTAAAACCATGCAAATTGAACATTTTGCACTTTTCAAAAACATTTAAATAGAATATTTTGCACATTTTAAAAACATGCAAAATCATTTTTGTAGATTTCAAAAACATACACAATTTTTTTTTGCAAATTTCAAAAACATGCAAATTTTTATTTCGCACATTTTAAAATAATTCAAATAAAACATTTAAAACAATTTAAACAGTCAAGTAAATAAAACTTTTTAAACTTTTCTAAAACATGTAAATTAAAAATTTTAATTTACCAAGGAAAACCGTCAATAAAATTAAAATGGTGGTTTTTGTATGGAAACAAATTGCTGCCTAAAAGAAATTCTTTCGTCCAGCCCTGCAGATTGTGAAGGAAGCAAGTCCCGTGGCCGAGAGTCTCCGTACATACAAATAAATTTACACTTTAAACATTGGTAATAATACATAAAATACACAGAGGGTGGGCAAATGACAACTGTAGTAAAGTACCCTCCAAGAAGATAAAATCCTATAGTCAAATATCCGTAGCAGAGTTAAAGTCCAAGTCCGTCCATCGTAACTATAAACCCAAAAACCTATATATAGTCATAGCCAAACCAAACTACACATGAATTGTATGATGGTGTAGGAGAGGGAAACATGGAGAAAGGATTTAGAGTCAAGTGGAAAAGTCAAAGTGTGGAAAGTGAAAGGAAAGTCGTAAAGTAAAGTGGAACTATAAACTAGTTCAAGTAGTCACACGGGAGTCGTAGAGCCTCTCGTACTTGGCACTCTCACAAGCATTTAAGGTCATTCAATCATTTCAAATCCCAAAAGTCAAGCAACTATATGTAATGCGTAATAATTACATAATTACTTTCCACTATGTTCCACTCCCCAGCCTTTCACCATCATTTCCAGAGGCAGATTCCAGGCCTCATTTTACATTCTATTATCCATCCTCCATTATTAGAGTGTCACAAAAGATGAGACACAAGGATTTTACTGTAGCAGCAGCAGTCACCGTTAGTCCATAAAGAAATTACTCATTGGCACTCGCGACTCACAATATAATACAAATAACATACGACTTTTACACACGGACGGATGCATCTCCTTCGCTAGGTATACACTTTAATTTTTAATATTTGTGCAATTTAACTGTCATTCACCTAACAAGGGGCCTTTCACATATTACGTTAGCACCCACCTACATCGGCAGAGGGTAGGTGTCAGTGCCAGATGTCAGGTGCGAGCCCTGTAACTATGTAAACGTGATGAAGACGGAAATGTCGGGTGGAAATTAAAAATTTGTATCATTTTTGTACTAACGTAATATGTGAACGGCCTCTCTGCTTTAGTGGGCAAATGAAGATTGACGATGAGTATTATGGGCAAGAAACAATTAGGGACACAGGGCCACAAACCCTTCCAAATTTACTACTAACAAGAATTATACTTATGGACCATGTTTTAGAATTAGACGAACGAATAACGAAACGTCTTTGTAATAATTATTTAAAATAGCAATTGTTTTGTAAGGGAACGTCAACAAATGACGTCATGAAATATTCACCACTCTTGTGACGCAATGACACAATTAATTAAGTCAGGGCCGGATAATGCTGCCAGCGCATGCAGCCCTCGCTGCTTGAATTTTCAAAACAAATTTATATGGAACATTTTGCAGTTTTCAAAAATATGTAAAAAGAATATTTTGACTTTTTGAAAACATGCAAAATTAATTTTTTTGTACATTTCAAAAACATGCAAATAAAACATTTAACAATTTTCTCAAAACATGTCAATAAAACATTTTGCACTTTTGTAAAACAGTAAATGAAACATTTTGCACTTTTCTGAATCAAGTAAAAAGAACATTTTAAACTTTTCTAAAAAACATCTAAATACAACATTTTGCTTTACCAAAGAAAACCATCAATAAAATCAAATCTAAATGGTGGTTTTCGTATGGAGACAAATTTCTGCCTAAAAGCAATTCCTTCGTATCGCCCTGAACACAGTAGAAAACTTAAAAACGTTTTTTAATTTACAGTCGTTGTTATAGTTTAGTAAGAATTTTTTAAAAATCGTTTCAAAAATCACGGTCACTTGAATTAAATTGAGCTGAGAGTGACATTTTAAATATTTCTAATTTTCTGTCCCTGTTTTAATTTCTATACATAATTACAAGTCAAAAAATAGGTACAATATCAGTGCGTACTGCGTAGAGCAATACGGATTAACACTAATTGAATTATAATTTATTTTTTTTTCCAATGCACGTGGGATGATAGGGATGAAAGATCGATGAAGTTTACGAATCAAAAATGCTAATGGATTCAGATGACGTGTCGGAAAAGTCCAATTAGTGATCCTCTCTTTAACGACGGGGCTGTTGACTGGGCCTTTTGTCCTTGTTCTGCTTTTCAGGCTGCATAATGAATGCGTTCATCTTAATTGAGAGTGACGTGTGGTGGAGATGGGGGGTGACGGGAAGTGATGGAGGCGGGAAGAAGTTTAAAATTTAATGTGCATAATAAATAATGTACGGCCGACTGGACCGCTATAAGCAATGCATAATATGCATTGCATTGCATTGTACTTATTGCTGAAGCGACTTCCTTCTTGAAAGTTGACTTCTTCCTATTTTTATATGCAAGGCGTCTGAGCCTATATAGCTGCTTACTATGTATGTACATACTGTCGCTTCCATTCGCTTTCCTTTCAGCTTTCTAACTTACACTGCTACAGTTGCGTATTTTTATTCTTTAACAACATCCTACACATCATGTCACATCCCATCACAATATGTTCATCTCTATGGTCTGGTCTGGACCTTCCGTTTTCGTTCCGTCGTCAGTCAGTCAAACTCAAGGCCCAAACAATTTTTTCTTAGTCAATTGATTCAATTAACAAAAAAATTTAAGCGGGTGACATCAGAATGCTATGACGACTAATTGATAATGGAGATAAATTTAAATTGATGACGCACACACGTTACAGATTTTTTTAAATTTTGTTGTTGTTGTTGTTGGAGAAGAAATATGGAAGGAATTCCATTCTTGGAACTTTGATATCGTCGGCGAAGAACCAAATCGACCCATATTTATTTTTAGCTAAGAACAAAATCCACTATCTACAAAAATATTGAAATATTGTATGATCTGGAAAGCGTTTAAATAGAAAATGTTGCACGTTTTAAAAAAATGTAAATAGAACATTTTACACTTTTCAAAAACATCGGAATAGAACATTTTGCACTTTTTAAAAACATGCAATTAGAACATTTTACACTTTTCAAAAAACATGTAAATAGAAAATTTTACACTTTTCAAAAACATGTAAATAGAAAATTTTGCACTTTTTTCAAAAGCATGAAAACAGAACATTTCACACTTTTTAAAATCACTTAATTCTCATATTTAACGCATCTTTTTTATTTAGTGTTTTTATGACATAGCTCATTTTGACTATAGCTTAAATTAGATATGGGTCATTTTGGTTCTTTATAGACGATATCTTGCAAAAATACCTAGAAAACCTGAGAGGAAAATTTCAAACTTTCTTGTCATCTTAGGAGCTGGAATTTTAAACACGGAGTTATATAGAAATTGTACCGTATGTCAACTTTCATTTTCTTACAAACCCTTAACGTCCTGTGTATTTTGCAATTTAAAAAATCTAAATAAAAAATTTAAATGTATTGAGGGTTTAATTTATACCTCATTTCTACAAATTACTAAAAGTGTTTATTTACAAAATGTAAAAAAATTAACTTTATTACTTTGTTTCAATGCCACTCAGTAATTTTAGTTCCATTTTAACGACCACGTCACAAAGATTGAAATTGCCATTTTCATGGAACCTACCACTGGTTTGGAAAAGCTTATGCACACAACAGAAAATGTAACATACGTAAGGGATCGTCCATAAACGATGTCATCATCAGTAGGGTGGGTGGATCTAGTCGAGTATTGATGACATGGTAGATGGTACATCATACTAAAAGTGAGATGGGTCAAAAAAAGGGCATAATTTGGGTGACATGATGTATGGACCATTCCTATGCAGACTAATTCAGAACACATGTCCTGCTATCACAATCATTTTTTAATGGAAAATAAATTCAAATTCCACTGTACTTCATCATGGAAATCTATCACATTATTACAGTGTGCTTCCTCCTCAGGAAATTGGCACTGTTACAAGAACGCGGGACGTGTGCGTAAAATCTAAGTAGGTAGTACATAAATAAGTATAGTAGATAGGTAAAAATCTCGCATCACCACCGTCACCGTCAGAGTGAACATAAAAATGTAAATCCCCGTCTTGTACTTTGACAGCCTCCGGATACGATTAAGTGAGATAAGATCCAAGAGGCCAGGCCGTCTCGTCCCATCTCATGTCCCATCATGGCCATGGCTCATGGCCATGTCAAGCCAAATGATGTGGGTAATTTCGTCAAGGGAACTTAATCCATCCGACAGCAGCATAATACATATAGCAGTTGGGAATTTTTGGCAATCAAGTGTGTAACTGACGGACAAATCTAAAGCGCCTTACTCCTGACTCCTAATGGTGCTCCATTCGAAATTCGAAATTCGAATTCGAAATGGGGAGTAACTATGTCATATTCTCTCATCTCAGATTTCCTATACTTCCTCGCAATACGCTGTAACTACCTTCGCTTCTCGTATGTATTTTGGAAGTCACTGTGAAACGTGAGCTTTGGCTCTGACAGAGTACAACTGTGATTATAGAATTACTAAAATTGCTATATGTTTTCCACACAGACTCAACAAGGCTCAAGGCCCGCAGTAAATTCATAGTATTTATTTGTATTAAATTCCACTATAAGTATGTGGCATTAGCAACATAAGTAGATGCGGTACGTGTATTAAAATTCACGTATATTTCTTAAGTTCCAATTCTCCACGTGTGAGACTCCGCATGTTATTAAAATTATTTACGATTTACGATATAAACAAATCAAACCAAACAGACGCGCAGAAACAAACAAAAAATATCTCTTGTTGGTAAACGTTCAACTTGGGGATATCACTTTTCCCATTTGACTTTTGGAATGCGAATGTGTTTTCACGCTTTAAATTCTAAAACATGCGGGATTCGATCGTTATCACGTTCTGGATCTGATGTCTGAGAGGAGACCATGAAAAAAAAAATTGAAATCAAAATCGTAAAGGTTACGTGCCAACAATTTCGAATCGAGCGAGTGAAATAATTCGATAAATTACTGGTATGAAATTACATGCAGGGCCGGACGAATAAGGAATTGCTTTTAGGCAGCAATTTGCTTCCTTACAAAAATCACTATTTTGATTTTATTGATGGGTTTCTTTGGTAAAGGAAAATTTTGTATTTGCATGTTTTTTAAAAGTTCAAAATGTTCTTTTTATTTGACTTTGTAAAGTGCACAATGTTGTATTTACATGTGTTTAGAAAAGTGGAAAATGTTCAATTTACATGTTTTGACAAAAGTGGAAAATGTTCTATTTACATGTTTTGAGAAAATTGCAAAATGTTATATTCATATTTTTCTAGAAAATTGCAAAATGTTCTATTTACATGTTTTGAGAAAAGTGCAAAATGTTCTATTTACATGTTTTAAGAAAAGTGGAAAATATTTTATTTTGCATGTTTTGACAAAAGTGGAAAATGTTCTATTTACATGTTTTGAGAAAAGTGCAAAATGTTCTATTTACATGTTTTGAGAAAATTGCAAAATGTTATATTCATATTTTTCTAGAAAATTGCAAAATGTTCTATTTACATGTTTTGAGAAAAGTGCAAAATGTTCTATTTACATGTTTTAAGAAAAGTGGAAAATATTTTATTTTGCATGTTTTGACAAAAGTGGAAAATGTTCTATATTCATGTTTTGAGAAAAGTGCAAAATGTTCTATTTACATGTTTTGAGAAAATTGCAACATGTTATATTCATATTTTTCTAGAAAATTGCAAAATGTTCTATTTACATGTTTTGAGAAAAGTGCAAAATGTTCTATTTACATGTTTTAAGAAAAGTGGAAAATATTTTATTTTGCATGTTTTGACAAAAGTGGAAAATGTTCTATTTACATGTTTTGAGAAAAGTGCAAAATGTTCTATTTACATGTTTTGAGAAAATTGCAAAATGTTATATTCATATTTTTCTAGAAAATTGCAAAATGTTCTATTTACATGTTTTGAGAAAAGTGCAAAATGTTCTATTCACATGTTTTAAGAAAAGTGGAAAATGTTTTATTTTGCATGTTTTTGAAAAGTCCAAATATTCTTTTTAAGTATTTTTACAAACTGCAAAATTTTCCATGTACATGTTTTTTGAAAATTCAAGCCGCGGGGGCTGCCTGCGCTGGCCACATTTTCCAGCCCTGATTACATGCAGCGCAGTGTTGAATCTACACTTGGTTTTTGCAGGGTGAATTATACAAGTCGGCCATGTTACTTTTAGTTTGAATTCCCTATGTTCACTATACTGATGACTGATAACTATGATCATACACAGGAATTATAGCTTTTGTTTGATGTGTAATATGTAATTAAGGAGGAAGTAAGAGAGACTACTCTGTTTACATAAAGTTCAATTTGATACAAGTATTTTCCATGTTTTATTTATCTTGTTTGGTTACGGTTTACGGGTTACTTATTTATTTACTTTGATATCATATGGCTTTGATCTTGGTGAGTTGGTGTACAGAGATAGTATAGAATTTTATCAGCGCAGTTGCTCAAGTTGTTTGATTTATGATTTAGACTATAGTTACTTCATTCCTTCAGCTGTCCTTTCAATTTGTCTTGGTTGTGTCTTGTGTCTCCCTCCTACACACAAATATTTCATCTCCAGCTTTCATTGGTCTATTATTTTAATAAAAAATATTGAAAAAATTTTATGTCAATGGCAAGGGGCGGTCCATAGGTGATGACATTAAAATTATCACTCTTATCAGACCCACCACTTTAATAATCAATACTTGACTAGACCCACTGACCCCACCGGTGACGTCATTTATGAACGATCCCCAATGCCAAATCAATCTAAGCGTGCCAAACAATACCAAGAAGAAAGGGTGTCTTCTATAGAATAATAAAATTGCAGTTCTTGGAATCGGAATGAAATTATACCTTGTTTATAACAATATCCATGTAACGGTAGTTGTGCGGTCTATCAGTATTTCTAAGAAATTTAACAAGATGAAAGGAAAATATAATGCTTTTATCTTAAACTGACGATAGGAAAGTTGATCGAAGATTTCGTTAGAGCTTCGTGTTCCGAGTAAATAATAAGCAGGGGCGGTTCTAGAAAACATTTCTGAAGTGGGCAAAAAATACGACAAATCGGAACTTCGGAAGCATCTTAAAAAAGGTTTAAATGTCAAAAAACTCATTTTGGAGTGAGCAACCGACAACTGACCTGCCCTGAATTCCACTCCCTGGATCCGCCCCCTGATGATCAGTGTAGCAAATTGATTTAATGCATTACAAGTAGATGTACATGCAGTGTTGACCTTTGATTTTTTACTGTATTATCAAAGCTAACAACAAGTATTACAAAAAATATTTTTTGAGATAATTGATTAAATGCAAGGGAATTACATAACATACCTAGGTAGGTACTTTGAAATAAATATAGCACGGTTTCCAAATTTGAACAAACGCCTAGATGTGAACGATTAAAATGTGTGCAAAGAACGATCACAATTTTTAAATTACAAAAATCTATCCTGCAATATGTTGTAGTACGTTTCGCATACTTGAAATTTGAAAAGTTTGAAAGCTTTTGACTGACATTTTCATAGTTCACACTTGGGCGTTTGTTCACATTCAGGCAATGCGACTTCTATAAATGGTATCATAAGACCATCTGTGTTATTTGTCCAACAGGCCAAAACACCAACCTAGCAACGCCAACGTGGTAAGCATGTATTTCAAATAATTTTTAAGCGGCTTCAAACCGCAGGGAATTCAGTATTCAGATACTTTAAAAACTGGGGTTTTAATTTACTATGCAGGAGAACACAACGCATATTGCCACAACACAACCGCGAATGGCAGCTTAACAACATGTGTGTATAATATACAGTTGAATATAGGAAAAATTAATATTACAGTAATTTTTAATGTATTTATTTAATTTAATAATAATAATAATTTATTCATTTTGTCGATTTGGCCGCAGCCCATACAACATTGGTTAGATATTTACAAATTTCTATTGGTCCTTGGTTAGACCTTGTCGGTTACATAATCAATTATGTTAATATGATATGCAGTTATTTTGGATTGTGTTTTCTAAAACGTTTATGATTTGTGCATAAATATAAATTGTTAGAAATGTTTGAGAAAATTTTGTTTTAGAAAATTGCATAATAAAGTGTGTATAGCTTAGAATGTTGAACTCCGGAGGACTCAGCTCCACTTGGCTGGAAACCCTCGAACAATACCGCTTTCCGTCAAGATCATTTGCCATTTTTGGTCATCAATTATTAATGTATAGAATTTGGTATGTCAAAACATATAGGAAGCGTGTCCTTGATACTTTAGCGATGATTTAGTAAGAAGAAACTGTAAGTGAGAACTTAGGGACTGAACCGTTAATCATAAGTTTTAATAGAGTGCAGGCACTAAAAGCACGTGACGTGGTGAATCAAAAGCCTTGTCATTGGGTCTGCCAGTTTTAGGTTGATATTTACTAACCAGAGCAAAATTAAAGGGCAGTTCTGAAGCACACGCACTGAGCAGAGGGAGTTACGGGGGCAATAATGAAGAACAAGCACTGAGCAGTGGGAGTTACGGGGGAAATAATGAAGCACAAGCACTGAGCAGAGGGAGTTACGGGCGCAAATATGAAGCACAGAGCAGAGGGAGTTACGGGCGCAAAAATGAAGCACAGAGCAGAGGGAGTTACAGTAACAATAATGAAGCAAGCACTGAGAAGAGCAAATAACGGGGGTAACACTATTTTGGTATTTAAAAGTAGAAAATATCGTCGGCGGAATAAAAAGGGTTATTCTTCCCCAATACAACTGTAGTAGAAGTTTCGTATTCTTATGGCCTCGTCCCAGAAATTGAAAATTTGTACAAAACCTACTTCGCCAGGGTAGTAGCTGAAGATTATCGACGTTAAGTTCTTCCGCGTCGGGTTGCTTGTCGATAACTGCTTGAGGAATTTCTTTCAGGGTGGTATATAATGTGTACAGTTGAGCATAATATGGTATACGTCTTCCACTTCTTTTCCACACAAATTGCAATCAGTCCTTTCTGCGCGCTTCCATATCATATTCATGCCATTAAGGTTGATTGACTTGCCTCTTGCCTCTGAGAACAATTCTAGGAAGGCCAGTTCTTAGGTTTAGCACGAAATTTGTAATGTTCCATGACAAGTCCATTTTAAAATATTCCGATTTTAATGCATGCGTCTCTAAGCATTTATTTTATTTGTTGCTAATTAATGTAATCAATGCAGTTAACCCCCCCCCCCAAATTGTTGCTTTAGCTATTCTTTAGCTGCACCTTTAAGTTTAAAAAAAATACACCTCTGGCTTCTTTCCATGGTATGTCAACAATATACTTGTGTGGACCAAACTATTCCCTAAAACAACAACATTTGGTAACTATAATTTTCCGATACAAGGACAGTCGCAGTTAAATATCCCACGGTTGCAAATATGTATTTAATTCTGTAAGCGGCGTTGAAGCCAGAATTTGTATGCAATGAAAGTAATGAAACAAATGTACAAACCTATAGAAAATTTACAAGTGTTATGCTGTATTACTTGTAAATATAATTCCATAGATATTCCATATTCCATAAATAGGTACATCCAGTATTTACCCTTGACCTTTTATTTTTTTATTTGAACTTAAAACAAGGACTCCAAAAAAAATCTTGTAAATAATTCAACATATGCAGGAATTGCATAATTCAGGTACCGTAGTAAAGACTCTAAGAAACTAAGAACTCCCTGGGGAGTTACACGAAGAACTTAGCCACAGGCCCGGGAGTTATTAGAAGCTTTACGGTACTTTAAAAAACCTATATAGCGTGCTGCCAAAATGTGTACAAACGAGAGTACAAACGATGACAATTTTTCTCAAAAACATTTAAAATTTAACACTTTTAGCCTGTAGAGGTTGTAAACAACTCCGTGTCGCATATTTGAAATACAGAAAGTCTTTTATAAGAATTTTCATCGTTCATACTTTGGTGTTTGTTCACATTTAGGCAGACCGCTTTCTATGATAATAATGGGTCGTCGATAAATGATGTCATCGGCTGGGTCAGTGGGTCTAGAAAGATTTTGAGGACATGCCTTGTTAAAGATAGCCTTTTACTCAATGTTAAAGTGATGACATGGGGGTGGGTGGATCCTAAAAGAATGAAAATTCGTGTGACATCATTTACATCATTTTAAAAATACCAAAATATTCACAGTAAAAAAGTTTTAAATATTGCAATTTGGGAATCAGAAGTGTGCTCGATTAGGCCTAATAATAAGAAAATGCAAAGTAGGTAGGTTGCATAATATTTTTTAAAATATTCTTTGCTAAAACTACAAAATTACAGTCAGTTTATAAGTCAAGTGATAGTACCGTGCAGGCTGACGCTGGAATTTGATATTTTTATTACTCCCGATTCATTATTTCCAGTAAACCTTGAATACATTCACGCAGATATGCTCTTAGAATTCTGTAAGCGACGTTAAACCTAAAAATTACATGCAATGCAATAAGTGTATAAACTATAGAAACTTTGCAAGTAATACACTGTATTACTTCGAAATAAAGCCCATGATACCAATAAAAATATTACAAAAATTTACTCATCCTTTAGCATGAAGAAGAGGACCTTGGCATTGCTTTAGGCGGGACTGAAAAATAAAGTTACAGCTAAACCCCTCGCGTGTAATCTTTAAGAATTTACACTGTACGCACATTTTACAAGTCTGACGATTTGGTGTTCTTAATAATTGTGTTCACTCTGTCTGTAATACTGTTAGCATATTAATTTTTATGGGAAAAGTGACAGTAGAGGGACGTAGGCGTACAGTCACAGTCACAGCCCCGGTCCTGGTCCCGGTCCCGGCCAAATCAAAAGTGCATTTTTCACTACTGCATTATTAGATCTCCCCTCACATTCACTTTTACATCGCATCTCATCTCAAGGAATCCCCGTCCACTTGGCCAAAGAAAGAGTGAAGCGGAAAGAAGACAGAACTTACTTGGAAAATTGAGCTCTATTAATAGATGAGCCAAGTAGGCAGGGCCTGAGCCAGAGATCCGTATCCGTGCTGCCGTGGAGCGTATCCTATACTCATCCACTCCCAAACTTCCAGCCTGAACTGCAGAAGAGTTACTATCGTACGATTATATAGACGCTTCCCTCCATTCTAAACCAAAACCAAAGCCACAGACTCAAGCTCGACTTCCTTTATTTTCATTTTTCAATTATAAGTACAACATACTTGAACATACATATAGAAAGACGACGCAGGGCCGGACGAAGGATTTGCTTTTACGCAGGAATTTGTTTCTATACGAAAACCTCTATCTAGATTGTATTGCTGGTTTTCTTTGGTAAAGCAAAATGTTGTATTTACATGTTTTAGAAAAGTGCAAAATGTTCTTTTTACTTGATTCAGAAAAGTGCTCAATGTTGTATTTACATGTTTTGAGAAAAGTCCAAAATGTTTTGTTTCCATGTTTTTGAAATGTACAAAAAATTTTATTTTGCATGTTTTTGAAAAGTCAAAATATTCATTTCTACATATTTTTTAAAAGTGCAAAATGTTCCATTTACATGAGTTTTGAAAATTCAAGCAGCGGGGGCTGCATACTCTGGCTCAGGGCCGCATTATCCGGCCCTGAGACGACGGGCAGGAAAGGAACGTGGTCGAGTCGACTGGATTACCAGGACCAAGTTTTGACTTTCTATAGTAGTAGGCTCACGAGTTAAGAAGTATTCCATGCTACTACGTCCATATGCCATACAGTAGAAAAACAGCTGAGAGAATCTGTAGTAGTAATAGTAAAGCAGAGATATTTTGGATGCATGGACTGCTTTAAAAAGAATTCCACCACATTCCCACATGTGTTGCCCCTCCTCCTTCCACTCCTCACGTTTGCTTTCCTTCTAAGAACAGATTCTCCATTCTACAGAAATTTCTTGGGCTTCCTTCTTTCTTCTTTCTTCTTGGGTCTTTGCAGTGTGTATATAGCTGTCAATGGTAATTTAAAAGCGAGTTTTGTACTGCAGCTCCCAGCGTGCAGTGCTTTATAATTTTAATTTTAGATACATACATTTTATGCTATTGCTATGCTATAGGCTGAGAACCTTTATTAAAGTATGAAAAATTGGAGAAGGCTTTGGGTTTCTATGCTACGCGTCGACATACATAATATGTAGAAAAGCAAAGCATCTCCTGTCCCGTTTCAAATTTTGGATGATCTGTACAGTCTGTCAGTAGAAGCTGGAAGGCGCCTTTAAGTCTGGCAAGACTGAATAAGAAAAAAATCTCGAGCGAATTTAATTTTTTTAATGTCGCATCAGTTGCATGACTAACAAAAAATTTTTATGAAAAACAGCTGTTCAAATTAGTTTCAGAATAGAGCCAAATAATATAATATGATGTAATATTTTTAAATAATGTAATTAAAACTTTAGCGCGTGTTTTATAATTTATAATATATAAATTAAGTCAGTACGTCAGTACCTATATAATGTTAGACATATAGTTGTGCTATATTGCATATTGACAATAATACACATAATTTATAGGTAATAAAAGAGACTATTATTAGAGGCACCGGGGCACGTGACTTATAGTTAGCTTTCAATAATGTTATGCACATGCATCACCAACAACAGTGTTGACTACCTTATCGCATCGTGACGCGAGAAATACAGGAACTATTACTGCACGGCGTAGAAATACTTTTCTAATGATTTACATTGCATTTCATGCCAGCGTACTTATTATCTCATGCAAATTTCGGAATTATTAGTTGCATGAAAATGAACATAATACAATCGCCTATGTTTCCAAATTCAAAATAACACATACCTAGATAGATATATTAGTTTCCAATGTTCGCTTATGCTATATTTTGTGGAAATAGAACTAGCATAAAAACAATAGCTATGACCATGTAACTTTTTTTTCAAGTTGCCTCATGTCGTATCTAGGGACTTAAGAAGCAAAATCTCAAAAATTATTTTTATTTTAATCACTAACCGAAGTTAAAAATGCCAAAATTTACAAGCGATTATATGGGGAACGTAGATTCTTCCGTGTTTGGTGGTTAATTGCAGCTAAATGAAAATAAAAATACGGAATATCGTCTCTTCTGGAGTCCCTCGACAAATGCATGGCCTACTCAAAAGTTTGAAAATAGTTCATGTAGGCTTCACCAAAATTTCGATCTATTGGTTCGAAATTTTGTTCCTATGTTGGTATTGAGGCACTTACAAAACCCTATGCTCAAGGACTGTGGTGGGTTAACGACAGACCACAAATTCTGAAGAGTAGTAATTTATTAAACGGCGTTGAACTGCGTCATTCATATTTGTATGTCTTTGTATTGCCCTTTTCAACGCTGTCAGTCATTGAGTCAATATGACTAAAGTCCCTCTAACCATCAACCAGGATTTAATAAATTCAAGGAACGAATATAAATTATTTCATTAAAAAAACATTGTACAAAATACACTATTCCTTATTACCAAGAATCGCTAAAGCTTGAAGCCGTTAAGAATTTATCCTACGTCTGTAATACTCTATGTTCCACCCTACGATGGCCTATTTCTCGTAGGTTGCACCAAAATTTCAATCCATTTGTTCGGCATTTTGACCCTCTAATAGTAATCAGGCACTTACAAAACTCAATTCGCAAAGGTTGCGGTAGGTGCAAGGAATTCTAGACATCCGGAGTAACACTAATTCATGAGACGGCGTTGAACTACGTCATTTTTATTTGCTATTTCTTTGTATTGACCTTTTCAACGCTGCCCGTTATTGAGTCAACGTGAACAAAATCCCTCCAACCAATAACAAGTGGGATTGAGTAAATTAGATGATTACATGATGACTCTACAATGGTCTAGTTCGGTAGGTTGTACAGACAAATTCACTTAAAAGGGACTCAGCGGGACCGACCAAATTTGTCCCTTATAACCGGATTCCCTTTTAACCGTTTAAGGGATTTCCCTTTTAAGCGGACTTCAGTTATCATTTAAACATTTAAGATTTTATTTTAGTACAAGAGTAAGATATTTACGATGTTGTCCGTAGATTAGGTTGTTCAAAAACGTCAGTTAATTCAGGTCGCTTAGGTATAAGGTACACACTTTTTGTTTCTTTACACTCGCTCCTTTCAACCATGAGTCTGAATTTTTTTCACTTTCGTGCTTAATTCTACTTATTACGCTGGAACTTCATACTTTTGTTCCGTCCTTACCGAGTTTTTTTCCCGCTTCAACATTGTGCCTAGTAGAGCTGAACTAAGCAGTGCAGGTTAGAGTCAGAATCAGAATCAGAAGAACAACTAACAGCCAAGAAAGCTCTATATTCTATAATTACGGCGACCTACTTAGATTCACTTGTCTGGCTGTTTCATTCTTATTTTTATCTATTTGTTTTTCAAAAATCCCTTTTAAGTGACAAAAAAATCCAAAAACGGTTAAAAATAAGTCCCCTTTAACCGGATAATCCCTTTTAGCGGTTCCCTTATAACCGGATAATTTCAACATTGTAACATAGGCTAGCCAACCAAACACTTTAAATCTGTCCCTTTTAGGCGGTTTTCCCTTTTAACAGAATCCCTTTTAAGTGAACTTGTCTGTATATTTTATTTTTTTGCGCGAGGTTCTTTCAACACACTATACGCCACTTAAGGGGGCGTATGCTGTGCTTGAGCAACCCCGCTCAAAAAATAGTAAAATATGCAATTTACGACAAATAGGCCATATTAGTAAGGATTTTGTCGCTGTCCAGATGTAGAATAAATTCTTAACAGCGCCAAGCTTTAGCGATTTTTGGTAATCAGAAATAAAGTATTTAGTACACAAATTTCATTATATAATTCATGTTTGTTCTTCGCATTTCCGAATATGTGATCGGATATCATTTATTAAATTCCGATTGTTGGTTAGAGGTATTTTAATCACATTGACTCAAGGACTGACAGCGTTGAAAAATTAAAACAAAGACATAGCAAATCTAAATGTAGTAGTTCAACGCCCCCTTATGAATTATTGCTACTCCGATTAATGATGAGTCGTCGCCACTCCGCGACCCTTAAGAATAGTGTTTTGTGCCTCATTATCAACATAGGAACAAAATTTCGAACAAATAGAGCGAAATTTTGGTGAAACATACATACAATATTTTCAAAGTTTTGAAAGCCTCATACATTTGCTTCGGCACTTGACAAGATATATTTGGTATTTTCGTTTTCGTGTAGCTTGAATTAACCACCAAACATGGGAGGAATTTCGTTCCTCATATAATTACATGTTAATTTTGACCTCGGTTAGTGACCAAAATAAATATAATTTTTGTGATTTCGCTTCCCAGTTGCCTGGATACGTCATCAAACAACATAAAAAAAAGTTGCATGGTCATACCTATTGTTTTTATACTAGTTCAATTTCCACTAATTACATCTTACAGGCTCTTAAACTAAAACCAAAGCAGCTGACCTGCAACATTAATGAGGCAAAAGTTACTGTTTTAAATTCAAAACGGCGATAAGATGTGATCAATAATTTGTAAAACAAACATGTTATTACAAATAATTAGTGGTTACAAGAACATTCTATCCCTAGTACGGTGCTAACCCCTATTTTGAAAATTATAAACTAAACCGGAGCGCTGCGCGGGTCTTAAATAGAACGCGGGTCAAGCGAAGCATAATTCGAATTGACTGTGGGGCACTAATAATCGTTTGATTATTTTTTAAAATTGTAGATATACTATTACTTTCCAGACCTTACGATTAGGGAAAATTCCCTATATATTGCCAAATTCAACATACATACCTATACGTATGTATGTTTTCAATTTTCAGTTTTGCATTCATGCTAATTTTATTATAAAAGTATTTTTTGTAAGTAAAAGATTGGAGACAAAATAAAAAAAGTATTGAAAATGCAAGCGAAGGGATCAAAGGCAAGAGACAGTCATTCATCTGTTCAATTTTTCAGACAACCACTCCACAATCCATAATTTTAAAATGGAAGCTTGTAAAAGAGAATCTTCTGAACTCTGACTACTGACTAAGGATTTAAATGTAAACTAATTACAGGATCCAAACAGTCTTTGCCGCATCCTTCAGTCGTTCCGCGTTCCTCATCTTCCATGTCTTTCTTTCTTTCTTCACATATGATAAGTCAGCTGTAAACATTCATGTTCAACTTGGTTGTTTAAAACAAATAGCAGAGAGTTAGATTACTTCTGCGGAACAGACAACACTATGCGATCATTACAATATTTCCAGTGTAGCCAACTCGAACCAAAATTGTCGTTTCACTTTTCTTTCTAGCTCATACACAAATAAACCGATTTCAAATGTCTATGTTTAGTTTTCTTTAAATTACCAAAATTTATTTTTGAAATCTTGAAATTATAAAATCGGTTTTTATTACGGCCTTTAAAATGGGAGTTGGTTTTATTTTTTTTTGTAAAAGGGCTAATGCATTTGTGTAGTTCAAACTATTACAAAATTCGTTAAAAATGTTCTACAAATTTAATTTAATACAAGAAAATTGAGTTAGTTAAAAAAAATTCCTTATGAATTTTTAAAAGTGGTTTTCTCAAAGTGTATAAGGAAGTAATGTGACTGTGATGTAAAGTTGAGAGACTGAAAGGCACCTACATAGTTTAGACTACGTTGCAGTTCAGTCACTGCATTATACATTTAATTAGTGTTTGAGTTTACTTTTGACTTTTGATTTTCCATTTTCTCAGTAAGTTTAAGTAAATCTGGCTACTCACAGTAAATCTGGCGACTGGCGGTTTCGGTTTCGGCCTCGGTTTCTAGTTCTTTGCGGTGATTAGATGCTGAAACTGAATTCTGAATCTGTTCACTGTTATGTTCACTGTCATTGTTCCTGATCGAGTCTGGCTCTGTTACCGGCTCAGTTTCGGTGTTGGTGTCGGTCTCGACACACGGCCTCTGTTTCGACCTTTATTAGTTACAAAGTTGTACATATATACGCAGAATAACATGTGTTTGGAAATTTAAATATTTGGCCTTATTCACATCACAGGGAAACATTTACCAAAGCTCCAAAAGCTAGAAACCAGAAGGCTGAAACCAGACCAGCTCAAACACACACGCAGTTGCAGTTTTAGTGCGCCAGTGTTTACACTATAGCTGTATGCTACTCCTAATTCTAATACCAATACCCATATCGTCTGAAGAACCAAAATGACCCATATCCATTTGTAGCTAAAAACAATATCCACTATCAACAAAAATATTCAAATATGTCTTGAAATCATTTAAATAAAACATTTTACACTTTTGAAAAAACATGTAAATAGAACATTTTTCACTTTTCAAAAACATGCAAATAGAACATTTTACACTTTTTAAAAAACATGCAAATAGAACATTTTACACTTTTTAAAAAACATGTAAATAGAACATTTTACACTTTTTAAAAAACATGCAAATAGAACATTTTACACTTTTTAAAAAACATGTAAATAGAACATTTTTCACTTTTCAAAAAACATGTTAAATAGAACATTGTACACTTTTCAAAACCATTCATCATTCAAATAGAACATTTAACACTTTTCAAAACCATTCAAATAAAACATTTTACACTTTTCAAAACCATTCAATTAAAATATTTTACACTTTTCGAAAACATGTAAATAGAACATTTAACACTTTTCAAAACCATTCAATTAAAATATTTTACACTTTTCGAAAACATGTAAATAGAACATTTAACACTTTTCAAAACCATTCAATTAAACCATTTTACACTTTTCGAAAACATGAAAATAGAATATTTAACACTTTTCAAAACCATTCAAATAAAACATTTTACACTTTTCAAAAACATGTATATAAATAGAAAATTTCCCAATTTTTAAAAACTCATAATTAACATTTTACGCATGTTTCTCATTTTATTTTTATGACAGCTCATATTGATCTTGTCTTAAACTGGAAATGGGTCATTTTGCTTCTTCACAGACGATATAGTACGTACTATAGCAGTTACATATGATATAACACAGAGACACTTCTATATTTGTGAAAACCATCAATGCCTGGCCTGCCTGCTGGTTGTCGACAGCCTACAAGCAATTGCCTATGCCTATACCTATAAATGTTAAAGTTTACAAATACTCAAAGTATGTAGGTATGTGCATCTTCTGTGCCATTAATGGCTTGGCCTACAACTTACAACTACACATGCATTTCTATTACTCCACAAGTAAAATGGTCCATCTACATTTATTTCCTATTGCAATTTAGCTATTTTGCTTCCTTACAGTAGGGAACAACGTTATCTTTATGCTTCGTTGTCATTGTGTAGTGTACAGAATTTCTACAGGAAAAAATCTCGACCTCATCCAAAAGTAATTCCGCGCTCTGAAATACCATGCCATTCCCATTCCACTGCTACAGATATTCCAGTGAAGACGAAGCCAAAGCCGAAACCGAAACTGAAGAAGAGCACATTCGAGTGTTTAGTAGTGTAGAGAAGCGTGAGCGAAACTGAAAATAAGACTGCATCACATCACATCACATTCACAATTCATACATTTGATTTGAACTGTGACTGGGACCAAGACGTCTCAAGTCTGATGGAAGAAAGGCTGGGGACGGAGACTGGAGCAGAAAGAAGAAGCGAATCTGCAGTCTACTCAGACTGCAGTCCCACATCCCACAGTCTATTATTCAAATAACTCTTGTCTCTCTAATATATTTATTAAAATTAAGTATTTTGTACATACTCCTACACATACTCAGAGAACCAGAAACCAGAACCAGGAACCAGCTACATGGAGTAAAAGACAGCACAATACAGTACAGTTTTAAACACTCAGTCAGCATATTATCTGCTGTAATCTGTATCCATCTCAATGGGCAGAGTGCGGTAGCTTCTGGATTTGGATTCTACATGAATTCTGGCAGGGCATCTGCAGCTCAAGCCAAGGCACAGCCACATAGTAATGGTAATGGTAGATTTTCTTTTACTACTTACTTATTAATGTTATAGTAACTCCCGACGTTGACTCCTAGCATAATCCATATGTACTTCCGTAGAAATATCTTATCAGCATTTTGTCTTGTACAGAAAATGAAAAACATCCTACATGCCTCCCTATTAGGACCGGACAATACTGCCAGCGCAGGCAGCATTAATTTGCTGCTTGAATTTTAAAAAAACGTGTAAATGGAACATTTTGAAGTTTTCAAAAATATGTAAAAAGATTATTTTGACTTTTCAAAAACATACAAAATTAAAATTTTTGTACATTTTAAAATCATGCAAAATTAAAATTTGTGTACATTTCAAAAACATGCAAAATTAAAATTTTTGCAATCTTTCAAAAACACGGAAATAAAATACACTTTTGTAAAACACGTAAGTAAAATATTTTGCACTTTTCAGAATCAAGTAAAAAGAACATTTTGCACTTTTCTAAAAACATATAAATACAACATTTTGTTAAACATATAAATACAACATACCAAAGAAAACAATCAATAAAATTAAAATGGTGTTTTTTTTTGTACAGTAATAAATTCCTGCCTAAAAGTATTTTCTTCGTCCGGCCCTGCTCGAGGCTCCCTATAGTGCTGATACATCCCTTTATCCCTATATATATCACTACTGTACTGTATATCAGTGCCATTACAGTCTACAGAGTCAAGCATGTGTAATTCTGTCGAATTAAACTCCGCATCAAGATTCATCGTCCTCTCCCATTCACATTTTTACATCTCCATTTCAATTTGAATGACGTCACTTCTTGTATTATTCATACTCCCTCAAACTAATAAGTAATTATAGAGGACGGACGGACAGACGGACAGAGGCGCATCTGAATCTGAACCACATAGCAATACCAGACCCAAAACCAAAACAAGTACAGATTACACACTTACTGATACTGCGGTGTTGGTCCGGTCCAAGCATGAGGCAGCAAGACTGCAGATCAAGAATCAAGACGAAAAGAGGAAAAAGACGAGCCCATAAAAAAATAATCTTTGATCCAGCAGCAGCGCATCACGCTGACTCTGTCATTAAAATCCTGTGCTTCTCCACAATTACAACCCATATTTTGTTAAATAATATATAAATCACTCAAGTCGAAGTAGGCTAATGCTGGACCAGAAACTGTAGCAAAAAAATCCAAATCCAACCAGAGGCAGAGGCACATCCCAAACCAAACCTAAGCAAGAGATGAGAAAATCAGTATCAGTAATCAGCCCAGAGGATCATAGAGCAGATCAGTACCAGTACGCAGCGTATATAGTTCTCTGGTTTTTAATTTCAGTGCTGTGTGACTAGTGAATATATTGAACGCGTAGAGAGAGAGATAATCAAGACATTTAAATATTACATATTATTATGCAAAATGTAGACTGTATAAAAGTGGAACTACAAAGGATACAGGATGGTAGGATGTGACATAACATATAATTCAAGATTAAAAGGGAAGGAAAAGGAAGTTTAAGACTGCGCGAACAGTTATTAAATAAAGTCCCGTTGTAATTTTATGTTAATTCTTCACTACACAGTACACACACACTCCATAATATGTAGATACACTGTATTGAGAATTACATTTTAATTTACAACTCGGTTTCAAATTTAAATCCAGAGGAAAAGTTCACAAGAGGAATGATTATAGTAAGAATTAAATTTAATCAAAGACAGTGACAATACCTATATCGTCTGTGAAGAACCAAAATGACCAATATCCAATTTAAGCTAGAGTCAAAATGAGCTATGTCATAAAAACAAAATGAGAAACATGTGTAAAATGTTAATTAAGAGTTTTTGAAAAGTGTAAAAATTTCTATTTACATGTTTTTGAAAAGTGTAAAAATTTCTATTTACATGTTTTTGAAAAGTGTAAAATATTCGACTTCCATGTTTTTAAAAAGGTGCAAACATTTCTAATTCCATGTTTTTGAAAAGTTTAAAATGTTCTAGTTACATGTTTTTGAAAAGCGTAAAATGTTCTATTTGCATGTTTTTGAATAGTGTAAAATGTTCTATTTACATGTTTTCGAAAAGGTGCAATATGTTCTATTTAAATGCTCTCAAGATATATTTGAATATTTTTTAGATAGTTGATATTGTTTTTAGCTAAGACTGGATATGGGTCATTTTGATTCTTTACAGATGATATGTACATATTACGCGCAGATTCTTCCGGCTTGCAATATTACAAAATTAAAAAATGTCTTTTTGTTATTTAGCTGCCAGTGTCAGAGACAGACAAACAGAGAGAGAGACAGTGCGGTTGAGTGCGGTGTGTGTGTGTTTGAGGGGATCAAAATTTGTGACTGTTGTTGTTGTTGTTATTGTTATTTTGCTGGAATTTGTGAAATCTGTGTGTGGAACAGTCAACAGTCAAGAATCTTACGTGCGATTTAGCATACATTATAATTCAAGAGCGAGAGCGGTGTCTTTGTTCTGTCTTCTGATCTAATTTGGTAAGCCCAATTAAAGCCTTAAAAATTCGTAATATTATTTAGAGTACAGATTTAGAATGTTTTTAATACAGAAATTAAATTAGAAGAAATAATGTTGTGCCCAAATTGTAAGGGATAATGATACAGTAACAATTTAACCGGTTTTGCTAATTTGCAATCTTGGAATATTAAAGCATTATCAGTATGAGCCTATATTATTAAATCGAAATCGAAATCGAGGGCAGCATAGTAAAATAGATTTAATAATGTATAAGTATATTCTAAAACAGTTGTTTAGCCAGTGCCAGAGCCAGAGACAGGCCAGAATTAGCCATGTGCTAATTCTTATGGTTAGTGGGTGAGTGTAAATTAAAAGAGCGAAATAATATCTACAATATAATTATTATTGAGATAATGCAAATGGGGCATACTATAATGTATGAGCACCTCACCAAATGTGGACACATAATAATTTCATAATTATTACTGACGTCGGTCGGACGGACGCGGATGGTGAGGTTATAAATAATGAATATGTCATATTTTTATTTTTTATAGCATAGTGCATAGTGCCTGTAATTTCTGTAAGAAGATTTATACAAATTTAAATCGAGATCACAGAGTATGTAGTGCGATTCGGCTTGTGTTAAAAAAATTTCTTGTTTGCTAATAACATTGTACACTTAATTATAATGTGTATGGGTTTTGAAATTTCTTGTTGTTGCTGTTTTTAAAATTTAAATTGCTAAAGGCTAATAGTTTGATTTTTTTTTCTGCCTATAATATAAGCATAATTTAGTAGCCTGTTATATTATTTACGAAATTATGTGAATAGGTAGAAACAAGGTACAAGTCAGAAGCTTGTAATTTAAAGCTCTTAAATTAAATTTATTTGCAAGGAGTTTTTTTACGCAAAATTTTTAAGAAAAAAGATCAGAGCTTGTTGAAATTTAATTTTTACCCAAAATAAGATTCTACTAGTACCAGTAATAGACCTAAAGTACTATAGTCCCTGCTACTCTTAAGATGTATAGCATATACATAGTTACAGAATGTAACCGGTCAAAATTTAATATTTTAGATTTAGCGGGAAATTTAAATGATTCACAGTTTTGTAATATCATATAAAAATAGTTAAAAAATTAAAACAAAAGTTTGCGTTGTATGTAGTATTATCGCCGTTGCAATATGTGAGTGGCAAAAATCAACGGTTTATAGTCCTTGTTTTAAATAGTTTTTAATTGTTTTAAAATTTAGTAGTTTTATAAAATTGCTTGGTTGAACTTTGACCTTTGCCATGCAAAACAGTGACGTATCTAGTTGAATAGTACAATTAAAGCATAAAATCTCACTTTCTTAACAAATCGAATTATCCAGTTTTACCAAACAACTCTTCATACTGTAAAGTTCAATGCATGAATCTCATATATGAATTTCACTTAAAACAAACTAATAGTTAAAAATGTAGCATCAAGAATGTCAAAAATATGCCAAAATAATTTGTAGAAAACGTAAATTGTTTTCGTTTCAAAAAAGAAAAGATATTGTTTACTTCTGACAGTGACAGTAGTACTACATTTAAATGAGTCAAAATTCAGGCTTTCAAAATTAAACCCGCAATAACTTAAAATTACGCAGTACTAAAATAACCACAACGCTCGACATATGTCACATTAATTTCTTGCATCCATTTTCAATTTTCATTTCCACTTCCGTTCCCCGTCGAAAGTCGAAAGTCGATTCGAAGCATAAACATGAATTGACACAAACAAACAAGAAAAAAACAACACATTGAGTCAACAACAGTTCATAAAAAAAAGTGCCACATAACTTATGCATTGACTTCCTTTTAAAAAAACTAAAATAGAAACTCTAAAACTGGCAATAGAAATGGAAAACATTGGATGGAGAGGGGAAAAAATGAAGAGTGAAATCGAACCAGTTCCAGTTCTAGCACATGTAACAGGCAACCGGGCAAAAAACAAAGAGAACGACTTGACTATAGGAGTCGTTCATAAATGATGTCATCAAAATATATACATTTCCCGTTTAGCCTCCTGTCATCAGCTTAACCATTGCTTAAATGGTTATGTCTAACACGGAATGTCATCAATGCCCATGACATCATTTATGGACAGCCCCCCCACGCACTTTATTTCCCCTACGCATCTCAGCCTTAGAAACTCCGAAAAGACAAGCTGACAAAGTCAAACATGAAAAATATTCGAATCTAAAAAACAAAAAAAAAGAAATGTAAAAAAGAAATGAACAAATCTTATCTTGTGTAGTAGTGTGGTGGATTGTGGATGGTGTAGCGTGGGTGGAGGTGGGGATTGTGAGGTGATGGTTCAAGTCAAAGTTAAGCCAAGGGAAAATAACACATCCACAATTGACATCCACTACACAGCACATTTCAAGTTTTCAAGGGAAGGGAAACGTGTACTAAATATAGGACAGAGGCTTCGTTGTCGTTGCTATGTTACTTGAGAATACTTGCAGATATACTTTGCATAAGTACCTATTCACTATTTTCGAATTTTCTGTTCTACGTCTTCGGTCTTCCGTTCCCCTTCAGCTGTGCCTGTACCTATACTTTAGATCAATGCATATTCCTAATTCTTTCTCGTGTCTTTCTACGACTCGTTATTTGAAGTGAACCCACGAGGCGAACCAGATTAGGATGACTCAACAGGCGAAAACTAAAACCATAGCATATTTTTTTGCTTTGTATTTCAGCTTTTATTTTTATTGGAGCAGATTATAGATTTACAATTTTTCAAGACGTCCAGACTCCTAAAAATAAAAATAATGTTGTCATCAATAATTTGATACAAATTCAGGCGGAAAATTCTTAAAATGGTCTGGTTGGATTTTGAATTGTACCTAATTTATGATAACGTACTCTATTTCCCATTTGTCACAGGGTGTATAAAAACTCTAAAAAATAAATTACATCCATCATATTTAAGAAAAGGGAAATATTTGTAACGTATCACAAATGTATCAAAATAAAAATTCTAGAATAGTGGAAGCGGAAGCTAAAATAAATTTAAAACAAAATTAGAAAATTGTGAATTTTATTACAAAAAGAAATTTTGTAACTGAATGAAAATTCATAATTCATAGTGTTTTTGCTCCAGCCTAACGCCAGTAAGAAAATTATATTCGTCTTTTTTAAGGCTATAATGGAGAAGGTAATGTACAGTACGCGGAGTTAGTGGAATAAATTCATAAGTAACTATACAAAAAGTCAGACAATAACTGAGAAATTTACATCTAATTTTTAAAAAATATCTAATTTTTCTTAAAATCACAATTATTTTGATTTTTAATGAAAGCACACGTACAATTAATAATACGGATTGCATTAAAATCTCCTTAAATGTAGAGTAAATGCAGCTTTGTACCATACATTACAAATCACGAGTAACGTAAATTAGCATAAGTAATGCCCTACCATTACATACAGTACAGATATACAGGCCCACACACAGCATGAATTTAATTTTTTTTAAATTTCCTACTATATAGTTTTTTCCTAAATGAAAATGAAAAAGGCCATATCGATACACATGGCTATTGCACACAGCACACTGTGTAGTACGATTTTCCTTTTACAAAATTAAAATTAAATCCTTTTAGTTCTACACACTCAAAAATACGGAGGCTTCGGCCTCATACCCCATACAGTCCATACAAGGCGCAATATACTAAATTGATCACAATATTATTACCATACAAAGTTATCCTTTTTGAAACTCCAATATATAATTACACTAACACTATACGCCACTATTATCAGTACCGCTTTCGTAATCTTAATCGTAACTTTCCATATATATAATTAAGTTCTTATATCTTAGCCCAGCTGTCATTCATATACATACAGAGAGACGTCTTTTTTGATTTATATTTTAAATCTATTTTGTATACATTCTAATTCTACTTTCTACATTCTTCCCTGTCATCCAACTCAAAGTCACAAAGTTAATCATACAGTAAATACAGACAAAAAAACAAAAATACAAAGTTACTACCAACTACCATCGGCAATCAGTACCACGAACCAATGTCAATATGGGACACATCTATTCTTTTTTGCAGGCAAGAAAAAAAATATCCAAAAGAATCCTCGGCCCAAGTCGAAGCCAAATCCAAACTTAAGCAACTAAAGATGAGTCAAGAGGTCTCAAGAACTCCAGCCTACAACTAAAACTCATCCAACTCGTCTTTCTTGCTGAGCTTTCTAAAGGCAGGAGTTATATCTGTACACCAGTCCCATTCACAACTCTCACTGTACTCTTGCTGTGCTGTGGACTGACTATGGTGCTACTCTACTGATATTTGTATTTCTAAGCAAGTGCTTCCTTCCTCTCAACTTCCAATTCTAACACTTTGACTCCCAACAGTGAAGACACACTGAGCATTGAAAGAAGGGGAAAAAATCATCTGTGTGCTGTTGCTGTAAGAAGATTGAAGATGTGAGTGTGATGTGATCTGTTGCAGCGTGTTTAATTCTGTATACGAAAATGTAATGTGAATCTTGCTCACTCTGTCCGTGTCGGGTCTCGGTTTGGACTACAGCATCTCTTCTGCTACTGTTACCGCATCTTCCCTTGATTCAAAATTGTGATTCTGATGAAGATCAATGTTGTTGCACATCTCTTGTTCCTCCTTTAACCTTTTACTCCATCATCAGCATCACTATCATCATCATCAGGGAAGACGATCGAATTCGAATTCGAATTCGGAATCGAGATTCGTGGAATAGATTCACTCACACGTTCTGAATTTAAATTCTTCCCTGTCCTCACTTCCACCACCACCACCACTCAACGACAAAGACAAAGACTCACATCCCAAATTCTTAAATCTCCAGCGTACAAAAATAGAGAGCAAATGCAACAGTCAACAGTGGATCGCAAGTTTCACTTTTTACATTTTTTTACGCTTTTGTAGAAATTCCACGTCGATCTCTGGTCTCTACCCGTCTGAAAGTTTGAATGGGCTCTGTCTATAGATATGTAAGTTTGCTGGAGGATGTTGTTGCCCCGTCTAACTAATTCCACAGTGTTTACGTATTAGCCTTTTGGTTCGCCTCGAATCTGGAATTTAGAACTGGAACTGGAATTTTTATACTTTTTGAAATGCCATAGGAAGGAAGTTGCAAAGTTGTGAGTTTGTGAGCCCGCGTTACGTGTCATCACACTACTGCCGGCCTCGGCCTCTTAAAGGTTACCAGTTGTGGTGGAGTAATTTCCGAATTTTAATTCCTGGTTCCTGGAAAGAGATTGCAGTGTCAAGTCGAGTCAAGTGCTGTTTGGTGGTGAATCGTTAAAATGGGAAGGAAGAGTGCACAGCCCCTTAGTAACAATTAGTGATGCGGAAGACGTCGTACATTTAACATTGTGGGGGTCAAATCGTCAGGGCGTCAAATTTCAATAGGTGAATATTAGTTTACCACAGGCACAGGACACCAGCTGGAATTGTGAAGAAAACCAGTGTCTAATAAAAAGGGTGGCAAATTTACCCGAAAATTCGAAGGCGTGTTCAAAATTGTTTGTGGCAAATATTTTTTGGAGCCGACAGAATTCGAAATGAGGGAGACGCAGTTGTGGTGTGAGTCTGTGTATGAATTGTGTCCATTGTTGCTGCATAGTTTTTAAGTGTCATTTTTAATAGAAGACGATCTAAGATAGATTTAGATATTAGTGATCCATTGTGAGCTATAACTGTTTCAGTACTATCTGAATACAATGTTTGCCAAAATTATACGATTGTTTTAAACGGCGTCGAAGCATATAGCAATTATATACGAAATAAAGCCAAAGCGTAATAGATTATTCGTCTAGGTCTACGTAATATATTACACAACTGATGGTCAGGATCTAGTCGGCGACCAAGTGCCAAGGCAAATAGTGAATAACTATGCTGAAAAAAAAACTGCTGACAATTTAAAAATGAAAGTGACTACAAATAGTTTATTATAATGCTGTGCTTTTTATGTGACATTCGGAGGGAAGTTTGAAGACTGAAAATTTAAGATTGAGTAAAGTAAAGGATTTAAAATGTCAAAAATTAAAGTCGCTT
Organism: Dicyrtomina minuta; assembly: GCA_949802685.1. Classification (NCBI taxonomy): domain Eukaryota; kingdom Metazoa; phylum Arthropoda; class Collembola; order Symphypleona; family Dicyrtomidae; genus Dicyrtomina; species Dicyrtomina minuta. The sequence goes on along the minus strand of OX461808.1, from coordinate 60,470,273 downwards.
TGAGGACCCGGCCGTTATCTTTGAGGTAAGACAATAATGATAATTGATGTGTTTTTAAAAAAATTAAATTTTATGTTAATTAAAGATGGTAGATCGTGAGTGATGAAAATCAAAGTGAGCTGTACCCAGTTTAAGATTAGAATTAAGATGATGATTCTATATGTCGAAAAAATTGCATATGAGATAGATGCGTAAAATGTTTACAACTGGTTTTTAAAAGGTGCAGAATGTTTTATTTGGATATTTTTTGAAAAGTGCAAAATGTTGTGTTTATGTGTTTTTTGAAAAGTGCAACATGCTCCATTTACATTCTTTTGAAAAGTGCAAGATGTTGTATTTGCGTGTTTTTTAAAAGTACAAAATGTTATATTTAGATGTTTTTTAAAATTGTAAGATGTTGTATTTAGATAGGTATTTTAAAAAATCGTAAAATATTCTATATACAAGTTTTTGAAAAGTGCAAAATGCTCTACTTACATCTTTTTAAAAAGTGCAAACTATTTTATTTAAATGTATTTTTAAAAAATCAACTGTTCCTTTTGTAGATACTTTCAAGATCATGATAGTTTAGTATTTGAATTGTAGTCATTGTAGATAGTGCATCTTGATCTTGACTGAAAATGAATATAGCTCATTTTGATTCTTCACAGACCATAAAATAAATTCCAAATCAATAATTCTAATATAAAATCTACAGATATCATGTTTTGAATTACAAGAAAAATAATATGTGCACATTTTTTTACTTTAAAAATTAAATTCAAAAAATTAATGAAAACTCGCAAAAAAATCTTTTAATAAACAATCAATTTCAATATGCTTTTAAAAATACATTTTGTGCTCTACTACTCATAAGGGATCGTCCATAAGTAATGTCATCGATAGGGTTAGTGGGTCTATATAGTCCGGTTTTAATGACATTCCAATTTAAAAACTGTCAAATTTGTGCAGTGCTTAAGGTGATGACATGGGGTGGGTGGGTTGTCCAAAAAAGAGAGTAATTTTGATTCACATAATGTATGGACCATCCCTTTACGTCGTGCTTTACGCACACGCACATACTACAAAATGATTTCAACTTATTTAGCTACTACATACTTCTTTTTACAGTATTAAAATTCAATTTGATTATTGATTTGATTTAGAATTCAAACCTGCATGTCGTAGTATGTATGAGGAATTTACTTTTATCTTTAGGATTTGGGTATAAAAACGTACAGAAGAGGCTTTTAATTTTGGCACTTCGTCTACTAGTTGTAGTCTGTAGGGAAAATGTGGGGAAAAAGTTTTAAAAAAGAAGGAAAGTAAATAATAAAAAAAACTTTTTTTTCTTTACTTTTTTTTTGTGAAAAACTTTTAGAGAGAAGGAAGAGGGCCACCCTGTGGTTGTGGAGGTGGAGACTAATTCAGCATTCATAACTGATATCCGGGTAAGAAAGATTTTTTGTCCCCTTAAGCTGGTTGGTTTTTTTTTCTTCTTTTTTTTTAAAGCTGTGATACAAATTACTTGGTTCAGAGAAGAATTCTGTATTCAGAAACGCTTCATTTTTTTGACATACTTTTTTTGATCGTTTCGTTAGTTAGATTTTGTCATTTTGTACAGTTCCGTATAATGTTTGTAGTTGTTCAGTTGTTTTGTAGGTATTTGCAAAATACCCGCGGAGCTCTTGTCGTATAAAGTTTAAAAAGTCCCAAACAATTTTCAGTGCGCTGTTGTTGCGTGTTTTATTTATATTTTTGTACAATATGAACCCATCTCTCAAGTGAATCAAGTTCAGCTTCGTCAGCATGTCTTTCGTGTCTCTTGCTTTCTCTGTTCGTATCCTCCATTGGTTTTTTTCCGGTTTCCCCACACAAATGTTTTTTTTCTCTCGGATTAATCTGTACAACAGCAGGAGCCTAGAGCTAAAAAAAAGTTAGGGTGCGTGCATAAATGATTTCATGGAAATATCCCGATTTCAAGCACCGTATGACTCCCCTGTCAGCAGCATATGGCTATGTTTAGCATGGGATGTTTTCAGGACCCAAGTAGATCCATTTGACCCTAATACCCATGACGTCATTTATGGAAGATCCCTTACTCATTGTGGATGGTGTGGTAGTGCGTAATATAGAGTATATATATAGAGTGTTGTATCAAGATAATGGATAAAAAATAATTGTACACATTTTTTGTTTTGTTTTAAAAAAAAAGTTTTTAATGCCAAGGATTATTTGAACGTTTGAAATTGTTTTAGAGTAAGGCAGAAAGAATCATTTTCAAGCACCTTTCTAACCTACGATTAGCAAAACATACTACAACATTCATTCCATTTTAGTATTTTAAAGTTTTGGTCTACGAAATAGCTTAAAAAAATCCGAATTTGTATGTTTTTAAAATATACAAAAAATTTTAATTCGACGTAATATTTTTTTTAAATTGTTCTGCATAGAATGTAAGAATGTGCAAAAATTTCTAATTGCATGCTTGAAAACGTGGAGCAAAACTTGCAATATAGTAGGTTTACAAAAGCGATAAAGTCTTCTAACTGCATGTTAAAAAAGGTGACAAAACCTTCTAATTGCACGTTTGAAAAAGTAGCAAAAACTTCTAATTGCATGTTTGAAAAAGTGACTAAATTTTTAAATTGCATGTTTGAAAAAGTAGCAAAATTTTGTAATCACATCTTTGAAAAATCAGCAAAATGTTCTAATTACATGTTTGAAAAAGAGGCAAAACCTTGTAATTTACATGTTTGAAAAAGTTACTAAACCTTCTAAGCGTATGTTATTGGAGAAGCGACAAAATCGTCTAATTGCTTTTTGTGTCATAGAAAATTGCCTATGCGCCTATTAAATCTATTAAAAAGTGCGAACTTTTGTAATTTTTTTCTTTACACCGATCAATTAAATTAATAACTAATAAAATCAGCCTTTAAAATTGCATGACCCGCATTATGTCGATTCAACATTTTAAGTCTTGTACTGTTGTACTTCGTTGCACACTTATCAAAATAAAAGTACACAAAATCTAAATAAATCTTTCAATAGTACGTAGAAATAGAACGCGAGAGAGATAGAATACTTTGCTTCAAACTTGAGATACACTCTTTTGCTTGTTGAACAATAAAAATAATAAAAGAAACCGGATGTTTCCAAGAAAAGACTAATGTCCACCCTCCCAATGTACCTAATCCTATATTATACCTACTGATATAATTACATATACGTTTCAATGCTATATTTCTTTCCCTTATAAAGTGCACTATAAATATATATAGCAATTATGCTACACAATCGAGGCACTTGAAATCATTGTCATCATGGAGCCTGAGATTTTAAAAAGCATTGCAGTGACTCTGCACACATTTTACGTTATAGAATTCGTATACATACATTTAAAGATAAAAAACACTTGAAAAATTTGTACACTACTTTGTTTTCCCCTCCGTTCGTTCATCCGATCTCCGCATCCTCTTCCTTCCTCCAGGCTTGTGTATTGCTCAATTGCTCCTGCTGTTGTTGTTGTGGTTCTGTTTTACGTGCCAACATTTTTTTTTCCATTGTATTTTTTCGGTTTGTATTTCTATAGCTTGAAAATATTTTCAAGAGATGTTTCCTTCAGACTTTTGAGAGTAATGCTTCTCATTGCTTTCTTAATACGAACTAATAATAATATGTTGCTGGGCTTGAATACTACTTCAAAAAAGTTGGATTTGAAACTGCTGTTTCAGTCCCACTTCCCACATCCCACATGTGTGTGGATAATAAGTTGGTGGTTGGTTCTTATAGGTACTCTGTGATATTATGTAATATGACTTTTGTACATTTTTTTGTGCCTTACATCTTTCCTCGTGTCAAATCTTTGGCGAGGGAAGAGCGGGCTTCATCCCAGCAGATGTAAATATAGTCCTTGTTCGCTAGTTGGAATCTTCGATTGACAAATTTTTTACCCCTATTGTGAACAGGGCTCCGGCTCGTGCTCCATCCTCCTCCTCCGTCTTATCCGTTTTTTTTATTTTAGCATCCGTTGTTTTTCTTGGATTTTATTACTCTGCACTTCCCTTTTAGCCTTTCCCACTCACAAAGTCACAATATGGTGCCATATTCTGTTGCTTACAAACTAGCGATAAGGGGTCGTCCATAAATGATGCCACATTTCTAAAACCCTTTGACCCCCCTGTCATCAACTTAGCCATTGCGTAAATGGTTGTATTTAACAAAAACCCTACCAATGACATCATTTATGGACGATCCCTAAGCCAAAAGTATATTTAAGCGCCCTACCGATTCCATGTATTTGTAGTTTGATTCTGAAGAACGGTAGAACTAAACATCCCGTTAAAATATACATATGTAATATGTATATACTGCATTCTAAAATAAAATTCAAAATACAATTCAAGACTCAGGATGGGAAAAGGCTTCGTGTAAAAAAGCTCATTTTAGAGATGTTGTTGAAGTTATGTGAGTTTTTGAATTGAAGTAGGAATTGAAATGGCATGTCACTTGGCACGAGTTTCTTACGTAATGCCTCGCTTATTTATCTGCACTTAAGATCATGTAATAATCGTACATTAGTACATGGCGCAATGTCAATGTGTAGGAGGGCGCTAATAAAATGAAATTATGAAATCGGTATCTACTTAAACAGCCAGGCTCATCCTAATCTTCTTGCCACGCAAAAAGCTAGGTAGTTCCATAATGTAAGAGATAACCACAAACGTATGTATAAACAACAATAAATTAACCAGGCACTGAATGTATTTACATTTTGAATAGATGCAGTATATGGATAGAGTGCTAATAGCGTGACTGACTAGTGAGTGAGGGCGAGAAGGTTTCAAATTTGAAATTAGTTTTGAAATTTAGATGAGACCAGGACTCAGGACCAGTACCAGTAACAGAGACAGTCAGCAGTTGGAATTATTATTGGCTCGAGACGTCCTGTCGTATCGTGTGGCTTGCTTGACGCTCTTCGTGTAACTCTAGATGATGATCCTGTTAGGAAAAGTCTCTTGCAAAATCTGTATAGGAATGCACAGGACATCTGTAGTTTGTCTATATAGGTAGCTAGTAACTTAAATGTGAAAAGCACGCAGTAATAAAATGAACTGACTTTACATGCATATTATGTAGGAACATGTCTATACTTATATGCAGAATTAAAACAAAATGTCAAGGAAAGTCAACAATTTGACATCATGTCTGTACCTCCTGTCTCTCTGTTATGTTTGTTTGTCACTACTGTGATGCTGTGATGCTGTGAAGCACTCTCGGCACTCGCTTCTCATTCAGTATTTACTACCAACCCGACTAACCGGCAGACGAATAAATTATTCTAAATTATTTTAACTTGTTTATTTCCATAAACATAAAAAAATAGATTTATATTCACTAGTCAGTAGTCACAAACCTTTTTTGGCTGCACAGGGTTCATGCTTGCGCCTTTTAGAATAATTCTAGAATCTGCAGTGCACCTATATTTACTTTTAGTTAAGGAGGTACATCTGTTTCTGTTTCTGGCTCTGGTCCTGTTTAATGCAGTTTTCCTCAGTGTCAGTGTCTGGTTCTGGTTGATTTTAATTTTTACAGTTTCCACTGCACAAAACTTTACAGTTAAGAAAGACGAGAGGCTGGAATGCATTTCAGTTTTAAGTAAAATGTAGCATACCAATAAGATTAGCACAGGACTAAATAAATAGCACGTCTAGTATACAAAAGTTCACAGTTTGAAATTGACCGCTAAATTATGGAGTAGTAATAAAAGGCAAAGGGGCAAACTTTAAAAAAAAATTTGCTTTAAAATCAATTAAGGGAAATTAGTATTACATAGTATTTTAACGATGTAGATAGGTGCTTTGGTATTTATGCTTTTGGCACTTTTATCCTAATTTAGTATAATCATACCTTTTATTCGCCTTTAAAAACTTACTGATGACATCATTTATGGACGTTCTCCAGCAGGGCCGGAAGAAGAAATTGCTTTTAGGTCACAAATTGTATCCATACAAAACCCACCATTTTGATTTTATTGATAGTTTTTTTTGGTAAAGCAAAATGCTGTATTTACATGTTTTATAAAAGTGAAAAATGTTCATTTTACTTGCTTTAGAAAAGTGCTCAATGTTCTATTTACATGTTTTGAGAAAAGTGGGAAATGTTTTAATTTCTATGTTATTGAAGTGTGCAAAACAAATTTAATTGCATGTTTTTGAAAAGTCAAAATATTCTTTTTACATATTTTTGAAAAGTGCAAAATGTTACATTTAAATCTTTTTTGAAAATTTAAGCAGCGGGGGCTGCCTGCGCTGGCCGCATTATCCGGTCCTGTACCCTAATAGTTATGAAACAAATTTTTACGAAAATAGCGAGCGTCGCAGATTTGGAAAACCAAACCAAAGCAATAAAATAATTAGCAAAGACACATTAAGTTAACTCTAATAGGGGCATAGGGGAGAAAATGATCGAGTAAATCTTTTATTTGGCGATTGAATTTATAATTGTTCGGTTCAAGTTCACTGCTGTGTGGACTGTCTTCTAAAATAATCAATAATGCATGAGGCAAATGCAAAAATGCGATTCGGCGGTTGAAGAGAAGAGATCAGTTCACACTACATTCTACATTCTACGTAGTATAAATTGTAATGCTCTAACTGTGTATACTTATCCTTTATTTAACCTTAACAAAATTACACGTAGACTTTGCATATAAGATTTCGTCTCACTCGACTTTTGTGAATAGTTTTTGAAAATAACTATAAGCTTTAGCCTGTAAACAAGGATCGACGCTGCACTTTTTGTTTATTATTATTTGACTGGCAACTGGGGGAACTGGGGGGAAATACAGTAACATTAACAGTTGTAATTACATTTAATGATGAATTTCCAGCTTACAGCAGCCGTCGTTTTTGTTGTGGACCACACACAATCAAAATTAAAGGCCGTGAGATTTTATAGAAGTATCTACTTAATAATTTATTATGCATTATATTGAAATTGAAAGGGATGAGACCTAAGCTCAATTCAATTGGAAATGGGAAGATTCTATTGAACCCTGAAAATGGTTGTGTGTTATGTGTTATAGTTATAGTGAATTCTTCCTGCAGAGTACTGAACTTTGAAGTACTGTGATAGTGATACAGATACCACGTATGGAGTGCATATTGTTGATCTTTGACTTTTACTGACGTGTGTGGGTTTGGATCTTACTTGTGTTTTGATTATACAACAGGTTCCGGAGAAGCCGGCAGCGGACAGCCGTCAACGTTTCCGGCAATTCGATTTGGATCATGGCTTTTGGCTCACTGACTGCGGGGAGTGGGGAGCGAGTCAAGAGGAAGTTTACAGTGAGATGGGGCCAAATCTGGAGAAATCTATTTTGGAGGGATACAATGCATGCCTTCTCGCCTATGGGCAGAGCGGCACTGGAAAAACACACACGATGCTCGGAACTAAGGTTTGTTAACTACACCTATCTAAAGTTATATACCTATAACCTCATACTATTGATATTTATGGCATTTTTGAATTAACTGTTTGCTATGGCATTTAATCATTGCTTCGGAAGTTTAAACTACTTTGTTACATTGATGCAATCTTTACAGATGGCATGTCCTTATGATCCTTAAATGAAAGATTTATAACTAATTATATATCATATGTATTTGTTTTTTACTTTTGTGTCTTAAAGACTGACCCAGGATTTATACCTCGACTCTGTCAGAGCTTATGGGAGAAATTACGGGAGAGTCGAGAGAATTCGGATTTTAAAATGGAAGTTAGTTTTATGGAAATTTATCGTGAGAAAGTACGGGATCTATTAACGCCGGACAAGCCATTAAAACTGAGGGAACATCCACAGAATGGGCCACATGTTCAAGGTTAGTCTCTCTCATCCGCCTCATTTTACTTTCTTTTCATTTTCTATGTACCAAACATTGATTTTATTACAACAACTGCATTAACGTATTTTTCTATACTCAACGAATCGTTGAAGTCAGCTGACTACATTAGCTGAACATTAGATTTTTATACATAATAATACATACATTGTCACTTTCTTGCTTTTGTACCGTCGAATGGCAGAGGATTTAAAACCTTTTATTCTTATTTATTTTTTTTGTGTCTTTTTATTGAATTTCAAAACTAAAATATAAAAGCTTCTACTTTTATTATTTTTTTTCATTTCTTTTAATACTTTTTTTTATCTGTAATCCACATTTCTGTTAAGTGTAAAATGCACTCACTACTTATATAGTTAGATGCATCTCTCTGCATTGTCCTTGTAACTGTCACATTCATATTTGCAACACAATAAAAAATGCATAAAATTTCCACGAACACATCAAAATTTCTGAACTGAATTTCTATACGTTCCACTAACCTTAGCCTAAACTTTCCTGAGAATTTCACTCGTGTGTTAAAAAAAAATCACCCTTATGTATGATGACAGTTTGAAATGTGAAAGTCTTGAGAGTTGTATTTAAAAATGTGTACGTCCCGAGAAGTGAATTAATTCAGAATTAAAATTTAGGTGACAATTTTTTTTCTCTTGCATTATTTTGATGTATGTTGACTATTCAGCTTCATCCAGATCCTCGACTATTGGTATATTCATTTAAATAAATTATAATTTAAAATGTGTTCCATTCACTTTTGAAAGTAGGCTCCTGAAAATCTTTTTATTAAGTAGATGAACCTACCTATACCCATACGTATAGATAAGCTGACAGATATTTAATAAAAAGGACATATCTATGTAACAAATGGAAAAGGGACAGATAATAAATAGGGGCAGGTTGAAAGGTAGTTTTTTCTCTGTTTTAATGCATTAGAAATTGGAATGCACTGTATAACTATATACAATGGGCCAGCGTAATTTCCATCACATGAATTCAGTACTATTGACTGTACACTTACACGTTACATTGTTTTTGCTAATGCTCTGCTGTGACTTGACTCCCCTCCTGTCTCTCTCTGTAGATTTAACCCGGGTAGAGGTGAGTGAAGAAATCGGACTGGTTGATTTACTGTGGGAAGGTGAGAGGAGGCGAGCAATTGGGACGACGGGGTCGAATCGTCGAAGTAGTCGAAGTCATGCTATTTGGACACTTTACTTGACTTACCATAAAGGTCCGGACTATCACAATCTCATTACGAATCAAGTTCACCTTGTCGACTTGGCAGGAAGGTGAGGAGAGTAAATAATTCCATTCGTGTTTGGATTTTTTTGATTTCTATATCGATTACAAAATTTTAATGTGCTTTGGTGCTGATACTGGTACTGGTTACTGAATTGGTATAGCGGAATCTGAAAGAGGAAAATTTTAAATTTTAAATTTGTCTTGAGCTTCAACAAAAAACAATAAGATTACATAGGCAGTATATAAACTGTACATTGTCACTTTGATTGAATTATTTCGTTTAGGAGACTAAATCAAAATCGGCTAAAATTCAAATTGTGTCCATAACTAACTCAAAGTTTATACATTACCATTACATGACCTTTCACAGTTCTGTTCCTGGTTCTTCTGCGTGTCAGTTTAAATTCAGTTCAAAGCCATTACCATTACACAAGTTTAATTTTTTTTGTCTTCGTTTTCCTCGTCTTCATTTTCCTCGTCTTCATTTTATGATCATCATTGTTCCTTTGTTTTATCGAAACTGAAATCGAATCTGTAATTGCGCAGTGAGAAAGCAGAGCTGACGACGACAAAAAATCTACTTGCAGAGGGAGCGGACATAAACCGATCTTTGGTTTCACTAGGCAATGTTATTTCATCTTTGGGTGAGTAGTTTTCCATGTTGCTTTTGCACCCACATTGTTTGTAGGGGAAAAAGATGGACTTTAACAAGCTATATACCCTTATTACTCACCATAAGTCCAGTACCCATCCCTCTTATCAACATTTAACACTAGGATAAGCAAATAAACTAAACGAGACTGACGTTTTAACGGTGATTAAAATAAATGGGACAATAATAATTTCCAGCTGAAAAGGCACAACATATCCCATATAGAGACTCGGCCCTCACTTGGCTGCTCAAGGACTCACTCGGAGGAAATGCAACTACTTCAATAATCATAAGTAAGACTATTAATTTATTAATTAAGATACCGTCCAAATTATAACTATCCAGGATCCATGGCTCTCCGTCTTTTTCTTTAGCGAAAGCTTTCGAACCATTTTTCTTAATTAGTATGTCTACTATTTTTAGAAGTTAAATATCAGACAGGCTCTACGGATTTAAGAATATATGTAATTTTACAGAATGTAATCCAGAAGTAAATATTTATTCAGAGATTATTAATTTAACAATCATGCATAGAATAAATTGTATTTAAGCTACTTGCGCTAAAAAAAGAAAATAGCTTTATAGTTTCAGCCAGTGACTTTCGTTATTAAATTCCACACCAAAAAACTTGTATCAAGAATGTCTTGTATATTTTATAAAAGTTCAAAAAAATGTAAAATCAAATGCTATTATGCTATCAGTCATAGTCATCAGTGATCGAGTGATCATGCAGTGGCTGTGGGATGTGCTGGAGATTTCGAGAAAATCTTCATTTATCTATCCACCAGGCCAGTGATAGATTGTAGATTTTACATGTTTGCATATTTTGGAAAAAAACTGTCTAGGATGATTTAACTACTACAAGCACGAGACGACATAATTATTGCCCTTTCACCTTTTCGGAAAAGTATAAACAGGGGTTCAATATTGTGTGTCACACACAAAATAAAACTTCGTCATCAGCGAGATAGCATCTTTTACTTTTTGGAGATTATAGTTAAAACTCCTCGACGAAAACTAAGAAAAAAACAAACACATTGACGACAAAAACCTTAAGTTTGTTGATCAAAATACTTCAAATACGTCGTAGTTGTCGTTTTGATGTCATTTGTAGCCGTAGTTAGTGGGGTTGGTGTGTTTTTGTGTGTGAGAGCATGTTGAAGACATTAATTAAATGGGAACAAAAAATCCATTTTTATTCAGCCGCATCCCCAGCGAGTTGTTGTCACGCCCAAACTCTCAATTCTCTCCGATTTGCTCAGCGTGCACGTTTGGTCGAGAATCAACCAAAAGTCAATTTATCCACTGAGGACTGCGGCCACAGAAAGGGCTCAAGCACTCTTCGAGGAGCTGCATCCATTGTTTCCATTTTTGATATTCGGAAAGACATCTCAAGACTGGCAAATATCCTCAAAGTGGCTCAAAATGTAAGTAAATATTTATATTATAAACTATATGTACATACATACCTATATGCAACTTAACACCGACACAGTTATGTTTGTTGTAACCTTCCAATTTTGAGATATTATTAGTAAGAGGGCAGGCATTAGGGTTTGTCATTTATCTCTTATCAGATAATTAAGTACTATCTTATCAGCACATTAATCAAATAGCTACATTTGTAAGAACTTTTGTCTTGGTGTCTCGGTACCTCGCATCGCTATTTAGAAACACTGTTATTCTTCGTTTTGTCATCGTAATTGAGTCAGACTTATCCCATTTTCAAATTTTCCATAAATTCTTAGTTATCAGTGATCATATGTATATTTACTATCACTAGAATCACAACGAAATCACGCACACTACCAACTATGAACTACGTGTTATCGGCTTCGGCGTCTCTTGTTTCGATTTTGATCTTATCTAATGTCTGATCAGTATTCATAAAAGTTCACACCAAACATTCAGCAAGATGTAAAGCATGGCGAGGGTCAAAGAAGCATTTACTCGTGTGTTATTTATATACTTTTGTGCTGATGTCAAAATTAACTGTCAACTGACTGTGATAAAAAATGTAATTCTTTCAGCTAAACTTGCCCTCCGCTTCGTTCCAGCTTCCAGTTTACTGAAAATAGGCCGGCATGCAACATCAACATGGTCAGGTCATACATACAACATAGTTGGCGTAGTTATTACCAAGAAATTCGAGGTTTTCGTTAGAACAATAAAGTAAATTAAGTTTATCAAAGTCTGGTTTAGCAAAATAATTAATCTTTAATTTTCGGTAATAAAATTATTATCAAATTATGAATTAAATTTTAATTATTTTTTTTTGAGGTTAACTTATTAAGCAATTTTAGGTTAAAAAGTTAGTTTTTACCAAATATTTAATCACTTTTATTCGTACTGAAGAGGATTTGGGGGCTGTTTTAATGATGTGTTGATCATACCTATATAATTTAGATTAAATTACTATAGGATAAGGAACACAGCTATAAGAGGATATCCCGATTATTTGACTATGTATTCAGTTTTATAACGAAAATACCTTTCACTAGTAATGACTAGTATATATAGTTAGTGTAATTAATTTATACCCTAATTGTAAATATCTGATTAATTGTAACGACTCTGCGTATATAATAATGTAGGCGATTTGTAAACCTTAATACCTATAGTTAAAGCACTTTGATTTTTGATAATAAAAATGGAATGAAAATCCATTGAAACACAATATTTTTAGGCAGGCGCTCACTAGTTAAGGAATTAATCCTTTTAAATACGACTAGTATGGATTTTCACGTAATGACCGCTTATAATAAAAAACTTTCAACGTTCAACAAAATACCAATATCAGCAGGAAATCAGGGGACTTCTCTCCTAAATACTGAAGCGTGGCGTGTGTTTGTAAGTGTGAGTTCATGCCAGCGAATAATTAACTTTAACATTTTTGACATCTTAAGATCCATCGAGACATTCTATTTACATTGGAAACTAGAACTGGAAAAATCTTGGCTTATCAAATATTTCTAGTTACAAAAATTAGCAAGGAATTGCAGTACCTATTCTATTCACAGTCACAATCAATTACAGATGCTTACAAGTTTTAAGGTTTCAGGAAATCAATACAAATCAAGCAGAGTTAAGTTATAAGAAACCTTGTGTAGCGCACAGTTGAAAGTGAATTGAAATGTAGAATAATAGTTATAGCCAGCAGTAGCCAGTACATAATTAAGTTGCAGGTTGGGGTGATTATGCATTCACTGGCATACGCTAACACTGAAACTTAAAAGTTAGTTTTGGTTGATAAGTATTACTTGTTCTGAATGCAGTCAATATCAAAAGTATACTGATACGCTCACGGTAGTAAAATCGATCAGTTCCAAACATTTTGTGGGTGCCATTATCATTTTCCTAAATGACAAAGTTGTATAGAATCAGGTCCGAAGTCCTCGTCACTTAGTTCATTAGTTGTTAGTTGAGGTAAAATGCATGTCGTACCAGATATTGATTCTTTTACCTCCACATAAATTATTGATTTTTTTGGTCATATTTTTTACATTTCAGAACGGCGGTATTCTTCGGGGCTTGACCCCCCGAAATGGTTGGACCCGTCTTATTACAGCCATAGAAAGTTGGAACGTTGTTCATGGAGAAAATGAAAACCCTGATGGTGAGTCATCCTCAATAGACACAATGGCATCCACCCCAACAACAACCTCTACAGCCTCAACTATGACCAATGCAAATAATAGTTCAAGTACGAAATCTCTAAATGATGTGATGGTTCAGGTAAAACTTTGGGCTGCTTAATAATAATAAAATTGTTATTATTAGAAGTAACTGTTTAGTACGTAAGTAATCAATTTAATTCAAAATTAAATTATATTATTTTGATCCACATTATTGCTGTATCTTTGTATTCCCATTCTTGTTTAATGCAACATTTTAAAGCAGCAGGATGGATTACCGGTAAATTCGATTTCGAATAGTGTGGTATCATCAACGGCATCGTCGTCCGGCATGCCGATTGACCTGATCAGATTTCTTTTTTTCGTTTTGTGTACGACATTGACGACTAAACTAATTAGCATTATTTCGTCTGCTCCTTCCCAGGCTGACCTCCACTCCTTTGAAGACCTGCGCCGCGGCTCAGTCGTGTCAAATCCGATGCCCAGCACAAGTAGTAGCTCATCCCCCTTAGCTGGAAGTCAGAAGTCCCATCGTCGAAAGTTATCTCAGTTGTCCGACGCTGGACAGTCATCCCTCTCTGGCTCCATTAAATGTCTCACATGGAGTCAGTCTGAACTCTCGACCCTCCCCAAACTCTTTGATGATTTGACCGATGAGGAATTTAATAATCTCATCTCACCACCCACCCCAAAAATCCACCATCTCAAGAATAAATTCCCTGTCCATGTTGTCCCTACACAGAACCTGGACCCTGTCTCGCGGATAAACGAGAAAATCCATGGAACTCTAAACTGTAGCTTGCCAGAGCCTCTTCACATCGTACCGAAAATTGTCAAAAGTGATTGTGAAAATAATTTTGTTCTCATTCGGCATAGATTGCCCACACTGGTTAATCCTCAGAGGGTGGGCGTGGACTTTGTTGATGATACGATTAAGCGACGTAATAGTAGTCCCACAAGACAGAGTGGGGGTGGAGGTGAAAAAGCTGTTCGCAGCTCAGGGCCAAGTCCAGGTTCAACAAGTCCCAATAATGCTTTAAACGTAAAGAATCATGCTAATTCTCCATCTGCTGATGGGGCCGATGGTGACCAACAAAATAATAAAATATCCGGCAAGATATTTCAAAATTTTGAACCACAGCCTCCCAAAACCTTCCTAGTTTGCAACAAAGCCTCCGCCAAGAAACGGACTCATCGACCCCCTCCCAAAATCAAGGAGTTTATATTTGGGAAACCAGAACAACTTCATGTGTTTGAAAGTACGGACGAAGGAGAATTCAGTGATTGTCTTGAAATTCAGTTGAATCACAGTGCAAATAAAAGTTACCGAACTGTTAACAAAGCCCAAGTGAAAATCCACGAAGAGAATATTCCCACGGATGAGGACTCACTCGAAGAGATTTTACTATTTTACAGTGGATCTGGAGCATCTTCGGAAGCAGGTTGTGAAGGTCGGGGATCCGCAGTGGGCTCCCCTGTGTCTTTAAACTCGAAAAAATCCAAATCCAAATCTAAATCAAATAAGAAATCCAAATCCAAATCGCCCTGTGGTGTTACTTCAGGGAATTCTAGTTCCTCTTCCCCATCCTCCTCCTCCTCGACCTCGTCTTCATCTTCATCGTATGAATCCCTCGTATTTCAAAGGCCTTCCGGTCACGTCAAAGTTGTGGAGAATTCCATTTATGAATTCATCGAAGATCAGATTGAGGATGTTCAGCTGGAGGATTTTAAAACCCTTGAGATGCAAGTCACAGCCGTGTCATTTGGCCAAATTCAGGAAGCTGAGCTAAGCGAAGCGATTGAGGAGGAAACGGAACCAATATTAGGACTTTTGGAGGAAGACGAAGGTCAAGCTGATGACCCCATGTTACAACCACTGGACGGCTCCACAAATTCTAAATTTCACAATTTCTATGTCCGGGAACTGAGTCAATTGGAACAGATTGGGAAGCAGATTAAGTCATTAAGGAACTTATCCCAAAGATATGACGTTCTCAAACCGTATTTGAAACAAATTGAGGACTTACAATCAGTCGACTGGACAAAGGAGGATCCCGAGCTGGATGCTCACATTGAGCATTGTTCCGGGTGGAATGTGGAAATCGAACATCGCAAAGTTCAAAATGAAGTTGTTTCAATAAGCAAAATTTTGAAGGGCACTACTTCTACACCCGCAGCTGGACACCTTGGACAGATAATGTCATCTGGACTTTTAAATAGTTGTAGTTTTCCCAATACCGGAGCTCCTAATGGAGGTGGTGGTAGTGTTGGAGGCAGTGGTGTCCCGCGACGAGATTCCAGCTCCACGTCGAACCGGACTACTTCCTCAACAAGCATTACTAGTGACTCGTATTCCCTCTCGGCCAGTGCAACGAATACCGATAGTAGACGCGGGAGTTTCGCGTCCTCCTCCTTTGTCTTTGATCCAAATCCTTCACAGCATTCTTATCCGCATCAGCTTAGTAATCAAAATCCTTCTTACCATTTCAGTCCTTCAAATTCTAATACTAATTCAAATTCAAACTCAAATTTTCCCCCAAAATATCCGACTTCCTCTAGTTTCCTGGATCTTGACAACTCACTATTATTCTCATCATTGTCATCTGCCCCGAATTCCCTCCCTTCATTATTCAGCTTAAACTTAAGTCAAAATCAGATTCCAAACCACCAACAAAATTCGAATTCCAATAATGGTAAAATTTCAAATTCGGTCTCGCATAATTCAAACAATTTGAATTTTTATCAACAGCAACAGTGTTTTTCACAGCAACAACAACCACCTTATTTTCAGGCGCCTTTAAATTTTGACTATCGAAGACGCGGTGGTGGCGGGAGTGGGAGTGGGAGTGGTTCAGGCTGTAATATGAATATCGAAAATCCTATTAATCCTCATCAAAATTTTGAATTATCTTCGCCTTCTAGACAAAATTTTAATCCATCTAATAGTTATAACGGCGATATTCCTACTAATGGATTTTATTCAAGCAGTGCTAGTCATAGTCAGTATGGAAATAATGGATATCATAATGGAGTTTCAAACGGCTTTGGAAATGGTAGCAGTTCGAGTTCGAATATCCATAATAACTATCCCCAGAAAGGATTTGGCGGGGGGAACCCTGGTTCT
The DNA here is from genome assembly GCA_949802685.1 of Dicyrtomina minuta. Lineage (NCBI taxonomy): Eukaryota > Metazoa > Arthropoda > Collembola > Symphypleona > Dicyrtomidae > Dicyrtomina > Dicyrtomina minuta. The sequence continues at coordinate 60,453,737 of OX461808.1, read as the reverse complement.
GGTTCTGGTCCTGGTTCTGTGTCGGGAATGGGTGTCGGTGTTTTTAAAACTTCGGATTTTCAGATGTTTAATAATCAGTCACAGTCTTCGGTGAGCAATAGTGGACGGGGGCACTACCCCGCTGCAGAAATAATTTCAAGTCAAAACTCATTAAATCAGAATAATTGTCCAAATTCTGCCCTAGTCAACAACAACTCCTCGTGTCCGAATGTTCATGAAAATGGTTACCAATCCCACGTGCAGCAGCCCTTTTATCAACAATCGCAAAAAATATTGCAGCGATCACCGGTGGCTGGAATTCCCGTTATTCCCATCGTTCCTATTGTGCCCGGTCCAACTCCGAACAGTTGGTCACCCGCACATAATCATAATTTCAATTTAACTCCAACCCATACGGCAAACTACAACAATAGTTTTTACGGCAATGGAAATGGTTCAAAAATGAATGGGGGAGGAAATGGAGTTGAGAGCGGCGGGGGAGGCTCTATCTACACAAATACGACACCCCCCACGAAGCTCAATGGCGTTGTGAAAAATGCTACGGCCTTTGACTTTGATCCCTTGAAGTACACAGAAATGAATCATTACAACCACGATGAGGTCCCCTCCTTATTTCAGACCCAGACCCAGTATCAGACTAATGGAATGACGCCAACAGCTAAATTTAGCTTTCCAAACCCAACCACAAACCACTCATATGGAAATGGAGTCGTGAATAGATTTAGTCCGCCAGACCATCATCATGGTCATCACAATAATGGAGTTGACAGTTTACTTCTGGATCCATCCAGCACAAGTTTGACCGGCGGCTTTTCTAATTTAAGTTTGACCACATCTGCAAGCAGTGCTTGTAAAAGTTGTAGTATGGACTTTTGCTCTTGTCAAGTATGTCAAATATTTTTTTCAATATTTACAATTCAGTTTACAGTTTAGTCAAAATTCAAGTCGAAAATTGCATCTGGATAGTAGAGATTCGGTTTGCATTTAAAAGGGGTCTATTACCTATTTTATAATTGAATTAAAAAATCTTTTAAAAGGGTTAAATTAGTTAATTATATAAACACGGATTTACGAATTAAACGATAATTACTGAATGGATTTTTGTTCTCTATTTTTTACAGGCATCCCTGAGCAGTACTCTTACAAAAACTAGTGACCGCAGCAATTTACAACCCCAGAAACAGAATGGTTTCAGTTTCGAATTTTCGCCACAAATAATGAGTCAAGCCCAAAAGTCCCGGGGTCAAAGGTTGAGTGGAAAGATGCAGAGTCCCACACATCCACATCCCCCACTTTCTACCGGAACCGGGGGCAAGGGTAAAGGAGGTGGTACTACCAATGGCAACAGTAGCAACAATAAGCGTCACGCGTACCCACATCATAGAGCAAAATCTAACAACAATTACAACAATTCTCGTACTGCTGTAACAGCTACAATGATTAGTTCCTATGACTAAAATATAAATGTTCTTTTAGGCGGTTTAGTTATTATATAAAATAAAGGTAGGTACATGTAGAGTGTAGTGTAGGCTATACATTGACTATACTGTAGAATAATAAGTCGATTAAATATTAAATAGTACTAAATGATAAGTTTTGAGAATACTATTTTAGGTTAATCACTGATTTTATTGCATATAATTATTGTATATAGCTTTCAACATAATTGTGAAATTTGAACTTCTAATAAACATGTATTAAGAATTTCAATACGTATTAACTATATATTTAATAATATTATATTATTGTTAGACGTATTGCGTATCGAATTTTTTGTATTCAAGAGTTCGTAATTTTAAACTGTAATGTATAGAATTAATTCGTGTTGGTGTAGTATAGTTTAGTTATAATTATAGTAGTAGCTACTAATTGTTCTACATTTTATTACTATCATCTCAATAATGATTTCAATACGTCATTTTCATATATACTTACTATACGTAAACTCGCAGCTATCGGCCGTAGAATTCTAATATATTAATTTTGCACAGTAATTACACAGTCGCACTTGTGTGCCTTACTAGCAGTAGAACTGTTAGTACTTTATAGTACAGTACCTTTAGTAAATATAGTTTTTTTTATAATATGGTTTCATAGAATGTACCATAGTCTTGCAATATTGCAATAAATCGTTCGATTTTACTTGGAAAAAGGAAGTCAAAGCACAAAGGAACCGAGCAACGTAACCCAATCTAGTGATTTTTTTTAGAAAAACAGCCATTACTTATGTAGATACTTATATTATTAAGGATTTGCAATACAGTACTCAAGCAACGAAATTTGAATTTATGGATTCGGTATGCAACTCTATATATGATAAATTAAGTCACTCTTTTGTCAATTTTAGTCGTAATTTACGTAGATAAAAATATCTAAACGTTTAAAACTAATGGTTCATGTTAAACCCACGATTGACTTGACTTAAATACTAAAATTTAAATATGAGTGTATAAGAAACTCTTTGGAGGGAAATTTTACAGTTGTAAAATATCAAATTTGTACGTATTTGAATTTTGTAACTTCTGTAAATAAAATAATACAACATTATAATACGATATAGGCAGCTCGAATGTTTCAAAGGGGATTCTAGTATAATCTATTATAATATTACAAAATTAAAACATGTAATAGGATTGATTTAATTGCCACCTCTAACCTAATTTATGGTGGCATTGAGCAATGTGACATAAAATCTATATGAGAACCGAGAACGTGGCATTACTCACTCAGATGCAATAAACGGACATTCGAAATTTTATGTGTTACACAAAAATACAAATTCAAAATCTAGTAACAGTGAAATTTATTTGGGATTCATTAGATCATTATTATGGGGAAGTCAGAAATCCAATAACTAATAGGACACAATATGCTTTATAGGTTCCTCATTTTGGAGATCTTCAAAATTTAATAATGTAACGGTGTTAGAGGTAAGCGCATACTGCTTAATTTATCTGTGGCGTTTTTGTGCGGGTTTTGAGAGAAGAAATTGGTTTTATTGAAATTTTTTTAAACTACTTAGGTACGACTATAGACTACGTGGATTTAACCAGGAACCCCTATAATTAATCAGAACCCTGTGTCCCAACTGTGCAGTGGCACAAATATTCTGCACCCTGTAACTTTCTCCCGCGTTGATACTGCAGCCAGCCTCCCTTATTAAAACATTCATGCATTTTTTCACTGCCAATTTACTGTCAACCTCAAGTTTGGAGACTGTAATCATCATTTCTCCCTATTTTTATTAAAAACTGTAGATTTTAGTAATCAAATATATTTACAAAAATAATAACATAATATGCACATGAATGAATTCCTTCATTATTTCCACTGGCACTTCCTGTAGAGCTACTATATGGTGGCTCTCCTCTCCGGAAGATGAATTGCGACCAACTTCGCCGTGTTGGCCGCAAGTTGGCGTGTCACGAAACCACCATTTGATTCTAAATTCTATGGTAAAAAATTCGATCTTTAAATAATTGTAATTCGTGACAGGGACAAAAATTTTGAAATTTTCCTTGGAGTTTCCCTAGATATTTCATACAAGACAAGATGTAAGAAAACATATAACTTTGCATGTCCCACACAGGCTTATTTTAGAGAGCAAAGTTCTTCTGTATCTTTTTGATTAAGTTTATTCTATGTTATTTAAGTTAAATGCATATTTTTTGGAATGTCTTACGAGCAACACGCACCAATGTATCCTCACGGATTTTCCCGCCATATTTTTTTTGAAGAGAGCATCCAAAATAACTTAGATTTGCTTAACAACATGGTGCGCTTCATGAGTTTTATTCGATAAAATTATTTTTCGAAAAAACAAAAAAGGCCTTAAATTGTATATGTAATGGTTTTTTCATCCACATTATTTAATATTATTCCAAATTTTGACACCTTTGTTTTGAAATTTTTATGGAAAACCCCATTTCAAAGTGTCAGAAATACAAAAAAGCTAAAATTTTAAAAATTTCAAAAATTTCGATTTTTCATAAATTTTAGTGCACATTACTATTGTATCCACAAAACATTTGGAATGAACGAAATTTTTGAAATTTTCGTTTTTTAGTGCCGTAATATTGTAAATTGTAATTGTATTTTGTATAAAATTATATTTACAGTTTGAATTGTAATTGTAAATACAATTACAATTACAATACAATACAATACCAAATTTATTTTCTGGAGTGTATTCTGAGCCTTTGTTTTACGCTAAAGTCGTGTATGTACATGATAGTTATCATGGTAAATATTAAGTCAGTGATTTAATCCTAATTAGGGATCTAATTAGGGTTCCAAAAGTATGAATTGTAATTGTATATTGTAATTGTATTGTAATTTACAATTACAATTACAATACAGTATTAACTTACAATACAATACAATATTTTTCTTACAATAGTTTTACAATATTACGGCACTACCCTTAACTACGGAAAACCAAATCAACGTCCGCCATTCTTCCTAATGAGGGTATTTTTTAGTACAATAAATTTTCTGAATACAACATAATAATATACTTACGACTTGTATGATTTAAAATATACCATTTATTAGATTTTGACATTTTTGAAGGAGTACACAATACGATTAAAAAACCAGCCATTTAATAGCATTAATATATGTATTTGCATTTAGGTAGAGTAAAGCACAATTTGAATGCATATTTTTATACATTTTATGTATTCATTATCTTTTAGCCTTATAATACTCTACATATTCAATGATTATTGGACGGAAGCTAAATCGAACAAATTAAATCAATAATAAAAATAAACGAGAGTTTAAAATTTACAATTTCGTAAAATTAAAATTTTATGGAGACATTGCCAAGTTTCCTCAAATTAAATGGGCAATGTACAAGCTTTACTACTGTAAAAAATGCAGAACATAATACTTAAAAATTTGTTGTCTATAATCTGTTCTTATAAATGTATAAAACGCTATCATGAGCAACTCTACAGTCTTACAGAAAATTCTAATTTTACATTTTTGAAATTGTCACAATAATTTAATTGTAGTTTCTTTCTTAGAATTAACAAATAAAAGCGATATTCCTTATCTAGTAAATACTATACTATTATAACCGGATTTGAAAATTTTAAATATAAAAAAAACGAAAATTTCAATTGGTTCAATTCAAAACTGGTAAAAGTGACTGTATTTTTCTTCCCCTAATGGCTATATTATAAATCACAAAATCACGCATATTGTATTGCACTGTTTTTGTATCACCAGCGGCCAAGTTGACTAGATACCATTTCTACTTTTGCGCTAATTTAATGTTCACCCACAAAGCCATCTCTTAGGATTTTGGATGAGAATAGTATCCAAATCTTGGTCGTTAAATCCCCTTTTTTTCATTTTTGGAACAATATTCTGAAGAATGTGTCCATAGCCATGACCGCCAAAGTTTGCCTAAACAAGTTTTAAATAACATTATTATTATTATTGCGATACAAACTGTGAGTCTATTACGGCGTGTCTCATAAATAACGTTTTTATTTTGACTAACAAGGCGATGTTTAGTATGAATGTCATGACTCATTAGAATTTGGTTCAGATGCCCAGCTTCCTTAAGTAAGTTCAACTTTAGGATTCTTTGTGCATCTGAGAGAAAGTCAATTTCCTCTTGGAGTTGGTAGTAGGAGCATTCCGTGCCAAATAAGTCATACTGAGTGAACGTTTTCAATTTGGCAAATTCAAGAAGTTGCTCTTCGTCAAAAATTGTTCCTAAGTATTTTTTATTTTTACAGTAGTTAAATTTTCCATTACGTTGAAATTAATGTATGAAATTTAAATGATTAGAGAAACTAAATTCAAGTAGCAAATAGTCGGTTATGTAAAAATTAAAGAAATAAAATATTACTGTCGAGATGCGACATCACAACATCTTCAGCTTTTCCTCCAGCTTCTGTAAAAACCCGGATTATTTCAAACGGTGATTCTGGATTTCTTCCTGGGTGAAATGTCACAGGGGCATTTGTTGCTTCTTGTGCCACTGCGACAGCTCGAATTACATTTCTTTCAAAGTCTTAAAAATAGGAAAAAATATGAACACACGAAATTAAGACAGGACTAAAAAAAATCTAAAAGCCAAATTAAAAATTTGCCATCGCTCGAATAGTGTTTTGATTAATGTTTGAATAACATAAAAACTACATATTTTTAAATGTAAAAAAAAATCAATTTGGATTTGGAATGTATAATTTTAATATACATTTTCTTCAAAACTAGGCGAAAGAAAAAGCCTACCGTGCATTGGCCATGAAATTCCAATCTCGCCAATAACTCCGCACTTAATACTGTCTTCGTCTGGGATTCCATTGGTAATCTCATTAAGAATGGAATCATGAAGAGCTTCCAATGGGGTTGTGAGGGGAACCGAAGTTTGGGCTCCTGCAACATAGTATCCTACAGTAAAAGGGAATACAGAATCTGAATTAAATTATTACTGACACATCAAATAGTAAAAGCAAACTGTGCAAAATTGATTGTTGCATTTTGTTAAAATGAAATAAAACAGACTTATCAAATAATACTACACAACACATTTGATTCATATATCCTCGTACCTGCTCCACAGATAATATTAACCCCGCTAAGTAAACTGAGTTTCTTCATTTTCTTAACATTACGAGAAATTCCATGTGTTGTATTTTCAACAATTGTAGCTCCACCAAGATTTTTATATCGAATGAGTTCGTCCAAAATAATCGCATTAGTATCTTCATCGTCTAGCTTTAAATTGTAAGTTGTTCCGTATCTACATAATTTACGTAAAATGAAAGCAGAAAATCACAATTTATTACTAAACACAAATCCCACGTATGAAATACAAAAGTTCTACATTGGCGCACTTATCATCAAGCTCAAAAATAATAATTATTGCATTTCTGAAAAATTCGGAATTACGGGTATTGTCGAAGGGCAGCTAGATTAGGAAGATAAAAGGCTTCTGGACCATCCTCAGGGTACGGAACTTCTTTCGGTGGTTTTGTAAATGCAACATCGAATTGCATGTGGATATGTTCATGAGTTAAAACTGCCCCGAGACTATCTCCTTCCAAATTTCCTGTCACTGTAATTATTTATTTTAATACATCCTTTAATACTCATTAACAAACTAAATTCAAACTGTGAGGGAATATATACTGATTGTGAGTACTCGATCAATAAGCTTAATTGTTTCAACTTTATCAGAGCAGTCGTTTAGTGTCATTTGATTGCACATTTGTTAAATTTAAGTCCGAAACATAAATCCAACGATCAACCGAATTTACTTTATATCAAATCTTTTTAATAAGTTACATATGTACATACGCAAAAGTTTATGGTTTGTAAATAGAATATTATAAAAATAAATTGATATCTTTTTACCTGCTTGGACAAATCCATTTCGAAGGAATCCCATCTCTGCACTTTTAATTCCGCTTTTCTATTTTTTCTCTTCTGTTTTTGCCGTCAGTTGCTACAGTCGACAGGCGACAGGTATTTGAAAGTACATAAGTACCTAAGTAAGTACTGAATCGACAGCATACACAAAAGCTGTATTTTTTATAGTAATCAATCATTGTAATTAATATACAACCTGCTACTTAATTGCTACTTAATTACGTGGAGCTGACCAGGTGACTCACACTCCCTGTCACTAAGTAAATAGTATTTAAAAGTTGTAAAGTTCAATTTATTAGCTGATCAGTTTTAATCAGTTGCTGTTTGGATTTTCAGCTGAGGTGAACCGGCAAGATTTAATATTCCCGCTGAATAGAATATTTTCCACTGTGCACAATTCAATATAAATGTGGATTCACTGACTGGGAATCTGGGAAATTGGGAGAATAAATCTAACTCAAACTAATAAATTTATTACGCTTCAGCCGGCTGCTTTATTGTACCTGTAAATACCATAATTAAAGCATTACTAATTTTTGCTATTTCTCCCAACCCCAACTCACCATCAATCCTTCACCAAAGCTGAATGCATATTTAAGATGGAACGAAGTAAATTTTGTGCTTTTGGAATCGTCCACAAATGATGCCATCAGTACGGTCAATGGGTGTACTTGGTTTTTATGTTGATGACACCCCATGCGAAAGAAAGCCATAATTACGCAACGATTAAGCTCATGACAGGGGGTCACAGGGTCCTAAAATTGAGGATTTTTCAAAGGCATCATTTACGAACAATCCTTAAGTTAACAAACTACATACTATGTACCTTTGTAGAATCACAACAGGTACTGTTGGTTAAAAGTATAAGTGAAAATCCACTGACAGATAAATACTGCTTTAAACGAAGGACGACAAAGCCAATAGCCATATAATTAATTGTGTCTGCAATACGCAATTATTGTTGATTGTTGTCATCACAAACACAGACAATAAGCAGAAGCCCGAAAAGCAGAGATGGTGAAGTCGTGAAGCAAACTGACGTAATGATGGGGCTACTAATATACTGTTTTCGATTTCAAATGGCCTTTTCCCTTTGACTTCTTTTGCGTTTTAGCGTTTGACCAGGAAATAAATACTTACGTAGACAGGGATGTTTTACATTTCACTGAAGTTGTCTGTCTAGCTTCAGTAATTTCATTAAATTGCGTTTTAGTTTCCTTTCGACATTTTTACTTTCAATATTTAATGAAGCCATTATATAACCGAAATTTTAGCATCATCAGAATCTGTTTCATTTTAATACCTCCGTCCAAGCTTTTACAGAATCCGAGCAACAGAAAGGAAAGGAAACAGAAATGAGAGAAATCACATGCCATGCCGTGACAATACATTTTGGTTTTAAATAAAAAAGTTGGTTATTGAAATACGATTTGATAATATATAACGATTGGCGGAAGTCTGAATATCGAAAAAATTAATAAATACAAGTGGAATACACTGAATAAGTTTTATTTACAGTTAAGCAGTGAAAACAGTTAGTACTGCATTGGTCTGATTTGATCAAGCTGTAACATCAGCAAATCTATTTAAGATCAAAACTAAAAATAAATTGATCTACGAAAGTCAAAATTTAATCTTATCGCCAAAATGTATTTTTGGAAGTTATATCAACACAAGAATTACAAGAGGTCAATCAAGTGTAGTGAATACATTTTGATCATTTCAATCATTAATTCTATTGTTGGAACATGCTTGGCGGTAGTGAAAATTAATTTTTTACGTGAGCACAAAAAAAAGCATATTAAAAAATTATTAAATAAATGTTGTAAGTTAGGGAAGTGTACTTAAAAACAATTTGATTTCAGAAAAAATGCCAAACATCCTCGAAAGACCATTAACAATATCAGGATTTTCATCAGGAGGAACGATGGCTGCCCAAATGCAAATTGCATTCTCAAAAAATTTCGATGGAGCTGCTATGTTTGCTGGAAGTAATTAATTTTCAATTAAATTACAAAAATGTTTAATTACGTTATATCTATTACGGCATTTTTGATTCATTAAAATATCTTGAGTATTTTAATTCTGAACATTTAGTTTAAGATAAAACTCTTGCTCAATAATATTGACTCATTCTCTTGGTCTTTATCTACGATTTATTTAATTCTCCAACTTTAAAAGTCTGGTTCCGCTGCGCACCCCAAGGTCAACTTTTTGAGAGACAAGAATGCTTCACTGGAATTTACAGCGTGGACAAAGGGATAATAGATGCTCGAAATTACGCAACAGATGAAAAGATTGATCCACTAATTAACTTAAAATATCAAAAACACTACCACTACATTGGAAGGATGGATGAAATTGCTCGACCAGGTAATTATTTTATATATAGGACATTTATTTTTTAATGCCGTAACCAAACCAATTTTTTAAAACTAAATCCTCAGTTTATATATACATAATTAGATAAGCACATTTATTTTAATGCATTAGTCAATACCAATTTTTTAAAACTAAATCCGCAGTTCATACTATGTTTTAATTATTTTTCGTTTAAAATTTAAACCTTGTGGGCAAAATTTATTGTGAAATATATGATTCGCATAATAATGTAAGCAGAAGAGTATCCAAAACGAAGAGCGTAACACATGGCAATTGTTCAGCTTGCAATATGCCAATATAACGAGATCGAAATCAATAATCAATAACTAAACTAAATAATTTAGCGTTTAAAATACAAAACAAAAGAGTTAATCCCGTAAATAATCAACAGTACAGTTGATGAAACAGAAAAAAGGAATAGATTTAATGCCAGTCAATATCAAAAGAAATATTTTCATTATCTTAATTCACCATATATGTATATCTAACACTAAAAATGAAGTTGGTTAGGGAAAAATGATGTAAGTACTGACTCAACAATTTAGTACATCCTGTAATGCACTAATTGATCTACTCGTCTGACTGCCTAGTACGTTCATTACCAATTTGGTTTAGTGTCTTTGTCTTGGTATGCTTCTAGCTCTTATTCACATATCTTAATGTCAGTCTACAATATATGCATATCATTTAATTAAATCTATACTCCCAATAAAGAAAATGTATTCGTTGAATGACGAAGTTAAAGAAACCGAGAATGTCAAATAGCCTTTGTTTAACAGTAGAAACTCAACGCAGCTCCATATATTAACAACTTGATGGCTTATACATAATACATATATGTATTTGTTATCTCTCGTACTTTAATTAAGTTTTTCTTCATTTATGGGTAATCCCCTATAATATTTTTATAGTATATTTCTCAATATTTTACTGTTAATATATTATCTACGTACGTTTGATTTTGACTTGTATAATATTCCATTGCCAAACAGAAATATATTTTGTATAATAAATGATAGATTAATTACACTATACTTGGATACTATGAATTGAAGTTGAAAGAAATTGACTGTAAACGTAGGGAGTAATTTTATATTTCCTCACTTTACATTAAATAGCGAAGCTATAATTAAAAGTTTCATATATTTGGCACAAAACTAATACAGGAAGGAAATAATGTCTTTCACACGAAGCACTTTTATTATTATGTATCGGTAATATTGATGTCAGAATTCTCAAAGTGAAATATGGTTTATGCAGTACGTAAATTATGGTATACAGACATTTTCTTCCCTGGCAGTTTCCACCAAATTCGTAATGTAGGACATTTTCCTCCCAGTGTCAAAATCAATCAAAAGAGGGGCCTAACAATGTTAAGCGGCCATCTTGGAAAATGACCGCTCGTATCTCTGCCATGTTAAAAAAGCTCCTCATGGAGGGGACTAAAGCACCTTAGACCCCCGCCCCTTGGATCCGCCCTTGACTATAGGGTCTCTCAAAATGGCGACGGTTGCCATCTTTAAAAAACGCTATTTGCTGTGTTAGTTAGTATTACATTTAATAGAAAAATGTCCCATGGTACGAGTTTGAAGGAGACTGTCCATGAGAAAAATTTCTTTGGGGGAGACTGTCCGTAATAAGGATTTTTGGGTCCTATACAACCTTATACTAATAGTATGTAGCAAGTAGTGTGAATTAAAATGAAGTTACTCAGTATTGAGAATGAATTAAATTTAATATATAGGTGCAAATATATTTTGCAATTTCGGTCTCAAAAATAATTTCATTGTTCTATTTTCTAAAAGGAAGTTATATCTCCTGCAAAGACAACCATACAGTGACAGCGAAATAGAAATATTAATGCATTGCAAAGCCAAAACCAAAAGATTTCAAAACCAACAATAAAATACCCGAATTCAGTAGAGGTTACATATAGGCCTCTGTCTACTTTATACACTGTAAAAATACTAAATTAAGTAAGCGTTGAAATAACAATTATTTATGGCATCAATTCACTAGATATAGTAATTACTAGTGAGCTCGATATTTTTTTCTTTTTTATTCCCAGTTCATTAATTTCTCTATTTGACAGTATTATTGAAAATCCAAGCATGATTGCACTATAGATAAGTGGCAAACCATTAAGCAGATTAATAAAAGCAAAACTAGTGCTCCGTATTTGGCTGCGAAGCTAGCCAATATAAAGGACTTTTATTGAAAAACATCAGGCATGAAAGGTACTTATATGTTTTTATTTCTCGTCAATCTTTGTCTCACTACAGTCAGTTCCAGTTCTGACCTAGAAAGAGATGGCTAACAATCGCAAAACCAAACGAAAAAATACATCGTATTTTAAAACTGAAAAAAACTGTATAAATTTCAAAATAATGTTGTTATTTTTATTTTCAGTAATTTTACATTACCACATAGTCAGTGCTACTCATAGTGGTAGTACCAGTACCACTCAATCCGTAGCCCTAAAGCATTCTTCTTATCCGCCTTGGAGTATTGGCACCACTCATATTTTTGTTGAGAGTGAGAAAATTCCTCGTAAAAATTTTAAAAGTCCAAATCGCGACCAAGAATCGAACTACCAAGATCAAGTTAATTTTAACACTGATCAAATACAAAGTTTTCACTTAAAAAACAATCCTATTAACCTTAATTATTTTTATGCTACTCAAGAACGATTTAAATGGACGTCAAGTACAAGCTCACTTGGAAATCGCAAGCAAAGTAGTACGAGCGTAACTTCTAAAGTGATCCGAAAAAGGAATAAATTAGCATTGATACTGCCTAATAAATTCTTAACTTACCATGCCAACATTATTATCTTACCCCAAAAAATCAGGAACCACATGGATTTCCAGCAAGATCATCAGTTCTTTGAAGGAAGTGTAAAATTTGAAATAGTCAAAGAAGATGTCAAAACGATGCTAGAAGATCAATTTGCATTTGTGAATATGCGCAACATTTATTATTTTATGATAGATGCAGTGACTCTCATTAAGCCTAGCTTAAAGGCTCTCACATCAAGGCAGCATTATATTTATATTGTAAAACCACTAACATTTGTAACTGAAGACAGCGATGCAAGAACTCGACACGATTTAAAAATTGACAATCGAAGAATTAAGCTCAGCCATAGAAATAACTCGCTCAAAAATTCAAATATGAAAGATAACACTTCATCAGCAAAATCAAAATCAGCAACAACCGCAAGCAAAGCTAACTTCAATATGGCCGATCCCGAACCAATCCACTCAACTGATGTGCTCCGAAGTCGTCATTTTCGCATAGGAATTTTTGATTTAAAACCTCAGTATTTTCACTACGAAGGCAAAACCATTGGCACAGCATACAATCTGATCAACTCTGCATCCAAGAAATATAATTTTACTTACAGTTTTTCCTTCACAGCACCAAATATTGTCTCACTGGATGATGGGACATTTACAGGACTTGAAAATGATCTAATTTATAATCGCTCTGACATGTTATTCTTTTACACTGCAAGTTTCCTTCAAAACTCCCCGGTTGATTGTAGTATTATTTATAATACGGCCTCCATTATTTATGTCACTGCACATCCAAAGGTGAAACTGGACTGGAAGGCGCTTCTGTATCCTTTTCAGACATCAACTTGGTCCCTTGTTATTGCATCAACCGTTGTTATTAATCTAGCACTGTGGGCTAAACTTGAAGTCGCTGAGGTAATAGCAGCAACAGAACAAAGTACGACTCATGTCATTTTAATATCTGATAAGTATGGACGAAAGAAGATACAAAACAAGACAAACTTGTTTGCTTCAGCTTTTTTTATATCCTACAACGTACTCCTATGTCAAGGTGCAACTATTCCAAAGCCCGTCCGAACCCTTTCAATTATTTGGCTATTTTCTTGCTTCATCATACTGAATTATTACACGTCCAATTTGCTTTCGTACCTCACGTATCCATCCAGTGAAGACATACCAACGGATTTTGAAGCTTTGTCGAAAAGGCCTGACTTCCAAATTAACTTACAAGATTTACCTGGGGGACCGATGGAGGAATTTTTTAATATCAGCACAGGTCCGGACTTGGTTAATATTCGACAACGCTACACACCCATTCCAAACTTGGTGAAATGCATATCTGATGCTGCTACCACTCCAAAAACAGTTTGTATCGGTTGGGATTTTATTACTGAAGGAATTGTAGATACTTTCTTGACCCTGAATTTAAATTTTTACTCAGCATTCAAATCAAAAGTATCCCCCCTGACTGTGTATACTAATGCAATCCTACAAAAAAACTCGCCATATCTTGACGGAATTGACTATATTATTGGCTGGCTTAGAGACACTGGGCATTATTTTCACTGGTTGGAAGAAGCCAATGCACTCATAAAACATGCTGGGAAAAAATGGATGGAAACACAGAAAAACACAGAACTATACGGAAAATTAGGAGCTATCTTTGAATCATCGATAACATCAAATGTTGAACCTTTCCAGCTCAACAATTTGATTACACCTTTTGGAATTTTGATAATTGGGGTGATTGCTTCAGTCCCCATTTTTCTTTTTGAAATTCGAGGGTTAATTCGTGAAGGAATGCAAGGAAAATCTCAACTCTGGAAACATTTTGTTAAAACACACATGGGCGGGAAAAGGGGCATGCCTTCGAGCTTCTAATTGTGCTGTTTTAGGTTTAAGTGTACTTACGAGATGCCCCTCACATAATCTTCACGACTCCCTTAATTAAATTTAGGAACTAGTTAACGATAAAAAATTTTTATGACACTCAATAACATGAGTAATTATACATAGTTACTTTTAACTTTTAGCACGATTATTCTGCTTAAGTAAACACACCAAATTATATTATTATGTAATAAATTACAACTAGTACTTAAGTAGAGGATCTGCCCTACATGTTTCAGATGTTCGGGCCAAAACCAAGAAATTTTTTGAGGAGGTTGGCATGAAAAAAGCAAATATTTATTTGAAGTACCAGCGAGCATATCATTCAATGGTAAGATATTTCAATTTTTCAAAAATGTAGCAGTAAAACACAAAAATATTTTGTCAAACACAAATTAATGTGACGTCGAATTTGAATAAATTGTTTCAGCCAACTGTAAACAAGTCAGAGATTCCGTGTACGGAGCCCGTTTTTGGAACAGCTTTGGAAGAGGGACTCCCGCCTAACGGGATCGCATATTGCAGTTATAATGGAGCTTATGAAGCGTTGAATTTTTTGCTGAATAATACTCTTGATTCTCCGAAACGTAAGTGCAACACACAACTTATATCTTCATTTAATTTTTATTGAAGTTCACTTATAATATGTAAAAATTACTTTTTCTGCTTTTTTTGTCAATGGCGTTCTAGAGCCAGTAAAGCTATTACATAGTCACAAATTAGTATGTAATTAAAATTATACTTTGTTCAGACAAATGGTTGTGTTCAAATACTGACGGTCTCTATTGTTTATGCTGTTTCTTAATTAAACTTAAATTCTTTCAAATGACTCCCGGGTCTGTGGATAAGCCCATTTCTTGAATCGTTCGTCTGACAAACGATAAGTTGTAACGGAACGTTATTATTTAGGCAATTCTGCCCAGAGGCATGCCAATAAATTAATTCAAAACGCAGCCGCAGCAGTCTTGAGGGTACCACTTAGCAATAAGTTCGTGTAGTTTTGGGGTATAAATGAATGTTCAAGATATGTATTTATTTGAAATTTTAGAGTCCATTAAGATTGAACCTTTAAATTTCTTCAACCAGTCTGTTTTCCTAGAGCCGTCTGACCAAAAATATATGGATGATCGAGGATTTTATTATCTTCCTTCAAAATGCAAAAATTTAAACGTGAAATGCAGATTTCATGTGGTGTTGCATGGGTGCATGGGTTACAGGTTGAGTCTATTATTTACTCTTGTTTATTGTATCCTATTTTGCCTTACAGGCAGTGGGGTCTCTATTGTTTGAGAAAAAAAGATATACGTGAATCATAATCGTGTAGTTATTTGCCTATTACAATAAAAGTGAAATTAATTATTATTGCATTTACTTTCCTAAATTAATTTAGACAAAACATAAAGTCCGATTTCGTGAAACGAAGCGGATACCTCCAGACGGCAGAATTAAATAACATCTTTTTGTTATTTCCCCAATCTATTCCATTTCAAAAGAATAATGAAGGCTGCTGGGACGTTTTTGGGGCGACAGGAATCGATTATGGTAATTTAATAAAGATAAAGTTTCTAAGCGGTTTCACTGATTTCAGTCATAATTACAAATTGTAATACATCCCCTTTTTTCTCTATTTTTGTAAATGACTATTGTAGCCATGAAAACCGGTGTTCAAATGGACGCATTAAGAAGGATGATTGAAACCGTGCTTGGAAAACGATTTGATTAACTGCTCCCAATAAATCCCGATTTAGTTTTGAATAGTTGTAATAACTATATAGGCAAAAAAAATTCACGCATATCATTATATGCGATGTAATTTTAAAGAAGGAATACATATTTGATGTTTATTACGAAAAAGGTATTGGCAATACTACAGCAATCGAAGTTAATACAACAATATTCTATAACTAGTTTTGCTTGTCCAAGAAACTGTTGAATATTTCTAGTTCATGAAGACCCAAATTAATCCAAAATTTTAACTTAATTTGTAAATCAAATATAATTATTCATATGTTTCTAGAGGATTCCATGTTTCTTCATGGCATAAATGTAAATGTTTAAATAATAAATTACATTATTATCATTCACTTCTTATAAATCATAAAATATTGTGATTGTACTTGTAACCATTTCACATAAAACAATTAACATCGTATTGGTCGGCGGTGGAATTCGTTATGTTCAGCATAATAAAATGTACAACGATAGCCAATAATATTAACTTGCATAATTTGGATCTACCAATAAACAATAGAATGGAAATAATATAGACTAACATTTTAAATTAATAAAAGGCTGGTCCTTGATAAGTGCTGGCCAGTTTGACTTTAGTAAGTGACTGCCAATAAAAAGTTCGATACAAATTAACTAAAAATATGGCAGCTACAGGAACCTGGTTTAGTGTAACTTTCAGTAAATATTTACAAATGGCTGTTGTACAACGACCCAGTTCCATGTCACATCCTGTTTTTGAAAAAAATAATTGGGAATAACTTATCAAAGAAACCCCTAAATAATTAAAAATACCTTTTGCCCTACGTCCCGGGCGCATTTTTAATCGATTTCTAGATCCTTCTGTTGACCGTCACTTACTAAAGTTAAACTGGCCAGCACTTCCCGACCTTATATCAACCAAACCCCCTGAACAAGAAAACTGAGCGTCAGGCAGATACAATCCAATCCAAATAATGGCTAATTTATTTAAAGATTCAATCGCCTGTAGACTTTTTACTGAAACAAACGATCTTTCTTCCGCGATATGACATTAGATACAGTTTAATGACACAACAATATAAAATCAGTAGATATGATATTATATTTAATTAAACAAATGTCTAGGCCACAGATCGCCAGCCTATATGTACTTTTAGTAGTTTTAGTCTTCCAAAAGCGTTGAAAATTGTCAAAACTATTTCATGCTTCCATCCTGTTGGTCATTTCACTCTACTGCTGATCGAGAAAACACAGAAATCCGCAATGCAGTCTTATGGAAACGGGCATCCAACTTGCTATAATTCACGATAGTTTATTTGGAAGACTAGCTGTCCAAGGGGATACTAGAAAAACAAAGCATTAGGGCACTGAATGTAATGTTATTATTATTAATAAAAGTTATAGTTAACCCTGGTGTTTTTTAAGTCTTAATATTTACGTTGATGTTGATAGCGTTGTTATAAATGGTCTTTCAGAATTTTTGGAGAAAAGAATTCAATGTGAACGTGAACTACGTTTGTAGTAACTTGATACGTTTCAAAATCTTAATTACGAAGAACTTAAGCAAGAGGATACGGCCTCAAATACTCGCCAATATTTCTTTAGGCAAATTACAAAAAAAGTGTATTTATGAGGCCTAATTTTTTAACCCTTTTTTAAAAAAAAATGCAAATTTTCGAATTTTTTAAAATCTTGAAATTTCTATATAAAATAAAGGCTGAGGATCAAAAAAAATCAAATTTCATCAAAATCGGATGAAAACTGTAGAATTTATAGGGCGGCAAAGTTTCAAAATTTGAATTTTTTTAACCTTTGGCGGGCCGCTGTGACCAAACAACGCAAAATGCACTCGAGTTACTTTGGATCTGGGCTATTCAAAAGTAGCCTGATTTTTTGAAATGGGTCTCTGCGAAATCTGGGTATTGCATGTCGCGTCATTCCCTTGTAAGTAAGTTGCATAATTTATTATTTTTTGAGGGGGGTTGCTCAAACACAGCATACGCCCCCTTAAAGGCTTACCTTGAACAATGCTCTCGTAAAAACTGAATTCGTAGAACTAATATGAAAATACAACAAGCCGCTTGCCAGGATGAGATTTACAACAACTAATTATTTTTATAAATTATAAAAACTCACCGCATTATCTCCCTAAGGCGCCAGTTATGTTCCTCATGTAACTTATTCATCTCATGGGGATCATGACTTAGTAAGTCATGGGGATAGATCATAAAGACATCCTCCAGTATATTACATATTGAACTACTAACAGTGTCTTCAATAATATTATTTTGACTACACGGGAGAGAATAGTTTGAATTTTTAGAATTGCAACCGGACGCTTCGAATGAATCTTTACTAGCAATATTATTACTGGTTGATATTGCTGAAGTTTCTGGAAGTTTTTCGTCATTGACATAGACCTTGTCATAAAAATTGGCACCCATAACCATCTGATTAGGATTTTTACTTCTTTGCATTCCTAAGCATTTCATGAATAGCTCTTGAGCAGGTGAACCGCCATAATGCATCACAAATTCTGAAGAATCCCTTACGCGAACCAAGGGGTCATCTCCGTTTATAACATCGTCAGTAAAAGTATCTATGTCTTCCAACCCATTCTCACCTGAAATCCCAATTACCATCATGTTAAATTACAGTTTAAACTGTACAGTAAATCACCATAGAATTTAGTTATTTATTATCTCAAAGGTTGAATCACTTGGATTACTGATTCCTGGAATGTATTACCATTCCAAAACGCTCGGTCAATAATAACTATAAGTTTATACTGTTTTTTTGTTAGTAGGTTTGTTGAACGAAATGAATAAATTGCATAAATATACTTACTTTGATTTCGTCTGAATTTCCGAATTTCATTGATTCTTTGATTGTGTAGTCGTCTCGACCTCCGTAGGACATTATCGACTGAAAGGAGAACTCCGTCTAAATTGAGGCTTCTGATCTTGGTTTTGTTAGTGATAATTTTGACATCTCGAACACATTTCTAGCAACAAACAAACAAAATAATGATAAGATAGTGGCATACCATACTAAGCGAATTAAAATAAAACATAAACTGAGTGTTAAATTCCTTTTCATAAAAAATTAGGATTAAAATGTGTATAACTGATTAAGAATGTCTACGCAGTAAGTACTTACCTTTGGAGCTTTCATACGAAACACTCTCGCCCTTACCGTCCACGTATTTTTCCCCTCCGTGGAATCCAGAATATTTTTATTCTTCAGTTTCAGTGGATACGAAATACATTGCTGAAAATCGTTGGAAGTCAGCATTGTAAAATTTGTAATCTTGAGTGTATGGAAATTCACACGAACCAACTAACTTGTAGTTGTAACTCCAGTCTCCTAAAGATACAGAGAAGAATGGTAAGTCTTCCGAATCTCCAGCAGTTTAGCACACAACTGATATAACTGGCAATGGGTAAATTGTGAGCAGTCATTACGTTCTGCTTTACTATCCTCACTTGGATGAGTGCAAGAGCCCACCAGATTCAAACCAAGACATACAATTATTAGCAGTATGCAGTATTAATAAGAAACAGCGTTTAGTTTAGTAGGGTACGTTCACAAATAATTTTATCACTTGGGTAGAAAGGTGGATCTAAAAAGTTACAGTTTTCCCTATGCTTAACATGGGTAACTAGGGGTAGGTAGGTCAGAATATTGGCCAAGGTGACATCGTTTGTGAACGCTCCTCTTAGGCTTTCGTCATGAACTTCAGTGCCATTGTGTGTTCTGACTTTTCTCTTTAAAGAATTTTCTAGAACTTAATTTTAGATAGGTAAACAGTAGATGGGGACACAAAGCTGCGCTTTTAGGATACCAGTATTAAATAGGAGAAAACAAATAAGTGCAACGAAGTTGAAAGAAGGCGATTCGTCGTCGTTTGCAATGTACAGCATATTATGTGGAAATTAAGATCAGTTGGGTAAATGTGATCTCTTAGTTTTTAATAGGAAAACATTAGCACCGATAAAATAAAAGTAGTATTTGTTGCATGAACGAACGAACCTAATTCTTTGATTAAAGGAATTCCTTTATGTTCGGTTAAAATTGAATGATCACATTTGCCTATGTTATACCTCGTTTGCATATAAGTTAGAATCAAAACCAAATTAGTCGAATTGCATGAAGAGCCAGAAGAGCATAAATCATGTAACCCCCCCCCCCCCTCCCTACATAATATTATATATGAGATGGTTACCTTAAATGTAGCTCTTGTTTGGGAAAACGCATGTGACAACCTCTGAGATTAGTGATTTAGTAGCTACATTGATCTCAAAAAAATTGAAAAAGGAACGTTTTTTAAAAAATGCAACTGCATTCTTGTAGAAAATTATGGTTGAAACAAAAAATGTGTAGAATTGCTAGACTATGTATTTCAAAACGTTTACAGACAAACAAATGAAATTTTGCCTTTTGGATATCAGGGTCACTGCAAGCTTCTGTATTTTAGTAAGATTTCGCAACAACTCTCACGTCCAATGACGCGTACTAAAAAAAATACTACAACCATTGGACTTTTCCCGGAATATCCATGTTAAAATTTATGTGGGCCATCAGTTTCAAATTAGCTTAGGTATGCGCGGATAAATTTTTTATTTTTCACTGAGAATAAGTAAGATAGTTCAATATATACAACAATTAAAGTTTCAAAATTCATAAATCGCACAATGGAAGCTGCATGACGAGTAACGTAACTATGGTTATCACAATCATAATTATGCCTTTATTCGTAAAACGAGCAAACAAAAGGCAACTCTACGTTCTTATATGAGAACCAATTAGTAGATATTGTTAAAGAATACATTTATTCATAGGTCTTTTTTAACTCCTCGGGGGTTTCAGTGGTTCAACATACTATTTTGTAAACAAGTCATTGCGAGCCAACTCTTGCCTCTGGGATGTGCTATGTAAAAGTAAATGCGACTCTTGAGATGGTAAGATAAAATCTGTGAATCAGTAGCTCACGGAGAATGAAAATTGCTCGAAATGATTTGACTAGTTTCTTGAAGCAAAATCATGTACATGAGGAATATATTCACTTGGGCTGAATATGAATGACGTCATCCAACTTGAAGGTAGTTTGCTTAAACGAAAGATGACATCCCACGTTAACGATAGACATTTACACAGTGCATTAGAAAATGCCAAGGTGCGTGGGTAGATATCTATATATATAGTATTTGATAAATTTCTGTGACGTTATTTTGTGCGGCCCCTAGAGTGATCAAAAATAAACTTAAAAAATAGATTACACTAACTTCGTAATTTATGGTAATATTTTTCTTGCAAATATCAGACTTAAATTACTATTAGAAGTTATTCCACTTCGAAGATTTTGAATTTAAACACAAGCGGCTGAAAATCGGAAGCTAACTTCTATCTGGTATGTAATAAATCATTTTAATTTTAAAAAGGAAATTTTTTCAATATTAATGTAATTTGAATGACTTCTGTAAAATATGATTTGTGTATGGGCGATTACCAAAACGCCATAAATCAATTCTGCTACTAATTATGCTTTAAATAAAATAAAAAATGAGTACATAATAATATAAGTACTAATTTATTTAGTACTAAAACTATTCGCGCTGCGTGTATGTGTCGTGCTTCTAATGGTTATAAGCAATCAACTAGAAGTAAAATATGACCGCATAAAATATAAAATAGATTTGCTATATATAATTTGTCTAAAGAAGTATCGTTGAAACGGGAATGTAACTTGTATTGCAACAATAATTCAAAATTGTAATTACACGTTTTAATGATTTACGAATAATTCTTACCTTCACATACGTATAGGTAATCATGTCCAAACGGTGATCAGTTGTTGTCGTTCAAATACTGCTCCTTTTAAAAATCTGTGTGACTGGTATTGACGTTTATAGCCTCTGCTTTCAGCTCCTTTCCTCAAAAACTTGAGACTTTTAAACTAATGAAAGTTTTGAACACTTTTTAATTTTTTTAATTCGATCACATGTACTTTTTCATTAGCATCATATACCACGTCAGGGGATTTTGATTTTGGCATAATTATTTTTGTAATGTTTTCATATAATGACGAATGGTGATGACCTGCATCTCTTGCAAGTTTTAACTTTAGACACTGAATATTTTTGTGTACGTGCACACGGATTAACAGACAAGTATAATATGAGGAATAAGGATACAAAACGCTGAAATATACGGAAGTAGATAGTGTAAAAAGATACAAGTTCTTACAGTTTAGACAAATAAACTTGATCACGTGTAGAACGAACCCTTTTGCAATCTCTTGATCTGAAATTCTTGGAAGGTCATAAATAACCTCTCTACTATGTATCGATATTACTAATTATTATTATTTTGAATCGATATTTTCTTTCATTATATTATAGCATTATTATTTAGCATTATTATGTATGTAGCAATACTAATATTTGTAAGGAAAACATTGCTATGACACGAGTTTCCGTTATCACTGGAGATACTGGAAACATTATTGCTGCATTTCTTCTTATGGTATTGATTTTCCTCGTTCTCAACCTCGCTCTCGCTTGAACTTGGTTTTTGTGTAATAATCATTGTGTAAGCAAGGCAAGTAGAATAATAAGGTACAGTCAATCGCAATGGTAAAGTTTGAGAGGGAGTTTTTGGTGGTGAGGTGGAAGAAAAAGTTGGCGCGAAGTTTGTATACTCCATAAGCTCAGCATTAGCTTTTTCTTAAATTTTAAAATCTGTCTACCTCAAAATTTCCGAAACTAATCCCAGTGCTATTTTCACACTAGTGAACTATGTTTTGTGCTCTTTCATTTGACACCTAGTTCAATAATATTGGCCCATATTTGCCCGACCTTTGACCTGTTGAAGTTGATGTGTTCTGTGTGGATTTATATTACGGCAGAAATTTCTGGCTGCCAGATGACGTCAAAAACGAGGGGCGCCGTCAAAACCGACCCCCAAGTCGATTGACTGTACCTTTGTGTAAGTTACATTTATTTGTGCGTCCATCTTTAATAATTTTATCTAATCTATATCCTTTAACTAATCATTCAAATTAGAATCCTCTTGTAAGAGTAACCTTAAGTAGTTCAGAGAAACACAATCATAATATATCTTTTTCCTACCTATCTACATAATTTAGCAACCTTTGGCAATTCTCAACCGAATTAGACATGCGATATGTCATTTTAAAGCTCTTTGAAAATAAAAAATATGAAATTCTTTGAAAATCGAAAATTATTTAATTTACTATTTCTTTTAATCATAATTAATTTTAAATGTCCAATTTTAAACTAAAGCTTTCATAATTTGCGCACCAATCGCAATACATATTGTTCTTCTCCTCATTCTCGTCATTTTGATACATCACTTCTTTATATTTGAAGAGAGTTACCGGTCGAAATTTGACATTTTAGGTTTGGCGGGAAATTCAAATTTTCAATATTCCCTTATTTCTACATGTCTACATAATTTATCTCATTTTTGCATTTCTCAATGACATTTGACATGCAATATATGATTTTGAAGCTCTTAAAAACAAAATATTCATTTAAAATTGCAATTTATTACATTCAATTTCTTTAATTATAATTAACTTTCAAATAGCAATTTGTTAATACAGATTTTAGCATTCAAGAGTACTACCCCATATTACTGTTAAGGCTACCAAAAAACAAGGGCTTTAGCCCTTGTTTTTATCCATTTATTTCAGCATAATATGTATTTTAAAGGTAATTTCTACCTGTGTACACAGTTTAGCAACCTTCCCAATTCTCACAAAGGTTAGGTTAAGGTTAGCAGAATATCTGACAAATGGTGCATTATATTGAAGTTCTTGAAAAATCAAAAAATAATTATGTAATACAGCGGATTATGACAATTTTGCACCATATGAGCTATCATATTTACAGTTAGTGCGTATAAAAAATTGAAATCCTGTTTCTTAACCAATTTGAGAATTAATTATTTTACTTTGCTCTATTCTAATATTGTATGCATCGCAAGTCATCAACGAATGACATGGAATTAAAATTGAACTGGTTGTAACAAAAACATTTTATGTGTCAATAATAATAATTGGTTTTGGTTTATTGGTTTTGACTTTAAAGCTCCTTTGGTTGAAGTAATTTCATATTAGATTTAGGTAAAAACTGCTCCATTGACCGTTCCAATCATTCTTCCCAAAGCTTGTACTTGCACCCCCCATTTATTTGCTGGTATAAATAAAGAAAACAAAAGTAAATCAGCATCATAACCTATGGTTCAAAGTCAATGTGTAGCACATTTGACAATAGGAAGGTGTACACCTAAGGGTTAAGAGCATGTAAAATGTGTGTAGCGTGTAACTTTTTGTAATTAATGTAATTGTTCAGAAACAAATAGAACATTTTATTATAATTATATAATTCCAATACCAAAATTCTTTATAAAATATGGAGGTGTGAATTTCTACGAGGATATATGGATGGCTGCGTAATATATAATTATCACAATTTGCACCTTTAGCCTTTTAGCATTGTATTGATATTGATATGTATTATGTATGTATATAACATGATGTATTATGGGTCAGGGCTCACCATAGTTTTTCCCTGAAGCTCCAGCAATGTCCCAACAGCCAAACTTGTTCCCACGAAACCTGATTGACTGCGGCATGAGAAGAATGATATTGTTCACTTCAGCCACTTCTAAATATCCACTCCTCGTCGCAAATCTTGTCTCTACTTTAGATCTACGTACCAAGAAGGTAGCACAAAACAAACCTCGATTAGCTCATTATAATTACTGTAACAATTAATAAAAAATAAAAACAGTAATTAACAGCAGTAATAGGTAGTGGCACGTGGTTCAATTTAAACGTGAAAAAAGTCACGATGATTTTGCTGAATACCAAAATCAGACGCATGACAAACGCAGTACAGGGAAAACCCTTTCTCACACTTGGCGGTAAATGGTTTGGAAATTCACCAAATCACTCTTTTCGTTTAGCAAAGCTGTCATTTTTTGTTAGACTATACGTAAATCATATGGGGAATTTTCCAGTAGCGGACTTCCCCAGAAAATAATTTGCGTGCATTAGGGATGGTCCATAAATGATGTCATCCAACTTATCATCATTTTTGAGCTCCCTCACCCCCATGCCCTATGCCATTATTTTAACATGATATTGGTATGTCATCTATTCCCAACTGGACTCAATCTCCCTACCAATGACATCATCTATGGACGATCCCTTAAATTAAAATATGCTAAAGTCATAGCACGTGACAGATTTAGTTTGAATATAGTTGTAGTCTTACCGAGACCCTTCACAGCCATGTAGTGCAACGTGAAGTGGACAATGGACAGTGCCATCCTTGCATTTTGAAGGCACGTATAAAAATCCAATAGGGTCCATGAAGTGTTGGTCTCTTGGGGACAGAAAGACTGACTGATTGAAGTATCGAAGAGGCTCGAGTGTCACGTGACCTGTGTGATATTAATAACTTCCGGATTTTAAACAAGTTTTACTAAATTGGTTTTTAAATGTTATCTGTTGGATGGTATATACTAATGACGAGTTACTGCTTAAATTTTAAAATTAGGAATGGTTGGCTTTTGTCTTGCCTTGAGGGCGTGCGAGTACATTATGGTAAAGATAGTTCATTCCTTCATAAGCCCCGTAGAAGTTACAATAGGCAACTCCCGCAGATTGACCAATTATAGAAGTAAAAATTTGCTGTGATTTGCAGGACGGATCGCTTGCATTTGCTGTAGGCTGAAGAATGGAAAAAATGCAAATAGAAAAAAAAAATCAAATATAACTGATAAATTTCAATGAAATACTACAAACTCCCAATATTACCAAGAATGCCAATCATAGCTAATTATTGCAAAATTAAACCCAATATTTAATACTGCAGAAGTAATACTCACCATACAGTGAACAGAATCTTGAAAAACTAATTTAATATTTGCAGGATCCATCCCTACTTGTTCATAGAACTTCCTAGTCTTTTCACGATTGGCTATTTTTAAAAATGTGTAAAAAAAATGACTATAGTATGTTTATTTAATGCTTGGAGCATGCATACGGACATGGATAAAAAGGTGGGGTAAAAGAGAAACTTACCTGGAGAAATGAGTTCATCCCGCTTTCCAATATAATGGTAGAATAACTGTTTATTTAAATTATCAAGCGGGTCAATTTTCCCTTCACTTTCATATCTTCGAGCTGCCTCAATCCCACTTTGAACACTGTAAAACCCTTTACTACAAATCACACGGTAGAACACTTCACCGTACGCACCACATCTGTACCATACTTGAAGGACAGGAAAGATATTATATAGCACACTATTATTATTAAATCTACAAACAAACTGGGGGAAAAAGGAATTTATTTGTCGTGCTGATTGTTAACACTTTCTTGAAAAATTGAAATTTTTGTAATAATTATTATTAATTAATTATTATACTTGAACCAAAGGCAGCAGCTCCGTCAAAATGCTTTGAGAATGCAATTTGCATTTGTTGCGCCATGGTTCCTCCCGATGAAAATCCGGAGATTGAAAGAGGACGCTCTGGTACATTATTTAGTCTTTCTAAACTCAATAATTTATTTTTAGTACATTTATTTACAAAATATAATTAAATAAATAATAATCTACAATAATTAAATACACATTTTTTTAAGTTATGCTATTTTTAATTTATATTTTAAAAACATGTACTATACTATATACTCCGTATATTCTCCATTTTCATAGAACGGTTCGCTTATACAATGAATTCTTTATCGAGTTCCAAATATTTTTCAAAAAATACTGAATTAAAATTAAATTTAAATAAAAATAAGAAATTAGTTTCAACTTACGTAAATACTCTACATTTTCACCCGCCACTAGCTCCCCTCCAAGGACACAATTTAAAATTAAAACAAAACTAAAATAAATTAAAACTGTACTTAAATAATTAAACTTTTCTTTTATTTCTAAGCTCATTTTGGTTTTGATTATGTAATAAATCTACAATCTACTATAATGAAATCTAAATATTATGTAAATATACTGTGTGTCTACACGTTTTCCCTTGCTAAAAATTAATCAATGATTTTTTTTACATTGTGATAAATGACAGACTATAAAATTCGTGTATGCTAAGTAGGAAGCAGAAAAACAAAATAAAAACGAGGAATTGATCTCATTGATAATAATTGTGATAAAATATGTAGCACCGTCGTAATTATGTCGAGAAGCCGAAGTCAAAGCCGGTACACGAAACTGGAACTAACTATACTACCACTACTTTAATCTGTAGTGTGTCGTGCTAGGGAATGTAATGCAAACTGACGTAAAAGTGTAAAGTAGTAGGAAGGTAAGTAAGTGTACACGGACACTACATACATTTGTAAAATTGAGATCGTTCCTTGTATCCTTTTTCCTGGTTTGTCTTTGCCACATGTAAATAAGTATGCTGAGTGAATCCTAAATAATTGAAAGTAAATAGGTATAGGTATAGGTATATAGGTATGTGTGAGCGTGTAAGTGAAATTGACACATATGTTAATAAGCCTTCAAAATTGTAGCTTCAATTTTCGTAGGGAGACAGCAGGTATGAAAGTGAATCTAATTGCGATGGTATGACAAGGATAAGGATAATAAGAGGGTACCCAATAGCGGCCCTATATCTATACAGATAAAGAATCAAAGCCACAGCTACACACCACGGCACAGTAGTCACAGGTAACTGTGGGGTGGGAGTGCAACCTTTACTGCTGGTGTATGTGTATATTATGTCGTGTTATAACTTATAATATGCCATACAGTGTAATACAGTAAGTGCCTCTGCTTTTGTTTTTTCCACCTGTACTTCCTTCACAAATTGCAAATATCACGCTTATTTAATTCTTTTATTTACTACTCACCTTGTTTTTGTCTACACTGCATTGTTACCGTAAGGCGTAAGCCGTAATGTATGTATTATGATTATGAATGCTGTGAAGTTTCTTCTGTTCTATCAAAATTTATTTACACTTTTCATAGTAATTAAGACATGGACGTACATACTTAAATGTGTCCTTTCATCCTTAAAATACGCAAAAACAAATATTGAAACTGCTGTATAGAGAGATTCGATGGGTGCGTATAATTAATTATAAATGCTACTTTGTTTATGCTAATACAATATTGACACTTTTAAAACAATGAATGTAATGAATTAAAATCTTTTTTGCAAAATGACGGACTTATGATGTGTTCCGGAAAAAAATCTCTTGAATTTATAATAATACATAAACACTGTAGGTGCAAGATAAGGTATTTAAAGAAAATCATCTACATACTTGATTTTTTAAAGCTGTTAAAAGTATTGAGACTAAAGTCATTGGGTTTTTAATCGATGCTATTATTACAGTAATTTCTATACGTAGTCTTAAAATGAATGTTGTGAGTTTTAATTTTAAATTCAAAAATGAACTATGAAACAAGCGGATTGACATTTGACATGTTTTGGCTTATTTAATTCTTGAGCTTTTGCCTGCTATTATATTGTGTATTTTAGAATTTTTAAGGCTGGTAATTAAATCATTGCAGTGTAAATAGTACGTTTTGCACCTGTACAATATAATGCTGCTATAGCATTTCTTGTACCAAAATGAATACCTATTGAATTTTAACCTCATAGCCATTAACACGAAACGACACGCATTTCATTATAGCTAACAATTTTACACACTTTAAATAATAGAACTACAAGCGTATAAATGGTGTACATTGTCATTGTCCATATATTTGTCCTTTCCTTCATTAGCATTTAAACAAATTTTGACAAAAAAATTTGAAAAGAAGCCCATAGCATATAGACTCATTGCCATAGCTCGGGTTCAGAACCAGAACCCATTCGTAAAAACTGAGAGACTCAAAGCCAAAGCATTAATCACATGTCTTAATGTCTGCATAATAATATTAAGGGGGAGTATGCTGTCTTTTGTGCAAATATAACTACATAGCATAAAATCAATAGACACGACTATGTAACTATTTTGCCATGTTGCCTGACGTCGTATCTAAGGACATGGGATCTCAAAACATTTTTTACTTTGGTCACTAACCAAAAAAAAATAACGTAGTAGTAATTCACGAGACGGCGTTGAACTACGTCATTTATATTTGCTGTACACTTTTCAACGCTGTCAGTCATTGAGTCCGTGTGAGCAAAATCTCACCAACCAACAAGCGGGATTTAAAAAATTAGATTCGATTAAATTTATTCGGCAATTCGAAGAATGAATGTAAATTAAATAATTAAAACTTTGTACTAAATACTCTATTCCTTATTACTAAGAATTGCTAAAGCCGTTAAGAATTTATCCTACGTCTGGAACATGGTGAATTTCACTCTACGATGACCCATTTGTCGTAGATTGCATAGTTTATTATTTTTTACGCGGGGCTACTCAAACACAGCATACGCCCCCTTAACCATCTGTATGGCTGTTGGGCTTGTATTATGCGGGATGGCAATGGTTCGAACATGCATGATCGCATGAGTAACAGTGCAAATAGGAGAAGCAGAAGTCAGAAAAGGAGATAAAAGATTCTTTACAAGGATAAAATTCATAAGGCTCCCAGCATGTATGTAGGTAATCACCTCCTAATGATAAGCTTTTAGCGCCACTATAATGCCCTATAGTTCACACCTACACATATCTCTGTACGAATTGAGATCACCTCTTAAATTGTATAACACCAGATTATACATATTCATAATACATACACTTTCACTATAGCATCATATGATATGCATATGGC
Source organism: Dicyrtomina minuta (assembly GCA_949802685.1). Classification (NCBI taxonomy): domain Eukaryota; kingdom Metazoa; phylum Arthropoda; class Collembola; order Symphypleona; family Dicyrtomidae; genus Dicyrtomina; species Dicyrtomina minuta. The sequence goes on along the minus strand of OX461808.1, from coordinate 60,423,769 downwards.
TAATAAAATAAATATCCCATTTGCATATAGGCCGAAGATCCTTAATAACTGACCGTGTAGGTACATTATTCTTTATTTGCATAAAAGGTTACTTATTTTTATTGAATGTAAATACAATAGCCTTCTAATAGGAAATGCATACATACAATATAAGACTAGACTAAAATGCCATTATGCGAGGACATTACCTGTTAAGTATATAACCTAATTTTTTGAGTTATTTGACAGTTTAAATAATTACCGGTATTTGATAATGTATAATTATAACTTGAATTTATGCATGCAAAAATATGTAATGAATATTACCGTATATTTAAAAATAGAAAAAATTAAAATGTAAAAATGTAATGAACCTATTGTATGTACCTACATGAATGGGAAATACTTGACGCGAAGGTAAAATTTATTGTAAAAATTAAACCTTCTGCACTGCGTTACTGTCAGTTTTAATTTTCGCTCGCTCTGCACTATGTTAACCGTGCGCAATAATTATGTTTTGAATTGTGCTTTGTGCTTGACTATTTGAATGTAATATTTGGAAATGAAATTGGGATTTGAGGTTTAGGATGCTGTTATTAATGATCACAATCAGTACAATGTATTTCCGTGAGTAATCCTGAATGTTGTGTCAGAGTAAAGAAAAAAGCGTGGGGGAAGAATGGCGCTTCAATATAGTAACAGATACAGTGGAATTTAAAAAAAAATTAGTTGCAATATTCGTGCTACTACATATTTTGATATGTAGCACCGTTTCTTGGTCTTGGCTCGCTGTGACAACGCAACGTATATGTAATATTATTATGTGCAGTTTTATTAGTCGTAAACCTTAATCTACAAAGGCACATTCCTGCTTTTGTTGTAGAAAAATTACCGTACAGGTATTCAGTATGTGCAAAATGTGTATTGAAATTTGGAATAGTTACATAATTATTATACATGGATATATTCCACCTATTCCACCTACGATTAGTTAGTCTGATTCTGATTAAATCCACCGCAGATCACGGATAAGCGTATGCAATTCATGCGAATTTTAAACTGAACTTGTTTCCAAAGCGCGAGCATTGCTGCTGTGCTGCTACTGCTACTACATTCAACATTACATAAGGAAATTTTATCAAGAAAATCTGACGAAATAAAACTACAACAAGAAGACAACAAAATGACAAACAAAAATCATTTTTATTTAATTTGAAAACTATAGATAAGATTTTATACAGCGTCACATAGCTATACCTATACTACACAAAAAGTAAACAGCATCCCATTTATTATGTTCTGGACAATAGCTTACAATTAAATTAGAATGATACTTTTTATTCTATTCCACTTAAATACTTAACCTTGACCATTTCCGGGGATTCGAATTATTTAAATAACGAATTCATAAGAACTAAACAGAAAGAAATGCAAGGCCCAACAATGAAAGCAATTTTATTAAATTCAGATGCTACAAAACTGCAGGTATAAATAATGTTGCATTATTTGATTAATTTTTTGGTTGTTCCTGTTCCTGTCATAATGTAAGAATAATTTTAAGTAATTAAATTAGAATGACGCGTTCAATGTCAAAGTACTAATCGTAAGTAAGATTTACATTATATATAGATGCGCTGCAATCTGACAAATATTATTAAATAGCAGGCGTTGTTGTTTCAATGTACAATGGAAATAATAGAATTGCAAATTATAAATTTAATTATTTAATCATTTGGTAAAATAATGCACTGTATAATTGCTATAAACAATACTAATAATAGTTTATTTCCACCGTATGTCCATAAATAGTAAAGTACGGAGACAGTCAGAAAGTGTGGCTTGCAACTGTAATAAATCAATAATGAAATAGCAACTTGCAACCAGCCCACAATGTTTTTGTGGTTTAATAATTGAGAAAATCTTTTTCCTGCAATATGCAATGGTATCGTTCGAAACCCAGCTTGATTCTACTCTAAGGCTGCAGTGAAATCTATGGTTTACACAAATGATTCTATTAGAAATTAAACCTTTTCTTTTATTCTGCAGTGACGTTCTGCAGTGACTCAAAAAGCAGCTAATTTAATTTGCAGTGATATTTACTCCCAAGAGATTATTTTAATTTCCAATGAATTTTATGTCACTCACAGCCACAACAATCAATACTCATTACTAATTTGCCTAATGAAAATACTAGCGATAAAAGAACATTCTCTATGGTTTGTCACCTTTTTAAAATATGTAAAAATTATTCCAGGAGGAAGTATAAAAAATAAAAATATCTTTCACAATAAATTATTACATTCAGTTTAGGGCATTTGTGAGCTGACGTTATATACAAATTGCCTGATTATGTTTTCTTATCTGGTTTTAGATGGATGGCTTAGGAATGAGGAAACTGAAATTGAAGAATTAGCATCTCTACTAAATTACTATTACTGATATAATACAAATCAATTTCTATAATTTCTATCCAGGTTTCCAATTTCCAAGATTTCATGAATTATGTGGACTCACCACAACTAAAGCTAATGACAGCAAAATGACAAGTGACGTCGACGGATTGATCTTGAATCGTGACTGCTACTAATGGTGACAAGGCGAAGGTTTATGGGCTTTTACAGCATTCTATATTTAGCACTAGCTACTTTTGTCTGCTTCCTTGACATTGACATTCATTTCACTCTTGATTGATTGTATTCCAATAAAAGTAAAACAATAAATAGATAATATCAAATACATGTTGGTACATAATTCAAATAAATTTGTTCATAATTACTTATTTAATTTTATACACAGTGTCCCATATATTTGTAAAATAGAGTAATTGTAGCGTAGTCAAAGTTAAAATTTTAAATTTATTACAAAAATTCTAATAAGTGTGGTTTGTCGGAGGCGCAATAAGTTCTGGAATGTGTGACAATATCGACAGCATCACAATAGACAATAGACGACATTAATTATTCAGTTGATTAATTCTTCCCTATGCAAGGTCATTCACATGGAAACACGGTGAGCAGGGTAAGTAATAAAAGCTGCAGTAATTTCCTGAACAGTATCATTGCAGTCACATTGAATATTAGTCTATTAGTAATCTAGTTACTGCAATAAGCTAGCGATTGTAATACTTCGGTAAATCTGTATATTTTTAGTACAATTTTGAAGAAATTACCTCGTCACAGAAGATCATGAAGATCTTATTTCTATTTATCGGCCTTGGCCTTAAACTTGGTGGGATCCTGGCAGCAGGAGAAAACGTGGAGAAATTACGTAAGTCAAAAAATAGTGAATTATTTTCACATTTTTACTAAAACATTTTTGAGGAATTTATTTTAACAATTTAAGCCGTCAATGATTTTTATATCGTCTCTTTACATTGGGACTTAAAATCCATAGAAAGAATAACAAATGTACCTCCACGCCCTCAAACCATCTCTGGGTTTTCATCCGGTGGATCAATGGCATCTCAAATGCAAATCGCATTTTCTCAGAATTTCGATGGAGCTGCTTTGTTTGCAGCGAGTGAGTAAAAATAAAAATGTGTATTGATTAAATTCAGAAAATTTGATTTTACAAATAGACCTTTATATATGGATAAAGTTGAATGTAGATATACCCGAATTTGTATAGAGATTTTTTATTATATCTGTACTGATTTTATCATGTATAAGTATTATGCTTTGGATCTTAACTTTTGGTATGATTTATTGGTAACCTCCTTTACAGTTTGGTACAGATGTGGCCCAGGCGGTGAAATTCCTTACCGTTTAATATGCAGTAATGGTTTCAAAAATATTTCAGACGGTATACGGGATGCAACTGCATACGAAAAGTCCAAGAAAATTGATTCTCTCAAAAACCTACAGAATCAGTCTCTTTTCCATTTTATTCCCGGTAAAGATGATCTGATAAAGAAAGGTAAAATAATTATATATTATATATTACAAAATTAATTATTATAAACACGGTTAAACTCAGTTTAAAAAAAAGAAATTCTTTTACCTCATGCCATTCTTTATTGACTTTGAATATATCAACTTCACTGCACACATTTCGTAATTTGTTGTTTTTTAAAAATGTGTTTCAAAAGAAATTCGTTCAGAAATGAAGACGTTCTATGAAGAAGTTGGAATGAATCCTGCAAACATTAAATTTGTCTACAATAATGACTCACATCACTGCATTGTAACCTCACCTACTTCAATATTAATTTAACCAATTTTATGTACTACTATACTTATAAATCTCATATTATATTACTCCAGAATATTTTAGGAGATATTTTGACAAGTGAATGTAAATTATTTTTTTAACAGCCTACAACTAATGCAACGGATCCATCCTGTACCGAGTCCCAAATTACGGATGACATTCTTGGTAAACAAGTTGGGGCATGTTATTGTGACTACTACGGTGCATATGAAGGAATGAATTACATTTTCAACAAAACACTCACCCGTCCAACAGGTAGGGAAACAAAAGCCAAACAAATAATGCAAAGATGTGTTTCTCTATACATGCTAATTTTCCATGATTTTTATTACGTATCCATGTGTACAACAGGAAATGTGACGCTAGAAAAGCTTAGATACTTTGATCAAACCGCCTTTCTCACCGGCCCGTTTGAAAAAATGTACATGGACCCTATTGGATTTTTGTACGTTCCATCTAAATGTAAAGACGGCTCAATCTCATGCCCTCTCCACGTCGCATTACACGGATGTTCGGGGTCCAGGTAAATGAATTCAAATAACTGCAATTGATAGGAATCACCACTGCAAAATCTTATACATATTATTATAATTTTTGAACGTTTGCAAATACAGATCAAACGTCCAGACGAGGTTTGCAACGCGAAGTGGATACTTAGAAGTGGCGGAAATAAACAACATAGTTTTGTTATTGCCACAATCAATTCCGTTCCCTGGAAATGTACTCGGTTGCTGGGACATAGCTGGGTATTCAGGAGACAATTATGGTGAGTGTTTCTGGCATATTATTCTATTTGAAAAAATTCTTTAAAAAATTAGCTCCATGAATACAATATTAAAAAAATATTTCTTAAATGAATACTATCTTTTTTATCTTCCTTTTTTCAGCAACTAAACTTGGACCGCAAACAAAGGCATTGGCAAAGATGATATCTGCCATAACTGGAGCTTCTTTCAATTTGATCGATTAGACCTTGGATTTTTTTTTAAATCTTATAAAATTTAATTTTAAAGATTTAATTTTATTGCTTGTCAGTCCTATGTAATCGTAAGGTGAAAAATAATTGAAATTATAGTAAATCAAAACCCTATAAGCATTTAACTGCATTAAACACAAATACAGACGTCGGACATTGTATCTTGAATTTTAAATTTTAGACCGTTTACTACTCATGGAGTTTTGACGTATTTACAGTTAATTCTAGTGTGAATGTAAAATAAAATTTTAAATATTTAAAAAATATTTAGGACTCGATCAAACCTGGCGGATACTGTGAAATGACTAAAACTGTACACATTGTTATGTAAAAATATTGTACCACTATGGCGGCATTTTTTGAATGCATCAGAGAGCAATGTCAAGTCAACTGTCAACCTGTCAACAAGGCAGTTTAACAGTGAGAAAATAGGCGAATTCAGCATTTTAGTATTTGGGCTAATCTTTTCTGGAATTATGGTTACTTTGTTGAATTAGCAGCATTTTATCATCAGCAAGTAGCTTTTAAAAATATTGTTAAGTTTAGGCTAAAAACAATGACGTAAAGGATTTTGAGATATATTTTTTAAATTGGTGGGCGCGACACATAAACATATCAATCAATAATTTTAGAATTTCTGAGCAAAATTCTTTAAGTCCAGTAGATATAAAGTGTGGACTTCTCTCGTTTTGTAATCAAACTGTTCAATTGCAGTAGACGAGGTTTCAGTGGACGTTCAGCCTTGCATATTAAACTAAGCGAGTAATTCTTTAGATTTCTAAAAGATTTATTTAAAGTAACTGTCCTTTTAACTTTCCATTAAGAAGCACAATATAGTCTTTAACGTATGTACCTGTCCCCTGGCATTTATAGGTTAAATCAAAGTGGGCACGAGGCAATAGGTACGAAATAAAATAACGAAGGTAAAAACTAGAACAAATAACGATTAAAAATAACTGGAGGCTAGTATATTATGTAGTATAGTGCAGTACTGAAAACTAGGAAATGTTAATGTGATTACCTAAATTGCCCAACACAATTAACCTCTACGGATATGTATATTTTCATTCAGCTTTTCAGCTTATGTACCTATAAGTAACTCCCGGGCTGATTCATAATTAATGAACCTCTTTCTCTGGCGCGTGGTCATTATAAGACACAACGACGCGAGGCAGAAGAAGCAGTTCATTGAAGTTTATAAAAAAACTTTTATAACCGTTTAGGTTTAGGTACCTATTGGGTTTTGCACTTAAAACAAAGCTTTTATCAGTACTTACCAGACTTACCTAATACATTACAGTTTAAACCTTCCCAGCATACATATGTAACTCCTACAAGTATTAAAATAAGTACATAATTGAAATAAACTTAATGCTTATACCAAATTCCTTTTAAAAACACAACTTTATTAAAAGTATTACGACTACAAACTTTCATAACTCCATACTCCACGATCAAACACCTGTGAAATTCATTGACAATTTAGTAGCTCAGCTCGCAGGTACTCAAAAATAAAACTGCTAATAATTTCAGACCGTTTTTCACAAAACAAAATACAAATAATCTGCATCATAACTACACAAAATCTCAAAATGAAATTGTGTACATTGATTCACGTCAAAATTGTTTTATTTTTTAAAATTCAGTCCGTCTTAAGTTCGCCTACGACTACGAAGGAATTACTATCCCTGGAAAAACACAGTAGTGTAGAAAAGCATAGCTTTTTAAATCCCACAACTAGCCTAATCCCCGGGCATTATTTTTCGGTAAGACAGTTTATAAAGGAAGTACGAAAAAATAGTGAATTACGTGGTTGCACGCTGCTAACTACAACCTTTCAAAGTAAATACGAATCAGAACATCGAAACCAGAAAGAAAGTCAGCATGACTTATTTATTCAGGAAAATGAAGGAAATTGCGACTCCAACTGTAATTTTATTGATGAAGTAGATACATTAATATGGAATAAAAACTTCTCTGCCCTCTCCACAAGTGTTTTGGTGATAAATCCAGTGAAGCGTTTGAAAAAATTTGGCGGAAACTGTATAATTTCAGTATTGGATATTTCCAAATCCTACCAAGGGACATCTCAGCAGGATTTATATGTTCATGATTTTGTAAATTTATTTACAGCGTTTATTAAATATGGGAGCCCAATGTTAAGAAAGAATGAAGATTTTTTCATTTTTATTACAAAAAATACTCAGCAAAGTCAAGCAGTACTGCTGTCAAGTTCTGTGAGCCATATAGACTAAGGTTCAAACTGACAATTGAATTGCAACCGTCGCCGTTGCCGTCCTCAACCGTAGTCGAATTTAGAAAAGGTATTTTTTGGGGGAATAGGTATCAACATCAACATTTGTTCCAGTTAACCGTGTCAACTTTGTGTTTTTACTGTGCAGGAGGCAAAGAAAGAATTGTCGAACTACAAGCTTCCTCTGGTGATCAAGAAAACAATGGGCTTCGATGGAAGTTTGACGATTTATTTCCGGACTTTCTGCAAAACTTCAATGGAAAAACAATGACGGTGTCAACTACTTTTTCAGGAGGGGCGTTGAATTTTCGGAAGGTTAAGAATGTTGAAACAAACCGTGTGGATTTAGTACCAATACGAAGAGGAGGATGTTTCCTTCGAAATTTTTTCAGTACTGCTGAACAACTAAATTACACTTATGTACTGTCGTTAGCTGTGGGAACGGGGTTAAAATTTAAAAATGGAACTTGGAATGGAGTCGTAGGTGATATTTTAGGTCGCAAAACGGATTTTGGAGCAGCTGCAGGAATCACATTAAATCGATTTGGAGTCATCGATGTGTCTTCCCCACATGAATTTTTGTCGGTTGGATTTACACACGCACCAACTGAACCGATTCGAAGCTACAAGTTTGTAATTTGGCCGTTGTCCAGATTTTTATGGGCTGCAATTGGAATTTCAACGGTGGTTGCGGTTGTCTTTCTTTATGGAATTCACCAAACGCTCGACGTCGTTCACAATGGAGCAAATCATAACTACAAAGAAGAATCGTGGACACTCACCCACATTGTAATGGGGATACTAGGAAGCTTTGTTCAACAATGTCCTGAACCTCCAAAAAACCGCTCACAACGACAGTTTTGGGCTTGCTGGCTGGTTTTTATCATCGTAATTACAACAGTGTACACCGCAAGAATGTTTGGCTTATTCGTAGACCCTCCAAGAGAAGGGTCTCCAGGATCGTTTTCTGAGTTGGCAAATTCAGACTACAAAATACGAATGGTGTACTACGGAGGTGCCATTTACAATTGGTTCAAAGTTGCTCAACCAAATTCTTCATTTGGTCGAATTTTCAAGAAATGGGAAAAAAGGGGACCTACTCCCTGCTTTAAAGATGCTATGGAGCCGAAGGTAGCTTGCATCTCTTACAATGTAAATTACGGCGTTGAGAAATATCGCCTAGGTGATCGACACGGTCAGTGGGACATGATTTTGAAGCGGGCTGATGCATTCTTTATTCCAGTAGGGATTCCCACAGAGTATCGGTCTATTTTTCTTGGAAAATTCAACAGAATTATTAGTAGTAATTTTGAGAGCGGAATTGCTTCGGTTTGGAGGAAAGACACGAATATTGATGTGATGCTGGATTGGAGGGATAGCTTAAAGTTAAAGGCTAAGACTGCAAATTTATCTTCGAACACTGAATCCAATTTAGTTGCTTCCGTGCGAAACAGTGACGCAGTTAGTCTAACAATGGGTCACTTCATAGGTGCATTTAGTATTTTAATATCCGGATTGATAATATGTGGAACGAGTTTTATCGTTGAATGTGTGGGATACTACAGGAATGGAATTCGTAGCAAATTTTCATATGTTAGGAAAATTTTATTTTTACAAGTAGGTTTAAGAAAGACTTTAATTTTTGAAGAGGGCCTAATGTCTTAATGAACGTATCAAATAAATACAGTTGGCATCTAAGCTTCATTGGTAAAATATGTAAGCAGTCAATTGTTAAAATTAATGTTTAGGTGTTCAAAATTATTATAAATTCGTGTAAAACATTTTGTTTAATTTGCACACGTTTCCTCATGGCACGAACTGGAAAACCTTTAGCAGCCATTAAAACTGTATTTCGGGGGTTTCGGGGGTCTGAATTCAACCATGCGCGGAAAAAGAACTGAGAAACCATTGGGTCTGATCGCTGGAAAAATCACTTTTACGGAAGCATATAGTTTCAAACATTGTGTGTATTCTCAAATTCTAAAGCAGATATAATAATTACTAATTTTTTAATGTGATCATTTAAAGCTGTAGAAACTGTAGTAATATTTAATTTTAATATTCGGTTGACTCACCTAATATAAAAGACGTTGTACCAACCATTTTGTGGACATTGTGCCAAAAATTGTCCAGTTAATTGAAATTATTGAATGTTATTTGAAATCAAGCAATTTACAAAAGCAATATATACACATACACTCTAGGCTATATTAACACTAAAGACCAGGATTTATGATTGATGGATTTGTATATATTCCTTAGTGTACGGGGTTTTCGAGTTTAGCATAAATTCTGCTATATTTATTGATTTTCTAGATTCCTGGAGTTCAGCACATAACAATTATTGTACACAGAAATAAAATATAAATTGAAAGCCTATCAGAAGTTCGTGCGAAAACATTCATGTCTTATTTGGGGTTCGTAAAAAAAGTAATTGTAATAATTTTATGGCTGCTCGAGGTTATAGGCAGTTTAGGCACGGTCAAGCTACGGTTGCATAATCAAAAATGGCACTTAAAATTATTAGGGTGGTTTAACAGTGTAACAATGTGAACTGCTATTAATCAATTCTTTGCATACAATTTTAAAATTTACAATCGGATGAAAATGAAGAAATAGTCTCAGTAATATTATTGAAATAAATATGTTTGAAATGTAGAATTTATACAGGAAAATCTCATTCCCTAATCTAGAACTAATAGCTTGTTTTGGTGCTCCACGCTTAGGTAGTGGTATGTTGATTCTGGCTACTTTTGAAGCAAGTGAAAACTCAATCAAGTCATTCCTTGAAACCAAGTTATTTTATTTTTTCGAGCTGTACCAGTAACTACCAATATATCACCTTTGTAGAGCCATATGTGACTAGGCCGCTTAACTTGACTAGGGAGTTATTGTCGAATTCCTAAAGCATATTTACCTTTTATTTTCCTGAAAGAACATTGCCTATACAATAAAAATTATTCTAAAAAATGATTTTGATTACTAATAAAGTCCGTTTAAACAAATAAAAATCATGCCACCTTACATTGGAGTATGGACAATCAGTATATTGGTTGATACATAATTCAAATATTTCAAATTCCGTCCGTATCGCAAGTGCAAACACTACATTGAAAAACAACCTAACCTACCTACGTAACCTATAGCTGTATTAATTTCTGTTTGATTAAATTACTCAGAATATAACCAAAGGCTAGGGTCGCTAAATAATTAATATTCAATTAATTCCATGCTTTTGCGGAAGTACTATTAACCTTTTTTTAAGTTTTTAAGGTCCACTAACCTCAGCTCGCAGGATTGAGTCACCAGCCAACCACTTTATTTCCAGAAAGTTCACAAGCTCGTACTTTTTTTATCAAACACTCAAATATCTCTTAAATATTTTCAGACTGCTAATAATTTTCTTTATACCTCGTAGAAATGATACTGCTTGCAATTAATTTTTTCTTCACATTCTTAGTTTTTGAAAATCAACTCGTTTTAAGTTTGTCTACGAAGAGTTTAATATCATCCTTTTCCCAAAATAGTAATAGTCCGGCTACAAATACTAATAGTTCTAATTCACAAAATGATCGTCCAAGGTTCCAATTTTCAACTAGTCAGTTTATTAAACAAATACAAGAAAACAGTGAACTATTTTTAATACAGCGATGCATACTTCAAGCTGCAACCTTTCAAACTAATCGAGATTCCAAAAATTCAGATCAGAGCAAAAATACGAAGGCTTAGTCCACCCGTATGAAAACACTTGCGACTCTTGTAGTTGTAGCCCGTACTTTTTATTGAAACTGGTATTAAACTGATTTGGAACAAAAACTTCACTGCCCTCTCAACAAGTGCTTTGGCAATAAATCCAGCCATTGGAGGGAATTGTATAATTTCAGTTTTGGATATTTCTCATCATTCAGCAGATTCAGAAAGTAAACAAGATTTAGTGTCTGTGTATAATTTCCTCCATTTATTCTCAAGTTTTGTCAAATACGGATGCCCATTATTACGCAAGAATGAAGACTTCTTCATTTTCATCAGTAAGAACACACAACAAAGTCATTCGGTTGCATACCGCTGAGCCCATTCCATCGACTCTTCGTAATGTCCAATCCCGAACGTCTCGTGACCCCGAGTGACCTGTGTATTGACTTATACGCTGTTTTGTAAAGAATTTAATTGTGCTTATGGACAGCTTCTTTAAATTTTAATCGGTTGACATTTGCGCATGTCATAGGAATTTAGTAGTGCAAGTCGTGATTTTCGCATGTTATCAAATGGGGAAAAAAGTTGACATGAGGTTGACCCGTATCCTCCAACACTAACTTTGCTGCAGTGACCGGATGATCAAAGTTAATGATTCTATTCATAGGTAACAAATGTGAGAGTACGCATACCAATTTTCACATTTTTGCGTTGACTAAAGCCAAGAGATATTTGCTTTTTGAATTTAAAAAACCGTGAAGTGAGTTTAAAATTTTGAGACACCCGTTTTTCGGTTTTTAATTATTTGCATGAGAACAACTTAACCCCTGGGGGTCAATCAAAGTTGAATCCTGAATAATAGTGGGTAGGCATCTAATAAAAAATATTTCGCTGAAAAATTCCTTCTGGAAGGGAAGAAACCCCCATAATCGGGGGTGAGTTTAAAATTATGAGACACACTGTAGGGCACTTTAGATGTGCTTTCAGCATTTTAGCATTTGGACTAATTATATCTGGAATCAGTTATTAAGTCGAATTAGTTATTTTTTTTCCGACTGGCAATTGGGAAGAAGCTTTTAAAGCTAAGTTTCACAATGAGCTCTAGATATTTGCAGAACTGTTTAAATGTGTTTTAAAATCGACATTTGAAAACAATACAGCGGGGAATTTGAAACTTACAGGTTGTGACGTGACCATTTTGTTCGTAATACAACGAGTATTTGGTACGGATGAGGTGATTATTTAGTGGTGTGTAGTGACAGTGACCTGGTGGCTGACTGTCAGTCTATTTTCGGATTGTGGGTCGGCTTTGGAAAATGGGTTAAGTTTAATTATTTCAAATTATCATTTTACTTTACCAGGGCAACTTTTACGCGACCTTTACTTTTCATAACGGACAGTGGCAAAAAGAAGACCACTACAGAAGTGTAGCGTTAACTCGTTGAGTAAACGAGATTACACCGAATATATAAGAAAAGTAATCAATCTTGATTAGCTGACTCCATCTATTATAGGGGAGCAATCATGTAATGATGTATTGTTACTTCGACAAGCAAGAGGCACTTCCAGTAATAATTGTTTTAATAAAGTTCCATTTTCTGTTTCAGTTCTAGTCAAGGGCAGAACACTGATGTGCTTTTCCTTAATAGCAATAATAACAATTCTATACATATAACGAGTATCTATCTCCCCAATGAGTAATTTAAGTTAAATATGAGTGGACACGACACGAGGCAGGAAAAGTACGAATACTCTCCTCATGACACTTTTTACTACACTTTTGCATTAATTAACTTGCAATGCACCTGTGTAGTATTGTATATATTGAAATCTTATTCATGTAATTTCCTAATATGTAACCGACGGGTTTCACTAAGCTTAATACACACTTATCTCCTGATTAATAATTAATGTAAGTGCCTCTTGTTCTGGAGCGTATCATATAACTAAATTATGCGCCTAAAATTAGGTAAGTTGTAGTTCGCATGTTCATGTAGAATACGAGCCAGAAAAAGCAGTCCGTTAAAGTTAATGGGGGCTTTCACCATTTATATTTGGGTAGGTACTACCTAGGTACTTGTATTACACAAGTTGTTTAGAGTATGTACAATTTAAAACAGTGGTATCTTAAAGGTTTCCATGTCAAAACAAAGTTGTTTTTAATAATAATTCTCTAATTCGTAGTATAGTTTTCAACTCCCTCGAATGTATCTCCTGAAAGTATTGTAGTGTATTCCAAATTCCAACCCGAGTTAAGCATTTATTGTGCAACTCAAATAACTTTATTGAGTAGCTTGCATAATGCAGATGGAGAGATAAACACAGTTAGTCCGTGTGTCTTTGTGTGTGTGTTCCTAGTTAAATGTAATTATCAAATTGGATATTGCGTAAATGAGATGGAAGCATAGAGCTTATATTACTTTGAAGTAAAAAGTAAATATACCTTCTTATTGTTAGTTTCTAGCTATTTTGGAGAGTTGGAGTTGGATGTCGCTTCATCATGTGACCGAAGTGGCATAGAATGGAAAACAGATAGATTTAATGCCATCAAATAGCTAATATTCACCAGTTCCAACGGTTCCCTCGAAACATAATGTATCTCGAATTTCTTGAGCATAATAACTGCAGACTTTATTCTGGATTGAATTTAATCTTATATCTATTCAAGATTTAAAGCACCCCAGACAGAGCAAAGATTATGTACCGGGAGCAATAGGTAGGGAAAAGCAAGCCTGAATTAGATTTTGTAAAGAGGCGTCATTATGTATATAATGATGTTTATTTAGCATGCGCATTATATTCAGCTAAATAGAGTAGTATTTAGGCCATACCCCTGCATGCTTTGAGAGACCCGCGTACTATTCAATCTGAGACGCCTGTCTCCCGCGTGCAATTAGAGAGCCCCACACTGTTAGGGAAAATACGGTAGTTAGATTTATACTGCAATGGATTGCATACAATGCATACTCAAACAACAACAGGCAAGCGGTAAATATTGCATTATTGGCTAGAACTTGAGACAAATTATTGAATAAACGTAGTAATTTAGAATGTTTGGGTTTAAAGATAAAGGTAATTACTGCGTATGATAATTTAAAACGGTAAACTAGAATTTTAATTATAATACTAATGTAAGGACAAAGCAAAAACGTACAATAATATTGACACGGAAATGTATTATTATTATTATGCTAATATAAGAGCAAAGCAAGAACATATTTAACTAATAATATTGACGTAGAAATAGTATTTACCATTGCTAAATCTGAAAGCACCGCAGGTGATTAGTATTTAGAATATTTGTTTGTCTTAAATAGTAACTAAATACTTATAGCATTATATTTATATACCGTAAATACTCGAATAAAGGCCAGGTCTTAAATTAGCTCCGGATTATAATTTTAAGTAACCCCTACGCATATTAGAAGTATTGGAGAACATATTTAAAATAGGTGAAATTTAGTTGTATCTCAATTTGGTTGAGAGTAATCCCTATAATATACATTATTTTTTGGCAAAAGTATTATAAAACAACCAAAAAGGGTGACTTTACGCCTAATTTTGTAGGAATTAGTTTCAAATTATGACCGGGTTTTAAAAAATAATTCATCTCCAGGCTCAAATTAGCGCCAGGACTCAAATAAGCGCCGTGCTGCAACTTAAAACATTTTAATAAGCATCCGGGCGCCTGTATTTCAGCATTTGCGGTAATATATAATTATATTGACGAATCGTAATTCGTCGCAGCGTACGGCCGTAGTATTCAAATAAATAAACAAAACAAGAACTAATTCATACTGACTTGATTCCATAACTTGCTTACATAACTCCACTGACTTTATGCACCTTTGAAAGTAATTTTCTCTCACTCAACTTTAAAAACATGGTCTCGTGCTTTCATTGTCATCCATGAGTAACCTTGCTTTACGTTATACTACTACTACATTTTTTTTTTATTTGAAATAAGTCCCTTTCGGGCTGTCGCCCATGGGACTGGCTATACGCATTTATTCATATATATTTAGAAATAAATTGTTAAATACAAGTGGAGTCCCGCTTAATTCTAAAATGTGTTTGTTTGTGTCTGTTTGTGAGTGCCCTGGGCATTTGTGCCCTTACATTTTAGTATAAGATATATGTAATGTATGTATTGTATATATGTATGTTTAGTTTTTGTTTACATGATATTTAATATTGAATTTGGATATTCCCTTGAAAATATTTTAATATTATAACCTTTGAACCAAACCGCCATTAATTTCTTAATTATTTGTGTTGAATTTATATTTTGAATTTAAATGTCTATAATAATTTTTATTTTACAATGTGCTACAAAATGTGATCTTATGAAGTATATTACGATCAATGTGTGCCTTCCTCTGTCGTTTTTTGGTATAATTGTATTTTCTGTTTTCGAGATGTTTTAGTCTGGAGGAAAGTAGTGGCTCACGTTACCAGCGGTTTTGATTTGTGTTTCGTGCAGTGTTGTTTGTGGTCGGCTTGGTTGTATTCGTGTATACTTCGATTAGCTGAGTGAAAAGGATGTTGTTTTCATAATTAGTCCGGCGTCTCCATGTTCTGTCCAAGGGAACGAGAAGTATTCTGTGCGGCCTTTGGAATTACTCTTCCGGTGTTGTCCACGGTAAAACTATTGCTGCCTTGTGGGGTTGTGAGTGTAAGGGTTCCATTTCGAATTCGAGTTTCCATGCCTGGGTTTTTTGTTTTTTCCTGGTTTCCGTAAGAAGAGAGAATTTTATGCATTGCTTGTTCCCGTCGTGTGCGTGCAAAGTTGATGCTAATATGTTGTGAGTCCGCCTGTGATCGAAGTTTTTGTTTTGCAGTTATTGTAGTGAATTTGTCAATTGTGCGAACGAAGGAGACTTCAATTGGCCTGGGTTGGGTAGATTTTCTCCCCATTCTGCGAATATTAGCCACGTCAGGTTCAATTTCCATTTTGCGGAATAAATTAGTGACTGCTGTGGTTGTATCATTGTAATTTTCACGAGTAGTCTCTGGTATCCCATGTATGATAATTGTTTTGGAAAGCATTTGTTTTTGTAGATATTCATTTTCTCTTTCAAGTTCAGATAGCTTTTTTTGCATGGTTGGAATAGCTGCACATGATTGCCGTATTTCATTTCTGAGTGTGTCATTGCCCGAGTCAATTTTGTTACATAACTTTGTATATAGATCAGCCAGGCTCATATCAGGGTTCATTGGTGAAGGATTGCGAGGGGTATGGTGTACACTAGATGCACTGGATGAGCTTGTTCCTACCATTTCGTGTTTTTTATTACTTGAGGGGAAGAGAGGGCTGGCTATTCGTTTTTGTCTTGCGTTATTTTGTGTACTGTATGTACTGGAAGCACTAGAAACACTAGAAACTTTACGTTGACGTGTAACTATAGATTTAGGTGTACGTGTTGAAGCTCTGCCTCGTCTTAATCCTCTTTGTCCTCGCTGTGCTTTTTGCGCTTGTGTTTGCAAATTCCTTGGTGACTGTGAAGGCATGAGTGTTTTAATTGCTTTGTTTTTTATGTGTGTTAGCTACTGAGTAGGTTCAATGGAGAAGTTTTTATTTTCGGCTGACACTGCACTTTAATTTAACATTAAGTTAAATATTTGAGGTAGAAATTTTTGTGGGTCCAATTTGTAATTTGTTTGCACTGTGTAGTAGCATTTATGAATTTTCTTAGATTAGAAAAAATTTTATCTATCGAATGATATAATTTTTATGTGTGTATTTGTAATATTTCCCAATGATATGGGCACAATTTAGGAGAGCTAAATAATTGACATGTGGACACGACCAGCTTTGTGACGGGACTCTACTACTACTACATTTTAGATCGACATGTCAAACGCTTCTCTATAATATGTGGATTATTAAAACGCTAGATAAATTGTATTCACTTTTTATTCCGGATTTTCTTATTCTTTCAGAATATTATTAATGATTATTAACATTAGTTACAAATAGCAATATGCAGTGAGACCACAAATTACAAGTTTTCAAACCTTGAGAACCCATAATATTTGCATAGGTAAATATTCTACAAGTGCGAAATTTGTTTTTATTTTATTTAGAAACATTAATATATATAGTTACATCATATTGAGCGCTTTATGGACTCATTTTTACTGGTTTAATTACTCTGATTGCAAATGCCAAATATCATTTTACTAGTCAAAAAGTAGTATTCATGTAATTTTGGTTGTACCACGTGGAGGTACATCCAATAACGACTTATTTTAATTTTAAATGCTTTATATTCTATTCCCAACAGGGGTGGGCATTCAAATACAGTTCATTTACAAGCAAGCAAATGTAAGATAGTACCTGTAGCCATAAAGTTATTTAAAGAAAACATACTATATAATATACGTAAGCACGAGGCACCGTAATACAACTATCCTTTTTATTTTTACAGTTTTAGTTTTTGCAGTTAATTAACTTACGATGTAAGTATCCGCATTGGCCCCAAGTTGATGGAGTGTATTAATGCATTTACCTATAAGTACCTTTAACTAATATGTATCAGTTTACCATAGTTTTCACTTATGTACTAATACCTGGTTGTATAATTAATGCACCTATTCTCCGGCTCGTGTCAGTTAACTAAATTTACATATGTATGGAACATTGTTATTGTCCACAAAAGTGCTTTTACTACTCGTGTAATAGTAAATTCGGTGTTGACAAGATTTGCACTGACATTATACAGTAATATAAAATATTTGAAAGCAGTGAAAGCACACAGAAGAACTTGTGCTGTCTGTACGACACCATTGGTTTCTTTTTCGGGGTTCCAGCAAACATAAAGGCTAAAATTTCTACTAACTACTTATAACAAAGTCCCTTCTAGTAAACGCTATTTAAAATCTATTCAAAACCAAGAACTTCATAATATAATCTGCTTCTAACCTATTTATAATGATGTTGCCTCCAAATCTTTTTGTGTGCATCATATTAGCTTTAAAAAATCATCTCGTTTTAAGTACCACTACGGGGCGGCGCAGTACGCCACCACAAATCAATAATTTTGCAGCTACAAATAGTTTTATTAGTTCCTATAATGCTCGAACAGGGCTTCAGTTTTCAGTGAGTCAGTTTATTAAAAAAATTCGAGAAAATAGTGAATTGCAGGGATGTACGCTTCTATCTGCAGATTTTCAGACGAAACGAAAATCCAAAAATTCAGATCAGAAGAAAAAATACGACGGCTTTATCCACGGATATGAAAACACTTGGGACTCTGGTAGTCCACACATTATGGAAGCTGATCAACTGATTTGGAATAAAAACTTTACTTCCCTCTCAACAAGCGCTTTGGCGATAAATCCAGTCACGCGTTTGAAAAAATTTGGAGGAAACTGTGTGATTTCAATGTTGGATGTTTCCAACTCCCACGCAGATACATCAAAGGATTTATCTATTTATGACATGCTAAATTTATTTACTGCTTCTGTAAAATATGGAAGTCCATTGTTGAGAAAGAATGAAGATTTCTTCATTTTCATTAGCAAGAATCTACAACAAAGTCGTACGGTACTATTGTCAAGTTCTGTGAGTTATAAACTAAGGTTCAAATTAGCGGTGGAAGTGGGTGTGAAACCGACACCTTCTTCGAATATGAATGAAAAAAGACGCGGTCAAAACTACGAGCAATTCCAGTTGAGAGTCTCATCGCTGTGCTTTTACTGTGCAAAAGGCAATGGGAAAATTTTAGAATTAAAAGCTTCAACTGGAGATCAAGCAAGTAATAGGTTCCACTGGAAATTCTCCAATTTATTTCCAGACTTTCTGCAAAACTTTAATGGGAAAAAAATGGCTGTTTCCGGTGTATTTTCGGGAGGGGCATTGAATTTCCGGAAGGTTAAAAATGTCAAAACAAACCGATTGGATTTAATACCAATCCGAAGAGGTGGCTGTTTTCTTCGAAACTTTCTTAGTACTGCTGAAAAACTAAATTACACTTATGTACTGTCATTAACTGTGGGAACTGGGTTAAAATTCAAAAATGGAACTTGGAACGGAGTCGTGGGTGATATTTTGGGAGGCAAAACTGATTTTGGAGTAGCTGCTGGAATCACCTTAAACCGATTTGGTGTCATTGATGTGTCTTCCCCACATGAATTTTTGTCAGTTGGATTTACACACGCACCATCTAAACCGATTCGAAGTTACAAATTGATAATTTGGCCTTTGTCCACATTTTTATGGGCTGCAATCGGCATTTCAACGGTGGTTGCGATTGTCTTTCTTTATGGAATTCACAAAACGCTCGATGTGGTCCACAATGGCGCAAAGCATAAATACAAAGAAGAATCGTGGACACTCACCCACATTGTAATAGGGATTCTCTCAAGCTTTGTTCAACAATGTCCTGAACCTCCAAAAAACCGCTCACAACGGCAATTCTGGGCATGTTGGCTGGTTTTTATCATCGTTATTACAACAGTGTACACTGCAAGGATGTTTGGCTTGTTCGTAGATCCTCCAAGAGAAGGGTCTCCAGGATCTTTCTCTGAGTTGGCAAATTCAGACTACAAAATACGAATGGTGTACTACGGAGGGGCCATTTACAATTGGTTCAAAGTTGCTCAACCAGATTCTTCATTTGGTCGAATTTTCAAGAAATGGGAAAAAAGGGGACCTACTCCATGTTTTAAAGATGCAATGCAGCCGAATGTTGCTTGCATCTCTTACGGTGTAAATTACGGCGTTGAGCAATATCGCCTAGGTGATCGACATGGGCAGTGGGACATGATATTAAAGCGGGCTGATGCATTCTTTATTCCAATAGGGATTCCTACAGAGTATCGGTCTATTCTTCTTGGAAAATTCAACAGAATTATTAGTAGTAATTTCGAGAGCGGAATCGCTTCGGTTTGGAGGAAAGATACGAATATTGATGTGATGCTGGATTGGAAGGATAGCTTAAAATTAAAGGCTAAGACTAATAATTCATCATCACCCACCGAATCAAAAGACGCCTCAGCGCCAAACAGTGACGCAGTTAGCTTAACAATGGGTCACTTTATAGGTGCGTTTGGTGTTTTAATATCTGGACTAATCATATGTGGAACTAGTTTTGTCATTGAATGTGTGGGATTCTACAGGATTGCAATTCGCAGAAGGTTTTCATATATAACAAGTCTGAATCGACCCATTACCCGGCCTTCTACGGCGCCTACGACCTTCGGCCAAATAGTAATTTTTGTCCATCGGCCTACCAGTGGAGCCGCATGCGATCCTCTCCCGCTCCCTGAGGTACTGACGGTACCGTGAACTGACGATTATCAACATGGCTTTATGCAGCTTTTCCATTAGATATCTCACTACATTACGAGCTTTGCTAATCCTATGTCATGCTGTAAACCTTTATATTATCGTCCTTCATAATGGCTGTATTCAATACCTATTACGCTCTTAACTAGCTCACGTTTTAATAATATTCGTGAAATGATCACATCCCAATGATTTCTACGTGTATGACCACGAGTGCTATAATTGTAAAATAATCAATGCAATATTTATAAATTTTACTGTATTACTTCCTTTGCAGGTTATATATTTGGAATTAATTGAAAGTAAATACATTTGAACTTACACAGCGTACAGCTCCATTGAGAAACGTAACGTGTCATTATGATTATATATTTATTTAAATGCACGAGTTAGATAGAAAAGATAAAATTAGGTTGGTTACAGCGCACTCACTAGTCAGTTGCCCGTAAGACTTACTAAGGGGGGAACTGCAACTGCGCCTTTGTGCGATAACTAATAAAAGACGCAACACAGCATATAACGAAATCAATCAATGTTTAGGCAACAAGCTGACTCTACCTAGTCGACCTAGTGGCATATGCACTCAAACTAAAGTTTTTTTATTATAATTAAAAACTAATCGTTAATTAGATTCGCCTAGTCATTTCGGTTTCAATGGTGTATCGTTTATGTATACTTTCAATTAGTGTCGAAATTTAGGTTTTAAGACTCGGCGGGACATTCAAAAAATGTACCTTTCAAAAACTTAAAATCGCCTGAAGGAATTTTTGCCTGAAGCGTTTTTTATTAAGATAAATTGACTGTTAAGATTTGTCAGCAAATTTAAACTGCCTAACGTTACTGTTAAGGCTGCCAATAAATCTAAAGTCCTTGTTTATAGTGAAAAGTTTGAACGACTCATCTATTCACTGCCGAAGAGTTATTGACATATTGTCTGGATACAAATTCGTGATAGCTGCGCAAGGTGTCCAAACCCTGCCGTGCCCATTTGATTGCATGGATATGAAACTTTGTGGACACCTTGCGCAGCTATCACGAATTTGTATCCAGACAATACATCAATTTATGAGTTATTTTATGTGGGTACCGAAGGTATGTATGTATCTTATGGGTTCCATAACTGACACGCTCACAGATTCGTATCAGTCATTTCATAACCTAGTCCAATACTGAACCATTGCTGTCCCATTTATTCTAAGAATAATTTGTTATAAGGAATTTGTACCTTGGACATACCCAATAAGTGGATTGCGTAAAGCCTTCCGTGGGTAGACCTTGGTCATTCCTATTGAACTAGTTGCTAAACCCTATACTGCGAGATACCTCCTAGGCTAATCCAGGGATGTATTAAAATATAACAATTGAGTCCACTATGCCAGGACTCTCGGTTGCGATGAATAATCTATCTAGCACAATTGGCTGAAGTTGATGTAAGTTTGCTTCGAGGAGCTCCTTACACAACTGACAGATAATGCAAAGCGGTCAAGATTCCGAACGCGTTTGAATAATCCAGATTAAAAGGAATTCAGTGAAAAAGGTACTAAGAGCCTCTGGACTACTGAGCCCAGAGACTGATTTTCCCCATCTGCCTCTCCTCAGCAACTGCCACAACCTTGGAGTTCAAGGATAGTACAATAGAAAGAAGTATTCTAATGAGTTCAACGAATGCCCTCAGTGATAGCTTCTTTCCCTATCTCTGTTTCCTCGTGCACTGAGACTTGAGTGGAGATGCAAATAAGGAAACTCAGCCTTCGGACTCAGGAATCCGATGGCTCAGTGTACCTTATCACATCCTCCCCTCCAAGCCTGGACTACCAGACCAGAGAACAGCACACAACTTGTGTATAGGTTGTAGTACTAAAGGACACAGTCGGAGCAGGAGCTCTGAAAAATGCGACTGGTCGCCTTCAGCGTCACCGATGAACTGTACCGAAGGTAAGGTGTCGAGACATCTTCAAACAGAACGAGGTTAAAAATATAATTTTTCAAAAATCGTTATTTGGGTAAAAAAACAGCATACGCCCTTACGCATGTTGCGTATAAAGTATTCCACATCACAGTCATGTTTTCATATGTTTTTGCTTTGCTCTTACATTAGTATTATAACAACCATACATTCCTATGTGAATGTTATTGTATGTTTTTGCTTTGTGCTTACATTAGTATTAGTAGTATTATATTGGTATTATCCTAGTTAACCGTTTTAAATTAATCTTTAAACCCAAAAATTCTAAACTACTACGATAATTCAATAATTTGTCTCAAGTTCTAACCAATAATGCAATATTTGATTATCGCTTGCCTGTTGTTTAGTGAGTACGCAATGCAATCCATTGCGGTGTAAAGTCTATAACTACTGTATTTTCCGTAGCGCGTTTTCCTACTTTTTATAAATTTGCATATATTTTATTATTATTTTATTTATAATAGCCTTCAATTTACCTAGTTTCAATTTTATTAATTTCGATTTGCTTCATTTTAATTTACTTAATTTCGATTATATTAAATTTGATTTTCGTTTAATTCAGTTTTTGATGTAAAACATAATATGCTAAATTTTCATTTTATTATAAATAAAAACTGTCTATTGATGCATAACGTACATGCACTGCCAATTGCTTCAAAACCTTGACTGCCGATTTTCTACGACTTATGTAATTAACTGCCTATTCTGGTCTCTCTCACTGCCAATTACCATATACAGCCCTGATGCAACTGCTTATAAGCATATATACCCAATATATGTATACAATAGGATAGTATTCCATTACTAACTTATTTAAACGTGCCTATATGCATATTATAACGAGAATTTTTATGTGTCAATGCCAATCCTTTCAGTTTGTATGTAGAGTAACTAAAAATTCATTTTCAAGAAAACAATAATAATCCAGTGAAATGCTTTTCCCGTTGTTTTTGGAGTGTGTTGGCGTTAACTAAGATATAGTAAAAGCCAGCGGACACAATAATAATTAAATGTTCAAAAACATTCAAGTCTTTGGGAATCGTAAAAAAGAAAAGCTATTTTTTATATAATTCAAATTTCTCTTGATATTTACAAAACGGCTGCAAGGCTATTGGCAGTAAGGGGGGGGGGGAGAATCGGCAGTTCATTATCGATAAGGCTATTGGCAATAGATGGTTTTGAATAAATTTGCAGTAGGCACAGAGTGGTACGTATTGGCAGTTGCATTTTTACCCCAAAAAGTTTTAATACTGAAAGTGCTGGACTTACAAAATTGATAAGATTTAAAATAAGAATAAAAATATGTACAGGCTGAGTGCAAATCGAGTGATTTGAAATCTCCATAAATTATTATGTTATAATTATTATGTTATTAATTAAAATTGAAGAGTGAGAGGCTGTCGGCTGGCATTCGTAGGTCTTCCTCTTTTCAGCCGTTGGAAGTTGATTCGCACAGCTTTGGCCGCAAGAGGAAATTCTGTGAAGTTTCTTTTTACAGCTAGACCAAAAATATGTTTGCAAACATATCTCTGTAGAATCGAAGGGCAGGTACACGTAGATTTCTTCCATTCTGAGTGATCAAAGGTAACAATATATGCCGCAAAGTAGAGCTTCTCGAAACTTGAAAATGATCTAAATCGACGCTTCATCTGTTTTACGATGGACTGATTGATGACACCCTTGGTTGATGGCTGAACGTATGCTACTTCAATGTTCTTTTCCACTGGAAGATCTACCATACTCGGTTGCAACTGCAGCCACTGGTATGCTGATTTTTGAATAGCGAGCGAGTAAGGCTGGTACCCCCAAAACACAAACGGAACCTCGTTAACATACCCAGGACAGCGTTCACGAGAGTATTTCTCAGCCATTGTCATCATTGTAGGCAAGAACATCGCTTAAGGGGACGTATGCTGTGCTTACGCAACCCCGCGCAAAAAATAATAAAATATGCAACCTGCAAAAAATAGTCCATCGTAGGGTGGAATTTATTTTCTTCCAGACGAGGTATAAATTCTGAGCGGCGTCAAGGTTTAGTAATTCTTGGTAATAAGGAATAAAGTATTTAGTGCAAGTTTTTCATTATAAAATTTATATTCAATCTTCGAATTTCCGAATATGTAATCACATCTAATTTTAAAAATCCCGATTGTTGGTTGAAGGGATTTTACTCGCACTGACTCAATGACTGCCAGCCTTGAAAGGGGCAATACAAAGACAGCAAATTTAAATGACGTAGTTCAACGCCGTTTCATGAATTACTGGTACTCCGACGTTTTCATCAGGTATGTATGTATGTATGTATTGAGTATTGTGTTTTGAGGCCTAGGCCTATACACACTCGGTACAATTTCTGTTACAGCTTTATTACCACCGAGATACACTATTGCAGTGCACTCTTCGGGTTCGCTGAATGTAATTGTCTATACTATATTAAACTTACTTGGGAAGTCATACCTATTGATAAGGGTATTTGTTATTAACCGCTCTGTTAGAGGTGCGAGATTTAGCTCCAGCCAAGGAGACACTGAAAACTGTTTAAAGGCCGTGAGAATCAGAGTATCTTAATTACCAGTCCAGTACCAATAGAACAGGCAAGGAAGACTCATGTTCCCCTTCACCGTTTTCATCAGGTACCCCACTGCAGCCCTTGAGAATAGGGTTTTGCAAGTGCCTCATTACCAACATAGGGACAAAATTTCGAGACAATAGATCGAAATTTTGGTGACCCCTACATAAAATATTTTCACATTTTTGAGTAGGTCATACATTTGCCTAGGCACTCCAGAAGAGATATTTGGTATTTTCGTTTTCATTTAGATGCAATTAACCACCAAACACGGGAGGATCTACGTTCCCCATATAATCGCTTGTTAATTTTGACGATTTTTAATTTCGGTTAGTGATCAAACTAAAAATAATTTTTGGAATTTTGCTTCCCAAGTCCCTAGATACGACATCAAGCAATATGGAAACAATGTTACATAGTCGTATCTATTTTTTGAATGCCCGTTCTATTGTCGCAAAAAACAGCATACGCGCCCTTAAATAAAGAAAGAATAAATACACAAATAATTATAACAGTGAATTTGAATGGGAATTGTGTTATTATAGAAAACTGTTAAGTACTAAAACTGTTCATAGCTACATACCTATTGTTTTCCGATCACGATCAGTTTCTTCGGACATGTTGCTGTCGAAAATCTTAGATGCTTACTGACTAGAGAAAGCTTTAAAGCTTTAAGACCCTCTAACTAAAACTATGCAAACGTATTAAAGTTGACATTTAAATGAATGCAATGCATTACTTATGCAAAATATGCGATTAGGAAAAATATTTTTACTACTGCCAATAGTCGGAAAATAAAGAGTGATTTTATAAAATTTAATACTATATTTGCCTCTACTGCCAATACGTCTTTTTTTAATTAACTGCGAGTTTACTGCTTATATCCTTTATTTTACTGCCCATATCCTTTATGCCTTTACAAAACCTATTGAAAAACAAACTACGTAAGCAACCTTCGTTCCTTAAAACCGTTAAAAGTATTAATATACATATTTAAAGAACATTCGGGGATTCTGAATAGTTAATTTAGACTTTATTCAATGCACACACATATAAATGTACAGTTATGTACGTACAGGCATTGCGGAAATAATATTATTGTGAATTTTGTAAGCTTTCGTAAATAGCGGATTATCAAACCCAAACTGAATGTCTTGAGTCACCTCGCTAGCAACTTGCAAGCAAGGTCTCAAACTCAACTTTTCTCACTCTCTCAGGGAGCTCTAGCATATCGATCTAATATTTCAAACCTATATTCTCACAAAGAACTCCTCCTAGTTTGCTTCATAACTGTACTAATAATGATATTTTCCTCAAATATTTTTGTGTACTTCCAATTTATTTTAAAAATTCAAATTGTTTTAAGTTTCTCCAGGACTACAGATAGGTTAATACCACCCCAAAATAATAATCTCGTAGCTACAAATTGTTTTATTAGTTCCTATAATGCACGTACAATGCTTCAGTTTTCAGTAAGTCAGTTTATTAGGCAAATAAGAGAAAACAGTGAATTACGGGGATGTTCGCTTCTATTCGCTGACTTTCAGACTCAACGAGAATCCAATAATTCTGATCAGAAACAAAAAGACGATGATGATTTGATCCACGAATATGAAAACACTTGCTACTCTGGCAGCCCGCACATTATGGAACTGATTTAGAATAAAAATTTCACTGCCCTCTCAACAAGTGCTTTGGCGATAAATCCAGTCACATTTATTTACATCTTTTGTAAAATACGGGAGTCCATTGTTAAGAAAGAACGAGGATTTCTTCATTTTTATTACAAAGAATGCGAAACAGTGCCAACAAGTGCTATCAGCAAGTTCAGTGAGCCATCAGCTAAGGTTCAAACTATCACTGGAAGTAAAACCGACACATTCATCAAATATTATTAAATGTACAAATATTAAAAGATGTGACAAAGACTACAACACATTCCAGTTGACGGTGTCATCCTTTTGTTTTTATACTGTGATAAAGGCAATGGGAGAGTATTAGTACTGAAAGCTTCAAAGAGTGAAGGCAATGGGCTTTTTTGATGGAAATTCGCCAATTTATTCCCAGACTTTCTGCAAAACTTAAATGGGAGAAAAATGGCTGTTTCCGGTGTATTTTCGGGAGGGGCATTGAATTTCCGGAAGGTTAAAAATTTCAAAACAAACCGATTGGATTTAATACCAATCCGAAGAGGTGGCTGTTTTCTTCGAAACTTTCTTAGTACTGCTGAAAAACTAAATTACACTTATGTACTGTCATTAACTGTGGGAACTGGGTTAAAATTCAAAAATGGAACTTGGAACGGAGTCGTGGGTGATATTTTGGGAGGTAAAACTGATTTTGGAGTAGCTGCTGGAATCACCTTAAACCGATTTGGTGTCATTGATGTGTCTTCCCCACATGAATTTTTGTCAGTTGGATTTACACACGCACCATCTAAACCGATTCGAAGTTACAAATTGATAATTTGGCCTTTGTCCACATTTTTATGGGCTGCAATCGGCATTTCAACGGTGGTTGCGATTGTCTTTCTTTATGGAATTCACAAAACGCTCGATGTGGTCCACAATGGCGCAAAGCATAAATACAAAGAAGAATCGTGGACACTCACCCACATTGTAATAGGGATTCTCTCAAGCTTTGTTCAACAATGTCCTGAACCTCCAAAAAACCGCTCACAACGGCAATTCTGGGCATGTTGGCTGGTTTTTATCATCGTTATTACAACAGTGTACACTGCAAGGATGTTTGGCTTGTTCGTAGATCCTCCAAGAGAAGGGTCTCCAGGATCTTTCTCTGAGTTGGCAAATTCAGACTACAAAATACGAATGGTGTACTACGGAGGGGCCATTTACAATTGGTTCAAAGTTGCTCAACCAGATTCTTCATTTGGTCGAATTTTCAAGAAATGGGAAAAAAGGGGACCTACTCCATGTTTTAAAGATGCAATGCAGCCGAATGTTGCTTGCATCTCTTACGGTGTAAATTACGGCGTTGAGCAATATCGCCTAGGTGATCGACATGGGCAGTGGGACATGATATTAAAGCGGGCTGATGCATTCTTTATTCCAATAGGGATTCCAACAGGGTATCGGTCTATTTATCTAGCAAAATTTAAAAGAATTATTAGTAGTAATTTCGAGAGTGGAATCGCTTCGATTTGGAGAAAACAGAGTAATATTGATGTGATGCTGGACTCGAGGGATAGCTTAAGATTAAAGGCTAAGAATGCAAATTCATCATCATCTACTGAATCAAGTTTAAACGCTTCTGCGTCAAGTAGTGACCCAGTTAGCTTAACAATAGGGCACTTTATAGGAGCTTTTAGCATTTTAGTATTTGGACTAATTATATCTGGAATCAGTTATTTAGTTGAATTAGTTGGGTTTTTCCGACGGACGATTCGTAAGAAGCTTTTAAAGCTTAAGAATCACAATGAGCTCTAAGTATTGGCATATAGCTGCTTAAATCTGTTTTAAAATAGACGTTCAGTTTTGTGTACCTGCAATGCATTTCTCCTGTAAAATTACTTTAGATTTTAGATATGGTTCTTACATAACTAAGGCAGTATTCTTAAATTTTTTTGTAATGCCAAAGAATATTAGTTTGAACGCGTTTGGCTCTTTAATATAATATGATTGTATAATATGATGTATCGAGTAGTACATATCGTTTTAAAGTTAGTGTTGTTGTTGCTTAAATGCGGCTTCAATAAAGTAACTCTGCACATTTTTGTGTTGTTTTTTACGAAAGTACAAATGAAATTTATTATTTTCCGATATAAGGGTGACACAATAAAACATGTACATTACCAAAATAATGTATGAAAAAAGGCATCTTCCTATATAAGCTGCAATCGTTTGACAGTTTTAAGAATATTAATATTACATAATATTTTGTTATCAAAACAAGAAAGTTTTAAGGTCTTTTCGAAAATACAGATATTTGAATCTCATAATAAGACAAAACAAAATCAACCGATGATTCCACCTCCTAAACCGATTCCACCGTGACCAGCACCGATCAAACCACCGCCGCCGATCAAACCACCACCGCCGATCAAACCGCCACCGCCAAGTAGAGCACTGCTGTACAAGCCACTCTCCAAACCGCCCAAACCAGCTCCACCAAAGCCCAATCCTCCTCCGTAACTTCCAATTCCAAGACCAGAACCATAACCAAGTCCACCACCGTAGCCCAGACCTCCCAAACCAGCTCCCAAACCGCCACCATACAGACCACCGAGACCAGCACCACCGTAAAGTGGTCCGGCAACAGCAACAGCCAAGCAGGCCAAGAAAACAACCTGGAGATAAGAATAAAAGTTAAGAATAATTTTTGAACAGAATTATAAAATTTAAGTATTTTGACTGTATATTTGTGTATTCTCATAATATGAAACTATTAAAATCAAAATATTACCAAAAAGCGAGCCATTTTAATGTGTTGAAAAGATCAGATTTTTCTGTCAAAATCTTAAATGTTTAATTCGTTGAGATTTCACGAGGAAGAGAGACAACAGCGAATTTACTGTATTAGTTGCTTGAGTGAGTCTGGAGATGGAACTGAATACTAACTGAGCAACTGGACGAGGCTTATATACGAGTCAGAAATTACTAAATAGGAAACATGTATAGGCGATGGAACTAAAGACACGGACATCCTTTTTTTGTAGAGGTGGTTTTATTTCAATGCATAATTTATTCCATGAAATTAAAATTGATTTCTAATGATACATTCTCTCTATGTACTGCTAAAGAAGAAGAAAAAACAGAAGTGACCGAGTAATCCGGTGATGGTTCGAGGTTTGGAGTTTATTTACAAAGTACCTACCTACTTTTGATTCGACTGCAATTTGTCATTTGTAGAGATTTGGGCTTGGGACATGCCTTACCGTCTGCAGTCTCCAAATTGTAAACATTTAAGAATTACAAATTACAGGTAAATTAGAGGTGATATCCGTTCCATGGTCATGATCATTTCCAATATTATTATTGTCTCTCTAATTTTTTATGTCACCAAATATTTTTGTTATTGCCTGTCTTCGTCAGATTTTTGAGTCTTCCTGTATCTACCTACCTACCTACCTACAGTTTTAGATACATATATCGTCACCATCCTGGTGAGAAGTGCAAAGTGGGATATCTACATATTAATGCATACATTATTTATGCATGAATCGCAATTTGCTGAAATGCGATGGTGTTTGTAAAAGCTGTATCTGCATATAGTTCCCGCAGCTACAAATTCTACATCTTATATAACTTTGTGACAAAGTGTATAGACAGGAGATAGGCTGTTTTGCCCCTTTTGATCCAGACTTTATGTCTGACAGTGTGAAATCTTGGATTTAATAATTTTTAATGGGATTTATTATTACGTTTTTAACCTCAACATTTTAAAGGAAACCTTTGCAGGATGAATGGGAATTAATGTAGTTGTTGAACATTAGTGTACGTACACACGCATAAAAAAGGGGAAAACTCAGTGAAGCGTGAATTGACGCGACGCTACCTCTGTCTCTGGTATCTACTGAATATTATGGGGATTACGATCACTGATTACTGCGTTGACTGAAGAACCACACAGCCCAGAAGTACACCACTAAATGGTGTAATTGTCCAGATTTTTTATTCTGGTATTACTATGGTTAAGTAGACATATTATATTATATAAGAATTCGGCTGGCGCTGGTCTAACCGCAGTCACATTTATTGTCGTAATTTGAGATAGGGTAACTATCTGTACAAACAGTTTTTTTATAAAGCAATAAATATGATGTAGAATATATATAGGTTACTATATATCTATAGAACATACCAAATAATATTATATAATGGTAGTGGGTATGTGAATTTAAACATGTTTTAGTATACGCACGAGGTGCTACTGATATTATAGGAAACTTTTTAGTTGAAAATTCAAAGAACAAAATGTATCGCTCTTGTTTTGTCATAGGTTATATTTGTAATACGTAAAATACTGTAAATATATAGATACGTGTTACGTTTTATTAAATCCGGGGCTTTGAGAAGCTCAATGCTTAATCTCTAGATGCACCTTATCAGAATTGTATAATCTGCTGCATAAATTTTTACAACACTTCATGATAATAGCATTATATCATATCGTCTGTGAAGAATCAAAATGACCTATTCAATTTAGGCTAGAATCAAAATGAGCTATGTCATAAAAAAAAATGAGAAACATGCGTAAAATGTTAAGTAAGAGTTTTTTAAGTGTAAAATGTTCTATTTACATGTTTTTGAAATGTGTAAAATGTTCCATTTACATGTTTTTGAACAGTGTAAAATGTTCTATTTACTTGTTTAGAAAAGTGTAAAATGTTCTATTTACATATTTTTGAAATGTGTAAAATGTTCTATTTAAATGATTTCAAGACATATTTCAATATTTTTGTAGATAGTGGATATTGTTTTTAGCTACAAATGGATGTGGGTTCTTCACAGACGATATATAGATATTATAGTGTAGGAATAATTGTTTTGACATTGTAAACTTCTGAAATTTTTATTATTGATAACCTTTCCTTTCCTGAAAACGGGCTGCTATTTTGCTAAAAATCGTTTTTAACTGTTAAAAATGACCAAGAATAAATATCGTTTCAGCCATAGTGGCCAATAAGTTATAATGTAGGTATGTTAATTAAATTCCGTACAAAGTTTAAGAATTTGCAATTATTTTTGTATCTCTAGTTGCAAATTAAAATACATATTAAAAATGTTTACATTATATGTTTTACATGTATTAGAAGTTCTATACAAAACTAAAATTCTAAAATTAATTTCTTAATTAATTAAAGAATTAATTAAGAAATTAATATAATAATACTAAAATAAAATATAATATAGACTTTTTAAAATAGGTGCATTAATATTAACTAGAAAATCACATTTTTTGCATATAGTTATAAAGATATATTAATTATATATTTAACTTTTAATTCGAATCAACTTATTTCCTTCCCCTCTTTTGAACCTTTCCCCTTACCCTTACTACCCTTCCATTCCAAAACTTCAATGGCCACAAAGCCCATCATCCCAATGATAATAGCTCCCAGTAGAACATACAGCTTGGAATTAACACACATTAAATTAGACTCGGCAAATGCAATCACAAACCCAATGGACTCCCACAGTCGATAATTACTAAAGGCAGCCTCCTCATCATGTGGAAAGAGTACTCCGTAGTAGGCATTAATCCCACATTGCCAGGCCGCGTCCGACACTCCCCACAGGGCAGCAATGACGAAAAAGTAAATTTTTTGATCTGGATTCGGCTCCCAGAGCAGAAGCGCCGTGATGAGTCCCACGCTCAGGGTGGCCCCAAAGAAGAAGACATAAATCCTTCCAATATATTTGACTATGGGGGTAAAAGCTAGGGAGCTGAGAGAGTCTGCAACTCCGTAGCAAATGAGCACATAGCCGATTTTTTCCACGCCCCATCCACACGTGATGTAGGCAGCTGTGTAGTCCGCACTTAAGAAACCCTGCTCCAAGCCTGACCATATAGTTAGAGGGATGATGAGGATCTGATAAGGTTTCCTCATATGCTTTATCGTTGCCCCGGCCAATTTCAGTGTGCTCCCCTCCTTTTTCTTCTCCCCATAGCGGGTCAAGGGGTCAACAAAGAAGGCGAGGCAGGCTGCAGCAGAGAGGGCAATGACCATGTAGATCCCTCCCAACATGTACACTTTATTCTTATCAACTTTTTCAAGCTCCGTTAAATTCGTACCTGGACAAAAATTAGCCCCACAGAGACCCAAATCATTCTCAATTTTGGTTCCATTACCCTCCCCGCCAATATCAAGGGATAAAATAGTAGAGGAAATAATATTCCCAAAAACTGCATGAGATTGAAAACACATGAAAAAAATGCCAAAAAATCGAACTATCACAACTTCCGCTGTTTCTCCCACGAGACCCGCGTACTCATGCCCCACGTGAGTGACGTAGGCACACTTGGCAACCCACAAGGGGGCTGCACAGAGCCCCACAATAACGGCAGCAGGGATGAGAGTGTAGAATCTTGGGTGAAACTGGGCCAGGATGTAGGTTGTATAGCCGAACATAGCCATGAAAATGGTCCATTTGATAGTGAATCTTCGGATGAAGGCCGTTGGGATGAAGAGTGTGGAGAAAACCATGGAGGCATACACGGTGGAGGATGACCAGTTCCCGAGCCCATCCTCCGGGTTCATTGAACTTTGAAGGTTGGACATGCTCGAGTAGGCTGTGAAGAGGAGGGTGAAGCAGCAACTGATAACCACCACATTCCTCAGCATTCGACGGTATTCTTTCGGGGAGTAGTCGATCTTGTTCCAGTGGGCAGATGCTGATGAGGCTTCTGGAGTTACATTATTATTGTGAATTATTTCCGTACCACCATAATTATTATCACTTCGTTGAAATTTTGGCTGAAGTTGCGGGGTTTTCTCCGTATCACGGTCAAATGCTCCATTATCTGCCATTTCCGTGTCCAAATTCCGTCCTTGTTGATATCAATAAGTTGATAGAAAGGTTTCGCTTGTGAATAAATGTGCCCAAAATATTCAAATCTGATAAAGGTTTAAATAAATATGGTGGTTGAAAATTAAATATACACTCCAAACAACAGCTCTTAGAAAATATTGGAAAGATGTAGATTTGATTTAAGAAAATATTGGAAAGACGCGGATTTGCTTCTTTACCGACAATAATGTGTATACTTTTGAAACAGTATACGTAACTTATCCAGCGTTTTGAAAAAATGAAATTTATACGTAGCTGGCAATTACATAAAAAACGGGAATTTATAATTAGCTAATTCCATAATTCTACTATGAAGTATATAGGGAACAAAAAATGCTTTAAAAAATTCAAATGATGGCTGACACATGAAAAATTAGTCAGATAGTTGCAAAGATTTAAAGGTTATAAATAAATGGTAAAATGTAATACGTGCACAGGATGAATAGTAGATATAAACCTTACCTGTTTTTGATCAGCTGATACTTATAACTTCATCTACAGATAAAATCCAATTTTAATCTCGTGTACAATTTAAGTAACCAAGCACATTTAAACCAAACAGAGTGTGTTATTGTTTCTTAGCGTAAAAGTAAAGCTCAGACTATAACATGTAAAATTATTTAGTAAATTAAATTTGCCACAATTATTTTACATAGTTTATCTGTACTGCCCAGAAAAATGTTCTCCCATGTAGTATGTTTATTCTTTTTATTTTACCTAAACTAATTCTCCCATACTATTTGCACTGTCACAGGTAAATGCAATTAACACACTGTCTCTCCTTTCCTTAATATACTGATACTGATTTCGAATTTCGCAAAATTATCTGTAGGCACAAACATAAGGCCTAATATCCAATTGCCAATGTCAGTGACCATGACCAGTTATGTATATTGTGTAGCGTTTCTCAGAAATATAGTTTAGGTCGAATTTGCAAGTGGTACATAGATGATTTATGTGCACTTCACCTTAAGAAAGATACCGTAGCCATGAATAGTTGAGAGTTAAATGCAAGCAGAGTTAGAGATGAGCTATTAAACTTGTTATTAAACTTGTTTTTAAATTCCAATGCCGATACC
Organism: Dicyrtomina minuta; assembly: GCA_949802685.1. NCBI lineage: Eukaryota > Metazoa > Arthropoda > Collembola > Symphypleona > Dicyrtomidae > Dicyrtomina > Dicyrtomina minuta. The sequence continues at coordinate 60,389,221 of OX461808.1, read as the reverse complement.
GATACCGATACCAAGAGGGATGTTGATAGTATTACTGTATAACAGAGATGGTTGTTCCATGCCATGAAAATTAAATGATTGTGTGTCTGTCACTGTCATTGTTTATTGCTTTGGAAATGGAATTAAAAGTTTCATTGTATTCAAATCTCTATCATATAATCCCATTGCAGTGATTCTCTTCATACAGCCTCTTGTTGTGCACATTATTGCTCCACTTAAATGTATTTAATGCTATGATATGATAATAAGATTATTATTATATTATCTTCCCTGAATTTAAATCGATTGTAAAATTAAATCAATTCTGATTTCTCTCATTCACCAAGACTCACTATACTGATGAACGTTCGTGAGTGTAAATCCTGACTACGCTAATCTTTTGTGTACTTATCGAATTTTGTATTTTCGTAGTATGCAGGTGTGTAGTTACGTATTTTCATAAACAAAGGTTAGTCGATGTCGAGTATTGTCGAGAGGAATGGAAATGGAACGCTGACAGTTTTGGAAATCTGTGAAATGTTAGAGGTTAAACGAATACCCGTGGCAACTATCTCATCTCCTAAACGTATATAAACACAGTGTATCTACCGCTTAGTGAGCATTTATAGTTAAGATTTAGAATCTGAATGGGATTTGTGATAAAAGTTATATGACAGGCTTCAACAGGCGCGGATCCAGAGGGTGGGCAACAGGGCAGTTATCTACCCCAGAACCAGATGGATTGGTTTAAAGCTTTTCTATAGATCCGCCACTGGGCTTCAATGTATGCACACTAAATTTAATTTATACCAATTCTAACACTCTGACCTGACTGTCAAGCGAACTCCAATATAATTACCTATTGCATAATTAGTGTTAAAATAAATAGTATTCTCATCACATCCTTTATAACTGGCCCTATCCTAAATCCTAATTGCAATGGTAATTATTTCAAGTTTAAGTACTGCATTCATTAGGATAATTTTAAGGAGGCGATGTATGAGGGAACGTACTTGCAGTAAATAACAACTCCCGGGTCCCTTCAGCATTATTAAATAAAAATAAAGCCTCAGATACTCAGATAACTTCAATAAGCCTTGATGTAGGAAGGCTTATAAGTAACAGGACTTTTTGTGTGGCGACCTTTAAATATATTGGGATATTGTAATTTTGCATTATAATTTTTTCGGGGATTTTTTAGTACTTACTGATTTTATTAGAAATCCGAACGTATTAATGATCTTTAGTTTTTACGAACAATATATGCTAATATATAGTAATTAACTTATACGTATGTATACAGTAGGCTGAGTAGGCAATAATATTTTTTGCTGTGCAGTTTGCCCCGTTCGCATTTTTCTGTTGGTCATACAATATGTATAGCGAAGTGAGGGCAAAAGCGAGGCCGATTTCTCGATAGTGATGACATATCAAAGTCAATGCATTATGTATGTGTGATTTGTGCAGAATTGTGCAGCTCTTATTTTTTAAAACATTAAAGTTTGAAGTTTTTTTAACGTTTTTTTTTAAAAGTTTTTTTGCCTACTGCACTGCCTTGATGCTTTCATTTTTATGTTATTATTGCCAGTTGTTAACATTATTACTATATGCACATGCACCAATGCACCTGTTAATGTATAATGTATAATGTATAATATGTTGATGATGATTTTAATTGCATCTTTTAATTGCCATTTTCACTTTGAATTAAGTGTGATAAGGTCTACAGTTTCTCTGCTTCTTTGTCAGAATAACTTTGGTGATGCGATGGACATGAATGACACATAATAAAAACGACTTGTTTGGTTGTATTTTACGGTAAAATTTTTAAACACAAAATAATTAAGCGCACAATTTATTACATACAGTCATGATGTACAAAAGTTAATACTGCAAGAATCCTAAATTATTACTGTTGTATACAGTGGATCCGGATGGTTGCTGAGCATGATAATACTTTTGAAAAGTTGCTTGTAAATTTTATCTATTCTTATTTATTTAAATAAATCAATCATTCGGGTTAATCAAAAATCAATAAAATTATAATGCTCTCGTCACAATGCCACAATGTCACAAGACATTGTGATGAACATGTAGCACCTTTACTTTTTGTCTGACTTTGTCCACGACCATCACAGACTATTCATCACGGGACACGGGATATTGATAAGCAATCTCTCAGTAATAATAATAACAATGAAAGTTAGTAAATAAATAGATTATTCCAATATAATGGACAACTAGGTCATGTGCTTATAACTGTCTTCTATGTGTGCCTATTTTCACACAAACAATAATTTGGCTAAGAGAAGATTATTACAAATTGAAATTTGATACGCCTGTATGTATATGAGCAAAGCTTGAATTTTGTAAATGAATTGGAATTCCCAACTCTTTAAGTTTTATCAGTAAAAATTAAAGTTCAAGGTAAATTGTATGTGTATTGTAATTAATTTCATTTTTAAACCTCGCTGCTGCTAAACAGCTGTAGTTTATATTACAATGTTACAAACGTTTTTGGATTAGAAAAAGCAAAATATAGCCAAGTGTATTTAATGTCAGCAGAATTTAGCTTCATTCTTATTATTAGTATTGGAATTACAGAGCACTGAGTATTTAATAGCCGATAGCTCTGGGCACTGGACACTGCGGTTAATATCTTTGCAGAGTTCTATTCTTCTACTTTGTTTTTTGTTTTGTATCACAATAATTAAAATTTAACATTTATTAAACATGATGCGGACTCTAGCGCTCATTTTGGTTCTGGGGATTTTTACTGTAGGAAATATTTCTGGGAAAGCAACTTTAGCCGGCAAGGAAAAAAGCTACGAGGGGTAAGTTTTTGATTTAGTGTTTTTATCTATTTAAATTAAATTACACCTTTATATGATCAAGATGATTTTGGCAGTTGAGCTAATTAATTCAATGCTGTAACATTTTAAAAATCTAATTTTTAACACGACTTACGATACGAATAAATACTGTAGCTCGGATTTCGGATTGTAAAAGTGTAACATTGTATAGCTTTTTAAATTTTAGTAATGTCGACGCCACGTAGAATATTTTTAATGTTTTGAAAGCTGGGGCATAGTATTAGAAGAATGTAGATAGGTAGAAATTAAAGATAGTCCATAAATGATGTCATCGAAAAATCCCCATTTTTAGAACCCTACGACTCCCTGTCGTCATCAGCTTAACCATTGCCAAAATTCCTATCTTTAACATAGCATGTCATCAGTACCCCACTAGACCCTCCAAACCCATCAATGACATAATTGGTGGGCGATCCCTTATATTATAATACCATTATGTATTTAACATTTGTGAGATAGTTTAAAAAATATGTAATGAATTTTGCAAGTTATAGAAATATTTTTTGTTCACAATGACATATTATAGATATAGAGTAATTCGTGCATTTGCCACGGAACTAGCACATCTCAACCTTTTGGGACAAATTCGAGATTCTGGAAAACTCCAAGTGGATTTTTGGACTGAGCCCAAACTAAACAGTTACACAGATGTTATGGTCGATGAAAAGAATGGGCCTGATTTCAAATCTATTCTTGGGGAAAATGGAATTGCCTATGAAATCTTAAATGAACACTTACAAAGGTATAATTGCATAGATACGATGACGGTTACGATTGAATCAAATTCGTATTATACATATTGTTCTGCATTGGTAATTCAGAGCGTGATTAATTACTGATTATGAAGGATTTATATTATGATTTTCCAGCATAATTTCCAGTCAACAGCAAGCACGCAACAAGTATATGCTGGAAAAAGAAGTTAAAGAAGATTATGATTGGCAGGAATATTACCCATTAGAAACAGTAAGCCAGTAAACATAAATAAATACATTTATTAGTACATAATACAAAAAAGCAAAGCAATTAATTAGAAATTTTTCTAAACATACAAAATGGCATTAAGCATGTGGCCATAATATGCATTTTTACGTATAGTTTTAGTATTTAGAAAAACGTTGTGAAGTATATTGCGCCCCTATGGATATAGGTACATATAGTGCGTATGTATCAGTGCCAGTAGATTTGATTTATATTGCTTAATTAAACTTTTATGTTATTGGCTCATTTCAGATTGAAAATTGGCTGGACACCCTTGATGCTGCTAGCAACGATACAAAGGTCGAAGTACTCAAAATTGGCAAAAGCACAGAAGGCAGAGATGTCAAAGTTGCCAAAATCTCAAGGGGAAGCTCTAACGACGATGCGAAACCGTCCATTTTTATCACAGCAAGTAAGAAAAAAATACAAAATAAATTATTGCTAATAATTATTACAAAAAAATTGGCTCCATCATAGTAGTTAGATTTAACGCATTTCAACTTTATAAATTTTGACAGCAATCCACGCTCGAGAATGGATTAGTACAGCCACTGCAACTTACATGATTAACCAACTGGCTACAAATACGTCCGCTCACCCTGACATTCTGGACTCGGTCAACTTCTACATTCTCCCAGTCATTAATCCGGATGGCTATTCCTTCACTCACTCTCAACAACGACTTTGGAGAAAAACACGCTCCAACCATAACTCCCCTAGCGGCTGTATTGGTGTGGATGCAAATCGGAATTTCGGTTTTAAATGGAATGAGGGGGAAGTGTCTGGGAGCAGTGGGGACAAATGTTCGGAGACATACCGGGGACCTGAACCATTTTCTGAACCTGAAGCTCAAGCCGTCCAGGACTTTGTCGGCCAAACAAGAAATACGACTAACTGGGCTGTTTACCTTACTATTCACAGCTACGGACAGGTAAACTTATTCTACTAATAAATTCTCCAGTTTATTTTATTATTTTGTCTATATTTTTTGTACAGAATTTCATGACATATGTAATTAAATATTAATCTTCATAGTATTTCATGTCACCTTGGGGCTACACAAGAGACCTTCCCCAATCGTATCAAGCTATGGTAAAATTTTTACGTTAATCGTTATTTATTTGTAGCTACATTATAAAACTAAAGACCATAGACTGTGTTTCAATTTTTTTAAATGTGTTCGTATGCTACCACAGAAAACATTGTCAGATACTGGAGCTGCCGCTTTAGCTGCTGTTCATGGAACAAAATACGAAACAGGAAGTTCTTCTAATGTATTATGTACGTCCAATCAATATTTATGTAGTGTTGCTAACCTATTATTGTACTGAAGCAGTTGCCTGTATATTATTAACAATTTCATTCTCAAAACCTTTTGTCAGTATTTAAAAACAAATTTATAATTAATTGAAAATGATTTTGTGCAACAGATTACACAGATGGTACGGATCAAGATTGGGCATATGGTTCGGGACTTTTTAATTATTCTTACACGATGGAATTACGGGATACCGGGAGGTACGGCTTTTTGCTCCCGGCTGCACAAATTATTCCAACGGCAGAAGAGACATTTGAAGCTATTAAAGTTGTTGCAAGACATTTTTCGTAGATGTGTTTTGTAAGGATATTGTATTATCCACTAAAAATATGACATTTTTATTTAAATGTAGGTAAATAAATATGTACATATAAATATATTGCCCTCAAACATCACCTTATTTTATTTTTATATTAATCTGGAAAATTAGAGGTAGCACATACGAATAAACGGTACAAAATATTTTCGAAAACCAATGGGCAGTTGATAATATATGAAGTGTATTAAGTAATGTGTTAACGTTAATTATTAAAAATTTAATTATCCCGTCCAATTCTAATGTTTGGGAATACCTACATTAATTTTCTGCATAGAAAAAGTATAAGTTACGTGAGCAATTACATCTTAATTGCCTACATTTCTATTTTCATGCTATAATAAATCGTAGTAATCGCAATCATTGCTGCTATCAATAAGAAATTGCTAGGTTCTGCAGGAGAAAGTTGTCACATTTTACTTTCTCCGGTTCCGTTCGAAAAGTGTTTTTTTCCTACCTGTCTACCTACACAATCTTTTAATAATAATAAAAATAACCTTAACCACGAACTCGTCCACTCAGATACTTTGTCAGTCTGTAAATACTAGTGTCAATGCACATTAGTAATAATATATCTAAATACGTGAAAATGAAAATGCATTTGAATATTATAATTTATAAATGGGTAGGTTAAATAACCAACATTACTTAACTGCACGATCAACGAATTTAACCAAAATAAAATACTTAAATGTATTAAAATCTTATAGAAATCCCCCGCCTCTTAAATATGAAATAAGTTCCACAGGACACCTCGTGACATTCTCCTTCTATTTCTATCACATCACACTCAGCCAGCTGACCAGATATACTGTAATCGCGGGAATTCATGTTCATCCATTTTTTACATTTTTTTTTTCACAGTATTAATAATTTATTACTTCGTAAGTACCTTGCAGAAAAAAAATATACAAAAATATCCACATTGAAACTTAAAGTTCCTTGCTGATTTTAATCACATAGTCTGCTAATTAGCTGTTATCTGTGGGTGGGATTTGAACAGGTGGACTAATTAAAGGTGTATTTCCTAATTTAGTTAATACGTGTTCCATTCATGAGTCGTATTGTTATTGTTAGCAAGGTTTATCATCATCATGTGAGTCAGTTATAAAAGTACGTCAGCTCTTGCTCTAGTTGTAGTAGTACATTTTAACGGTCAGTCATTCAGGCTGAACTGTGCAACTAAACTGGGAGCAGGAACCAGACAGAACAAGCAAAGCAAGGATGGGAGTCCAATTGTCCGGATTCTGTCCGGAAAAGACTATTTGTCCGGATTTCATCCGCAATATAATTTATCAGGATAACAGCTTGGTTAGGTCTAGCGGCAAAAACTATCAGACTTGAAAATTTCAAAAAAAAGTAGGGTTGACGTACTTGGAGAAATTTGGGCCGGACAGAAAAGTCAATCTTGTAGAGTCTGTAATTTGAGTTTGAATGCGTCGATTTTCAAACTAGTGGTACCAATCGAAAGAGCTTGGTTAGGTCTAGCGGCAAAAACTATCAGACTTGAAAATTTCAAAAAAAAGTAGGGTTGACGTACTTGGAGAAATTTGGGCCGGACAGAAAAGTCAATCTTGTAGAGTCTGTAATTTGAGTTTGAATGCGTCGATTTTCAAACTAGTGGTACCAATCGAAAGAGCTTGGTTAGGTCTAGCGGCAAAAACTATCAGACTTGAAAATTTCAAAAAAAAGTAGGGTTGACGTACTTGGAGAAATTTGGGCCGGACAGAAAAGTCAATCTTGTAGAGTCTGTAATTTGAGTTTGAATGCGTCGATTTTCAAACTAGTGGTACCAATCGAAAGAGCTTGGTTAGGTCTAGCGGCAAAAACTATCAGACTTGAAAATTTCAAAAAAAAGTAGGGTTGACGTACTTGGAGAAATTTGGGCCGGACAGAAAAGTCAATCTTGTAGAGTCTGTAATTTGAGTTTGAATGCGTCGATTTTCAAACTAGTGGTACCAATCGAAAGAGCTTGGTTAGGTCTAGCGGCAAAAACTATCAGACTTGAAAATTTCAAAAAAAAGTAGGGTTGACGTACTTGGAGAAATTTGGGCCGGACAGAAAAGTCAATCTTGTAGAGTCTGTAATTTGAGTTTGAATGCGTCGATTTTCAAACTAGTGGTACCAATCGAAAGAGCTTGGTTAGGTCTAGCGGCAAAAACTATCAGACTTGAAAATTTCAAAAAAAAGTAGGGTTGACGTACTTGGAGAAATTTGGGCCGGACAGAAAAGTCAATCTTGTAGAGTCTGTAATTTGAGTTTAAATGCGTCGATTTTCAAACTAGTGGTACTAATCGAAAGAGCTTGGTTAGGTCTAGCGGCAAAAACTATCAGATTTGAAAATTTCAAAAAAAAGTAGGGTTGACGTACTTGGAGAAATTTGGGCCGGACAGAAAAGTCAATCTTGTAGAGTCTGTAATTTGAGTTTGAATGCGTCGATTTTCAAACTAGTGGTACCAATCGAAAGAGCTTGGTTAGGTCTAGCGGCAAAAACTATCAGACTTGAAAATTTCAAAAAAAAGTAGGGTTGACGTACTTGGAGAAATTTGGGCCGGACAGAAAAGTCAATCTTGTAGAGTCTGTAATTTGAGTTTGAATGCGTCGATTTTCAAACTAGTGGTACCAATCGAAAGAGCTTGGTTAGGTCTAGCGGCAAAAACTATCAGATTTGAAAATTTCAAAAAAAAGTAGGGTTGACGTACTTGGAGAAATTTGGGCCGGACAGAAAAGTCAATCTTGTAGAGTCTGTAATTTGAGTTTGAATACGTCGATTTTCAAACTAGTGGTACCAATCGAAAGAGCTTGGTTAGGTCTAGCGGCAAAAACTATTAGACTTGAAAATTTCAAAAAAAAGTAGGGTTGACGTACTTGGAGAAATTTGGGCCGGACAGAAAAGTCAATCTTGTAGAGTCTGTAATTTGAGTTTGAATGCGTCGATTTTCAAACTAGTGGTACCAATCGAAAGAGCTTGGTTAGGTCTAGCGGCAAAAACTATCAGATTTGAAAATTTCAAAAAAAAGTAGGGTTGACGTACTTTGAGAAATTTGGGCCGGACAGAAAAGTCAATCTTGTAGAGTCTGTAATTTGAGTTTGAATGCGTCGATTTTCAAACTAGTGGTACCAATCGAAAGAGCTTGGTTAGGTCTAGCGGCAAAAACTATAAGACTTGAAAATTTCAAAAAAAAGTAGGGTTGACGTACTTGGAGAAATTTGGGCCGGACAGAAAAGTCAATCTTGTAGAGTCTGTAATTTGAGTTTGAATGCGTCGATTTTCAAACTAGTGGTACCAATCGAAAGAGCTTGGTTAGGTCTAGCGGCAAAAACTATCAGACTTGAAAATTTCAAAAAAAAGTAGGGTTGACGTACTTGGAGAAATTTGGGCCGGACAGAAAAGTCAATCTTGTAGAGTCTGTAATTTGAGTTTGAATGCGTCGATTTTCAAACTAGTGGTACCAATCGAAAGAGCTTGGTTAGGTCTAGCGGCAAAAACTATCAGATTTGAAAATTTCAAAAAAAAGTAGGGTTGACGTACTTGGAGAAATTTGGGCCGGACAGAAAAGTCAATCTTGTAGAGTCTGTAATTTGAGTTTGAATACGTCGATTTTCAAACTAGTGGTACCAATCGAAAGAGCTTGGTTAGGTCTAGCGGCAAAAACTATTAGACTTGAAAATTTCAAAAAAAAGTAGGGTTGACGTACTTGGAGAAATTTGGGCCGGACAGAAAAGTCAATCTTGTAGAGTCTGTAATTTGAGTTTGAATGCGTCGATTTTCAAACTAGTGGTACCAATCGAAAGAGCTTGGTTAGGTCTAGCGGCAAAAACTATCAGATTTGAAAATTTCAAAAAAAAGTAGGGTTGACGTACTTTGAGAAATTTGGGCCGGACAGAAAAGTCAATCTTGTAGAGTCTGTAATTTGAGTTTGAATGCGTCGATTTGCAAACTAGTGGTACCAATCGAAAGAGCTTGGTTAGGTCTAGCGGCAAAAACTATAAGACTTGAAAATTTCAAAAAAAAGTAGGGTTGACGTACTTGGAGAAATTTGGGCCGGACAGAAAAGTCAATCTTGTAGAGTCTGTAATTTGAGTTTGAATGCGTCGATTTTCAAACTAGTGGTACCAATCGAAAGAGCTTGGTTAGGTCTAGCGGCAAAAACTATCAGACTTGAAAATTTCAAAAAAAAGTAGGGTTGACGTACTTGGAGAAATTTGGGCCGGACAGAAAAGTCAATCTTGTAGAGTCTGTAATTTGAGTTTGAATGCGTCGATTTTCAAACTAGTGGTACCAATCGAAAGAGCTTGGTTAGGTCTAGCGGCAAAAACTATCAGACTTGAAAATTTCAAAAAAAAGTAGGGTTGACGTACTTGGAGAAATTTGGGCCGGACAGAAAAGTCAATCTTGTAGAGTCTGTAATTTGAGTTTGAATGCGTCGATTTTCAAACTAGTGGTACCAATCGAAAGAGCTTGGTTAGGTCTAGCGGCAAAAACTATTAGACTTGAAAATTTCAAAAAAAAGTAGGGTTGACGTACTTGGAGAAATTTGGGCCGGACAGAAAAGTCAATCTTGTAGAGTCTTTAATTTGAGTTTGAATGCGTCGATTTTCAAACTAGTGGTACCAATCGAAAGAGCTTGGTTAGGTCTAGCGGCAAAAACTATAAGACTTGAAAATTTCAAAAAAAAGTAGGGTTGACGTACTTGGAGAAATTTGGGCCGGACAGAAAAGTCAATCTTGTAGAGTCTGTAATTTGAGTTTGAATGCGTCGATTTTCAAACTAGTGGTACCAATCGAAAGAGCTTGGTTAGGTCTAGCGGCAAAAACTATCAGATTTGAAAATTTCAAAAAAAAGTAGGGTTGACGTACTTGGAGAAATTTGGGCCGGACAGAAAAGTCAATCTTGTAGAGTCTGTAATTTGAGTTTGAATGCGTCGATTTTCAAACTAGTGGTACCAATCGAAAGAGCTTGGTTAGGTCTAGCGGCAAAAACTATTAGACTTGAAAATTTCAAAAAAAAGTAGGGTTGACGTACTTGGAGAAATTTGGGCCGGACAGAAAAGTCAATCTTGTAGAGTCTGTAATTTGAGTTTGAATGCGTCGATTTTCAAACTAGTGGTACCAATCGAAAGAGCTTGGTTAGGTCTAGCGGCAAAAACTATCAGACTTGAAAATTTCAAAAAAAAGTAGGGTTGACGTACTTGGAGAAATTTGGGCCGGACAGAAAAGTCAATCTTGTAGAGTCTGTAATTTGAGTTTGAATGCGTCGATTTTCAAACTAGTGGTACCAATCGAAAGAGCTTGGTTAGGTCTAGCGGCAAAAACTATCAGACTTGAAAATTTCAAAAAAAAGTAGGGTTGACGTACTTGGAGAAATTTGGGCCGGACAGAAAAGTCAATCTTGTAGAGTCTGTAATTTGAGTTTGAATGCGTCGATTTTCAAACTAGTGGTACCAATCAAAAGAGCTTGGTTAGGTCTAGCGGCAAAAACTATCAGACTTGAAAATTTCAAATAAAAGTAGGGTTGACGTACTTGGAGAAATTTGGGCCGGACAGAAAAGTCAATCTTGTAGAGTCTGTAATTTGAGTTTGAATGCGTCGATTTTCAAACTAGTGGTACCAATCGAAAGAGCTTGGTTAGGTCTAGCGGCAAAAACTATCAGACTTGAAAATTTCAAAAAAAAGTAGGGTTGACGTACTTGGAGAAATTTGGGCCGGACAGAAAAGTCAATCTTGTAGAGTCTGTAATTTGAGTTTGAATGCGTCGATTTTCAAACTAGTGGTACCAATCGAAAGAGCTTGGTTAGGTCTAGCGGCAAAAACTATTAGACTTGAAAATTTCAAAAAAAAGTAGGGTTGACGTACTTGGAGAAATTTGGGCCGGACAGAAAAGTCAATCTTGTAGAGTCTGTAATTTGAGTTTGAATGCGTCGATTTTCAAACTAGTGGTACCAATCGAAAGAGCTTGGTTAGGTCTAGCGGCAAAAACTATCAGACTTGAAAATTTCAAAAAAAAGTAGGGTTGACGTACTTGGAGAAATTTGGGCCGGACAGAAAAGTCAATCTTGTAGAGTCTGTAATTTGAGTTTGAATGCGTCGATTTTCAAACTAGTGGTACTAATCGAAAGAGCTTGGTTAGGTCTAGCGGCAAAAACTATAAGACTTGAAAATTTCAAAAAAAAGTAGGGTTGACGTACTTGGAGAAATTTGGGCCGGACAGAAAAGTCAATCTTGTAGAGTCTGTAATTTGAGTTTGAATGCGTCGATTTTCAAACTAGTGGTACCAATCGAAAGAGCTTGGTTAGGTCTAGCGGCAAAAACTATCAGATTTGAAAATTTCAAAAAAAAGTAGGGTTGACGTACTTGGAGAAATTTGGGCCGGACAGAAAAGTCAATCTTGTAGAGTCTGTAATTTGAGTTTGAATGCGTCGATTTTCAAACTAGTGGTACCAATCGAAAGAGCTTGGTTAGGTCTAGCGGCAAAAACTATTAGACTTGAAAATTTCAAAAAAAAGTAGGGTTGACGTACTTGGAGAAATTTGGGCCGGACAGAAAAGTCAATCTTGTAGAGTCTGTAATTTGAGTTTGAATGCGTCGATTTTCAAACTAGTGGTACCAATCGAAAGAGCTTGGTTAGGTCTAGCGGCAAAAACTATCAGACTTGAAAATTTCAAAAAAAAGTAGGGTTGACGTACTTGGAGAAATTTGGGCCGGACAGAAAAGTCAATCTTGTAGAGTCTGTAATTTGAGTTTGAATGCGTCGATTTTCAAACTAGTGGTACCAATCGAAAGAGCTTGGTTAGGTCTAGCGGCAAAAACTATCAGACTTGAAAATTTCAAAAAAAAGTAGGGTTGACGTACTTGGAGAAATTTGGGCCGGACAGAAAAGTCAATCTTGTAGAGTCTGTAATTTGAGTTTGAATGCGTCGATTTTCAAACTAGTGAAACCAATCAAAAGAGCTTGGTTAGGTCTAGCGGCAAAAACTATCAGACTTGAAAATTTCAAAAAAAAGTAGGGTTGACGTACTTGGAGAAATTTGGGCCGGACAGAAAAGTCAATCTTGTAGAGTCTGTAATTTGAGTTTGAATGCGTCGATTTTCAAACTAGTGGTACCAATCGAAAGAGCTTGGTTAGGTCTAGCGGCAAAAACTATCAGACTTGAAAATTTCAAAAAAAAGTAGGGTTGACGTACTTGGAGAAATTTGGGCCGGACAGAAAAGTCAATCTTGTAGAGTCTGTAATTTGAGTTTGAATGCGTCGATTTTCAAACTAGTGGTACCAATCGAAAGAGCTTGGTTAGGTCTAGCGGCAAAAACTATCAGACTTGAAAATTTCAAAAAAAAGTAGGGTTGACGTACTTGGAGAAATTTGGGCCGGACAGAAAAGTCAATCTTGTAGAGTCTGTAATTTGAGTTTGAATGCGTCGATTTTCAAACTAGTGGTACCAATCGAAAGAGCTTGGTTAGGTCTAGCGGCAAAAACTATCAGATTTGAAAATTTCAAAAAAAAGTAGGGTTGACGTACTTGGAGAAATTTGGGCCGGACAGAAAAGTCAATCTTGTAGAGTCTGTAATTTGAGTTTGAATGCGTCGATTTTCAAACTAGTGGTACCAATCGAAAGAGCTTGGTTAGGTCTAGCGGCAAAAACTATTAGACTTGAAGATTTCAAAAAAAAGTAGGGTTGACGTACTTGGAGAAATTTGGGCCGGACAGAAAAGTCAATCTTGTAGAGTCTGTAATTTGAGTTTGAATGCGTCGATTTTCAAACTAGTGGTACCAATCGAAAGAGCTTGGTTAGGTCTAGCGGCAAAAACTATCAGATTTGAAAATTTCAAAAAAAAGTAGGGTTGACGTACTAGGAGAAATTTGGGCCGGACAGAAAAGTCAATCTTGTAGAGTCTGTAATTTGAGTTTGAATGCGTCGATTTTCAAACTAGTGGTACCAATCGAAAGAGCTTGGTTAGGTCTAGCGGCAAAAACTATTAGACTTGAAAATTTCAAAAAAAAGTAGGGTTGACGTACTTGGAGAAATTTGGGCCGGACAGAAAAGTCAATCTTGTAGAGTCTGTAATTTGAGTTTGAATGCGTCGATTTTCAAACTAGTGGTACCAATCGAAAGAGCTTGGTTAGGTCTAGCGGCAAAAACTATCAGACTTGAAAATTTCAAAAAAAAGTAGGGTTGACGTACTTGGAGAAATTTGGGCCGGACAGAAAAGTCAATCTTGTAGAGTCTGTAATTTGAGTTTGAATGCGTCGATTTTCAAACTAGTGGTACCAATCAAAAGAGCTTGGTTAGGTCTAGCGGCAAAACTATCAGATTTGAAAATTTCAAAAAAAAGTAGGGTTGACGTACTTGGAGAAATTTGGGCCGGACAGAAAAGTCAATCTTGTAGAGTCTGTAATTTGAGTTTGAATGCGTCGATTTTCAAACTAGTGGTACCAATCGAAAGAGCTTGGTTAGGTCTAGCGGCAAAAACTATCAGACTTAAAAATTTCAAAAAAAAGTAGGGTTGACGTACTTGGAGAAATTTGGGCCGGACAGAAAAGTCAATCTTGTAGAGTCTGTAATTTGAGTTTGAATGCGTCGATTTTCAAACTAGTGGTACCAATCGAAAGAGCTTGGTTAGGTCTAGCGGCAAAAACTATCAGATTTGAAAATTTCAAAAAAAAGTAGGGTTGACGTACTTGGAGAAATTTGGGCCGGACAGAAAAGTCAATCTTGTAGAGTCTGTAATTTGAGTTTGAATGCGTCGATTTTCAAACTAGTGGTACCAATCGAAAGAGCTTGGTTAGGTCTAGCGGCAAAAACTATCAGATTTGATTCAAAAAAAAGTAGGGTTGACGTACTTGGAGAAATTTGGGCCGGACAGAAAAGTCAATCTTGTAGAGTCTGTAATTTGAGTTTGAATGCGTCGATTTTCAAACTAGTGGTACCAATCGAAAGAGCTTGGTTAGGTCTAGCGGCAAAAACTATTAGACTTGAAAATTTCAAAAAAAAGTAGGGTTGACGTACTTGGAGAAATTTGGGCCGGACAGAAAAGTCAATCTTGTAGAGTCTGTAATTTGAGTTTGAATGCGTCGATTTTCAAACTAGTGGTACCAATCGAAAGAGCTTGGTTAGGTCTAGCGGCAAAAACTATTAGACTTGAAAATTTCAAAAAAAAGTAGGGTTGACGTACTTGGAGAAATTTGGGCCGGACAGAAAAGTCAATCTTGTAGAGTCTGTAATTTGAGTTTGAATGCGTCGATTTTCAAACTAGTGGTACCAATCGAAAGAGCTTGGTTAGGTCTAGCGGCAAAAACTATAAGACTTGAAAATTTCAAAAACAAGTAGGGTTGACGTACTTGGAGAAATTTGGGCCGGACAGAAAAGTCAATCTTGTAGAGTCTGTAATTTGAGTTTGAATGCGTCGATTTTCAAACTAGTGGTACCAATCGAAAGAGCTTGGTTAGGTCTAGCGGCAAAAACTATCAGATTTGAAAATTTCAAAAAAAAGTAGGGTTGACGTACTTGGAGAAATTTGGGCCGGACAGAAAAGTCAATCTTGTAGAGTCTGTAATTTGAGTTTGAATGCGTCGATTTTCAAACTAGTGGTACCAATCGAAAGAGCTTGGTTAGGTCTAGCGGCAAAAACTATCAGACTTGAAAATTTCAAAAAAAAGTAGGGTTGACGTACTTGGAGAAATTTGGGCCGGACAGAAAAGTCAATCTTGTAGAGTCTGTAATTTGAGTTTGAATGCGTCGATTTTCAAACTAGTGGTACCAATCGAAAGAGCTTGGTTAGGTCTAGCGGCAAAAACTATCAGACTTGAAAATTTCAAAAAAAAGTAGGGTTGACGTACTTGGAGAAATTTGGGCCGGACAGAAAAGTCAATCTTGTAGAGTCTGTAATTTGAGTTTGAATGCGTCGATTTTCAAACTAGTGGTACCAATCGAAAGAGCTTGGTTAGGTCTAGCGGCAAAAACTATTAGACTTGAAAATTTCAAAAAAAAGTAGGGTTGACGTACTTGGAGAAATTTGGGCCGGACAGAAAAGTCAATCTTGTAGAGTCTGTAATTTGAGTTTGAATGCGTCGATTTTCAAACTAGTGGTACCAATCGAAAGAGCTTGGTTAGGTCTAGCGGCAAAAACTATTAGACTTGAAAATTTCAAAAAAAAGTAGGGTTGACGTACTTGGAGAAATTTGGGCCGGACAGAAAAGTCAATCTTGTAGAGTCTGTAATTTGAGTTTGAATGCGTCGATTTTCAAACTAGTGGTACCAATCGAAAGAGCTTGGTTAGGTCTAGCGGCAAAAACTATAAGACTTGAAAATTTCAAAAACAAGTAGGGTTGACGTACTTGGAGAAATTTGGGCCGGACAGAAAAGTCAATCTTGTAGAGTCTGTAATTTGAGTTTGAATGCGTCGATTTTCAAACTAGTGGTACCAATCGAAAGAGCTTGGTTAGGTCTAGCGGCAAAAACTATCAGATTTGAAAATTTC
Organism: Dicyrtomina minuta; assembly: GCA_949802685.1. NCBI lineage: Eukaryota > Metazoa > Arthropoda > Collembola > Symphypleona > Dicyrtomidae > Dicyrtomina > Dicyrtomina minuta. The sequence goes on along the minus strand of OX461808.1, from coordinate 60,373,278 downwards.
AAAAAAAAGTAGGGTTGACGTACTTGGAGAAATTTGGGCCGGACAGAAAAGTCAATCTTGTAGAGTCTGTAATTTGAGTTTGAATGCGTCGATTTTCAAACTAGTGGTACCAATCGAAAGAGCTTGGTTAGGTCTAGCGGCAAAAACTATCAGACTTGAAAATTTCAAAAAAAAGTAGGGTTGACGTACTTGGAGAAATTTGGGCCGGACAGAAAAGTCAATCTTGTAGAGTCTGTAATTTGAGTTTGAATGCGTCGATTTTCAAACTAGTGGTACCAATCGAAAGAGCTTGGTTAGGTCTAGCGGCAAAAACTATCAGACTTGAAAATTTCAAAAAAAAGTAGGGTTGACGTACTTGGAGAAATTTGGGCCGGACAGAAAAGTCAATCTTGTAGAGTCTGTAATTTGAGTTTTAATGCGTCGATTTTCAAACTAGTGGTACCAATCGAAAGAGCTTGGTTAGGTCTAGCGGCAAAAACTATCAGACTTGAAAATTTCAAAAAAAAGTAGGGTTGACGTACTTGGAGAAATTTGGGCCGGACAGAAAAGTCAATCTTGTAGAGTCTGTAATTTGAGTTTGAATGCGTCGATTTTCAAACTAGTGGTACCAATCGAAAGAGCTTGGTTAGGTCTAGCGGCAAAAACTATCAGATTTGAAAATTTCAAAAAAAAGTAGGGTTGACGTACTTGGAGAAATTTGGGCCGGACAGAAAAGTCAATCTTGTAGAGTCTGTAATTTGAGTTTGAATACGTCGATTTTCAAACTAGTGGTACCAATCGAAAGAGCTTGGTTAGGTCTAGCGGCAAAAACTATTAGACTTGAAAATTTCAAAAAAAAGTAGGGTTGACGTACTTGGAGAAATTTGGGCCGGACAGAAAAGTCAATCTTGTAGAGTCTGTAATTTGAGTTTGAATGCGTCGATTTTCAAACTAGTGGTACCAATCGAAAGAGCTTGGTTAGGTCTAGCGGCAAAAACTATCAGACTTGAAAATTTCAAAAAAAAGTAGGGTTGACGTACTTGGAGAAATTTGGGCCGGACAGAAAAGTCAATCTTGTAGAGTCTGTAATTTGAGTTTGAATGCGTCGATTTTCAAACTAGTGGTACCAATCGAAAGAGCTTGGTTAGGTCTAGCGGCAAAAACTATCAGATTTGAAAATTTCAAAAAAAAGTAGGGTTGACGTACTTGGAGAAATTTGGGCCGGACAGAAAAGTCAATCTTGTAGAGTCTGTAATTTGAGTTTGAATGCGTCGATTTTCAAACTAGTGGTACCAATCGAAAGAGCTTGGTTAGGTCTAGCGGCAAAAACTATTAGACTTGAAAATTTCAAAAAAAAGTAGGGTTGACGTACTTGGAGAAATTTGGGCCGGACAGAAAAGTCAATCTTGTAGAGTCTGTAATTTGAGTTTGAATGCGTCGATTTTCAAACTAGTGGTACCAATCGAAAGAGCTTGGTTAGGTCTAGCGGCAAAAACTATCAGATTTGAAAATTTCAAAAAAAAGTAGGGTTGACGTACTTGGAGAAATTTGGGCCGGACAGAAAAGTCAATCTTGTAGAGTCTGTAATTTGAGTTTGAATGCGTCGATTTTCAAACTAGTGGTACCAATCGAAAGAGCTTGGTTAGGTCTAGCGGCAAAAACTATCAGATTTGAAAATTTCAAAAAAAAGTAGGGTTGACGTACTTGGAGAAATTTGGGCCGGACAGAAAAGTCAATCTTGTAGAGTCTGTAATTTGAGTTTGAATGCGTCGATTTTCAAACTAGTGGTACCAATCGAAAGAGCTTGGTTAGGTCTAGCGGCAAAAACTATTAGACTTGAAAATTTCAAAAAAAAGTAGGGTTGACGTACTTGGAGAAATTTGGGCCGGACAGAAAAGTCAATCTTGTAGAGTCTGTAATTTGAGTTTGAATGCGTCGATTTTCAAACTAGTGGTACCAATCGAAAGAGCTTGGTTAGGTCTAGCGGCAAAAACTATCAGACTTGAAAATTTCAAAAAAAAGTAGGGTTGACGTACTTGGAGAAATTTGGGCCGGACAGAAAAGTCAATCTTGTAGAGTCTGTAATTTGAGTTTGAATGCGTCGATTTTCAAACTAGTGGTACCAATCGAAAGAGCTTGGTTAGGTCTAGCGGCAAAAACTATCAGATTTGAAAATTTCAAAAAAAAGTAGGGTTGACGTACTTGGAGAAATTTGGGCCGGACAGAAAAGTCAATCTTGTAGAGTCTGTAATTTGAGTTTGAATGCGTCGATTTTCAAACTAGTGGTACCAATCGAAAGAGCTTGGTTAGGTCTAGCGGCAAAAACTATTAGACTTGAAAATTTCAAAAAAAAGTAGGGTTGACGTACTTGGAGAAATTTGGGCCGGACAGAAAAGTCAATCTTGTAGAGTCTGTAATTTGAGTTTGAATGCGTCGATTTTCAAACTAGTGGTACCAATCGAAAGAGCTTGGTTAGGTCTAGCGGCAAAAACTATCAGACTTGAAAATTTCAAAAAAAAGTAGGGTTGACGTACTTGGAGAAATTTGGGCCGGACAGAAAAGTCAATCTTGTAGAGTCTGTAATTTGAGTTTGAATGCGTCGATTTTCAAACTAGTGGTACCAATCGAAAGAGCTTGGTTAGGTCTAGCGGCAAAAACTATCAGACTTGAAAATTTCAAAAAAAAGTAGGGTTGACGTACTTGGAGAAATTTGGGCCGGACAGAAAAGTCAATCTTGTAGAGTCTGTAATTTGAGTTTGAATGCGTCGATTTTCAAACTAGTGGTACCAATCAAAAGAGCTTGGTTAGGTCTAGCGGCAAAAACTATCAGACTTGAAAATTTCAAAAAAAAGTAGGGTTGACGTACTTGGAGAAATTTGGGCCGGACAGAAAAGTCAATCTTGTAGAGTCTGTAATTTGAGTTTGAATGCGTCGATTTTCAAACTAGTGGTACCAATCGAAAGAGCTTGGTTAGGTCTAGCGGCAAAAACTATCAAACTTGAAAATTTCAAAAAAAAGTAGGGTTGACGTACTTGGAGAAATTTGGGCCGGACAGAAAAGTCAATCTTGTAGAGTCTGTAATTTGAGTTTGAATGCGTCGATTTTCAAACTAGTGGTACCAATCAAAAGAGCTTGGTTAGGTCTAGCGGCAAAAACTATCAGACTTGAAAATTTCAAAAAAAAGTAGGGTTGACGTACTTGGAGAAATTTGGGCCGGACAGAAAAGTCAATCTTGTAGAGTCTGTAATTTGAGTTTGAATGCGTCGATTTTCAAACTAGTGGTACCAATCGAAAGAGCTTGGTTAGGTCTAGCGGCAAAAACTATCAGACTTGAAAATTTCAAAAAAAAGTAGGGTTGACGTACTTGGAGAAATTTGGGCCGGACAGAAAAGTCAATCTTGTAGAGTCTGTAATTTGAGTTTGAATGCGTCGATTTTCAAACTAGTGGTACCAATCGAAAGAGCTTGGTTAGGTCTAGCGGCAAAAACTATCAGACTTGAAAATTTCAAATAAAAGTAGGGTTGACGTACTTGGAGAAATTTGGGCCGGACAGAAAAGTCAATCTTGTAGAGTCTGTAATTTGAGTTTGAATGCGTCGATTTTCAAACTAGTGGTACCAATCGAAAGAGCTTGGTTAGGTCTAGCGGCAAAAACTATCAGATTTGAAAATTTCAAAAAAAAGTAGGGTTGACGTACTTGGAGAAATTTGGGCCGGACAGAAAAGTCAATCTTGTAGAGTCTGTAATTTGAGTTTGAATGCGTCGATTTTCAAACTAGTGGTACCAATCGAAAGAGCTTGGTTAGGTCTAGCGGCAAAAACTATTAGACTTGAAAATTTCAAAAAAAAGTAGGGTTGACGTACTTGGAGAAATTTGGGCCGGACAGAAAAGTCAATCTTGTAGAGTCTGTAATTTGAGTTTGAATGCGTCGATTTTCAAACTAGTGGTACCAATCGAAAGAGCTTGGTTAGGTCTAGCGGCAAAAACTATCAGATTTGAAAATTTCAAAAAAAAGTAGGGTTGACGTACTTGGAGAAATTTGGGCCGGACAGAAAAGTCAATCTTGTAGAGTCTGTAATTTGAGTTTGAATGCGTCGATTTTCAAACTAGTGGTACCAATCGAAAGAGCTTGGTTAGGTCTAGCGGCAAAAACTATTAGACTTGAAAATTTCAAAAAAAAGTAGGGTTGACGTACTTGGAGAAATTTGGGCCGGACAGAAAAGTCAATCTTGTAGAGTCTGTAATTTGAGTTTGAATGCGTCGATTTTCAAACTAGTGGTACCAATCGAAAGAGCTTGGTTAGGTCTAGCGGCAAAAACTATTAGACTTGAAAATTTCAAAAAAAAGTAGGGTTGACGTACTTGGAGAAATTTGGGCCGGACAGAAAAGTCAATCTTGTAGAGTCTGTAATTTGAGTTTGAATGCGTCGATTTTCAAACTAGTGGTACCAATCAAAAGAGCTTGGTTAGGTCTAGCGGCAAAACTATCAGATTTGAAAATTTCAAAAAAAAGTAGGGTTGACGTACTTGGAGAAATTTGGGCCGGACAGAAAAGTCAATCTTGTAGAGTCTGTAATTTGAGTTTGAATGCGTCGATTTTCAAACTAGTGGTACCAATCGAAAGAGCTTGGTTAGGTCTAGCGGCAAAAACTATCAGACTTAAAAATTTCAAAAAAAAGTAGGGTTGACGTACTTGGAGAAATTTGGGCCGGACAGAAAAGTCAATCTTGTAGAGTCTGTAATTTGAGTTTGAATGCGTCGATTTTCAAACTAGTGGTACCAATCGAAAGAGCTTGGTTAGGTCTAGCGGCAAAAACTATCAGATTTGAAAATTTCAAAAAAAAGTAGGGTTGACGTACTTGGAGAAATTTGGGCCGGACAGAAAAGTCAATCTTGTAGAGTCTGTAATTTGAGTTTGAATGCGTCGATTTTCAAACTAGTGGTACCAATCGAAAGAGCTTGGTTAGGTCTAGCGGCAAAAACTATCAGATTTGAAAATTTCAAAAAAAAGTAGGGTTGACGTACTTGGAGAAATTTGGGCCGGACAGAAAAGTCAATCTTGTAGAGTCTGTAATTTGAGTTTGAATGCGTCGATTTTCAAACTAGTGGTACCAATCGAAAGAGCTTGGTTAGGTCTAGCGGCAAAAACTATTAGACTTGAAAATTTCAAAAAAAAGTAGGGTTGACGTACTTGGAGAAATTTGGGCCGGACAGAAAAGTCAATCTTGTAGAGTCTGTAATTTGAGTTTGAATGCGTCGATTTTCAAACTAGTGGTACCAATCGAAAGAGCTTGGTTAGGTCTAGCGGCAAAAACTATTAGACTTGAAAATTTCAAAAAAAAGTAGGGTTGACGTACTTGGAGAAATTTGGGCCGGACAGAAAAGTCAATCTTGTAGAGTCTGTAATTTGAGTTTGAATGCGTCGATTTTCAAACTAGTGGTACCAATCGAAAGAGCTTGGTTAGGTCTAGCGGCAAAAACTATAAGACTTGAAAATTTCAAAAACAAGTAGGGTTGACGTACTTGGAGAAATTTGGGCCGGACAGAAAAGTCAATCTTGTAGAGTCTGTAATTTGAGTTTGAATGCGTCGATTTTCAAACTAGTGGTACCAATCGAAAGAGCTTGGTTAGGTCTAGCGGCAAAAACTATCAGATTTGAAAATTTCAAAAAAAAGTAGGGTTGACGTACTTGGAGAAATTTGGGCCGGACAGAAAAGTCAATCTTGTAGAGTCTGTAATTTGAGTTTGAATGCGTCGATTTTCAAACTAGTGGTACCAATCGAAAGAGCTTGGTTAGGTCTAGCGGCAAAAACTATCAGACTTGAAAATTTCAAAAAAAAGTAGGGTTGACGTACTTGGAGAAATTTGGGCCGGACAGAAAAGTCAATCTTGTAGAGTCTGTAATTTGAGTTTGAATGCGTCGATTTTCAAACTAGTGGTACCAATCGAAAGAGCTTGGTTAGGTCTAGCGGCAAAAACTATCAGACTTGAAAATTTCAAAAAAAAGTAGGGTTGACGTACTTGGAGAAATTTGGGCCGGACAGAAAAGTCAATCTTGTAGAGTCTGTAATTTGAGTTTTAATGCGTCAATTTTCAAACTAGTGGTACCAATCGAAAGAGCTTGGTTAGGTCTAGCGGCAAAAACTATCAGACTTGAAAATTTCAAAAAAAAGTAGGGTTGACGTACTTGGAGAAATTTGGGCCGGACAGAAAAGTCAATCTTGTAGAGTCTGTAATTTGAGTTTGAATGCGTCGATTTTCAAACTAGTGGTACCAATCGAAAGAGCTTGGTTAGGTCTAGCGGCAAAAACTATCAGATTTGAAAATTTCAAAAAAAAGTAGGGTTGACGTACTTGGAGAAATTTGGGCCGGACAGAAAAGTCAATCTTGTAGAGTCTGTAATTTGAGTTTGAATACGTCGATTTTCAAACTAGTGGTACCAATCGAAAGAGCTTGGTTAGGTCTAGCGGCAAAAACTATCAGATTTGAAAATTTCAAAAAAAAGTAGGGTTGACGTACTTGGAGAAATTTGGGCCGGACAGAAAAGTCAATCTTGTAGAGTCTGTAATTTGAGTTTGAATGCGTCGATTTTCAAACTAGTGGTACCAATCGAAAGAGCTTGGTTAGGTCTAGCGGCAAAAACTATCAGACTTGAAAATTTCAAAAAAAAGTAGGGTTGACGTACTTGGAGAAATTTGGGCCGGACAGAAAAGTCAATCTTGTAGAGTCTGTAATTTGAGTTTGAATGCGTCGATTTTCAAACTAGTGGTACCAATCGAAAGAGCTTGGTTAGGTCTAGCGGCAAAAACTATCAGACTTGAAAATTTCAAAAAAAAGTAGGGTTGACGTACTTGGAGAAATTTGGGCCGGACAGAAAAGTCAATCTTGTAGAGTCTGTAATTTGAGTTTTAATGCGTCGATTTTCAAACTAGTGGTACCAATCGAAAGAGCTTGGTTAGGTCTAGCGGCAAAAACTATCAGACTTGAAAATTTCAAAAAAAAGTAGGGTTGACGTACTTGGAGAAATTTGGGCCGGACAGAAAAGTCAATCTTGTAGAGTCTGTAATTTGAGTTTGAATGCGTCGATTTTCAAACTAGTGGTACCAATCGAAAGAGCTTGGTTAGGTCTAGCGGCAAAAACTATCAGATTTGAAAATTTCAAAAAAAAGTAGGGTTGACGTACTTGGAGAAATTTGGGCCGGACAGAAAAGTCAATCTTGTAGAGTCTGTAATTTGAGTTTGAATACGTCGATTTTCAAACTAGTGGTACCAATCGAAAGAGCTTGGTTAGGTCTAGCGGCAAAAACTATTAGACTTGAAAATTTCAAAAAAAAGTAGGGTTGACGTACTTGGAGAAATTTGGGCCGGACAGAAAAGTCAATCTTGTAGAGTCTGTAATTTGAGTTTGAATGCGTCGATTTTCAAACTAGTGGTACCAATCGAAAGAGCTTGGTTAGGTCTAGCGGCAAAAACTATCAGACTTGAAAATTTCAAAAAAAAGTAGGGTTGACGTACTTGGAGAAATTTGGGCCGGACAGAAAAGTCAATCTTGTAGAGTCTGTAATTTGAGTTTGAATGCGTCGATTTTCAAACTAGTGGTACCAATCGAAAGAGCTTGGTTAGGTCTAGCGGCAAAAACTATCAGATTTGAAAATTTCAAAAAAAAGTAGGGTTGACGTACTTGGAGAAATTTGGGCCGGACAGAAAAGTCAATCTTGTAGAGTCTGTAATTTGAGTTTGAATGCGTCGATTTTCAAACTAGTGGTACCAATCGAAAGAGCTTGGTTAGGTCTAGCGGCAAAAACTATCAGATTTGAAAATTTCAAAAAAAAGTAGGGTTGACGTACTTGGAGAAATTTGGGCCGGACAGAAAAGTCAATCTTGTAGAGTCTGTAATTTGAGTTTGAATGCGTCGATTTTCAAACTAGTGGTACCAATCGAAAGAGCTTGGTTAGGTCTAGCGGCAAAAACTATTAAGGTTGGAATGCGTCACATAGTCACTGGAATCTTGGAAGATTGATGAGTAAGTGTGCTAGGGAGCAAAACATTTTACAAAAGCTAGATAAGAATAACAGACAATTGTGAAATATTTTGCCCCCCCGCCCACCCGGTATTTTACTGTAAGTATAAGATTGTAAACAATTAGTTGTTGAATGTAATTTGTACAGTTGAATTAGTTTGCAAAAAATTTTGAAATATTTAAATTCGGGTGTGTAATGTGAACTTACTATAATTACGTTGCAGACTCTGCGCATTTGGGTTCTAAAACAAAAACGTTTTTTTTAATAAAAATGTAAATTTGTGAAATATTATAGTAAATGTTTAAGATGCGTGCAACTACTACAAAATTAGTTTTGAAAATCAGAATTTCACAGAACGTGAAAATACGCTTTTTATGGCATAGTTACAACAATTACTGAGTTTTGCAAAGAAAAAGATAGAATTAAGTCCTTAGAAACGTAAACTGATATTATTTGTGCATAAAATGAAAAGCGTCATACACATCTACACTAAAACGCTGAAAGAAATACACATTAGTTAAGCAAACCTTGAAATAAATATGCTTACGGTAATTTAGACGTAACAGATTCGTGCCACCAAAACATACTGATTTAAAGACATTGACCAACAGTTATGCATAACTACAATGCTTTAATAAGGTTCCAAATGTGTGTGACTACGTATTTTGAGTTTCAGAAATTTGTAAATTGCAAAAAAAAGATAGATCAAATATTAAGCAACGGAAGTAATATGTTAGGAACTGGATAGTCGATACCACACAGTTGAAACTTTATCATCATATGGAATACGAGGTTATATTTTGAATTGATTGTTACGCTCCATACCATTATATACCACCCACCCACCACCCGGTCTGGGAAAGACAGACACGTAATGTCTAAGCGATAAGACAAGCATGGAAACCCCCAAAAGTTTATACACCTTACCAAACATGTTGGCTGCTAACGGTACATCTTTTAAGCTGGTACCTATAGCAGTATTTTTCTCGTCCACGGATGGGGTCAACATTACAAGCGGAACGGGCCCAATTTTGTCCTGGTATTGAACTCTTCTACTTTTCATTCTATTGTAGCATCCTTCTTCTCTACATTTCTTATCTACAGCAGCTTCTCCGTTTATAGATGAAATAATTGTAGTTAGAGATGATTCAATAATTTGGGCTAAATTAAACAGTCGCTTCACGTCTTGGTGTGCTTCGCAGCTTGTGACTTCGTCAAAAAGTGTAAACACCTCCGAAAGAGCAGTAACGACGTATGACCATTCGCATCCCCACATGTTGAACAGTACCTCCCCGCCCCCAGGTAGTTGTTCAGCGTCCAGTACTTTGTCTGTGTATGTCTTGTCACGCATTACGTTGAGTATCCACCTATGTTTTCCTTCATTAAACCTACGGCAACGAATATGGTTAATAACCTCTACAATTTCACGCCGCAAGTATTGGTTGGGAAGATTAGGATCAGTAAGGAAATTACGTATATTGGTAAACGAAGTGTAAGCATAGGTTAAAATCATTAATCCGTTATCTAATGGACATGAGTTAAGCAATGTAACACCCTCCTTATCTGTTGCACGGTCACTCCACAAAATGAAAGGAAGATTGTCGAATTCGTTTCCGAGCATATTTGGTCTTGCTACTTGGCGACCACGGCTGCACCATCCTTCCTGCACGTCGTCGCTTAAAGGATCCATAGGACAAGCTGAAGGGTGAAGTTTCTTGGGATTTCTATTTGCTTGTCTTCTCGGTGTCCTTGGATTAGCTTTTCTTTTGGGTGTCCTTGGATTTGCTGTTTTTTTCGGTGTCCTTGGATTTGCTGATCTTTTCGGTGTCCTGGGATTTGCCTTTTGTACTCGTCCTGTTTCAACTTTCTGCTTTTTCGGCATCTCTCCTTCTCCGCGTAATTGCTTCTTAGAAATTCCACTTTGTTTTCGTGAATTGGCCTCAAAATCGTTACAGCGTCCTAGCAAAAAATCCAACAATATAGTAAATTATATCAATATTGTGATACACTTTTGAAATGCAGATTTTAAATAATTTTGTATGCACACCTTGTATCATGTCCTTAGATGCTGCAATGTACCTACTCAGTTTGGTTTTCCCATTTTTACTCTGCTCTTCGTGTTTCAATATTCTATTCCAAAACTCTACAGGCCATTGGTTGTCAAACCAGTCTACGTCTTGTCTAATGTCAAACATAATATGTGTAACTAAGGGTGTATAAGGTAGGACAAACATCAGCAGGTACTGGACAAACTCTTTGTCGCACCAATAATTTGGTTTTAATCCTATGCAGTCAGTTGTGCTGTTTTCATTACAAATTTCATCCTTCATTCTGTTAAAGTAAATACCAAAGCACGGAGATGAGTATAAAGCATCAGTCGATTTTGCTTCAATTGATTCCAAGATAACATCGTTCATTTCTGATAGGTAATCTAGAAACAAAATAAAATAAAGTGAAACAAACACCAACACCCACAGTATTTACAAATTGTAATTATTGAATATATTGAAATGGTGTAACAAGTACCGTCTGAGTTTTCAAGGTTTGGAAGGTGATCAATACTTTCTAAAGCTTCCAAAACTGCTGCTGTTTTAAACTCCGTTAAACATAATACAAAAATTTTCCGTATGAAATATATACTTTCTGCAAAAGTAGTCGATTTACAGTAAAGCTGCAGCAGACGTTTAATGTCTTCTTGGCCATCAAAATGTTTGCCAAAGTGAACTTTAATTTGCTCCGTAAAAGTGTGCATCATGTGAGATCGGCAGACATGTATATTGACATCCAAAGGTGCTTGTGTTCCAAGAACCTCTTCGAAGCAGTGATTTAGGTAAGTGTCGATTTTCATTCCAAGAAAAGCGTCCAGAACTGCGTAAATCATTGCTGTGCTAAAATCCGTTTCGACACGCTGTACAAATTTTCTTGACTTTGGTGTTTTTGGCTTGAATCTGTTATGTCGATGCATTGTTTTAAATATAATCGACTATAAACAAGACAAAAAGATGTGTAAAAAACAACTATTACCCGTTGATAAAGACTTCAAAACACGTTGCAATCGAAGCAGCAGTGTGGTCATTTGTTATAAACTCGCACAGTGCTAATGGAGGGAATGATGGAAATGGATGAGCAACTACAATTGCATACATCAATGACTTGGTGGACCCACCGATATCAGGAATATCGTGGGTCAGCCCCCCTGTAGCATCGCTATGCAAAATTATAGGAATGTTGTATTCTTGAAGAATCTCGTAAATTCGTAATTGAAACGAGCTGAAGTAGACTACGTGAAATGGAAATATCGAAACTCTGCGTAAATACTCGTGCCCGTCTTTAATTTCTTGAATTTTTTGCTCGTGGAGATCTGCAAACGGGTTTTCATGTTTGTCGTTTTCTTTCATTTTCTTAACACAAACATTTAATAAATTTTGTAAGTAATTATTTTGGAAGTAAGAACTTTTAAAGAACAATATAAAGGTAATAATTGTTTTTAATAGACCTCATATTTCATATTCTTGAATAACTTTCGCTCCGGTCGAGTTGTGTCGTTACCCCCTCGAACACCATCCATGTTTGAAAATTTGTGGATTTCAGTTGCAACCGCACCACAGTTCTTATACTTTAAATTTTCTTTTATCTTCTCTCTGTTGTCATACTGAATTCGTCGAGAGTGCGTGTCGTCAGGATGATGGTAAAACGTTCCCACGCATCTATAAATGTCAAAAACAAAAACTTGTAACATAACTATTATTTTATTACTATCACTATGTTGTTACTGCAGTAAACTTGTTAGTGAAAATAACCTTGCTTCAAACTTTAGGTTACGATGTTCATGAAACTTGCGACACTGAATGAAAAATTTCCAGCATCCTTAGTGCTTGCAACTTCCTCCAGTATATAGATAATTTGTCCGATTGGTAGGATCAAAGGATGTTTTAGCGCTTTTTCCAAACACTAAAACACAGTACGGGTTATGTTTTTCAAAATAGTTGTAAATTAAATCCGTCCATCCCTTTCGCAGCTTTTGTTTCCCGTCGTTAATTTCCACGTAAGTTAACCACTCAGACAGCTCAACTTCAAATGTAAAAAATCGCGGAGGATTTTTAGTAATGTTTGGGTTTAGTGGGCAAGCATTCAATGGTGAGTTGGATTTACTTCTACTTAAAGCCGCACCTGCAACGAAAACATAAAATATGACAGCCATACTCACGTATTTATGTTATTTTTGTAACCACATGCAAAGAATATTTGTAAAGTAAACCAAAGCTGCAACACTGACGTACCATCGTTAAGGCCCAAATAACTATCACGTGTAGTGTTTTTATTTCCCTTCTCACTTTCATGATCTAGTAAATTAGTAGTAAGAGGGAATCATTAACTTTGATTGTTTTTTTTGACATGTGACCTCTCATTATGCTTATATTTGTACAGAAGCTTACAGCGTCAATTCTGAATTACCTGAGTTTTGGTCTACATTAGCATTCAGATTAGGTTTTTTGATTATAACCTCACTTTCATCTGACGAATCCACATGAACGTGAAAATACTCAGTTTTGTCATCCTTGTTATCCTCATAGTTGTTAGCTTCTTCTTCAAGTTTCTCGTTGTTGTGATGCAAATTTTCCTCAAAGTAATTTTTATTTTGATCATCGTCGTTCCAGTTGAAATCCATGTCATCGTATTCAGCGAAGTCATCGTCGTCCTCCTCACAGTCTGATGGGTAGATTGAGATAAAGTCGTCAGCTGTTTTTTCATTTTGGTCAACTTTAACCTCTTCGTTGGATTGTTCGTGTTCAGTTGTAAAACCGTCTTTGTTGTTATCTTCCGCATTAGGTGAGACCACTAAATTAGGCTCAAGCATGGTGGCTCCAAGAATCGTGCTAATCTCACCTGGCTTCACTTTTTCAACTAAGCAATACAGAAGAGAAACATATTGCACTAATCGTATCAAAGTTATAGAATTCCCACAAAATTATTGCTAACTATCACCTTCCTCGCGTTCAAGCCACAAGGGTGGAAATCTTATACGAGGGTTGCGAAGGCAAACGCAGCATTGAAACTTCGGATCTTTCGCAACCTTCTTGAAGTCCACAGACAGGCAAATGCAATGAAACCATTTTAAACATCGAGTACATTCCACCATGTCATCATCCTCAGGTCCGTCACAAATGCAGTACTTTTCCATAAATGGATTTGGAGTAGACGAAGCTATCGGCGAATGCAGTCTTGCAGTTAAAGCTCCAACACGTCGTTTAAAAGCTCCCTACGAATAAATAAACACGACTCTCGTATGTTAAAAATAAAATATGTATTTAAATTAGCTTCAAACAAATGTATAGACAGCGGAAACGAAGTACGAAGTAGAGATTTACCGCTTACAATATTAAATTGTAGTTTTAGTATTTTGTTTTCTGAGTTTGAAAGCAACAAAATGCAATTGCAGCAAACCAATTTTACCTGCAACTTTCTTAGAGGATCTTTATAAAATACTGTCAGCCACTTTGTGTGTTGTTTGGTAGGGTAAGTGTGAACAGTTTTTGCAAGCTCATACCAAACTCCCTGCGTTGATCTCCAGTTTTCAGTCATCCAAACCGACGGATCCGTAGAAATATTGCACATTTCAGTCACCCAAAATGAAATACTCTTTTGCCCAAATGAAGACTTAGTTGGTCGGCCACCACGCGACATCTCCTGCACGACATCGAAATGAGTTTAGGTTAAGAAATTGTTATTGTTAAAATAGTGCCAAGTTTTACTGGACGACATTGCACCTGCTAAGACAGAAACTGTATCACAAAACGATCGTTACAGACGTTCTGTTTAAATAGAACATTTTGGCCTCTTTAAAAATTTGTAAAAAAAACGTTTTTACCTTTTCAAATATATGTAAATAGACCATTATGAGCTTTTCAAACACGTAAATACATTTTACACTTACGTTTACACAAAAAATACTAACGTATCTTCCTACGTATTTTTCTAATTCAGTGTTTAGAAGATATAAAGCTCATTCCGACTCTAGCTTAAACTGGATATTGGTTATTTTGATTCTTCGCTCACGATATGTCATGTACTAATAATTTGGTACATTTACGCATTTGGATGGACTGGTAAACGCGTCTTTACCACATCTTTTCAATAAAAATTTGTAATAGCATGAAGCGTTGTTAAATTCATATTTCAACTTGTTTGTGTGCCTACAATTCTCGGTTGTAGGATTTTTCATACCCGAACTTTTCCTACCTACTATTTGGTTTCTACGTGGATTTTTCCTACCCGGACTTTTTCCACCCACGACCACATCTTGGACTTTTCCTACCTAACATGGGAACCTACCTTACTTGAAACTACAGAATGAAACGAAACTACCTGAAACGTATACTGCCTATATGAGTGACCTCTGCTTGTATCGTCGTTCGACTGCAAAATTCGTTGTTCGGCCGCAATCGCGCGCGCAAATTCAAAAATATCGATTTTTTCGAATTTCACAGCGCTCTAGCTCCCACAATTGTTGTCCAATTTTCATAAAATTTGAATTACAACATCTTTATACGTTTATCTTAAAAGCAATTTCAGGATTTTTTAAAATTCGAAAATTTTAATTTTTTTTCGAAAAAGTTAAAAAAAATGTGTATTTCTGAGGCCCAGAGTTGGAACTAATTTTTTAGAAAAAATTAAAATTTCCGAATTTTCAAAAATCCTGAAATTACTTTTTAGACAAGCGTATAAAGATGTTGTATTTCAAATTTTATGAAAATGGGACATAAATTGTGGGAACTAGAGCGCAGTGAAATTCGAAAAAACCGATATTTTTGAATTTGTCCGCGCGATTGCGGCCGAACAACGAATTTTGCAGTCGAACGACCATACAAGCAGAGGTCACTCATATGGGCAGTATACGTTTCGGGTAGTTTCGTTTCATTCTGTAGTTTCAAGTAAGGTAGGTTCCCTTGTAAGACTATTACTTATGTAGAAATGAAACAGAAACACATCTATGTATGAGTGTACCGTAAATTAACTCCAGGTTATAATAAAATGCAAAAGTTGTGGGCACATCTTTGCGCAATGTGTAGTTTCCTTTTTGTACATGGGTAAAAAAAGTCCTAGGTTTGGTCGTGGGTAGAAAAAGTCCAGGTAGGAAAAATCTGCGTAGAAACCAAATAATGGGTAGGAAAAGTCCGGGTAGGAAAAATCCGTTTACCACAATTCTCGTACCATCACCACTTGTACGCAACCATCGTGTACCTGTGCTACTGTGGCGTGACCCACAAGAATAGGTATAACTCGTACCAGCACTATCGTGCCGGCACTAATTCTACAGAGCTAAATCGTAACAGAAGAGCTTCCTTTGCTTCCACCCTATACTTTTACCAAGTCAACTTGTACCTTTGTTAATGCTACCGAGCCAACTTGTACCAGAGCCACTCGTACCCCGCTCACATGTATCATCAACAATCGTACGTACCGTATATTCTAAAATAATGCGCGGGTCTGTAATAGTGCGGGGGTCTGTAATAGTGCGCGGGTCTGGGAGGTCTCAGTTTGTATAGTGCACGGGTCTGTTTAACACAGTATTAAATGGCAGTACGCGGTTCTGTAATAGTACGCGGGTCTGTAATTGTACGCGGGTCTGAGAAGTCCAAATTTGAATAGTACGGATTTGTTTTACCGATTGTTTGTCCGATTGGATTACTCAGTAAAGTGGAAATATTTATTTATTAATTTTGTTGATTTAGGTCATTGCTCAAAGATAAATTTTTCTTTGTCTCATAATTTATAAATGGCCCCAGCCGGTTGTATGCCTACAACATTACACCATGTAAAAGTATAGAATTGGAGCGTAATTACTCCCGTTTGGGAGCATTTAGTTCGAAAGTATTTTGCGCCCATACGAGAGTACTTTCCCTGACTGAATTTGTATTTATTGAACAAAAGTGTATACTCCTTGACCACGTATTGACTAATAATAAAAATTCCAAATTAAAATCATGTGTTGTGGTC
The DNA here is from genome assembly GCA_949802685.1 of Dicyrtomina minuta. Classification (NCBI taxonomy): domain Eukaryota; kingdom Metazoa; phylum Arthropoda; class Collembola; order Symphypleona; family Dicyrtomidae; genus Dicyrtomina; species Dicyrtomina minuta. The sequence goes on along the minus strand of OX461808.1, from coordinate 60,357,282 downwards.
ACTTATAAGGGAAATCCCTTAAACGGTGAAGTCGTCCCTTATAGTCGGATTTTTCTGTAATCGAAATCAAAATCATAATCTCAAAATTACTTAAATAGTACGGATATATTTTCCATTGTTGCGATATTTGATTCCGGCTTTGTAATAATCAATTTAGGAGGTCTTGCCGTGAATGTAATTTATCAAACATCCTAAAATTTCACCGCAAAAAAATTATCTTTCTTTCAAGCTCGGTTTGCTTAAAATTGATCGGAAAATTCAAAAAAGCATACGGACAAATCTATGCAGTTTCTAACGCTCTCCTAAACAAGGATACTTTTGAAATTTACGTTCAAAGGCCCTGGGCAAAAATGAGCCCGCGAGTTTTATTAGCCAATAACGGAAGTTAGGTGGGCTAGTACGGGTTGTCATTTCTACGCAAGCTACCTACAAGCGTTATTAGTGCGGAGAGGTTTACCTTACTATGTAACCTACGTAAATTACCTCCGTAGGTGTCAATGCGGAACGGGTATGATATTATTGCCTTTTTAACATGTATTGTACAGTCTGTGGACATTCACCAATTCTAATTGCTCGGCAATTAGATGTAAATGCCTGCAAAGGATTTAAAACTAAATGCTAAGGAATTAAAACTAAATACTCGGGAATTAAAACATATCGCATTTCACCGAATGAATTAATTAAATCTAAATGCCAAAATGTAAAAAATCAACCAGATCACAACTAGGACAAACCTAACTACACAATGGATTGAAAATTAGTTGGACTTTAAGATTAAACATTATATCAGAAAAACGTCGGGGTTTGGCTTTACTGAACGATACTTCTTCGAGTGAATTGCAGTTCAGCTGAAGAGTCTTGGATCGTCAGGTTTCGACTTTGTTGGGTCGGTTTTTCAGGTCGATTTTATTTATGCTCTACGGATATAGGGTAAGGTCGTCTAGTTGTGATAATCAGGTAAATGTGATACTATGAAACCGTATCCTAACAAACGACAGCCCACGTTCGAATTTTGTGTTACTTTAATTAACTACTCAGTGAGTGTGTTATAGTTGATCTTCGCCGTGAAATTCGGAAATCTTGTTAAAGAAAAAATCAAAACATCTGTTGTTGCAATTTAATTAGCAAGAAGAGTTTGTTTTGATTAAATTCAAACCTCTCTAATTACTGTTCCGAAAATATTCTCAGTAATACTAACTATGCAAGAGATAGTCATAGTTAGTAGGCACAAGATAAGCTCAGTTCAGATTGAATAATAATTTTGCCTTTCTTTCGGTTAATTATTTTTGAAAACGTAATTCGCTTCGGTGTGACGTGTAATTGTGATACTAATGCTATTAAGCGTGTAACTGCGGTATTGGAAAATGCACTGACTTTGACCTATATGGTGCTGATTTGTCTGTAAATAATGGATACTTAACTGTAAAAGCAGGTTAAAAGTATTTTAATGTCTCATTTTGAACGCTAATTTTTCTTACACGTAAATTAGCGTGTTATATGAGTTTTAGAGTTAATAACGTATTCAATTTGATACTACCAACGCAATAAACTTTGGTTGGCATACAGCAAAATAAAAACGATGATTGAAATTAACAGTCATTCACAATTTACATGAATACAACAAATAAAGTTTATTTACTACGTTTTTAGAGTTTACAAAACATTATCTTCGACGTTAAATTAGTCGATCACAATTAAAAGCAAACGTATCACAATTACCAGACTTAACAAACTTCCAACTCAGCCGGGGGTGCATATTTTAAACTCTTGTAGACGAAAGATTAACTGTCAGAATTTAATGAAATTTGGATGAAATACTTAAAATTGTATGTTTATTAAACTTGTAAGGTCATTGCTTTCGAAATTGTTTCTAATAAGTTTCACGGATAGCACAACCAAAGGTTTTTCAAAAAGCGATCACAATTAGACGACCTTACCCTACTGCATATTCTTTCTAATAAAATTTTATCCACCAATATCTTTAAGATTTCAACTACGATCTAATTCATGTAACTACATATGAGAGACAATTATTTAATCACTTGATTCTCACAATAAGTATTCCTGGCCGGTCAGAGCTGTGATTGGCCCGCGAAAGCGATTGAAGGCGCGCAGATTCAAATAGGGAATTAGATTTAATTGCTCGGCATTCGGCATTTAGATTTAGTGAAATGCAATAAGTTTTAATTTCAAAGTATTTAGTTTTAATTTCCCAGCATTTAGTTTTAAATCCTTTGCAGGCATTTACATCTAATTGCCGAGCAATTAGAATTGGTGAATGTCCACAGAATGTTGTATAATATGAGATGGGGATGGTACGGTTATTGACTACGTGAAACTATTAGCAATGTGGCAGCTGTAGGACCTAATATCTTTGGACTTACCTTACTGTTTTCTTCGGCTACTCGGGTTCCTTCTTCCGTTTTCCCTTCCCGTGTTTTCCTGGCCTGGTACTTCCTGGTTCCTTTCTGTCCTCCTTTCTTCATGTTGCCCTTCAACTTACCACTTTACTTACGAAAATTATAAATAATATTAAATAATAATTCAATATAATAATTATAAATAAAATTAGCTTTTAGGTAAATAATAATAGAAAACACTTCTTAATCACTATATTTTATGCAAAAATATCGATTTTGATTGGCAGCATTAAAAGGCACGTCTTAACTCAATGGCAATCGAAAATCGACAAGCACGTTGAAATTCAAACATCCCGGTGGAGGCCAAGGATTTGTAGGTTAGTTTTAAGGGTACTCATTCATTCATTAAGCTCTCAGCCACAGCCACGGCAGCCTCAGTCTCAGCCCATGAGCCCAGTACATTGCCGTGGAGATACATCCTGCTGCTCTAATCCTGATAAATAGTCTATACGGATGAAATCCGGACAAATAGTCCTTTCCGGACAGAATCCGGACAATTGGACTTCCATAAAGCAAGGCAAGAAAACTTAAACCAACGAACGCCAACGCCAACGCGAACAACACAACACTCAACTCAACAGTACAAACACTCAGCACTTTTTAGATTAATTTTATCTGTCATTTATATCCTGATCATATCATCCTGTACCTCTTTCTGTTTCTTCACTGCGAGTTCATTAAATTAAATTAAATTACACATGTCATATTGACATTACTTTCTCTCTAAATTTTTATAATTATAGCTAAAAATGTCAATTGGCTGACCGTTGACCGTGACAGTAAACAGGCAGTAGTAATTTCGTATACAGTTCGTACAAAAATCAAAAATTGAATCATCTATCTATTAATATATATAAGTGAATCATTGTTTAATGTGTAATGTGTCCCTCGCATACGTTGCACTCCGTTTTTATTCGTCACTCATTTATAGTATGTATTCAGTAGTAGGGACTGTAAGTACAAAATTATAAATATTAAGACATATTTAGGTTAAAGACATTCAACATTAAGAATTTTTTATTTAATTGGCAATTGTTAAGTTTTTCACCATTTCCTCACAATCATATCCTATTATCAATTGTTATTTATTCAGTATTGAATTTCACAAAATATACATTGAACATTCAACATTTGGTGTTATTTGTTAGTTTAGTTATTCGTTAATTAAATTTAAACACTTCAAACGCGTGTTGCTTGCAATTTTTAGTTTAAAGTTATTTAGCTTATAAAAATGTGATTCATAAAAGATTGGCTTTGATTATTATTAATTATCAATTATTGATATTGCAACTTTCGGAAAGTATTCAGTTTTGTTTTTGTAGTAGTGCTTACCAGCTCAGTAAAAGTTTTATATAATTCTCTTGATGTTAATGCATTATGAAATATATGACGTAGGATATGACATAATACAGGTTTAATATTTAATACTGTTATAATTTTATAGTGCGTAAAAGTATAGCACGATCCGTTACATTTGTTAAAAGTTTGGAATTCATTGATTATTAATAGTCTAGTGTATAATATAATTTTAGTGTGCGTTGAAATCAGTTGGTTTTGGATAGTTTTGCAAAATTATTTTTAGTAATAACTTTATATCGTTTTTTTTTACTCTAGACACTAGATGACAGAGCAAAATCGTATTTAGCTAGTGATACTATGCGCCTAGGTAATTATTGAATTAAATCATGTTTAAGTAAAAAAAATTAATTGTTTGTCTCTTTTGTTTGTTTCTTTATTTAGCTTTACCTTTGGTGAGCCAAAGTGGAATGAGTCTGACACAACTGATTAATTAATTTATTGTGGGAAGTTAGACTTCGTTATCAGTATTCTCAATCATGGGCTTCATATTGTCAAAATTTCGTGTAAGTCATTCATTTTAAATACTTAAATGGCAAGGAATGGGTTTTATTATTATAGCACCCAGTAATAGTAGTAATATTGAACACTAATAATTTCAAGTTTCAATAATAAAACTGAAATTTGGGAAGTGTGCTGTAAAGTTTGGGATGTTACTTACAAACTATAGTATTCATAAATTATTGTAGACTTTATTCATTAGTTTCTTTATATTGCATTGTAAATAATCTTGAAGAGTTTTAAGTCCAGTTTTAAAGATTGTTTAATTTCTCATTTTAGCGGAGCAAGCCGGCAACCAAAGATCTTCTTGAAAATATTGATAAGGTAAGAAATAGTACTTAAAAATACTTGCGTTAATTAGTTAGTATGTCGTGTACTATTTACAAAAATGTAGCATTAATATTTTTATTAATTTTTAATTTGTTACCTTATTTTTTAATTTCGGGTATAATATTATGTTCTTACCTTACAGGAATTACGAAGCATACAAAGGTTTCAAGTTGACACAGAATTGCAACAAAAGAAGATAATTGGTCGTATTATAATTTTCTCAGCCGTAGGATATGTTCTGTCGGCATTCTTATTATATTTTCTTACTCCAAGGGGTCTAGCTTGGAAAGATCAACTTATAAATGTTGCACCTTTTATAGTTTTTCCTCTGTTGTAAGTCACGTATAGCGATAGTGGCAAAAACATAATTTTAAAGTTTATGTAACTTTTGTGTAACTTACTTTTATTTGGAAACGATTGGAAAAACAAGTTATACGTATTAAATAATTTTGATTTAAAATTGGTACCTTTTAATAGAATGTTTGGAGTCAAGAGATTTGTAGCGTGGTACTACCAGCAGAAAATAGTCAAGAAAAAGGAACGTTATGCAGAGCTAAAGAAAGAAAAACAACGAATTCTGGAGGATGTGATGGATAATGAAACTTTTAAAGTAGGAAAAGAAATATTGGAAAAATATGCGCCAAGCCAATTATTACCAAAACATTTATCTGATCAATTTCAATTACAACAAACCATGTCACCATCTCCAGTCAATCCTGGAGTTGGCCAGAGATTGGCTGCTTTTGGGTCTACCCCAACTCAAGCAGGTTTTAATGAGGGTCTACGTCGTCGCCAGCAACAAGGTGGGAGACCATCAATGGGTGGTGTGGGCTCTACTGCAGTCATGTCCACACCATTAAGGCAACAACAGCGTCCTCAACTGCAACTTTTACAACAATCGCACCAACAACAACTGCAACAGCAACAACAACAAGCATCACGAGCAGGTTACACAAATCGACAAGATTTATATCAAGGTCGTTTCGGACCGAAACAACCGTATTTACGGCAATCTACTAACTCTATTAATCGTCCGGTGTTGGCCTTAACAGCTTCGCCAACGCCGTATTCTCCTCAGAGTGTTCGTTTTCGTAAGAGTGAACTACTAAAAATCATGTTAAACTTTTAAATTCAAAACATACAAGCGATTACAGTTTTAAATTGAACCTAAACCTCTCCTTTAATTTTAATTGCTGACATTTGTTTTCGTTGAATGCCCTTGAGTAGATATTATAAGTTTACTCCTTCAAATATTTAGCATGCTTTGTTATCAGCATCGGAATATAGCAAGAAATATATTTATTTGCAATTGCCTGGAAACAAGTATTTTTTAAAACTTATGCATGCTTTTTTCAAGGGCAATGTTTTTTTACTACCTCAGTATGATTGTTTTATTTATATTTAGTTCACTCAATTGCAGTAATTTTTGCATGTAAACCGAAATACGCACATAGTAGACTGCCGTTACTTAATTATTTATTTACTCGCTAATAGTAGACGTAGTCATTAAGTTATTTTCGGATGTAACAGAAACTACATAACGAAAAACTTATGCTAGAAATGTGATAATTGTGATAAATAGGGGATATTTAATTAATTACATAGTGAGCTTATATGATACATGAGTCTCTGTATGTTGTTTCTTTTAAATTATTTATTTTTGCTGTAGCTAAAAGTAGCTATGTATGTATTAGAAGTTTTTATTTTTCATAGATATGCTAAAAAAATGGTTGGATGGATACTACAACGCATGAAGGTTTTTTAAGCTACTCTGCATGTTGCCCTCTGAAGTTTCTTTTATCTAAATTTTGTTTTTCAAATGTAGAGGAACTGGATCTTACAGTAAAATTATTAATTTGATGATAAAATGATTTAAAAATGTGGATTTTTACGTATTAATTTGCAGGCTCATCAGTCCCTCCAAATCCATCATACATGTTGCCTTTAGCTCCTGCAAATCCCATCGTTCATAATCGACCTATGGGATGGATGGATAAATTGGTGGAATATGTTATTGGGGACGGACCGAACACTAGATTTGCTTTGATTTGCCGATATTGTGCCACACACAATGGACTTGCCACTGCTGAGGAATTCCCGTATCTTGGTAATTACTTATCGCATGTTTCAGTTCTAAGTTTTTAACGATTTTCGAGTTTTTCAATTAACTTTTAAATATTTTTAATGACTTTATTGTGCGTGTGTTTTTTTTTTGCTTAATTTACTATATTTTATTTTGTTCTATTTTCTCCTCAGGTTTTCGATGTGTTTTCTGCAAGCAGTTCAACCCCCCTAAGCAAGTTCGACCATCCGCTCCTAAACTGCCAACTAACACCGTCCTCATCGAAGAGCTTGAAAGCACTGTCAAATCCAGCGAAACCACTGACTCAGAGGCTGAGAAGGACAACAGCAATAATAAAAATAATGATAGTCGCGAGGGGAGTCCAGTTTCAGGCTCGAGTCGTCTTCAAATTGAAGGTCGAACTGATGGGGATGGGGATGATGAAGGTGAAAGTGATAAAATTAAATTAGAAGAAATAAATGAAAATACTGATGCCCAAGTAGAATTGGCTACTGATGAAGAAGATCAGCAGCGTCCTGATTCTCTCACGTCAAAGCTGTCCACTGAAGATCAAGATCAGGATATTGACGAAAATAATCCTACAACTACGCCTGGGTCTGGTTCAGGTTCCGAACCGGAATTAATTGACTTAAACCAAGAGGAAGGATTACATCATCTTTTAAAAAATGATGTGTCTTTAGAACCAATGGAAGTTGATTTGGGGGACACCACTCCTAGGTCACCATCAGACATTTTAGAAAAACTCAGACTTAGTGAAAATAATGGTGGGAGCTCAATCAATCTTAAAGATCAACCTCAAAATTAATAAACTTAGAAAGATTATATAGATTGTTCGCTGTAGATACATATTGCCACTGCATTGTTCTACTACGCGCCACGCCAATTTTAACCAAGTAAAAGAAAAAGTATGTGTTTAACTCGGCCTCAACATCTGAATTGAAATAGTCGAACTTACTTGTAGATGAAGAAATATTTAGTTAATTAGTAAAAATTGGATTGGAATGAAGATATATGAACATGACTCTACAGTGACCTCAGTGATCCTAAAAATGTAACTAAAAAACTATTTGTGTGTAGTTTATTTTACTCTACTGTTGAAATTACACTACGCTTCGGAACTGAAACTATACTGAACAACTAAACACAATTCTTATGCAATTAAGTATCAATCAGAGTCACTTTTTTAATAGCTTACTTATTTTTGTAATACCACAACCAAGAAAGCAAAACCGCATAATCAATAATCATAATCGATGAGTCAACCCAAATAGAAATCAAACTTAATCAAACCAGTAACAGTGGGAAAAAAAGTGGGAAAAAAAATATGGAATGAATACATTATACTTAAGTTTAATTGCAGTGTTAATATAATATTAAATGTACCTACTAGCTGATAATTCTATTTGAGTGATTTATTTATTGTACGAACTATGCTTGTACTTGTGCCACGTTTAGCCTGACATTGGTTTTTAAAGTGTATTATATTAATCAATTGCTTTTCTTGATCGTTATCGTTGTTGTTGTTTCTTGAAGTTTCAGTAATTTCAGAATTGCGCAACACTTCATTACTTGATTTCTTGTAAATAAATGGCGTTGTCAGATTCAGATTGATATTATTATTATAAAATTATAATACCTAATTAACATTTTTATTTAATTGTAATGTATTGGAGAGTATCCTTTTAATTATGCATAATGTTTGTTTCATATATAATAATTTATTTAGATTGGAATTTTGAATTCCAAAATTCGCATTCAAAAGTTAAATATGCATTTTACGTGAAAACGTGAATGTAATATTACTTTAATTAATATTGTAATGTAGTATCTCTATCACTCATGGACGTGTTTATAGTGGTAAAGTATTAACGACAATTAGAAAAATTATTAATAAATGTATTAATTTGAGTTAACAAATTCTGTCAAGTCAAAGTTTAAGAGAAATATACATGTAGGAAATATAAAAAGAATCACAGATATTTTGTTTACACACTTATATGTATCTCACGTACCCAGTAGAATTATGACATTAACAATGTTAATTAAACGGAGTGAACACTAAGAAATAAGGATGAATTAGGTTATTGTTATTGTATTTTGATTTACTTCACAAGTTTAGCCAGTTGTAATAGGTACCTACATTACTAGCATAACGATTTTATTGTGTTGTATTGTGTCATTGTTATGTTTGACGCCTATGCCTCACCAACTACATAGCTAACGACGTTAGCATTTAATAGCATTTAATTCAAGCTTACTAGGTTATACTTGTGTTTAGTAAAATCTCACAATAATTGCATCAATTAACCAATTAACGATTGACCTCTGTGTGTTGGTTGTTTGATTTAAGTACTTGTGTGGAATAATTGTTATACATTGTTATTACTGTTTGTTACGGCAGCATTAATAATGAAGTTAGAAAATAGTAATTATTATAGATTATAGAGTTAAGAGAATGCATGGAAGGAATGCTGATTGTAATTTACAGTTGCGGATGCTGTAACATGAGTGACAAAGTCAACACGTCACCTGGTTTAAAAGTCCAAAAATAATGTCCAATAACTATAACTATAAAGCCATTGTCGTCTCATTGCTTCTCGAAGTTCGGGAATTCTGTCTGATTCACACACAGATTAGGATTAGAAACTAAAATTAAAGATTGAACATTATTACCTTACCGTATATAGGTCAATGTATTTACAACGTCTAAACGAATCAAAGTTATTATTAAAATACTGAAACTGAAAAAATTAATAATAGTATTATTAGAATGTGAAGTTACTAGATGAAATAATTAGTATATACTACCAAAAACTGTTAAGAGTATGTTATTATTGTAACATAGAGTTATATTATAATTATAATAATTATGAAAAGCAATGATAATAATAAATTCAGCTGTTAAGTAATTCGAAAACACAGCATTAAGACATTTACAGTTTGCAGCTTCATTTGCCATCACACAAAATTGTTTGATTTAGTTGTAACTCGTAACTATTCTTTATGCAATTATCCTCAAGTATTTCATAATTCCTGGTTACAATAATTAATTATACATACTGGACAAAAGCACTCCTTCAAATTCAAAGATACCTTCCCACATACATAGGTACACCTTTCGTAAGTTACTTACTTAAGTAGCACATATATTATGTATTCCTAATAGCACAATACCCCAGCCCAGTCACCCGTTCCCATCATAACTATGGAAACCGAAATGGTGTATTAATCAGCTAGATGTTAGATCGATGCAGTCGAAAATCTTAATCACTGAGCTGAGCTATTTATTTTTTTGTAAAACTGTACTGTACTACACGAATAATTTCATAAATTATTTCAAGAATATCATTTAAAAAATGTGGCAATACTTACAAGTAGTTCCGAATTTCCGACTTTATTTAAAAGTTTTTGTTTTAGTCACCTAATGGTCAATAGGTCAGTTGTCAGTACGTACAGTATAGTAGTCCGTCTCAAATTTAATGTCAGAACCAATAACCAATGCAGCGCATTGTATAAATCGGAAAAGTTACTTTAAAAAAAATTAGCATCTCTTATCTTAGACTAAAGGCTTTGGATACTACGAGTCACTACGAGACTACGAGAAAAGATGCATTTTTATAAGCTTTGAAACATTTCTAAATAACATTGTGTATTGTGTTATTGTAATTTACTGCATCCTCATTCCTCAATATTCTCAGAATTATTCTGGCTGGATGTTTTAAAACTAAATCACAAAACATGCCAAAAAGTAATCAATTTCTTGAGTTCACCAGTCACCTCCTTCAAAATTTAAATTAAATACGTACAATAAACAATTAGAACGCGTGTGCATTTTCCACTTTTATTAAAAAATACGGCTAAAAAGCGATAACATTTAACACTTATTTTCATTCTAATTAAGCAATTAATAATAATCATGCATAATACTATGTTTACTTTCACTTTCAAGTAACACTGGAATTGCTTCGTAAAAGAGTGGAGCACAATGAAGGGGAAATCCACTCGGTGGAGGAGTTAGCACTGCATCAAGAGAAGATTGAAAAACTGGAAAACTTGGATAAATGGTGTCGAAAGTTAAAAATTCTTCTACTGCAAAACAATCTTATTGCTAAAATTGGTACATTTTTTGAAATTCTTTTTTCTTTATTAAATTTAAATAAATCATTTCAATTTTCAATGCTGTTATTGACCACTCGAAAAAAAGCTTCAAATTATTAATTATTTTTGCTAGAAAATATTGGTAGACTCAAAGAACTGGAATATCTAAACCTGGCACTTAACAATGTGGAGAAAATTGAGAACCTTGATGGATGTGAATCTTTATCCAAATTGGATTTAACTTTAAATTTTATTGGAGAAATTACTTCTGTCATGAATCTTCGTCACAATTATTTTCTGGAATCCCTCTATTTAACCGGCAATCCATGTGTTGATTTTCCCGGGTATCGTCAATACGTAATTAATTGCCTGCCGCAATTAAAAACTTTAGATGGAATTGACATCACAATGACTGAGCGACTCATTGCTCGCCAGGAGGCCAGAGATATTGAGGACGAAATTATTGATTGCGAAATCGAGTATAAAGGTCAGTGCAGAACCAGAAGTTAGAACCATGATCACGATCGATACAACAAAAATAAATGGCTAAAAAGCTTTAATTAGTAATTTAATCTAATTAATTCCAAATATTCAAACTTGTTAAACGACTTCTTTTGATACCATATCATTATTATGTTGTTGCACACAATATATTATGTAACTAACAGCCCGACGTCACCGAGAAAAGTCTGCTTACAATTTAATCACATCCGATAAAGAAAATGCTGACGGCAGTAACGGAGATGAGGATAACATCGACGGCGTTATTGATACAGAGTAAGTTTAAAATTAAAAATATAAATTTTTTAAGTAAGTTCATTTCTGATGTGAAATTCAGATGTATCATTTGATTTGATTTCTAATTTACAAAAAACCATTGATGTTAATATGCCGCAGTGAGTACTGGAATACGATGACACCAAACACTCCCGAAATTCGTACAGAACTAACGCTCCATAACCTGAAATTAGAGGAAAAGTCTCGAAATGCTAAAAGCAGTACACATCCTAAGAAAAAAGAAAAAAAGGAAGTGTCCCTATTCTTCCCTGATGGTCGGCCACGCAATATTAATGAGGGCAAGATGTCCTTTTCCTTGCATGATGAGCAGGAGCAGAATATAATTGTTTTGGATTTAGCTGTTCCAAAGCAAGTCTAATACACTTGTCAATATCCTAAAATTTTAAAAAATCCATTGAATTTTGTTTTATGTATTTTAATTTGGTCAATTCTTTACAACGTTATTTAATTAGGTACTTGGATTCCTCACTAATACAAGCGGATGTTCAGCCCATGTTCACAACGTGTGCTGTCAAAGGGAAAATATTTCAGATCGTTCTACCTGAAGAAGTCAAACCAGATTCTTCCATTGCTCAAAGATCTAAGACTACCGGCCATCTTGTTATAACGATGCCTAAAGCAAGTCATCAGAAAGTCATCATTCAAATTAATACTATATAATTTTTGAAATACAATTTTTTTTACTTCCAATTTTTTCTATATTTGTTTGTCCATGTAGCTGAATCAAACAAGCGAAATTATTTGGAAGGGATCTGCATATTATGGAAATGAAGGGAGTAAAACAGTTAACTCGCTCATAGAAAATGCTGTCTCACGAAAAACCAAACCTCTTGTTTCTGCATCAGCCAGGAAATTAACTTCTCGTGTTAATCAGCCTCACAGAGACAAAGACACGAAACGACATCCTCATGAAAATGCATGTGGGTCTGAAACTGCTGTAAATTTAAATAATTCGGACGAAGATGAAGAAGGTAAAGCATCAGCTGTTGATTGGCGGAACATTATTCCAGAAAAAGATGTTAATGAGGCTGGCGGTGAAGGGGGTGCGGGTGTGGAGGGTGAGGGTAAAAGTGAGCGTTGTACTGTGAAAACAAAGCAGCCTAATGAACGAGGAGAGAACGACACGATACTACCTGAGACTGAGTAAATTTAAATTGATTTGTGGATTAAAATTAAAACTGTTGTAAAATAGCTACATAGTGGCAGTTCACAATGAATTATTTTTCCCGATTTTTTTGCAGGGAAAGCAGCACGAGAATTCAGGAATCTCAAGATCCACAGTATTCGGCAAGAAATGGTCCATATTCAGGAAAGTGGCAGAAAACTACATTTGCTGACAACGCTGATGTTCCACCTCTTATTTGACAGTAATTTATAAACCTCATACCATTACTATCTTGACCACTTACTTGACCTTAATGTGAACTAAAATACAGTCATCCTTTATCCTTAATGTGTAGCACATTATAATTATGTGCTCATAATTAAATTCAAAATGTTGAAAAATAATTAATTTCAACTTCTGAATTTCCTTTACCAAAACAAAATGGAAAAAAATGAACATTCAATACTTGAGTCTCAAGTGCATACTATTTTATTTAGAATTTGATTTTTAGTTGTATAATAAAATTAAAAATTATAACTCTGAAAATAAAATACTTTTAAATAGAAAATAAAAAATGGTGGAGACAATAATAACTGCTAAAATAATAAATTGAATTCGTCGGAATCTATTAAAGTGACACCAGCGATGACATCGACGACTGCACATTTCATCTTCTTCTTCAGACCATATCTTATTCCTATAGCTGCTATCTAAACTTATGTTAAAACACACGTGGTCCTATTAAAAAAGAAAGAAAGTCGGCAAATATTAATATATATATTTATATTTTAATAATTCTTCTGAATTTTTAGTATATTTATCTTACATTTTCAGGGCCATCCGAAACTTATTTATCACGATGTTGTTATTGAATTATTTTTATGTAATTTTATTTAAACGTTTTTTACAACATACCATTAAAAAACATGCGCTGATCATCACAGCCTTTTGATTTTCGCTAAAGTATTTCCAAAGTTCAAGATTGTACTCATTAGCTCCTGCCCTACGGCAATATCCTGCGTTGAAAATTTCCTCCAAGTAAATAAACTTAAATAGATTTCCTACATAAGGATAAAAAAATAATTCTTCTATATAGTTAATTCCATCAAGGCTTCAATTTTAATTTCTGCTTTTGATTTTCTAGCTGAAACAAAAAAGCTTGAAAAAATAAACAAACACAACGCGACACATTTTTTTGTGTAACTTTACTGTATTTTTTATGATTACCCCCAGGAAGATATTGTTCTATTCTCACTTCTGCCTTCCCTTCAGCATTCATGACATCAAATTTTTTAACTTTTAAATCTCGCCAAACTCGACAAACCTCACAAAATATTTGCTTCCATGTAAATCTCGGCCTTCCCCTGATACTCACGTTTGCCTCTTGAAGATATATTAATCTTTTCGTGAATAAACTGCACTGTTTAACCGTCCCTATACGGTCGTTATAAGAATCATACACCTCAATTTTCTGTAATTATTATGAATTCAAAAATTAAAAGTGTGTCAAAAATAATTACTATTACGTTTGATAAAAATGGTATTTTCTTTCACACGAACCAATTTCAGCTCATAATTATTGCTAATTCACATTTTTTATAAAATTTTGAAAATAATAAAAAAAAGGGATATTTAACCTACATTGCCACAACCATTCCAACCACACCAACAACAGAATAAGTAATATTTAGCAAGGCAAAATGAGCATGACCAACGACGCTGAATACGAACTATGAGCTCAGTTTTGTAGTCGTACAATCGTATGTCAAAAAGTCGGGCGTCCAAACAGCAAAAGGCACTTGAACACGTGGCTGTTTCAATTCCAATAGCAATATTTCTTGCAGACATTGAATTTCGGTTTCGTATATCATATTGACAGTAGGCTCGGTACAAAACATCCTTGTCTATGTTTATACATAAAGCATAAAGAGATTGAATTTGAATTTAGTTCGAAATAATTAAATTTAATAATCTAATAAAATTAATAATGAGATCCAAATTTGCGTTAGGTAATAATGCGCATTTTGCAGACGTTACAAAAATTTTAGATGCAAATATAAACCTTACTTCCAGGAGTGAAATTGAGCAGCCTTTTTGTAATTCGTAAGCTGACTAAGGACGTGAGGACCTCTAGTCCAGGAGCTATGTGACCGTAAAGATCGCCTTCCTCACTCTCCTCATCTGAAAGTTGAATGATTTTAATAAAATTTAGTTAATAAGCAAAGAAAGAACAATTATAAAATTTTTGAATTTTTGACATTAAATATTTAAAAATATTAATCACGCGATTTTTGAGTGCTCAAGTATAAAACTGTTCAAGATAAAATGAGTAGTGGTTTTGAGTTTAATTTAAAGGCAATTATCCCACCTGCAATAAAATGACTTTCATTTCTGTTAAGCATAGACAATATAAATTGGTTTGGTTCGTCATTGGTACTTCGGCTCCAACTAGAAACGCTTGGTTTTATTTTTTGCAAACTGCTTGGAATAATTCGTCTCCCTTGAGTTTTCTGTCGTGATTTATGAATCTTGATATCTGAATAATCAAATGATAAATATCACATAGAAATGGGAATTATGATTTTTAAATAGATTTTCTTTTATTATATTAGGCTATCAAAAGTAGTTTCAAACTATTCCACACACAGCTATAATAGCCCACCTTTTTCTTTCTCATTTAAAACACTAACAGCTCCACTTTCACTTTGGCTTTGGTTAGCTACTTCAACTTGAGAGATGTTGCTCTCGACTTTTGTAGGTGCAACTTGCTTTTTATTTGTTTTAAATTTGGAGGATGCTTTCTTAACGGCAGTAGCTTTCATAATTCTTTTTGAGTTTTTAATTAAGCCTAATTAATCCAATAGGCATGTAAATACATCTTTTTACATTTTACAGTAGAGGTTGATTGGGATTGGGATAGTGAAGATGGAGGAATAAGACATGGAGAAAATAGGGATTTAAAAACATTATGCTATCAAGTGGAATATAATATGAACAGCCAAAATAGCATGGCATAAAAGTGACGTCCATACAGTTACAATTTTCCTTGCAGGAGCATGTTAAAAAAATCAAAACATGTGCTATTAGCTAAATCTTTTGGAATTTTGCTGACTAATGCTGACTGCTGAGCTGACAGCAATTACACAGTACTGGAAATTACTGGAAAATAGTTTAATACTCACCTTCGTATTTACATAAAGGCTCAAAGTCTACAAGATCGACTAGATTCACTAAAAAGCTTTTCCATTTTTCATAATGTTTATGAAACAATTATTTTTTTTTAATTTTAATTATTTTTTTAATTTCATTGTTATACTTTATAAAATAAAAATATTACTATTATTTTTAGTTTTACACAATCATTCTAATTATCTCAATATTTTTTGTTGATTGAAAAGTTTTTCATACAGAGCATTTCTATGCATTTTAGCTTTTAGCCAAGGCAGCTTGAATGTAAATTATGTCTCCTGTCTCCTTCCCAATTACGTATACATATTAAACTACAGGAAATTCGATTGAATGTTGAATTAGGTAGGTGTCTGTTTTTAAAAAAATATATAGTTTATTTCGGTTAAACGTAATAATAGTTATATGACATAAAAAATGATAATGATTACAATCAAGGCAATAATAAAAATAATAATAAGGAAATAAATAGTAGTTCGACATCTATTTAAACAAAACCATACATAACAACGACTCATAGGTTTTCGAATTCGACCATTATTTTCATCAAATGTAACATTTCGCTCATTGTAGTAACTCCCTTCCAAACTAACACCCAGTATGACGTGGTCCTAATACATTATTTTTATTAAATTCAAAAACTCATTGTAAAGTGTAGAATATATAGTAATAATTATTATTTTAACTGACATGGAGTTATAGGAGATGAAAAAAACTTACAATAAGAAAACTACCAGCGATGAGTATCGCCTTTTCCTCTTCTGTATAGTCTCTCCAAAGATCGATTTCGATTTGATCATCACCATGCTTTCGAGCATAGCCAACTTGTTCGTAAGTATCCAAGCATAAAAATTTACATATAAAGCCTGTTGTGGTCGGTTTAAAAATAATATTTCGAATTAGAAAAAAATTAATATAGATAATATACACTCATAGTGTACTCGTAGAGCCATCAGATACGCAATAAATTAATTTGAGTAAGGAATATAATTATGTGTATATTTACATCTTACTGTTTTCCATATACTGTTCTATCCTCACAAAACCAATATTGTTACTATTGAAAACATTAAATTTCCTTATTCTTATCTCTTGCCAGACAGCACCTTCCTTAGAATTAAAAATTTCATCCATGGTATAATCTTGAGCTGCTGCCCGCCCCACATTCACCTCCCCTACCTCAGCCAAGGCTAATAATCTTCTAGCAAATAAAGGAGCTTGCTCCACATAACCAAGTGTATTCCCATCTCCATCGTACACTTGTAATTTCTCTCGAAAGAAAGAGAAAACATAACGATTTTTATTGCGAAGTATGGCATAATTTATTGAAGAAGCAAATTAATTTAGCACTAATATTATTCAATGTGATGATTGAATGACAATCATATCAGCGGTAGTTAGTTAGTTAGCTTTAGCTTCAATAAAAATCCTCCTTACGTTCCCACATCCAGTCCCGCCAAAGAAATAACAACAACAACAATATTTAGCACAACAAGCTCGAAGGGAGCACTTCCTCACAGCTCTCAATATGAGCTTCCCTCGGTAGTCATAAAGACGAATACGAAAATGTCTATAATCCAAACAGCAGAAGACAGTGAGACAAGAACTTTGTTCAAATCCAAAACCAATTAACGTGTCGTCCTCTTCGTCGTAAATGTCGTACTGTGTAAATAATTGGTAGCACGTTCCTCCTATTTAAAATTAAAAAAATATTAGTAATTATAAAAAAATACACGGTTTATTTCTACAAACCCTCAGTCGGCCGCGGCCGTCGCCGTCGGTGTCGCAAACTCAAAATTAATTTCTGTTCTAATTTATAACTATAAATTTAAAAATTAAAATTCATAGTTTACTTTTTTTATTCATTTGTCGGAGTACAATGTTAACTGTTTCAATATTCGTTAAAAATTCCAGACCAATCGGACAGAAATCACCTTCACCGTAATCTTTAAAAAACGCATTCATTATAAATTTCTTAATACAATTAAATCTTTCCACCAAATTAAGATAAATTAGTAAAAAAAATTCAAACTACTCAAAACTTACCAGGGGTCTGGAAATTTGCGTCGTAGCGAAGCAATGACCTCACTAGTGTTGTTTCATTTTCTGATGTAATCCTTGCTGGGCAGTCTTTTGTTCTGAGTAAAAATGGTTCATCTATAGTAAAATTCGATATTATATTATATTTTTTTTTAAGTTAAATTAAATTAAATACGTAACATGTTTAAACACGCAAGGTTTTAATTACAGGAAAATTGTATTTTTAAATTTGAATAATATAGCATAATAATTATTGCAAAGTAATAACACCCAAAGTCGATAGGAATTTAAATTATTGCATGCACTAACCTTCAGGAGGATGAATTCTAGGAAAGTCAGTGACGCTAAAGTCCCAGGAAGGATGAAGTGATTTAGAGGTTAAGGTGTCTGAGGAGTTAGGCGGGAACTTTTCAGACATTGATATTGACAGATCTCTGTCGCTCCCGGTGTCTGTCATTTTCTTACTTCCTTTTTTCCTTTTTTTATTCTTTGACTTTGTAATGCTGCCTGGCCTCCCATGTTCAGTGTCATGAGACTCTTGATGCGCATTTACTAAGCTCTGCAGGTCAGCCCGTGAATGTTTATTGTGTGTAGCTGATTTCTTATTTAAGTTCTTAAATTGACCCGCGCTCCCATGACTATGTCCGGCTCCAGTAATGGAGCCATGACTCTGACCACGACCATGAAGATGACCCTGACTAGGATGGATGGTATGAGGTTTTGCATGGGGTGTTGTTTGCTTCGTTTTATTATGATCAGTTGTTACGTGATCAGCTGGAGCTGGAGCTGGGTGGTGAGTACTGTGCTGTCGATCCCGATGACGTTTCCCCTTTCCTGGAACTATATGTCTTTGTTTTGCCTTGGCAAGTTGCCGATTTCCTTTTTCATTATGACTTCGTTCCACGAATTCCGCTGGGCGGCCATGATGAAATGTGGCTCTGGGACCGTTTCTTTTCCGCTGTAATTCCCCATCTGGAGATTTGACCCCATGGATCCCAACCAATAATTTCATTGTTTCTGCAGAGATGGGTAATGGATGAACGAGGCCATGACCTTTTCTAACACTTTGACTTTTAACACTCCGGCCTCCTTTATTTGATTTAGCATCTGAGACTGATGACTGATTACTACTAAGCAGGAGTTGCTCTTGATGTATTAGACTATTGCTACTGGTGTTAGGAGTAATTGATTCAAGATCATGTTGATCATGTTGTTGATCATTTTGTTGATTATGTTCAGATTTCTTCTTTGGCGAAGCAGCTTTTCGGTTGGTCAGTGACCTTGAGCTGGCGTTTACAGATTTCAGTTTTTTAGGTGCTTCCGCAGTTACTTGAGGGCTGGGGGAGGACAAATTGTTTCGGGATGAGGATGTTACGTCAGTTCGTGAAGCTGGATGCTTATTTGGTGTGGCCATTTAAAATATTATATATATATAATATTTTTAAATTAAATTTTTAAAGGAAAGGAATACTTCTCAAATCTCTAAACTTTCTCTACTAGCTTGCCTGACTACGGGTTTAATTTTGGTCATGCAATTATTATGGCCTTATTCAAAGTATTCAAAGTATTCATGCACGCAGATTTTTCTCACACAAGGCATGCGCATCATTTGGTTGGTTGTTTTTATCACTTCTTAATAGAATCTTTAGAACTCGTAGTTTTATGGCATTTTTCTTCTCCATTTCGGAATTCGGATTTAAGAACATTTTTATATTATGTATATGTATTATTATTACATTTTCCCAGTCTGGTGAAAATATTAAGTTATGAAGATGAACACCAGTTGAATTAAATTGCAATCGTCAATATCAACCAAAGAATTGGCTGCGGTTGCTCTCTACATATTCGAAATTTTGAAAGGCTTGAATAAAATGTATTAAATCTTAAAACAAAACCTCTTAAAAGTGTTATCTCCATTATTGGTATTAAATAAGCAGATGAACTTGTATACTATTAATTATTAATACCATCATTGTAAATTAATTGTATAATGCAAAAGAAAAACAGAAAAAAGTTAAGTTTCTGTTCTGTATAATTTCTAAAATAATGCTGCATTGCTGCCTAAAAGTGGAGGAAGGCAGCGCAATTATTTATTTTTAATGAATAACTCGTTCGGTTTTAAACATCTTTTTCAGTAATAATTATTTCAATATGAAGCATAATATTATTAGGTTAGTAGGTACATTTTTAGGTTTTTTATGAACTTGTGATGAAAATGGCACAGCACAACAATTATGAGCATTCTGAAAAAGGTAGCATCTCCCTGTGGCAACTGGTAAACAACTTCGTCATTCGTTACAGACATAAATTAATATTGTTGAAAAACAAATTTAATGTTCTCGAACTACATAATAATGTAGTAGCGGAAATGGAAACTGAGAAGTTGGGCTTGCACTTGCAGGGTAAGAAATTACATAATTTAAGTATGTAGATATAATATGTTTTTAAGTATTTCCGCAATTGGCGACACCCGACAATTGCAAACCTCTGTGATTACAGTTCCTACAGAGTTTGATTTATGTACGTACAATTGCGAGCTGTGTCTTAAAAATATTTTTCCCAATTTCCGAATGTAATATGCCTAATTTATCCTATTATGATTATTGACAGGTTGACAGAAATTTTTTAATACTGCTTCCGGAGGGAAGTACAGTGACGGTGATGAAAGAAAAAGTAAGGAAATCATTTATTTTTATTATGGATGTAACAAAATGGTGATGAATTATGTAAATAGGTAGTACTTAAGGCTAGAGTGCTAGAGTGTAAAAATGTGGAACTTAAGTTTTGTGCATAACTAATAACACGAATTATTTCCAGAAATCCTTAAAAATCTACTTTTGACCAGTTTGACGTGGATTCTTAATAGCTGACGTCATTTTGAAATCAATTGCATAAACTTTCCTGACTTTATTCATTGGTTCTTTGTTTGGGTTATTTCACATATCGAAAACACAAATCAGCATTTCTGCTTATAGTATTCAATTCCGGTGAAATGGCAGTTTGATTAAATGGATTTTTGACTTATCTGAACTTTATAGAAGCTTCCAATTTTATTCCAATACTTGCTTGCGTATTTTATGACTAATATATTGTACTTTGACTTTGACAAATCCCAATTTATGCAGACGTAAAAACAGCCTGCATACCATGAGACATAAGGAAAAAGAATGGTAGGTATAATTATATTATTTTAACTCCCAATAATTCCTAATGATTTTTTGCTTAAGAATCCACTAGGTAATTTTCTACATTCAATGCTCCATATGCATAGAATTATAAAGAAATCGTCCATAAATGCTGTGTCATCAAAATACCACCTTTTTGAGGTCCCTATGATTCCCCTGTCATCTGTTTAACCATTGCGTAAACGGCTATCTTTAACATGGGATGATGCCATCTCTATCCAAGCAGTCCCATTCATCCTACCCAAGACGTCATTAATGGAAGATCCCTAGCGCTGAGTTCTTCTAGTTAATATTTTGCTATGCTTGACATTTGGGAACGCGAACGGAAGGAATTCATACAGTGATAATAGGAGTGAATTTTGTAAGAAATTCATATCTTTATTTAGTCTTAGGAAGAAACACAATTCTTAAGCAAATATGAACTCAAACTAAATAGGATTGATTGAATAATTAATCTCCACTCTAAATTAACCGCAACCCTCAAAAATGAAAATACAACATATAATTTATTAACGTCCGGCCTTCTTTTACTTACTTAATATGATTAATTACACCCACAAGTGACAAGTTTTTAGACTACAAAATGAAAAATAAATATTACGAGTTCCCCTGAAGAGCAGACATTAAAAAGGTTGGATTCCTATATACATATACGAAGGAAGCTTTGCCCGGTTTCGGTTATGGTTGAGTTAAGGAATCTCATTAAATTATTATTAGTATTTATTAATGAAACACTTAATTTACTTACTGTATATACGTCTTTCTCATCTTGTAGGGAATACGAATGTTTACCTAAAGTTAATGATGAGCGGTATCAGGGCCGGACGAAGAAATTGCTTTTAGGCAGCAATTTGTTTCCATACAAAAACCATTATTTTGATTTTATTGATGGTTTTCTTTGGTAAAGCAAAATGTTGTATTTACATGTTGTACAAAAGTTAAAAATGTTCTTTTTACTTGGTTCAGGAAAGAGCAAATTGTTCTATTTACATGTTTTTTGAAAAGCGTTAAATAATTTATTTCCATGTTTTTGAAATGTACAAAAAACTTGAACTTGCATGTTTTTTGAAAAGTGTTAAATGTTTTATTTCCATGTTTTTGAAATGTACATAAAACTTTAATTTGCATGTTTTTAAAAAGTCAAAAAATTCTTTTAACATATTTTTAAAACTCCAAAATATTCCATTTAAATTACTTTGAAAATTCAAGCAGCGGGGGCTGCCTACACTAGCAGCATTATCCGGCCCTGAGTGGTATAAATATTAAAATACATAATGAAGCAAAATTAATTAGTCTGCTACGAATGTGTATCTTTGTATTTGTTCATGTTAATATGCAAATAAAATTAAAAGTATTTTCAGGAGAAACTTAAAAAAAATGCCTTCCTTTTGTGCATAAAAAGGAAAGTAGGAAAGGGAAATTCACACCTCACTGCTCACGGCACGGCATTTTAACGGTAAAGGGCATAGACTGGGCTGAGGGCCAATGCCACACTGCACTGCTGGAGCTGGAGATAAAATGAAAAAATTTCCGTACGTACTAAAATACAACTTGTTTATTTACACTTCCCTACGTACATACGCTGCAAGCAGTACACACACACATTTATTTTTACAAACACTGCTGATGACGTCGGGGAAGGAATTCTGCCTCGTAAAATCCTGAAGCAGTGCCTACTATTGGTGGAAAAAAATTTGAATTTGGATTGGCGCTCTCATTTCCTCGTGGGCGAATGACTTGATTCAAAACTGAAAAGAAATAATTAGTTTTCATAGGGAAGGAAAAAGAATTCCTGAGAGGAGAAGAAGAAGACTATAACACTATCAGCCAGTCAGCCAGTGAAGATCCACAAGTCAGTTCTTGAGAAAAAAGGAAGAAAAAAAAAAGGAAAGAAGATGAAACGAAGGACGTTCGAGCTTTTTACTATTTCATATTTACCATTTACACTACACACTTGATTTTCAGCAGTCTCAGTCGGTTGAATCTATCTGTTGTGGTGTGTAAGAAAAAAAGTCTGCATCTTAATTATTAATTCATAATACTAATAATAATTAGTATTATTACACATCATTTTCTTCTTCACATGACTTGCGATTCACCCTTACCATTTTAACACAGCCAAGAGTGACGAATATCAAATATCTCGGCAGATCAGTGCATCCCACTTCTTGTATATATACGTGCTATAAACTCCTTCACCACTTCTCTGGATCTTTTATCTTGAAATATTCAAATAATATTATTATGTACAGTGTATACGTAGAACCCACAGTTTTTTGTCTTCCCTTTTTGTGTACTTCTTGGCACTTGCTGCTGCACTGACTCAAAGAATAGAATAAGGTTTGAAAGTTTGAGAGAGATTTTCTGCAGGAGTAATAAGACGAGCAAGCGGAATTGTGTGAAACTGTTTTATTTATATCTATTTTACGTAATGCGAATATGGGAAGTACATAGCGTGTGAATACAATACACCTATCACCTATACCTATACCTACACAGTACGTAAGTATCCATTATTTCTATTAACTATTAACTATTGAGTAGTTGGTAGTGTGTGTATAATATTGTGATTTTATATAAACGCAGTGCAGTAATATATTATATCAGTGAGAGAATCAGGGATCAAAATTCATAATTGTACATATATAAGACTTGATTGGAAGTGTAGATTACCTGCCTCATGATGTAGCATATATGTATATATATACATCCTTCCTTAGGATTTAAGTACTATGTGCTTTACTGTGTTGACTATTTTGTGTTGTGGTTCTTTTGGTTGTGAAGGTAATGAAGGACGACTAAAAGTAAAATTATAAATTCATGATTCTCGAGACTCTCAAGACCAATCCTCTTCATCGTTAGTGAGACTCTCTCACACGAGTAACATCTACTGCTGACTGACTCTGACAAATTCTTATTTTAATTTGTAATACTGTTGACTGTAGGATTGGACGGGAATCATTGTAATTGTGCATTGTGAGTCGACTTACTAAATAGTTACTAATAAATTAACAGCTATACATTATAAAATTATTAATCTTTGAAATGTTACTAATTGTAAAGACCCGACGTCAGACTAAAGTTCTTCAACTAATCTTATGATCAGTGGATTATTGTGACATTCAATATCTTTCTCATTGTTTTTAAATCGAAAATCAGATTTACAGTCTAATAACAACTATTTAAACTAAAATTATTGGAAAGGTAAATCGAAACGAAGTGAACGAACTACAAACGAAATGAAAAAAGCCGATTAGTCATCATTCCATTGAATTTGTTTGACTGTTTTGACTAGTCGGTGATTAGATTATTAGCAGTTGGCAGTTATTCAGTTGTATACTGTTTCTTTTTTGTTCGTCGGTTTACACCTTTGACATTCAGTGGCTTTTGACTAGAAGGTCTGATAAAAAACTATCCTGTGGATATTCAAGAAAATTCTAAATTAAAGCTAACTCGGTAATATTTTGTAATAATTATTTGCTATCCACACAACTGTAGAAGTACTTAATAATTTAATATTGTCAAATTATATTGTGCGTCTTTTACATTTTTATCAGTAACGGCCTCTTTACACTACACTGAAAGCTTAAGAAATAATGTTTGTACTCGTAGAATTTTCTGCGATAACTTCTAAAAGCACATAAATTAGAATTAAAATTAGTCAGACGCTTAAATTATTGTAATACGTTTGCACATTATTATCCCCGTTATAATCTTTTGCATTTACTTTTATTATGATTATTAATTCAAAGTTATAAGTACAATCGAGTTTTAAATCGTATAATTTCATAACCATCTTATTATGTATTTTCCTTTGCGATTTCCTTCCTCAATCCCTACTTAAAATATGTAGCATTGTTTATTTACTTTATTTTAAAGATGACGTTCGCTTTTACGTATCATTTCGTTTGTGAAACTCTAAACCGTGAAGCGCTGCGTCTGATTACGAAAGTAATAGCGATTAGTACGCACTAAATTATAGTGCTATGAGAGAGATGCGATGTTCAATGTGTTTCCATATAGGTAATATATTATAATTTTGCAATTTATATTGTGTGTTCCGTCGTCAGTCAGCATTTTATTTTATTGTAGTTCTGACTATGTATATTTCATCATCAAAGTATGAAGTACATCCGATAGAATTATTTTAGAAAGAACGCTACTACTGTCTGTATAATAATTGGAGAGGCGGAATGAAAGATTTTCTTTTTTTGATTTCTTTTTTTTCCTTTTATTTCTTTTTTTTGTGCGAAGTCTTATGCAATATTGAAGCGGAAAACTGCATCTAAGTAGGTGTACATGGTTGTGGTTGTACAATCCATGTAGGTACTAAAGTGTTTAGATAGGGACATTTTCTAAATCATAAAATATTATCGCAGTCAGTAGTATGCACTTCCTCCAAATGTAATCGCAATTGATAGAGATTTTTTGTAGTTTTTAAAAGTTTTTTTGTGTGTATCTATTTTGAGCGGAGCGAAGGGCAAATATCATGGTTTGCACCAAGCAAATAGAACTAAGCAAAGTTCAGATAGCATTTCGAATGTAGGACACAATGTACATAATGTGTATGTAGGCATGACTATCTATATATCTATCTAGGTTGGGCCTTTGATCATAATTTCAATTGATAGCAACAATAGGATGATAGGATGATGACTGACCACTAGCAAGAAGAAGCCTTGCAAATTATATTCCAATGTGCTTTGTAATGTGTAATTATCAATGCTATATATATGTAATTATGCATAGTTAGTGCACTTCAAGCGTCATCACTGCCTTAAATTTAAGCACATATGCCACACAATATATAAGAAGGTACCTAGTTACATATTACATACAAGTACTAATTATGCCCATTGGCAGTTAAGACTCTATACGTCGTTAGTTATAATAAGATCTTTAATCAATGAATGTAATTAAATTACGCTATATTGCATATATTACTTAATTACATTTGCAAATAACAAGTTGCCCATAGCTTCATGTCATATTCAAATATCACTGCAGGTTAAATAACTATGGCCCAACTGCGCGCTTAAGTTAAATACTTCACATTTTTTGAAAATGATGATTATGTAATTTTGACTAACTATAAGTACATCGTCAAAATGTAAATTAATTGGATGTTATAAGTGCCCCAGATAATTCATTTTTATTTTTAATAACGAAACACTTCCGTAAATAATTAAAACTTAAAAGCAAAAGCTCAAGTCTAATGAATTGCATGGTTTATTTTTTTTGTTTTGAAAAGAAAACATAAAAAAAGTATGAGGAGTGTTGCAATTTTTATATGTATGTACATACATTAAAATTAAACGGCAGGCAAATGTTTAACCTCTACTTTTGTTTTGATTTAAAAGACGTGTGATTACTTATTTTATTCATTGATGAGAGAATACAGTTCCCACACTTTTTCCTTCCCGGCAAAGCGATGCTATCAATATCAAAGAGCAAACTTTTTTTAAACGGAGCTATTAAAATGTTAAATTGATATTTTTCACAAAGTTCATAGTATTTTTATATTTAAGGACCAATTACAATGTCATTGTGGGTGTTTCATTTCATTATATAAATTATGCAATACAAAATTTAAGCTCAAGGCTACGGATGAGTGTGGTCACTGAAAATCTGCTCATAATTATTTTCTACAATCAATACTAATACCCGACCCGACAAAGATTATTGTGTCTTTGGTTTTTAGTTCTATTTTTTTTATTAAATTAACTTCCAAATAAATCAACTGCAATTTTTGTTTGGCTAGCGACAGTAAATAATTGACTAAAATGGGGAACATATCAGTCTAATCACTACCTTCAAACTACCTATGCCGCTCGCTACCTTTTACTTACAAACTTTGTAATGGCCGTAGTTTTGCACCCCACCGGATTGAATGTTTTAGCAATTGCATAATTACTTGGGTTTGTACCAAGTACCGGCCAACACGCAACTCATATTTTTGTATATTATGTTATTATACTGTGCACTGTGTACTTTATACTTGGGCAAAAACATAATCTGCATTAATCTGCAATGTAAATGTTGCCCACAAAAACAATCATATATGATAGTATATATGATTATAGTCTGCATTCTACTTTATAGTTTAGTTTTTGTTAAAAAGTATATAGTATTGTCTCGAGTCTAGTCGTTTATTCTGTCAGTGAGCGTACTAAAAATGTATTTATAGTCATAATATTGTATTGTCCTGTAGCATAGCAGTATATAAGTAAAAGAAAAGGTCGTTGGGCTTCTCTTATTAGTTATATTATTCCTACTGTGAACTGTGACTTCATTTGACGATAATTATTTTCATGTACTCCTATGTAGCGTGTTGCTGTTGTTCCTGACGTTGAAGTAGGTAGTTGTAGTAGTAGTAGTAGAAGTGATAGACAGAAGAAGACACAAGCACAAATATATTATGCAAGATTAAAAATAATATTGTCTCTCTCAGTAGTTGTCTTTTGTCTATGACTTGTACTACTCCCTCGAGGATTGTGGGTGGCAGTTATACAATTTTTGATGCGATAATAATTCGTAAACGTAGGTACATGAAGTTTAAGAACAAGTGATAATAAAGTGTTTAACGCGACAGTGCAAATAAACGGCCTACATAATAACGGCAAAGTCAAAAGGGTGAACCATATTGCATTTTTACGGATATAAAATTCTCGGTATATAACCTTCAGCTCAGTTTTTTCAATTTCCGCTCTTCTCCATTTACTATCTCTCTCAGATTGTGTTAATCGCTGCTATAGAACTCGAGAATATTCAAGAGAATAAAAAAATGTTTATTTTTTTTTGTCGCTAAGAAAAAGGCTTAGTACAATAAGCTATAGAATTCAGCATATTATTATACTGCCTCTAAAATCAAAACAAACTATCTATCCGTGTCATTTTGGACAACAATAGAACTGGAGATTTTAACTCTACATGTGTAGCAAGTGCATAATATTTTTTAAATTGCAAAATGTTCTACATTTGACATTTTTTGAAGGTTTTTGAATGTACAAGGTACAATACATAGATAGTATGATATCTTTTTGAAATTTTCAAAATTCCCGTTATATTTATCTTGATTTTAGCGTGTAAAATACTTTATTTGACCCTTGTCAAAAAAGTGTTTTAGAAGTGCAATATTTAACGCTTTTTAAATGAAAGAATACACTATATACTTATGTACCGTAAAGCTCCAAATAAATCCCGGGTCTCCAATAGATCCCGGGCCTCTAATAGATCCCGGGTCAAAAGCCAAGTTTAACGTATATCCCTCCCCGGGATGTACTTGGGTCTTTAAGGGCAGATCCCGGGTCTCCATTAGATCCCGGGCCTCTAATATATCCCGGGCCTAAGGCAAAGTTTCGCGTATATCCCCCCGGGATCTATTTGGAGCTTTACGGTAGTTGAATTTGAAATTTTTTGAAAGTGCAAAATGTAATATATTGATGCATTTTGAAATCTCCCAATAAACTATTTACACTCATTTTGATAATGCTAAATAAACGAATTAATTTCACTTTTGAAAATGCAAAATAAAATATTTACGTCTTTTTATTAAAGTTTACAATACAATATTATTTACTTGGTTTTGAAGGAAATCGAAGCCAATTGTTTGTGGTCTTCCTCGAAAGCGTAAAATACCTATCTGTAGGTCCCTATAGTTATATGTATAGTGATATTATTTTCAGACCTTATATAAAGTGTTATTTACACATTAGTTAAACTTTTAAATACAGGTAAGAGGTGTATAGTAGAAACTGTGTAGGTTCTCATATTGTTGAATGGTGTTTTTATTTCAGCAGTCATAAATAGTGTTTTCAATCTTTTATTACGGTATACCTATAAGGCTCAAGATATACGTATATGCTAGTTCAAAAATGGACGCTTTAAGTTTAGAGATTGTACAATTATAGCATTGTGGAGGATTTCCTCTCCTGGGTATTGTTTGGGTATCGGCATTATCGACTGGGCGTAATTTTGTGATTGCTGAATTTCGACTTGAATTATTATTGTCCAGATTAGTTTTGGCTGGGAGTGGACAGTGTATATGCAAATTGAATTTTGTGAACAAAAGAACATCCAATCAACCATTTCCCCCTTTGGTTTTCAATATCGGTTTTAATAGGCAGATAATTTACTCAATTTTCTTGGTCGTTGTTGGTTGTCATTAGTTTTTGGAACTGTTGGACTACTACTGTATGGTCACAGGGATATGATAACTCCTCTCCAGCTCCAGCTATTCTGCATTCTATAGCCGTAGTTTTATAAAGAACGTATGTCTCTATACTATCTCCTGATGTCTGATTCTTGGAATTGTTATAAATTGTGTGAGCTTTTTCAGTTGATAAAAATTAAGAAAGGATGTATAATAAATTTGTGTACGGTGCCCGGTGGGTAGGTAGTTAAAGGCTCGAATTAACTCCACCACTACATTTTGATTTGCTTCCCAACCCTGTAATCAATACGAGTAGTAGTTTAGTTACCAGTTAGAGTTTAATAGCGGAAGACTATGGAATGGAAGTGGGATAGTTAAATAGTATAGTCAGAAAGTCCGAAAATCCATTTGAATTCCAAATCCGAAATCCAAATAGTCACTAAAACGAATAGAGCCAACAGCTCTAGTGCCTCTAGGACGTACATCTATCCAAAATCCAAGGTAATGAAATGAATAGCCTTAGTAATTATTTATGGACAAATAAAGATATTATTTTTATTTTTTATAGTTATGAAAGTCCTATATAGACAATACTTATAGAGACCTGTGCTAGTCTTTTATTTTGACTTCAGAGCCTATTTTAGTAATGGTAGAAGGTAGAAATAAAATAATACGTTTTCTTTTTTGTCGTGGCCGAATATATGATATCCTATTAATTCTATTCCTAAATTCGAAATTCTGAGGGGAATAATTTTCTTTTAAAATTTTCCCCATTAAAACTAAATGGGTATAGGAGTTATAGTTATATAGTACTCCTGCGTACAGAGTAGTTTAGGTATAAATGCTATACTACGTGCTTTGAGAGTACCTACATTCTACATTATGTTTTAATAAAATTTTGTTTTAAAAGATTCTTTAAAAAACTTTTTAGAATGTAGTTGGAAAATCAATTATATTGAAAATAAAATAACATTTTTTAAACATGTAACTCAAGGAGAAAAAATGAGCAGTTTTAAAAGAATAAGATTTCTTAAGACAAATAAATTTCTACAAAAACGATTTTGTTTGAAAGGCATGCTCTTAAAATGAGCAAAATTGCAACAAACCCAGCTTTTTACAGTCCATTTAAATGAAATCATCTGCTATTAAAAAATGGAAATTTCTTACGAATAGTAAAATCAACGTTATGAAATTCAAATTCAAACCATATAAAGTTAAAATTGATTTTTCAAACAAAATGTTTCAGGACAAATCTTAATATATTCATGTATGTAAATCTCTTAACGTATTGAATACCGAAACCGATCATTCGGTTTGACATTATAGTTGATCACATTGCCTAAAATAGGCTCTGTCATAGTGACACTGTAGAACTGAAGCGTGAGAAGCGCTGTTTTCACCGGTTTATAGCAAGCTATAATTCTTGTATACTACCTGGCTGGTTCTATGCTACCTACAAACGCTCCTTATTATATTATGTTGGTTGAATTGGGACGATAATGCTTGAAATTGGGATTGGGGCTCAGTGCCGGAGCCCTGTCATGGATATGGGCATCCTGATAATAACCAGGCTCAGTGTACTTAATACTGTAGAACTATATCAATACAACTCCATCAAACAAACTCTCTGTATACATATTATGGGAGCAATAGAATAATAGACTTTGCGTTAATAGACGTTAATATCTGTCGTTATAGCACGTATTATGTACATAGAGCCCTGTTATTAGTAGACTCCTTATTTTCCCCTATTGTTTTACTATGACATATATTTTGGCGAGTTCATATTAGATTAGCCGTCAGTCAGTAGTCTCAGCTGCCACAGTGAGTTCTGTCTATACTAATAAATAATATACTGCCCTCACTATAATGTCTGTATATGTCATTGCTTTAACTCAGCAGAACTCACATTTGTAGTCAATCACATACTTATATAGGCTCCGTAAACTTAGCTTAAAGGTCATAGTAGGTCGGTCGTCGTCGTCGTCGTCGTCGTTGTCGTCGCCTTGACGTTGTGGTGGTGGCTAAAAACATTATATAGTCACCATAGTTAGTCATAAGG
This sequence comes from Dicyrtomina minuta, assembly GCA_949802685.1. NCBI lineage: Eukaryota > Metazoa > Arthropoda > Collembola > Symphypleona > Dicyrtomidae > Dicyrtomina > Dicyrtomina minuta. The sequence goes on along the minus strand of OX461808.1, from coordinate 60,325,966 downwards.
ACCCAGAATATATAATACTCGCATCTATAGCATTTATAGTACTATTGGTTGTGGTGTAGTTTACAGCCTAGGAACCAATTGGAGATCAATTTGGCATTCATTTTCCTTTTCGCATTACTATTGTATTTGGCAATTTGACAATTTGATTGTGTTATATAGTTCAGTCAGCCAGACTGGATCTCCGCTCTGTTAGCTTTCCATCCTTATATTCCTTTTTAGCTCTGTAGCGTAGCTCTTCTGACGACGAACACTACTAAGGCTCTCTTTCTTTCATTCATGGTGTTTCCCTTTTTGGTTTTTTTGTTTGTTTGCTGATTTGTTTTGAATTGACAGTTTTGAGTGGGCCCCTACCTCCACGCAGTCAGTTCACGTCGACTGTCGACTGCTGGCTGAGCGACATCGTAATCGTCAGAACATGAAGTGAAGTGACAGCTCCTCCACACCTGTGTGTATCTTCTGAATTGACTATATTGACATTATCATTGTCATATTTGTCATACGTGATTTATCTTTGTTATTGCCCTTTTGTTTTTTTCCGTATATCGCATCGGGCCTCACATGAAGTTTTATTGTGAAGTGAAATCGAATACATTAAAGGCGATCAGTTTCTGTTGCAATTAATTCCTTTTTACCGTTACGTGTGGCTTTACGTAAGCGTAAGTGAAATTTTATTGAATTTCAGGGTTTCGTTTTTTGCTACTTTTTTAGTGAAATCAGTAGCACTGACTAAGTAGTATACATTAAAAAATTATTTATTTCTTGAAGTCCATTTGACGTCAGCCCATAAAACGGTTTGGTAATATTTTGATTTAATCTCCAAGGATCTAGTTTCGCACATTTTTTAGTGCATAGCATGTACAGTAAGAAGTTGCGTAACATGCAATTTTATAACATCACTATAACTTTAGATAGTTTTGTGTTGATTTCTGAATTTGTATTTTTTGCTATAACAAAATTAAGTAGGAAGAGGTATACAGACCATTTAAGGTTAGTTATGCATTATATAGGGAGAGATTACATTTATGATTATTATTTTAGTCTTTTAGTGTAATTTTCAAGAATGTATCTAAATAAAAAATGTGTATTCAGTTTAGATTCAGTGCAGATTTCAGGCTTTTCGATTACATTATTACAGTATATGACATGTTAAACATTATATATGTAAGTTTAGACTCGATCGCCCTCCGTCCTCCGTTGTCCTTATCGTCATCATAATTCAAAAACATTATTATAATATTCGCAATGCACAGTTAACAGTCAGTGTAGTGTTATGCTAAATGTACCTAAGCTCAGATGGGTCATAAACCCTGACTCTGGCACATTTCCTTGATTTTAATGTTTTTTTTTGGAAATAATAAATTATTTCCAAGCTTTTTCACTAATCATTACAATATTCTTGAGAAACTAATGTTTATATATTTTATGCTACAAGCGCTCACTCCACGAGTTACTTCAATTTCAACTTATCAAACTTTTAGATTTTGATACTAAAGGTCTAACCTCGTTAAAATATTATGTAATTACTGTAAAGGGTTTTATTTTAAACTTGATTTTAATTTCATACTGAAAGATTGAAAATGTATTCCCTGTATTTTGCTATCTGCATAGAATTTTTAAATTAAACTGTGTGAACATTTCTATAGTGTTTTTATTAAATCCTTCACCTTATCGTTGAGTGTTGGATGGGGCAATAATCCTCAGTTTTTTCGAATCTTTAAATTCTATCTACTATCTATACAATGTGTTGGTTTTGATATATCTTTTGGTGTCAGTAAATATTACATGCTATACTGTACTCATATAATGTAAAAATGATAAATTATCATTAAACTATTTATTCCTTTGTCCTTGTTCATGGGCATTCTTAAACGTGGCAGTTTGAACTTGGAATTCACAGACGTTTCAAAAGTTAATTGGATAACTATACAGGAAAAGGAAAGACAGTGTCGTTATCCAACAGCTATTATTTTATTACATGTGTTTATTAGCTTGGCGATCAGACCAGGACGAAAAGAACCAAAACCAGAATGACCAGAATTGTCACTGGTCATTATATCATTATGATATGATCTGAAGTGTGGCGTTACCTTTCACTTTGGCGCCTTTTTCTATCAAAATTCGAATTTAAATTCTTTAATTGTTGCAGTAATAAGTACAGACCGTAGTACCGTAGACAGTGGAAACCAAAAGAAAGAATCTAGGCTGTGTATATTAATATACCTTTAATGGAATAATTTATAATTTACCTAGGTCCTAGGTAGCTACTTTAATTTGTTTTGTATGTTGTTGGTCCATTTTTGTTTGTAGTACACATGACCGATTTTTTCCTGTTTAAAATTCTTTATTGTTATAACAGTTATTAAAACAATATTAGGGCATGTAGGTGTAGGTACTTCTATATAGTGTTTGACTTTGGTAGCTTCAGTGGTCTGGCCAACTACTACAGCGTGTGTACATTATATTATGTAGTAGTAGACTCTTATTTGAATTGTAATGGCGATTTAAATGGGAAGGGATATTGCAAATGTAGAAATTTAGAATCAATGCCAAATCACTTTTGAGTAATTACCTAGATTGCCTGTGCAGACTGATGACTGTGACTGAGAGAAGGAGGGCATGGTGTTTAAATGTAGGATTCAACCAACAGAGAGCTTAATTTTTAATGAGGCTGTATTAGATTTTTAAATATGACATGAAGGGTGAACATGTTATTATTGTTGTCATTGAACGAATTTTGTAAGTAAGAGCATATAACATTAGTAGCTAGTAGCTACTAGCTACGTGTGTACATATATGTGCTATGTAGGGCAGTCGACGTAAGCAACGACCTAACCAACGACCAATCGAAAGTGACCAACTGGCCAATTTGTAATGATGGTTTAACATATAATTAAACTTGAGCTAAAATTATGTTTGTAGTAATTATTAAATATTTATTTCCTTGTTATGAACAGGCATTGTATTTATATCGTATTCATATTTCATATTTAATAATTTCATTTTTCTTTAAGGTGCAAAAGTTTTAGTTTACCGTATGAAGCGATTTTGCTTTTCGTTTACCCCGTCGCCGAATTATAATAAATTATAATTTATTTATAGTGATTTATTCCCACAGTCAATAATGGCAATGATGCTACGATTAAATGTTAATGTAGTAAAACCGCTTTTAGTTTTTTACCTTTAAATACAGTTTGAAACTCTTCGTTATTTTTGCTTGTCCTATGAGCAAGTATATAGTATCTTCTGATATAATGTGTTTTAATCTTAAGTGGGTAGTCAATTATTTTTTAAAATGTCGTTCTTCAATAATTCATAATTGTGCTGCACAGGAAGATATACGCTGTAATGTGGCCTGTAACTAATTCTATAATTAAATACAAGGCTATATGTTGATGTAAATGGTGCATCCTTCCCCACTTTAATGTATGTACTCTAGCTCCGGCTGTGTAATTAATAGTGGCGCTATATGGTAATATGGTGTAGCAGTCAGGACTAGGTAATCTGTATAAATTGGTGTGATGATCTTTGATAAAATATAGGTAGAAAAATTTATGTACTGACTTCCTTCGTCCATTCTGAATACTGATACGAGTTATGTTTTAATACACTGGACTGCATATTAAGGTTATAGTTATGTATCAGCTAAGTCCCAATTGGAATCAACGTTATGGCTGATAGGAAAGATAGATGTACGATCTTCATTTCGTAATTTCCAAATCCAAATTTAGTATCACTACTTATGTCAGTTGTGCGTGGCTCAATTATTCCTTTATTTTAATTGCAGTTGCAATTTTAAATATTTTTTTGTATCTCCGTTTTGGTATGTTGTTTGTTTTCAGCATTAGAACGTGTGCTTTTGTTCTGTTTTGTTTCTGTTTCGACTCATGTCTAAAGGAAATTCAATGCTATATGGAAATTTGCAATAATGGAGTGACAATTGGCAATATGTGACTTCAATTTAAATTCAATGGTTTCTTTTTGGGGTGTAACGTCATGGTGCATTCCATTAGTTCCATATGTTGTTTTTAAATTTGTAATTCGTTTGAATTTATGTAAATTGGATTTATTTTCACTTTTATCGTTTTGGTCGTGCACTGTGCATTCGTAGTTGTAGCGGAAATATTGTGTACATAAGCAACCATGTATTCTTACATGCATACTCCAAATTACCTGAGTTACCTCTTATCTTATTATTTAGTTTCAGTTTCATATTTCAGAGCTTTGCCTGTGACAATGAGATGTACCGATATGTATGCAGAAGCATATGGAGATATATGCAGATTGTAATTACTAGTTTACGAGAGAATATGTACAGATTTTCAGTAGGTAGTAATTATATCGTATGTAGTATGGGGTTTATTGGTCACTCAAGGTGGAAAAGATACATAGTCTGTAACTTAATATTCTGTCTTATGCTTTTCTAAAAATTTAAATTCACTCACACTCACAATCATCATGACTTCAGTCTGAAACAGAAACAACCTATATGAGTACATATCAATATAGGTACCTACATTACTAAACGCATAAATGTATTTAATTACTCTGTATAGTAATAAATACGGATGTTAGAATTTGCAGTTTCATATTTTAATTACTGTGTAGATACTTTCGTTTGTTTTTCTTTCACACTTTCAGTTGGAATTGGAAATAGCTATGCGCTGTTTTAATAAATTCAAATTGTAGCTATTACAGTTCTTCACTTAGTTTTAGATTTGTAGCATTGTAATTTTAACCTATTTGATCTGTTATTGGTAGTTCCAGAGCCAGCAGTTATAAATAACTCATATTAATATTATGCTTCGATTTGCATTTGCGTGTTAATGCATCTCACATAAATATGCTCGACTTATTGGATTTGACTTTTTTGTTTATTTATCTATGTAGATATTAGGAAGGAGTTTCGTATTTTAATCTTTATGCATAAATCAATGTATGTGTATGTATGTGCTAGGGTTTCTTACAGTTTACATACTGCATATAGATAGTTTACGTGTGGGATTTACGCTGTTGTAATTATAATATATTTTCATTCGGAAGCTCGTGTGTGTGCACTTTCTTACTTTTATCCCACAATCTTTTCTGCGCGTCAATCGTGAATTGTAAAGATTTGCATGGAATTTTCCGAGTAGCCGAGTACTGTGTATAGTGACACGGTTGGGGGTCAAAATTGAATGTTAAAAGAAGACTTAGATCGTTAGTGCATAAGTACATACGTATATGTGGATGGATGTTTGTGTAAAGTAAAGGCTAAACACTTAACATAAGCTGAATTATTATATTATTAAAAAAATAATATAGGAGTCTGTTTACTATCTAACTATAAGTCTGTAAGTAGCACTCGAAGTCATCAGAAAGTGTCTGTCGTAAATGACTAATTATAATATAGGTATGTACGTAGTTACATGATTATGGCTACAAACTATAGACACAGCTGTTTGCGTAAACTATGGGAATGTGAATTTATTCAAATTTAAGTGCAATAATTACCCAAGTAGTAAACCTTTACCTTACATTCCGAAAGTAGCTTCTCTATTTTTTTACACTATTTTACATGATTTTAATGTTTGATTTTTTTTGCGAGGTATGATTTTCTTTTTTATTGCATTATTATTTGTGCATTTTTAATCCTTTTGATTTTCTATGAAATGTGACTATTGGGCTAACGTCGAAGTTGAAAATTACATAAATTGCGGTATATATTTTACTATACTTTAAATACAGATATACTAGGTGAGTATAAATTACATTACATATACCGTACTTTATAAATGCACACACCAGTATGCAGTACTTTATTGTTTTTTATTTTATTTATATAATACTGTGTGCATACCTAATCTAGCATATTGGGTAATTTTCTCCCTCATTGTTCTATGTTTTATGTGTCAGTTTTTGGTTTTCTGCTTTGTGTTGTTTTGATTTTGATTAGATGTGAACTTGGAATTATTATGTGATGTTTAGATTTGATTTGTAATCAAATAGGAATTTTTAGTTTTTATGGTGAACATTATATTAATGTATCAGCATGCCTTTAAACGTATCACACGGATTACGGATACTCTGATTGTGGGTACACATATTTTAGCCCACTAATGTGGTATGCAGTGAGTAATAGGGAAAGTATTATTGTTTGTTATTACTATTATTATGGCATTGTTGATTCCATTATAGTACCTACCTACTTACTTTTTGGCTTCTTGTAATGTAATTTAAAAGGCCTTATTACATTACCTTCTTGTTTGGTATTTCGTCGGTGAAGAATTAAATTGCAATCTTTACAATTTTTCTAAAAGTAAATCCGCATCTTTCCATAAAAATCGCATAAGGAGCGTAGTGTGGCACGTTCCGATTCAAAAACAGTTAACTCCACAGTCAATTGATACACCCAAGTGAACTACAGCCCTGAAAAATTTTCCAAAGATTTGGTTTTGCTTTTAATCATTTTTTGGAAAGATGCGGATTTGATTTTAGAAAATACTGAAAAAATGTGAATTTGCTCCTTCACCGACGATTTTCTATTTGGTTGCATTCGTTTTTTATATTTTTTTTCCATTCTGCGTTACGTCATCTTAACATGTAGAATTTTAAACAAATTTGCAGATTGTTGTAGGCAGATGCAGATAGCATCTCTTGTCGAATATTTCATGCTCACTGAAAGAGGGAAGGAGCACATATATTTTTGTGTATATAAAGTTGTTTATATTTGATGTTAAAACGCAGTACTTAAGAGTCCGAATCTGTGTTTCCTTTATGACGTAAGAAGTAGACGTAAAACTCAATGTTGTTGAGTCGTTGAGTGAGACTAAACCTTTAAGATTGATTACTTGATCCTGTCTCGTTTAAACTTGTGAGTCTTGTGAGTGAGTGGACTTTCTACATGTAGCGCAATGCAAAATAATGTAGAAATATATGTAATGGTAATGGTAGAAGGAGGAGAGGATAACGTGAAGAAGGAGAAATAAAAAGAGTGGTTACCTTGTTTTACTTACGTATTCTGTATGTCTTGGTATTGGACATTAGGTCATTAGGTACAGGAGAAGTTGTTCCTTCGTAATAAATTGTGGACTAATGGACTACTAGGTTATACCTTGGTATGAGTCGCTGTAACTGACTGAGCAATATGAGGTCTGAGACTCTGAAAAGCATGTGACAGTGTGTACCTACTTTTATACATATATACACATTTATTTTACTTTTTTATTACAAGAAGAGAGCATGAGAGATTAGGATGACTGACTACTGCCACTATACTGACTACTGACTCACGGTTTCTTTTGCGGTTGTTGTATTTTAGTTTTTAGTTTTATTCGTAGGTACTACTACTACTTTTGGTAAGTCTCTCATGAGCATTGACTGGTCATGCGGCATATAAGTCTCTGAGTGTATTAGTGAGTTCTATTTATAAAATTCAGGGTGTTGTATTAATTAATTAATTTTAATTTTAATAAGTGAGAATAACTGAGTAATAAAATTTTAATATTACTGCTTCACTGCGTACTGAATTATTAGTGATTGTGTTATAATAATTATTATTATTGTGATTTAAAAATCTAAAATTGCTCATTTATTTTTTTTATTTATAGCCTATGAGCTCGATTCCCTCATCATTCAGCTTTGGAATCAAAATTGAAATGGAAATAAGTAAAGCGGGAAACTTTATTATATCTCAACTATACTGGAGAAAACAAAATTAAGGGACGACAAGCACTAATAATAATAATTATGAATTGAAGACAAAAATCATCGCCCTACACAGGAACTTGAAGGCCAAGGAGGAATTCTGACAAAAGAGCTTTTGAACAAAAATTTAAAATATAGAGTCTGGATATAAGTTGAAAAGTGTGTGCCTCCAAACTTGAATACCTAATTTCTGTCACCTTGTGTAATATAATTAATTATCACTGTAACTATTTTTTAAAAACACTCCTCGGCTGTAAAACTTAAAAGTTGTGAAAAATAATAATATTATTATTAAAATTCATTTGTATGGATTTTAAATTCAACTTTTTCGCTGTCAGTGGTTCAAGAAGATCGAATTAATGAAATAATGTTTTAAATAGTTAACTGTGAGTGAAGTTAAAGTTGTAAAATAAAACATAAAGAATTACATATTTATTTTAGTTTAACAGTGCAAATTAGAGTAAAATTAAATGTGAAATCGGGAAGCAGAAGACGAGGTGCGAAAGGGAAAATCCGACTCATTTCAAAGTTGTATATCACGAAGATGAAACCGAAAGGCTGACTAATTTAATCATTTTAGAGTATACAACGTCAATGTTAAACACTAGAGATATTTAAACTTAACCTACTGACGGCGGCATGTGCAAAAACATTTTAAATCTTGGAAATCTCATAAACTTAAAAAATCTACCAGTAGTTTAAAAAAATTGAAATCAGAGTTATACATCTTGCCATAGCTAAACAAAAAATTATAGAAATTTGTACGAAACCCCAAAAAAGCTATAACCATTAACCACCAATTTATAATTAATTAGGTTCGCGCAAGGAGTTCATGTTATAATTTTGCCAGTGCTTTTAACTTCTGTAAAGTTTTAATATATTGTAATTAAAATTTATAAAATATAAGTGTATTAGTGCGTTTTAATTTCTAATATCTGCTCTTAAATAAGTGTATAGTTTTGCAAAATCAAGGAATATAATAATTAAAATTACAAAAATATCTATACAAAATGCCGATATCTCTAACGCTGTCCAAACGAGGGGGGAAAGAGAAGTTAAATAATAGTGTGGGTAGTAGTGCCATAAGTACGGATAATACACAAATGGACAACAATACTGTCTCTAGTCAGGACGCTTCTAAGGTATTTTCATATTTTATTCAATACTATGTGCTGTTAAATAATTACAAGTAGTTATCAGGTTTAATTAGTTTAAATGTTGCATAGTATTTTATGTAGCTACTGTAGTACGAGCTTTACAACATAACTATCTGAATATATATTATTATTTCTTGCCAATAAGTCACCTAATACTAACAATGTGTGTTAAATGTTGTATTTTTAAAATTTTAATATGCATTTCTTTCAAATAAGGAGAGACAAAGAGATTGTAAGTTTTGAGGGTTTCTAAATATTAATTAATTTAGTTGCTCTGCTTCATTGCAATGTATTAAATGTTATAGTCCCAATTCTTTAATATTGATTAATAGAATAATTTTAATTATTTTTAATTATGAAAACAGGACTGGGCACAAGACTCGATAGATTTTCCAAAAATAGAAACAAGTGCTGAGGATAGTTCAAATCCTGATTCCAGTATGAAGTCAATAATCGGTAGAAGTAGTGCAAAACAGCCCCTGGACCCAGACTCCTCCTCACTTGGCCCTATAGAATCTGCGAAGGAAGCCAAGGAAAAGGATAAGAATAAATCATGGGTAAAAACCATTGGGATGCGAACTTTAAGACTTCGAAAAAATAATGCAGAGAGTTCCAAATCAAAGGCACACTCTTCCTCCTCCCACTCAATTTTTTCTTCAACTCAAAGTCCAAGTCACTCCGAAGGGAGCTCCACATCAGCAGGGGTGAAGCAGAGCACGGAGCAAGTGGGGATGGGGAGTGAGACTGGAGCTTCCAACAGTAGTACTACAGTACCTGGTTCCACACAATTATCATTAGCGGACACCGGTACGGGGACCGGAACCAGTAAATTAAAATTTGGAAAAAGTAAAAAGTCTTCCAATTCCACTGTCAACACTTCTACTTCTTCCAATGGGATTGCCTTGCGTGAAATGCTGTCTTCTATAACTCATCCAAATACGACCTCACCTTCATCCCCTTCAAGTGTGACATCGTCAGTAGATCAAAATGCAACTAGGAAACAGGCTACAGCTACTGGAGCCGGTGCTGGTACCGGCGCTGGTCAGTCCGGGACAAATCAAGAGACTGAAGGAACAAATGGTATGTAATAATTCATTACGAACATGTCTATTTCATTGAAAAGTATCTATGTAGTTATTTGGAAATGTCCAAATAGTTTTGTGTTTTAAAAAACGTGACCATTTTCTGGCCCTACTCTATATCAATTTCATATGGTGTTTGTGCTAATATTTCCATTAGCTATATACAACACGCATAAGACAGCAGATTTTTCCTATTTTCTTGCATTTAGTTTTCCTACGATTGAAGTAGATTTTAGATTTCAAATTCAGTATGATTTCTACCTACCATAATGGAGCAACGTTTTGTAATTCTGCACGGAATAAGACGCATCATGGGGAAGCTTTTGAAAAGCTTAAAACAAAATACAACAATCCCTTCAAAATTGATTTTTTTAATGACTATTTTTTACCAGGTTTTCCGAAAAAAGTTGTTTGAAGTTGAAATTATGATTTTCTAGGCGCAAAATTAGCGTATAGTATACTACTAATAAGTCTATTATAGTAATGATCTTTCTTATGCTGTATAAATTGAACATATTTGGAGTAGCCGAACTGCCTGAAATTTTACATATTTCAGATTTGGCGATATTATTTCCAGATTTCATATTTATTTTGTGAGTGAGGTACATTATCTAAATTAGTTTTTTTAAGACCTTGAGGCTATTATTACTTCCTGCATGGTTGTGATATCAGTCACTAATAACATATTGCAGTAGCAGATAATTATTTTCGAGTGATATCTTGTGGCAAGGTAGTGTATAAATCATAAATTGTATACAATTAAGTAATTACCTACAGTATAATTGCGTATACATAGGCGGATTTCTAGAGACAATTTCTATTCGCTTTCCAAATTCGAATGTTCTGTTCAGTGTTTTGTTGCCTTTTGAGGTTTGCCAGTGCTTTGGTTTATCCGAGCATTTAGCCTCTTTTACAGTTTCTTTTTTAATATCTGTAAAAGCATTTTTTTATCCTATACTAATTATAATAATTATTGTCCTTCACCCTTGTGCTGCTGAGGTTGGGTTGGGAATAAAATATAACCTGATACATTAAAATAAATGAAATTAAAAATTCTAATTTCACACTTTTGTACATACTATGTGGGACCTGTGAATTAATTTTAATTTTGAGTGAGAAATACATGGTTTAATTAGATATAGCGCCGGTTGGGGCTTTATATTAGACGCCAGCTGGCAAATCTACATTTCCGGATTGTAACCGTGAGCAAAGTTGCTCTGTAACTTCTTCAGTTCAAAAGGTTTGATATGGCTGAGACCGAGATGCTCTATAGTGTATTACATAACTATTGAAATGCGTCGTTCAAGTTTGTGCTCGCTAAAATTTGAACTAAAATATTGACAGACCTGGAGTGCGTCTTCCTCACAGTCACCATGCAATATGCAAGGATAGAATAATAAAGTATGTTGAGACTCCGAGACTCCGAGAGTGGGCCGTGCTAGTGACTAGTGAGTTTGTTGAGTGTTTAGCTTTGGGCATTAAATTAAATATGATAGGAAATGACAATGTGAAAGTAGCAGACGTTCCTCCTTAACATCTTGTTTTCTCTCTCGTTTTTTTTCTTCTTGGAAAATAAGTTAAAAGTTTGTACCTACATAGCGTAGTATAGCTATAAACTAGCAGGATGTGTACAATGAAAGTTGAAGGAGGATGAGACCTTTAGGGTTTAATTATATATGAACTGTCTGTGGTACTGCTATAAACCTGGACAAAAAAAACATAGATGAGTCTCGTCGTCGTAACGGGAAGAAAGGAACCATAACGATACCACATGGAAAAACCCAAGGCGCAAAACCAACTCTAACAATAAATGGAACCGCACGGCGACTTTAGTTCTATGGTATTCCAATAGTGGTAGAGTTGTAGTAGAGTAAATACTGCAGATAATAATAAAAGGAAAGAAGATGCGATTGGATATATATTATATTTGTCCAAGGAACTAGGTACGTCCAACATTCTACATCCGATAAACTTGGCGTTGAGTGTGCACAAAAAATGTGATCTAGATGTTCTACGATGGGGAACGTCGTATATGTATGTTTCCTAACTTGTAAGTAGCTACAATTGTACTACAGTAGCAGTCCAAAGAAAGTAAAATCTTTTACTTTCGTCCTTACTGTACCTGTATATTGGCACATTTAAAAAAGTGCGTTTACATTATTTATTATACTTGGTATTTGTCCTACTATGTATGTCCCTAAAACCTATGCCACGTATAGGGATCAAATATGCAGGGAAATTGTAGTCCCTATTTTATATTGCAGTTTTGTTTTACTCCAATTGAAAAGGCACAAACATTGTCTTTATTTACATCCATACCAATTTGCTGTGACAGTATTGACATTGGTTGGCACAGAAATGTCAAGATAGTTTCCTTGTTTGCATCTGGAAAAATTGTATATAGATAGTTGATTCCGGATCTTCCATTTCCATCTAAACTGACCATCTGTATTCTTTCTAAAACAACCTGCCTACAAAGTATAGATAAAAAATACCGATACTTATAGTAAGTTACAATACTGGATTTAAAGACAAAGAAAAAGTGGATACTATCCCAAATCCCAATATAATTATACTTACTATGTAATACCGTTTTCCTTGATCTCCTTCTGGTATTCTGGCTCTGCCTCTTATATAGTGAATTTGATCATTCTGTTTCCAAATCCACTATGTACTTCCCTTCGGCCTTTTACTATCTGTATGTTTGTGCCTTTGAACCTTAGGGGTCATCGATAAACTTTTTGCGTACAAATAAAATTATACGTTGTACTGCACATATAACACCCCCGCTAAAAATAAATAAAATAAACGAACATTTTAATGTTACACATTGTCATAAACGAATAACTAAATATTGTCAAAGGCATATAGTGTCACTCTCCAAATCTTATGCACGTAGTGTACTGAACTCCCCTCCAGTTCAATAGTGTCGTAGTAGTATAGCAGACGGATTTACTATACATATGTGCTGTACTAATAATGTAGATCTGCAAAAAAAAAAAATACGAAAACCAAAGTACCTACAGATGCCTATATATGTACATAATGCACCCGGTGTGACTCTACGCTGTGTATTCTCTGTATGAATTGTATGACATGGAATGCTTACTTAGTAAGGACTGAATCGATTTCCCCATGTGTCCTCATGTCGATCATGCGCCGTCTATTTCTCCCGATTCGGTACTCTCGGTCTATTCACTCCAATTCGGCATTCCGTATTCGGAAAATCCTGTATCCTCCTCTCTGTGTAGTTTTTCTCTATGCAATCTACTACTCTGTCTGTGTGTGTACTACACTACAGAGACCACCACGATCCTGTCTGTATTATTATACTCTTAAATGATATGCATACACATCTATACCTATACCTACAATGAAGAGACTTCTCTGTAGTTGGTCTCATTCTCATGATCACGGTTATGGCTTGGTTTTGAACTGTAGCTAAATTTCTCCTATGATTTCCCTTCAGCCTCAGCTTTTTTTGGGTTTAGATTTTTAGGCTTTTTATTTTGGTTTCCTTCCCCCGTTTCTCCTCCACGAACAACGAAGGAACGAATGGGAAAGTATACGGGCTTTAAGAGACGAGAGTCGAGGAGAGAGAGAGAGAATTTTCGAGACACGGAATACGGACAGTTCCATTGAGTTTTAGACACAGAGCCGAACCGTATATACTCGCTCTTTGATTTTGCACACGGTTGACGACGGCAACGAATGTAGACGTCCAACACTCCAAGTCTGGGACGTAATGGCACACGTAAAGTTTGGGAGTCAAAGTAAAGTACAATTGAGTATTGAGAGGGTCATAATACATAGAGTGAAGTGAAATTACAAAGTACGAAGAGAGTCTCCACACATAGTAATCAATAATAATTGTCACTTTTAGAATCCTTTCCCGTCTTTTATTACATGGGAAGAGACAGACATACGGACGGACAGACAGAGGATAGACAAGTATTTTCTAGCTAGTACTGTTATTATTACTACTACTACTACTACTACTACTACTACTGAAACAACATTAAAAAAACAGACAATACTACATTGACACTAAGCACGGCACACATACTTACACGCACATAGCTACATACAAACAAGGAAATTAAAATGACAACAACAACATTGTAATAATAATATCACCCAAAATGCAATGTAATTAGAAAGAGCGTGATTACATAATCGTAAATATTGTCATAGACAGAGAGTGAGTGTCCCTTGTACGACAGTTCTGTTGACAGTTCCCTTTTAACTTGGACAAGTCAAAATATTCTAAAAAAAAATCCAAAACTAGGCAGATCACCAGTGTACATAGTGGAGTCAAATTAGAATTAGTATTTTTACCTTGTGTGTTTTTTTGTTTTTGTTTTCGATTTTTTAAATTCGTTACTATTTCAGTTACATTTAAAGCGTGTGTCTATAACTAGAAAATTCAAACCCCTTTCAAATTATGTGCTGAATCAGATTGTGAATTCTAAGTATTTAATTTGTAAGTTATGACACTCCTAGTTACTCTTTGTGGTTTCATGCTGACTGTGGTTTTAAATTAAAACCAATAATTTGTCTCATTTAGCTTTTAAGCTCAAGTTAGCACAAAAATTATTCATTACACAACGCACACTAACAACCCATTTAACCAGATAGAACCAAAAACTATTATTAGAAATATTAAATATTTGTTGTTAAAATACCTTTGTGTAAAACCCTTAAATTAAATTTTCAAAATTTGTAAAGATAATTTAGCGAGACGGATGTTTTTGTAAAGATTTAATGGAGTGAGTGGTTAGGTAGGTAATTGTCAGTTTTGAATATCCTTGCTTGACATGTGACAATACATATATTATACATACATTATTGATATTATTGACTATTGACAGTTGACGTTGGCAGCATATACCTATAAATCAAAATCAATAAAAACATTCTAAAATCAAACAAAAAAATTAGACACTTTGACACTTATCTTGTCTCTAAATAGGGATTTTTGCCCTATTTTCGACGACATATGTTTGTAATTATTTGTTGAAAGTTAGATAAAGTTGGATTGAGTGACAAGTTGAGGGGAGGTTGAGTGAGTGAAAAATGTGTAAGTGGAGAATTGGGATTCTTGGTTGGTGGAATTCTTCTTGTTGGTTATAAATTAGTGTGTTCAAGGAGTTGGATGTGATTGCCGCTATACTACTGGAAGGCGGAAGGAAGGAAAGAAAGAAAAGTCAAAAGTTGTGACTACTTAAATCGGATACTGTCACAGTTATACGGAGACAGTAGCTAAGAAAAAAAATATAAGGAATAGTGTGTAGAACGAGTGAAAGATAAAAAAAAATCATCGGAGATCTTCGTTTTCCATTGCACAACTATCAAACCATTATGCTTCCCATGCAAACTCTAAGGAGGAGGGCCAGCCCTTTGAAGTGTAAATATTGTACATACAAACTTTTCTATTTTTAATGCTATAAGATTATATAAAAATGATTTTTTTCCATATCAATTAATTATTACTTCAATAGTATTTTACACTTTCCGTAGAATATAGTTAAAACATGTAGGGATAGATATTTATAGATTTTCAATAAATGTGTCTTATTTACTGATAGAAGTTGACTAACTCGCCAATGATTTGACTGTTAACAAGTCAGTCTTCAGTTTTGCAAAATTAATACTGCGCGATTATTACAAAATCGTTGCATTTTTTCGTAATTGGTTAAATACTTTCACAGTTTATAATTTAATAAAAAAATTGAAATCGATTTAAAATTACTTTTAATGACTGGCCTTATGCTTATGCAATTTAAACTGACCGGGTTTCACTTCTTGCAAAATATTTTGCAATACTAATACAAAAAATGGTTTAGCACGTAGCTAGAGCCTATATCCTTTAACTAAGAAAACAAAGCTACTATGTAGAGTTTTACCGGCTACGTATTAATAAATAATTAGGTACCTGTATATAGGATTACATTTGGATTTAGATTCTTAGTTATTCCACCCATCTCAATTAACGTGGCACCGGTTTCTGGGTTTATAACACTATATTAATTATTCGCGATGTTATGTCTTATATTCTTACGTAGAATGTTCTGGTTACTGGTTATGGTCTTGGCTCTGGTCGATATTTAAGTTTCACGGAATATAGGTACCTACTATGTATAGGTATTGTACACGTACATAACATGCATAATTAATACTTTCGTTTTGCCCTTCGTGTTGAATAATTTTAAATTCCAAATATAATACCGGCCTGGCTCCATTTATATACATACGCATAAAAAATATAAAACATATACAATACTGGTCCAGTGAAAAAATCTAAATTCTGAACTTGAATTCAATGAAAGTTTTTTATTATATACAGTTAAATTATTTGCACAGAAACTGTATAGCGCTTTGTTTGCCTCACTCTTGAGAGTTGAGAGTCTTTGAATTTTGAAATTTAAAAATTCGTTTATACCAAATTGTCCATTTTAAATTCAGCTTTTTTGATATTTGTGTAAAACTTTGAAATGGACAAGTAAAACATGGACCGTATTCGTTGTTTTGTCTGTGTGTGTATGAACCTCTAAAAGTGGATTTAAAGAAAGAAAGCTGAGCATTACATACATCATACAAGGCATTGTACATAGGACATAGGAAAGGAAACAGGGCATGCAAACATGAAACAAATTGCATATTTAATTTCCTGTTTCAGTCCTGACCGAATCAGCAGTGCTCAGCCCAGTCCAGTTCATGCAGAATAGCGGCTGTTTTGCATTGAAAGAGCAGATGATACGACATACATATCATATGACCATGCCAAGAAATGGAAATTTTGTTTTTGCAGCATTATTTTTACATGTTATATGTATATGAATTATAGATTTTGTCGGATCATACAGTAGAAATAAAAGTAATTGGAAATATGGGAAGCCTTTTCTTGAACATGTACCTACCCGTATGAGAATAAGGATTTAAAATAATGAAATTAAACTGAATTATGCATAAGTTTCAAAAGTTGTTTTTCTCATAATAATGTATATGGACGTGGATGGATGGAGAGAAAGGTTTACGTAGAACATAAAGGAGATAGGGACCGAGCCCAAGGGACAAGTCATTTTGGCTTTCCTGTGTGTATATAACTTTGTACATGCATGTGTCCGGCCGGTTTAATATCACTGCTAAACTAATACTATATACGAACTTATGAGCTTTTGATTGTCATTCCCATTACGATCACGAAATATATTTTCTTGTCTTCTGAATTTTTGTTTTTCTATCGGATTCTTATGGACAGCACCGTTTATCCTTCCATTTGGATTTCTATTCCGCGTGGTGGATTATAAATTGGAATACTTTGTGTATGGTTTTAAATGCATTAATAATTTATTATTATTCAGCTTCTTGTAAGTTTAATTTTGTATGTATAATATAGAAAAGCATTTAGAGCTGTGGTCATCGTTCATTTAAAGTTGAAAGTTCAGAATTTTTATTTGGGTCAAAATTCACTATGTACGTAACCTACTATAATACGTATGCCTTTATCACATTCGCATTCGTGACCAACATAAAGGTAGTTACATGAAGGTAGTTAGGATTTTGCGTCCTTTTATAAAATAATTTTAACATGTTTTGTTAACACTAAAAATATGTAGTTATACAATTTCTCACAATTTTGAAAGGGAATGATTTCGGATTTTGCACTCTTTTAGATTTGTATTCTTTTTCTTTAACATGTTTTGCCGTTAGGTTATCTAACTAATACATTTTTCAAAAAAGTATTGTTAGCATATGGGTGTCAGTATTGTCGGAAACTTCAGACTTACCTAGATATTTGAAAAATGATTGTCACTTTCGAAAACTCAAAAGATTTTGGAAATTTTTAAAAATATGCAATTACTAAAACTTGAAACTCGAAACCACGCTAGCAACTGCTATTGATTCAAATGTAGGTAGATAGACTATTTTGAACTTCGAATGTCAGTAGTGAGGTAGATACTTAGAAGAGATGGCTTTCACAATGGATTTTATGCTTAAATGGCAATACCGTATTTCCTGTGATTGTGCACGGGTCCACCATGCCACACACACGTGTGACGTGTCTTTAATCGTACACGGATTTGAATGGCGGAGTTAGAATAGTACGCGGGTGAGCTATAGCACATAAAATACGCTAAATATTGAAGGAGCTACTCCTCTACGAGAGGTGTGTAAAGAATAAAGAAATAGTAATTTATTTACTTTATAAGTATATTATAGACAAATAGTACAATAGTCAAGTACTGACATGCTACAAAACCAGTTCCAGTGCCGGAGTATTTACCCAAGTAAATATATATAAAGCTACCCACCTTACACAACTGAACCTACCTACCCACCTATACCTACCTACCTACCTACATCGGAAATAAATTAAGTGATTGAATCATGTGTATGTATTGCTCCTTGGTTTATGTAGTTCTTCTTGTTCTTTTGAGTATACACGAAACATTTCCTGTATATGTAGCTTGACTCGGCTTTTGCCAGTTAAATAATTCAATGAAAACATATTCGTGTAAAGGATATAGGTACAACGTCATAATTGTCACTGTGATAGTATTCCAAATGCAAACCAATTCGATGACAATTCAAGTAGGTAGGTATATATATGTACTTTCTCTCAATTACCCGTCCTATCCTATAGCTCACAATAAACCACTGACTGGGTCTGTCTGAAACGTGTCGGGGGTTTGGGTTTGGATTTCATTTCCGTTTCTAGTTTTAATCGGGTCGGGCACGAATTTGTGTCAATTCCAGTCCAGCGTCGATTTCGTTTTCAGTTTTATAATGTTACGTAGGTATAGTCTTATTAAAAAGTGTTTTAATATAATAATAGTTATTAAGTATAGTGCTCAGTGTTCGCTATAGAATTTTTCCCAGAATTTGAAATAGTGAAGTGTAAGTCCCTAAGTAGTCCGAATGTTCAAAGTCAGTATTTTTTGTGTATTTTACTTAAAACCTTCTGCTTAAGGTTGAGTGACAAAAGTTTCATTTTTGGATTTTAAAAATATTGGCTGTGACTGTGTGGAAGCAGCAGAGGATAGGGTTTGACTGGATTTTTCATCGAATTGTACGCATTAAGAAAGACGTCGTATTTGGGAAAAAAAGTCTTTGTTTGCGTATATAAATTTAAATAGCATCTTTCGCTATGGTTTCATTAAGCAGACTCCAACTGTTCCAACTACAGGAAACAATACGTTGTAATTGTAAGCGAAATTCACTTTATATATTTTGTTGTCGTAGCGTTTGAAATTTATTGCAGTGAGTAGATAGTTAGCTAACACGAACTTTGGTGTTTGTGTTTGAGGTACAATGCGCGTTATGTCGTAGGTACATTTGTTTCTAATTTAAGAAGCACAGACAGAAATATATTTACAGTCTTCCAAAGCTATACTTCTATACTTCAGATCCAGGGTACTTTGCGATTTCTGAAAAGCGTTACTTTTGAGTTAAAAATTTCCTTGCCGATGCGATGCTTGGATATGAGGTAGGTACCTACTTAAGAATAATTGTTCATAATTTCAAAATGTGATAGTAGGGCATATTTGTATCTTTGCTTTGGTATACTCTACGCCAAGATTGTTCTGACGAAATATGGAGTTTAGTTTTAGGCTGGAAGTTGGAATTTAATAATTAGCTAAGGCCATACCAGAATCATCTAATTTACTTAGGGAGCATAGTATCTATAACCTTTTATATGTGTGTGGTATTGATCAATACCGTATATTAATTATTATTGGCGCATTGTTTTCATTAATTAGTTACCAGCAAAATTAGGACATGAGGACGTGTGTAGCATTCAAATTAGATTTGTCTACTTCACGATCGATTTGTTTGTATGAGACTGATCAACTATAGTAATTAGAATTAATTAGAATAAGGTAATTTTGTAACTATTGTGACCAGTATTTCTACAGATAACATTATTAGAGTACAGCATAATATATGTAGTATATTAGTAATATATGTTCGTATTTAATTTGTGCCCGTCTTGTGTTGGTTTGTGTAAATAGACAAACAAGATCCGGCTCGATTTGCTGGCGATGGAATGTCTTTCAAGGCAAAACTGATTGGAGTGTTGGAAGTGAGTGGTCCAAGAGGCGATCGAATTTGTCAAGAAGCATTGTCCGAGTTGAAGATGGCTGTGAAAGCAGCTGGTGAACACAAACAAAAAATTACAGTCCATATTGCGCTTGATGGCCTTCGTATACGGGATGAAAAGACTGGGGTAAGATTTACTCGCGACTCGTTATAAATATTTCATTATAAATGCTAAATAATATATCGTGTGTGAAGAACCAAAAAGACCCATATTCAATTTATGCTAGAATTAAAATGAGCTACCTAATAAAAAACAATAAATTAATTGAATGGGTAAAATGTTAGTTATGAGTTTTTAAAAAGTGCAATACGTTGCATTTACACGTTTTTGAAGTGTAAAATGATCTAGTTACACGTTTTTGAAAAGTCTAAAATTTTCTTATTACACGTTTTGAAAAGCAAAAAGTGCTTAAAATACAATTTTTGTAAATTTTAGGATATAGTAATTTCCGTGCTTTACACTTTTTTGTACTTTCCTCGCATTTTGTATAGGAAAATTAAAACCTTTGTTTGTTTAAGTTAAAGTGACTTACTCTTTTGCTTCTCATAAGTTTTTGTAGCTACGCAGTTGTTGTATTTGTTTTCAAAGCTGTAAATAACTTCTTTTCGTCTTTCAAAATATAGAGTAAAATATGTTTCATTAGAAGTAATTTGTAGAAAGTGTAGTTTATTATAGCTTGCGTACTCTGAACTCCTTGTCACTTATGTTTGTATTTGATTTTGATTTTTGGCACTTTGTCAAACTGCGATGCTTTAGGTGTATATAATTTTAAGGGATGGAGTGGAACGTAAACACTTTGTTTTCACTATAGCCCTTAATTAAATGGAATGGATTTTGTGTACAGAACGTAGGTACATATGTATAGGTATTTTGCAATCTCGTAATGGAAACATCAATGTAATTACTTGAACGTGCCGAACTTTCTAATGTGTGAAAACACTGATTTCAAAATTTATTGTTTTAAAATGTGTAGGACTGCCTTTATCATCATCAAGTACACAAAATTTCCTTCATCGCTCAGGACTTGACAGATGCCCGAGCCTTTGGCTACATCTTCGGCTCTCCTGATATGGGTCATCGATTTTTTGGGATCAAAACGGAGAAGTCTGCCAGTCAAGTTGTGATAGCCATGAGAGATTTATTCCAAGTGGTATTTGATTTGAAGAAGAAGGAGATTGAGAGAGCTAAGCAACAGCTGGAGATGCAACAGAAATTTCTTGCTACGCGTGCCGCTGAGACGTCAGCTCCAAAGGTGAGCCTATAAGGAAACTACCTAAATCAAAATGCACCCAGGAATAGCTTTTACAGACTTCAAATCCAATTATTACATGCTATTATTAGTTTATTACCTCTGAGGTGCATAAGTTTTGTGGGATTCACTTTTATGCTTCTAAGATTGGATTTTCTTGTCAAACTAATTGACACTCGCAATTTATTAGAGTGGTTACTCAAATGGAATTCAATTACAATGTATAATCTTATTTGATATTAATTGCCATATCCTCCATCTTTGTCTAATTAAAGTTGAACATACATATGAAATATAAATGTGGAAACCTATTACGAAATATGTAACTTGAAAAATTAGTATTAATTATATAAAATATAAATGCACACAATTATTACCTTTGATCTTTTTTTGGTATTTAAGTTCTTTAAATGGTGTACCTAACTACTGTGATGTTTAATAATTGTAGACGGACCATAAATCATCGATAGCAGAAACGTATATTGAAGGTGCTTGTGCCCTTGGAAGTAGTTCTTTATCCTCACCTGGGATTTCTAATGTTGGGGGTGGGGGTCACACGTCAGCCTCCGCCTGTGCATCTAATACAGTTCCTGAAGTAGACTTATTAAATTTGGAAGTTGAACTAAATAGTTTACAAGAAGGACTTGATAATATTCATAATAATTTGGCAGACAGTGTTCCTTTCCGTGGGAGCACAGCTTCTATTTCAAGTGATCCCATGAATGCAATGAGTAGTTCTACAAATAATACAAACACACCGAATGCTACAAATGCGAAATTTTCTATACTGAGTCACGGGGGACACGGTATTACTGCAGGAAATGCAAACTCTAATTTTACAACCACTAGTGGGGATCCTTTTGGGGATTCTTTTGATCCATTTGACAGTGGTGTGTCGTCAATGGGATTTAGCAGTGGTGCCACTTCGTCAAATCATCAACTACAGCAACATCGTCAAAATTCTTCAATGACGTCACCCTCTCCAGTCGCCTTCGGAGGTTCAGACCCCTTCGCCCAAATAGATCCATTTCCTCAACCCACTTTTAGTAATTTAGAAAGTTCCGACTCGTTTTTTAATTCCGATCCATTTGACACTTCCTGTCCTGGTGGCTCGGGTCCTAGCTCTGGTACGGGAGGCAACTTGGGCAGTTCAAATTCGAACACGAATTTTTCCTTCAATTTTGGAGGTGATGGAATACCTTCGGAGCCACAGCAACATCATAATACAAGTGTGAGTAGTGAAAGGGAAATGAGAATTAGTCAACGAAATTCAAGTAGTTCAGCCATTGGAAATTCACATGCCAATGTCAACAGTTCGTCTTCGGTGGGCGTTAATAGTTCTGGAGGAGCAAATCGATCACAAAATTCAAACGAGTTTCAACTCGGATGGCAAGCGTCTTTTGATGATGTAAGTTTCAGTATTAAGAGGGTAAAAGTTTGTACTATAAAAATGTTTACACGTTGTTGTTGTTGATGTGTAAAAAATTATATGTGAAGAAGTGGTAATGTTACGGGAAGAAAACCATGTCACGAAATAGACAAATTCAACTATTGCCAATTACTTGTGTTGTACATTAAGTTGTCACCTTGAAAAATCAGCCACTTTAAACAGTCTTTTAAAAGCAAACTTGAGTTTTACGAAAATAATAAAAAAAATAGTAATTAATCCAAAATGGTAGCGATTAAAAGTTTTCGCTTATATTTTTAGTAATTGTTTTTAGCACGATGTATTTTTCACGTCGTATCCCAACTTGTATAGCAAACGCCCCAAAATCTACATTTTTATACACTTTATAAAGAAACGCTTTAAGACTGTACTTACTACCGGTTTACATAATTTATCAACCTTTTGAAATACTTTACGAGTTCTAAAGAGCGGTATACCATTTCAACGGTAATGATTAGTATAAATATAGGTACTTTAAAGTCAACGGCACAGTCGCATAAGTTTTTGGACATTTTTTGAAAAAACTATTTAAAAAAATCCACCTTAGAATTATTGTGTTGTTTTTGCCAAAAACATAAAATACTTGCTCCGTCGACATATTGAATATTAGATTTTGCGGGAAATTCAAACTCATCAATTTTTTGAATTATTTTTTTTAAAATCGGAATCATGTAAAGTGCTTGTTTTTGTAAACATAATATTTATAATTGTTTTTTCAGAATTTTGTTCATGACATGAATGGAAGAAATGCAAACGACTCGAAAGGAGAATCACTGGACGTATTTACAGAGTTAGATCCACTTGGTACTGGGAGAGTGCGACCATTTGTGGATCGAAAGGATTTTTTCCAAGATCTGAAAAATCCGCCTCGAAGAGTTCTGAAGGATTTGTATTCGACGGAGGGTGGGAGTGCAGTTCAGTTTTCGTCAGGCGAAGACTACCCACAGCCACAGCAGCCACTTCAGCCGTCGCAGCAGCAGCCGCCGCCGCCACAGCAACAACAGCACCCAATGCAGTCACTTCTTACAGCGCCTGGAAGCAACAACAAGGTACAAGCAAATACTACAACTTCTGATACAATTAATTCCATACCCAATTCATTCTCAACCCATTTTAATCCACCCACTTCCAAGCCCAAAACAACCGGCATACATGACAGCAATGCAATGACGGGGCCTGCTACTGCTCTACCTGGCTTTGATTCTGCCTTCAAAACCGCCCTTCACGCCTCTTCCATGTCCAGCGTAAGGAATCAGACATTGGCGAACCAGTCGTCACAAGCTGTGACACGAACTACCCGTGAATTTACAGCTAGTAGATCTTCCAGAATTAAAGCTTCACATTTCAGATCTGACTCGCCACCTAATTACAGTCCACCGCCTCCGCCGCCTTCAGCTGCTACTGATACTAACATCTCATTTACTAACAACGAGTATTTTGCTAGACCTGCTACAAATACAATTACAAATATGACTGCCTCTGCAACACCACCCCCACTTCTACCACCTCCCTCCTCCTCCTCCCTCTCATTATCTTCCAAAGACTCTGCTTCTGGCATTGCTACATCCCGCATTTCTCCACGTACAGCCAAAAAATCCCCACATCTCCTTAAGCAAATGACGATCTCTAATCCGACAAATATGAATACCACAACAAGCAATTCTTCCAGTCCGAAAACGCTTCCACGTTCTGCTCGTCTAGGGAAACAATTTACTGTCGATGTTCCATCATCTGATGAAAATTCCCCCATTCCAAATTTAACTCCACCGCCCAGGCCACCTCATGGTCATGGACACGGTCTCGGAGGAACGCTTGGTCGGAATAGTCACATTACACTCAGTACTGCTGTCCCACGGCCTTATTCTGGCTCAGCAGGGACATCCGCATCTTCCGGAATGGCTTCAGCTCTTTCTTCAAATCGCGGCCGCTATGGTCCAACTACAATGACTAGCAACCAAGGTCCAGAACCTCCTCCAAGGCCTTTACAAACAACAATGATTTCTTCCATAAATGTCACTCCTACAGCTACACCATCGATATCCTCAGTAGCATCTCAACAGCAACAGCAGCAGCAATCTTTAGCTACGAGTCAATTGCAGGTCAATTCACAAGAAAAATCTGGCAAGCTCCTACAAATGTCTCTCGTGTCCCCACCGCCTCTCCCCCCGAAAAAGACAACTATCGGCCCCACCCTGTCAAATCCAATTATTTTATCAGGCAGTAATAAAAATTTGTACACGAGGGAGAGTCGGGACGTAAGCTCCAAATCTTCGGAAATAAATGACCTACCATTACCATTACCGTCCCGAAAAAATCCACAGCAACAGTATCAACAGTGGAATCAACCCGGCAATTTTAATTTTAATAGTATCAATTCGTTTGAGACTGGGGGTGGTGGGAGTCGCTACTGTGTTCCTCCTATGCAGCAAAAAAAAAATCCTGACGAAGATAATAATACATTGGCAATAAAGTCCTCCCCGTCTGCGCCTTCCTCAACCGTAATTCCAAGGTCACGAAAATCCTCCAATCAAAGTAATCACAGTAATAGTAACTACGGCTACACATCTGACCTGGACAATCCAAAGCCACAGCTGGAAATAGGGCCGAAATTAGCAAAATTAACAATGGAACAAGCACTTCAACAAGTTGCATCTGTTAGTTTAGGGCAACTAGCAGTTAAACTCAACCTACCCGTGGATAAACTCTCAAATTTTACTATACATCAATTGGCTGAAAAATTAACTATGATGGAAATGCCCTCTGCCACGGCCTCCCTGGGTTCAAGTCCAAATCCAAATAATCAAAGGCTAGAAATTCAAAATCAAATTCTCAGTTCGTCAACGACGAGTTTAAGAAGTCAATTTACTCCCTCAAATAATTTTGCAGCTGCTTTTGAATCAAATTTTACTGCAGGAGAGTTTGAAGATGATTTTTCTACAATGTCCGCGCCAGGTGGTTTTACTTCTAATGCTAACGTTAAGACAAATGCAAATAGCCGCCACAAAACGGGTACTAGTGATGAGGATGGTTCAAAAAATTATGACAAATACGCAGCTTTTAGAGAGTTAACTGTGGAGGATGCGAGTGGCTTCAGCTTGTCAAGCAGTGGCGTTAAAAATCAGAGTAAGGGAATCATTGGAACGGCAAGACCAAGACCGAGGACTTCAAAATCAAGATCCAGGTCAGGATCCAGATCGAGATCATCTGACGACGACGATGATGATGAGGATGACCCTTCACAGTCCACTAAAACATTAAATGCACCGGGAGTGGATCAGCACCTGATAATGATTATGGACGGGGTTACTGATATAGCTGGGATAGACTCAAGAGATTCCAGTAGCGAAAGGACTCTTCAGGTGGAGGGAGTTGACTCTGGAGGGGGGATGCTAAGCTACCATGGCTCTATCGGGGGTAACCTGGACCTTGATATTAGTCAAGCTAATAATACAAATACAATGGACGATGTGACGGATGGAAATCTGTCAGATGACCAGGATCAGGACCAGGACCAGTTTTACAATGACATGGGAGCAAAATGTGAATTTCCTGATGATGAAGTTGCATCCTTTGCTTCTAATCTAAGTGGTGGATGTGGGAACGAAAATAGCTGGGCCACTTTTGAGTCCAACTTTGATGACCATTTCAACGTTCCGTCAAAACCAAAAGTTATCTCAACTACTATGGCACCCACAACGACCTCGACGGTCCTCCCTCGTCCGCCCATAAAACTTCAGAGTTTAAAAAATAAAAATCGGGAAAGTCCATGGGACTCTGATGACGATGGTGGGGGCTCTATGATGTCGGACAACACGTTTAAACTCGAAGCTAATAATCTCACAGGAGCTAAAGGCTCTGCAGCCCCAATGCCGATAAATTCTTTAATTTTTGACGACAAACTCCTTGAATGTGTCTTACCTCCTGACCCAGAAGAATTTAACTTCCAACCCTTTGAAAAGCCTTCACCAATTATTACTGTGTCAGCAAGGAGATCAAGTCGTGACCGGGATCGACATAGTCAAAATCAACCACCGCAGTTGGAAGGAAATGAACCACCCTTTGTTGACTTCGACGGACGTCCCACAGCACAATTTAAACGTCAAAGTTCTGGATCTTCAAAGCACTCCGTGGGGAAAAATTCAGATTATTCAGACTCGGGGCGGAATCGCTCTAGGAATAATAGTCGGGATTTCGACACATGGGACCGAAAAGAGTCGACAAGGGATTACAATCGCTCTGACTCAAGAAATAGCTACAATTCTGGCTCTAATCGACTACCTCTAGAAGTTCATGGCATGAAACCACCGACGGACAGAGATAGAGATAGAGACAGAGAAAGAAAATACCGTGCTGGAGGAGGTGGAGGGGATTCGGAGGAAGAATTTGGTGTGCCTTTTAAGTACTCTGCTGAAAATTCCCGCGATAGCTCCCTTCGGCGGAGTGGTGGGAGTGGAAGTGGATCATGTACAAGATCCCGTCCTGGCTCTGGAAAAACTCGAGGCATGTCAGGAAAACATTCCCGGGGCTATCCAAATTCAAATAGAACGGATGATGATAACGAGGAAGAGGATGAGGAAGATGATGACCAGTCTTATAATTCGTATTATTCACAATCCCACTCGCGAAGACATCATCGCGTTCGATACCCAAATAAATACACGCAACATCATCGTTCTCAACAGTCACTTCATTCCATGGGCGGAGGAACAGGTCCAAGAACAAACAGGAAGCAAAACCCTTTGTCACCTGACCGATGCTATTCAAATTCCAATCATGAAAGTGATGAGTTTGACGATTCTTACGATGAAGACGAGCAGAAAAGCACGGCTGGTGTTGGCGGAGGGGTTCCTGGGACAATGCCTGGGCCTGGTGTTCCATCGAGAAAACAAAGAGATTACAATCACGAGTACGATGTGGACTATGAATACGGAGGAAAGGATTACCATCTGAATCGAATTAAGCAACAACAGCAACGACGACCCGGCTCGGGTAGTTCCTTAGCATCCTCAGGAAATAAGCGTTATGCAAATATCTCGCCTTTAGATGAGAGGGATCGAGAGCGGGAACGTGATCGTGACCGACATAATTATAGACCCGAACGTGGACCTCGTGGTGAAATGGATAGTCCAAGGGAATATTATCGCTCAGCGTCAGGTCAGGGTCAGCGCTATCACCACCGAGGAGAATATCGGGGTCGAAAATATCGGGAAGAGGACTCCAGTAAAGTCAATGAGGACGAGGATGTCATGGATGAGGGAGGTCCAAAAGATCAGTATTCAGATTACTCCTGCGAGGATAATCCAAATATGAATTCTGGGCGTCCTCACAGGGACCAGCGAGACCGGCGCTACGGTAACAAAGGTGGGAGGAGATCAGTCGGCCCTTTAACCACCGGTGGACACCGGGATCGAGATCAGTATGACAGGCCCTACCGAAATTGCCACACTAACTCCCCATCGTGGGACAGTGAGTCTCAATCACAGTCTCCAGATCGGGATGGTGCCAATAGTAACAGTAATAGTGGCTGTGAACGGAGGAAAATTCGGTGGGAATCTTCAGAAAAGAACCGCGATCGGAGAGACCCCCAATTTCAACAGCAACAGCAACATAAATCGAAAAGCCGTGGATCTCATTCTGGATCAAGAAATTCCAGTCAAATACAAAATCCCATGGGACCCTTGAAAGCGCCAGGCAGATTACCAGTCAATACTGTCACTGGGATTACCGCTACTACTACTCTTGTTGCAACGGTGGCTACCACCGACTTTCACTTCGAAGACGACTTTTCCTTCGCCACCGGCAACAAGGATAAAGAACTTACGGAAATCGTACCAAATTCCTCCACATCAGTCTCCTTGAGTGAGGTTCTAGGAAGTGGTACCTGTCATATTCCACCGCAGTCGCCTTTCGAGGATAATTTCGTCGTGCCTGTCACAATATCTGAGGGTCAAGGTCACGCCGTCCTAACTTCCGACAAGTTAAGACAGGACTCTCCCGATGGCTTTGACAGTATTGAATTTAAGCGAGGATGTGAGGAAGACAATTTTAGTCTGGGCCTTGGTCTCACTTTGACTAATTTAATTAGTGGCGACATCTTTTTCCCTGCCAAATTTGATGTGGACTTGGAAGTTGAGAAAGAGTCGAGACGATTTAATAACGCTGTCGCGACGGCGTCCATCATTGACGCCACTACCGCATCTACTTCCATGACCCCCACTCCCACCTACACCCCGTCATCTGCTGATCTCACCAGATCCTCTCCTTCTATGAGTGCGATGTTAATTAGCAACGTTAGTAGCACTACGAAAAGACTCGAATCCATTCGGTCAGAAGAGGAGAGGCAGGAAAGTTCTGAGGATGGAGGTGACAATTTAAGTGACAAAGAAATTCCTATTGAAATTCAAAATGTGAACGAAAAAGAATCTGTGGATCTGAATCCTCATTCAACAGAGCAAGATCTAGAAATATCGGTTGCGAGACCGGAGCCAGTACCAGAATTGGAGTCATTATCAGATACGACGACAGTTACTGTGAGTGATGCTGCTGCTACTACGAATGATCTGAAAATTGATATTAAAAGTGAACTGATAACGAACCATGATATTATTTGTAATACAATTAACGAAAATAAAAACGAGGAGGATGATTTGAGCGATGATGAGCCAAATATGACGGCACCCACAGATGCTCGTCCTCCACCCCCTACAACAGCAACACCAAATAATACTGTTAATAATCTTAATAATCTTAGTAATAATAATCGGAATGCGAATGGGGTTGAGGATAATAGTGTGAATAATACTACTAATATGAAAAAGTCTGAATCTTTTAATATTTTTGACCGAGATAAGGACCCATTTGCTGATGATGACTTTTTCTCGTGAAAATTACTACTCAAAGTCAAAGTCCAAGTCGACAGCATCCAGTATAATTACCTTGTGATTATTCATCTTCAACTTGTTTGTATCTTTCTCATAGCTATTAACTTGGTTTTCTCCTTACATTTATTTTTGAATTTTAAATAATTAATTATTGATAAGTTTGTATACATTTTATTACTTTTTGTGTTGCCCATTATTATTATTGTGTGTGTGTGTGTGTGGGTATGCCCATTCTTACTTTTATTTTGTTGGTGTCTCAATTTATTTTTGAACTGTAAGGATTTCGCTCTCGATTTTAGTAATCCAAATAAAATACGACTAATAATTATAAATACAGTCACCACCTTTTCAGTTTTCAATTGTCTACACTTTGTTCTCTCGCTCTGTCTCTCTCTCCGTCGTCGCCAACCCCCCACCCTACCGTGGAAGTCGTCGCACTATAGTTCACTTTTCGGTGTTTGAGTGTTTGTGTTGTTTACAGTATATGTTTTGCCAAATTTAATATGAACCTAATTTAATAATAATAAGAAAGTGATGTAGAAAGTCTTCTTAATAATACCATTTGTGACATGTGACATGAATTGAAAACGACATGACATACGTACTAATAAATAATATTATTCGTAACTCTAAGTTTAGTCAGTCACGAGTGAAGTTTCCAGTGTATCTCAGTTCATTGCATAACGATTAAGGATCTAATTCCAACTTGTTACATTATTACTATACTATATTATGTACATCCGTATTTTAGAAATAGAAATGAAGATATGAAATTCATAATTATTTTACCTAATAATTTTGATCGTAATTATATCATCTCTCGCTGCGCCCCGTGCAGTAATAATTACGGAGTAGAGTTAATTTTGGTTTTCATCAACACATGGCTGATTTGATGACACTGACTGAAAGTACTGAATCACTGAAAATGAAAAGGGCTGAAGCAGGAAATTGAATTGTTGTGTTGTGTGGTGTGGTGGTGTGACCGTGTGACTTTTGATATGCGGGTAATCTAAATTCCTTAACTTAGTTTTGATTTTTGACTTAACAAAAAACATTAAATTCAAAATTGACATTATATACTATCAACTATTAGTTGCATTAATATCTTTTCCCTCCGCTATCAGTTAAAAAGCAAGGAATAAATATTTTAATTTGTTAATTTGCTCCTTTATTTTTTCCGTTCTGTTTCTGTATTTGGTACTGTTAAGTATATACTAAGTATTGCTATGCCACGGCTTGGTGACATTGATGTGCTATCAGCTGTTTGACTTTTAATTTAATTGACTATATTTATTTTATTATTACACATTTTTATTACCTACCGTCTGCTGAACTATATGCCATATGCTGTTGCAACTAACTATTTCTAGCATGAATCGATTTGATAGTTAGAGCAATATTATTTCAGTAAATCAAGCAAATTCTTCTGTAATGTGTAATTAAACTGGTACTTTTATACTCCTACTGTCCCTGCACGGTTGTGGTTGCACGGTGTATGTAACACGTGAAAATATGTAATTTTACTATGTACCTACTTACTTTTAGGTTACTCACCTATTTACAATTTTAGCTTTATAAATTTGCATCTGGATATAGTTGCAATAATTCCACTGCTTTTAATTTGTGTGCAATTTTTTGAAAATTACCTGAACCCCTTATATTTTTTGATTCATCCCATTTCGTCGGTTAATTGATATTTGATCGTCCGTTCTATCATATCTGGTGTTCCGCTTCCCTTACTTTAACGAACGGTCTTCCATTTTTATTATAACAGTATAACATAAATGTTTTAACTAGATTTATGATCTGAGCGAATTATAATTTTAAAACAGTTTTGTATTGATCTCCACTATATGTACTTATGTAAACTGCCTCTAATGTTATCGAATTTAATTTGGATTTGATTTTTGCTATGATCAGCGTTTACCTGTTATCAATAATATTAATAATTGATGGACTCCAAGTTGTGAATTTGGTTTTTGCTCTGATCTCCATGTTACGCTATGATAAGCGGATCACATTTAATTTTGATCGCCGCATCTTAATGTCTTGCTATCGATTTATTTATTTATTTATTTATTAAGTGGTAATTAGTGAAATGAGTAATTAATTAATTTTTTACTTTTGGTATTTTTGAGCTGAATAAAAATATATAATAATTATAAGTGGAACCTACAGACATAAGTAGATGCTTCTGTCGTGCAATTATTATTAATCTGTTTATTTTTTCTAGCTGTGTCTCTTCTTTGTATTTTTGCAATAATTTACATTAATTTACTTTGATACTAATGATACTATTTCTAAATTTGACATAATAATGAAATGACATGTTCACCAGTTTGCTTAAACTTTAATATTTTAATGGAAATTTTTGAACTTTTCATAACATGACTAGACCAGACAATATAGTAATTTTTGATTTTAAAGTTTTTGAATTAATATGAAACTAATTTACTTACTATATAAAATTTTTTATGGTTCTCGAAAATTTAATGAAACCTAATCTAGTTTTCTTTTTGTTTCGTTGGTTTTTCAGGTCCATATGTCAGAATGGATGTCTTTTGATTCAGACTAAAAGCTTTTATCAACCGTGTTGGACTTCATAAAATAGGTTGCCAAGATAAAATTTTACAATGGGTTATATTATGCAGTAGATTAATATTTGTTTTATTTTATATCCATATATATACGACTTGTTGTTTTCTGTTGTAAATTTTCCAATATATTTATAAAATGTGACATGTTTATGTTATCATATGTTTTCCCTTAATGCCACAGTTGTAATTATAATAAATTATATCTATAGGTGCTTACATATTATGCTATAAATGAAATTCCGTTCAACATTTCCATTTTGACTAATAAGATGTGCGCTGCTCTAACTTGTTCCTGTTTACAAATTGTACGATTTTCCAATTTACGTTTTGATAAGTTGAATTTGAGGTCACATATTGGTCAATTTCAGTTAATTAATAATTATTGTAAAATTTTATTATAAATTGAAATTCACGCTTAAGTTTTAATTTACTACCCAGAAAGATGGATGAATAGGGGTTCTAAACATTTAAACCGCCCTTCTGTTATCAATTATTGTATTATGATGTGTATTAATTCAGATATACTTAAAATATTTTGAAGGAAAGAATATTAGTTACAGAATGTATAAGCAAATTTTTATTTAGGAATTCACAGTATTGATAATAGTGGTTAGTATTAATTACTGATATTATTAAAGAGCGAAAACTGCAATAGTGATTCTTTCACCACTGGAGAAAACTGGATTATATATTATTATAGAATACATTTTATTGTTTTATTACCTTATACAATAATAGTCTTCTACCTTCTATACATAAGAAAATTATGCATTATAGTATAGTTAGTACAAATATATAATAATGTGTGCATAACATAATTATCGATTAAATACAGGTTCGAGCCTATATATACCTGCTTATTAATTATTATTTAATTCAAATGTATTTAAAAATTGAAATTTTCCATGCCGAATCTCACACCCAATAATTTCCAATTAGCTACATCCAAGACTACATTATCAGAATAAAAGAAGTTAGAAATGAGGATTCTATACAGATAGTAAGATATAGTAGCTAGTGAAAAATACGTATAATGTATTTAGATAATTTTAAAATGAATTAACCTAAACAATAATATGGAGACTCTCGTGCCTTTTTGCATGTTATTGCGAATTTGCACACTCACACGAATAACAAAAAATGTAATCCTTTCGAAAATTAAAAATCCAGCAGATGACATTAACTTAAATAAGGAAGGGAGTAGGTAAATTAATACATTTTTCAAATTGTCTTTTTCCCCTTGTAATGTTGTAGCTACATAGGTAGTTGTACGTTTAGTAGTAGAAATCTAGAAATAAAAACCTTGAGAATTTAAAATGAGCAATACTCTTGTATACTTCCTTAAATAGTATCCTAGCTGTAAGTACCCTGAAAAGTGGGAATTATGAAATACGTTTTATAGATTCGTATGAGCAATTAGATTATTTCTAGACATCATAGTATTATCCAAATTTGGATACAAAACATTTAAGTAAACCGATTAAGTGTGTAGATGTATAATTATATAGGCGATTTTAACTGTGTATTATACTACTATGCATGCATAGAAATAAGTATTTTTAAAGTTATTACAATTAAAATAACTAATAAGTAATATCTTATTACAGTATGTACTTACCTAAAGTAAAGCTCGTTGCCAGCGTGCTGGCCTGCCAGTATTGTCTATTTTTTGGCCCACTTTCACTCAGAGTTCAGTGATCATATCATTCTTTTGAATGCGTCTCCTTGTTTTGCACAGCCAGAAAGCAAGCAATGAATTACAATTTTTTATTGTTGCTACTCTACATTGTATTTATCTTCAATCTAAATGTGATTTTCGCTCTAAACTTACACTTAACAACAAACATAGTGCAATAAAAGTGAATTTTAGCAGCGAACGCTTTGCGACCATTGGAATCATCTTTTGTATGGCTTAATGTTATCCTTTTATTTCTACTGTTGACTGTGGTAGTACCTACATGTTACAACATCTACTTACATGCATGCTCTGCCCTATTAAGATTAAAACTGATGATGATATTTAATAACTGAATTGTATGTTTAATTATAATTTTACTCAACACAGGTATTGTACATTAGGATTATAATATATTCATACTTACTTCCCTATTATTATGTGTAACCACTGTGCAACCTATAATAGATCCTTTAATTGCAACAATGGTTTGCATTCTTCGGGTTAATTGCAGAGGAAATGAGG
This sequence comes from Dicyrtomina minuta, assembly GCA_949802685.1. Classification (NCBI taxonomy): domain Eukaryota; kingdom Metazoa; phylum Arthropoda; class Collembola; order Symphypleona; family Dicyrtomidae; genus Dicyrtomina; species Dicyrtomina minuta. The sequence goes on along the minus strand of OX461808.1, from coordinate 60,291,565 downwards.
GTTCAATAAGGCATAAATAAAACTGAAAACGATAAAATTAATTTTCTGTGATTAGCATTTTAATGGTAGTATTCAAGTATGGAATTATTTCAATTCTTATTATCATTATATAGGCAAGGTCAAGGACGTACCTACAGTTTGTTTGTTTGTGGTTGTATTAAGTTATATAGTGAAATGGATTATATATTAGTAATTATTAAGAAACGTTGAATTTTTGTAGTTACCACTATTTTTGTTGTGTTTAGAGGAAATTGTAAAATAAAAATTATTTTACCGAAAAAATAGTCGTAATATAGTAATATTAATATATTAGAGTTTGCAATATTTTCATTACAAAGCTCTACATAATTGTGTGTCGTTACCGACGATTCTTTAAATGCGACATCATCGATATTTTCTTGTAATTTGTATTCAACTTTTGAGAGAGAGACAGAGACGGAGCTGCAATGTAAATAAATAGTGAATACAACTCCGCTTCTTGCCAGCAAAGTTTAAATAGAACTACTCTTAATACTTTACCATCAAATTAAAAAATCTGTAACAGTATCTATCTGAATATTACAAACTTACCGAAGACCCATGTGTAAGAAAGAATAAAGAAAGCGAAACAAATAACAATGAAATGGACCCGAATGTACGTGTGTGACCTACTAATTGTAATAAAATGGGAAGAGTTTTTATTACAATGTAATAATTAAGTATGCAGTTTAGTAGTAGAAACATTTACACAGAATATATAATAAACAGAAACTGGTATAGGTTTGGATTGGACGTGGATGTGTAACGTAATTCTATTTAGTTACTTAACTAAATATTTATATGCATAAGATACATAATAATAATAATGTATGGAAAACTGTAAAATAGTGTGTAATGAAATGGTGCCATATATAACTAAGCTAAATTATTAGTAAATCAATTTTGGATTTTGAAAATAATAAAAAAAATGTGAAGAAGTATCACTATGATAATGATATACTTTTAAATAGAGGTTAGAAAACAAACTAACCAAGTAAATTCTACTAAAGCTACAAATTATGATTGGAAATCAAATAATAAAATCCAACTTTTCATTACTGACAGTTATTAAGACAAAAAATATACCGGAATTAAAGATTCAGTTATTTATTGCATATTAAAATATAATGCATGCACAATAATATGTGTAACATGAGAAACATTAAATTACTACAATCTTTAAACATTTACGGGTTCAAATTTTTAATATAGCATTTAGCCTTTCGTTATACATAGTATAATTTTTCAATAATAATGCTGCATGCAATAACAAAATCATTGACAAGTTTCACGATTTTACAAAACTAACTTACTAACTAGTAACGTTTTTACTTAGACAATTGGGTATCACTTTCATTTCGTTCAGTTTTAATGAACCATATAATACAACTCTTCCACGATGGACTTTTTCTCCAAACAATCCTGAAGCCACTTGCCCCTCACAACATGAGCACACAATTGACTCGTTTTGACCGGTGTGGGTAGGCCAAATACAACAACGTGCGTCACATCCTCAGCTTCTTCATCTGTACAAAAAAGTCCTCCATGAAATTCAATTTGGGTAGATAATTGAAAAAGGTTGAGAGCGTCCATTGATTTGTCCTCTGGATTTTGTCGAAAAGCAATTTTACATCCATCTAAAAAATTGTATTTTCGTAACTTCAAAACATCTTCTTTGTCTTCAATTTCTTTTTCAATGACACGCTTCAAATTTGGTTTGTGACTGTAACTTGCCACGCTTATGCAAGACTCCTGAGAATCTTTCTCATTCGAATTTGAACCAATACTGAATTCTTCCAAAACTTGACTTTCGGTTTCGCTGTCGCTTTCATCAGTAGAATCACTGTCAACTATATCATCCATTAATTTCATGACTGACTCTAACAAAGTTTTCATTTTGATAGAACTCAGGGGTTTCGTATAAGAATCACCGTAGCAGTCATAATCCTCTTTCAGTGCTTTTTTAGTCTGGGGTCCAGCAAACCAAAGATGCTCGGGCAGAATTTTTTGAACTTTTTTGTATTTAATGCATTTTTCAATCCATTCAAGTTTTAAAATATCATATTTTCCCCCTTGAATAAAATTTTTAACTTTTATAGACAGTATTTCTGCAACAATAGCAAATAAGTTTTTGGTTGGGTTTTGAACGACGACACCACCATATTCCTTTATCAGAGCTTGTGTTTTAGATTTCCAATCCGTAGAACCTTCGACGCTGAAAATCAGTGAGGAAAAAATATCACGGGAGATTTCATCACTGATGATGGCGGGGGTTTGCTTCGAAGAAGACTGGTTTAAGCTGTTGAATTTTCGCATCATGTTTGATCTCGAGCTGGAATATATAGCTGGAATGTTAAAATGCTTTGGAGATACCAACGAAGTAGATATTGTTGTGGGTGGATTTTCTGAGAGTTGTTTTTGCATTCCCCGAGTCCTTCGAAGTTGAAGTGGCGATGGAGACGAAGGCTCGCCAACTTTTAATGTTTGAGTTCTAACATTTAAATTGGGACCTTCGCTTCTACCTTTACTAATTTGCTTCTTAACGGCGGGTTTTTGTGGCGACAACCCATCACTCCGACAGGCAAGCTTTCCCCCATAAGTTAATCTGATGGCATGAAATTCTTTAACAGTCATGATGTCCTCCCATGATTTATCATGACGGATAGCAATGATCCGTGGAAAGCGTAGCGTGTACTGAAGAGCGCTCCCAGAATTATAAATTATTTCACTCGCCTTCACTTGAACAACAACAGAGTTTTTTGGATTAATAAAAAGGTCTGGACGTTTTTTTCCTGTAAAATGAATATTGTAAGCTGGGTCTTCCGTTCGAGTAAATTCACTTTCTAATTTTTTGACAAGATCTTCCATTTCAGGGTCTTTAAGTCGTCGGGATTGGATTCGTGCTAGCGGGTAAAATCCCTGAAAATAAATCAGTTGTTTAAATTTAATTTCAAATTTGTGAATGGATGTTAAGATTATTTTGCGTTGAATTTTCTACATTATATATTATATTGAACTCGTCACCTCCTTTGAAGTGTTGCTATTATCAATCAATCCAACAAGAAAATTATTGATAGAACCTCCTTTACGTGTTGACTCGCTGTAGTAACCACCAAGAATGATTAAGTCCAAATCATCCACGCTATTACCGTCGTAATACTATAAATGAAAATTAATATTATAAAATTTCAGAGCAGAAGTAATGTGCTTAATTATGACAAAGAAACTATTGAACGTTGTTGTTATTTACCTCAGGCTTTGCTTTTAGCCATGCTGCCCCCCTCTGTCCAATTTCGTAAGTGGAATAGATAGATTTGACCATTAACCCCTCTTCCGAATTATCTATAGCATTGTTTAGAGCCTCATTTACTTGTTCTGCGGAATTAACAATCTTCTGATGACTTAAAATTACGACCCCGTCGAGAGGCACTACCACCAGTTTCTTCACCGCTAAAAGTTCCATACGCTCTTTCAAAGGCTTGGATGTTAAATCATCCCCATTGAAGTAAACTAGATCATATGCAACAAAAGCAGGGCAGTGATTCGGGTTGTCAACCTTCATTTTCTTTACATCGATATTGGCCCCCTTTTGTGTAAAACTTTTAGTAGAATATTTCCAAGCCATCATTTCGCCATCCACTATAAAGGAGTTGCACCCACTTTGAATTTGTAACTTTAGCCTTGGTGTTAAAGTTTTATTAAAATTCAAAGTACAATCGAAACTGTTTCTTGAAAAATACCGGAAACGATCATTTATTGGTTTTGACGAATCATAATGAATTTGGAATCTTTCACCATCCCATTTAATTTCTACGTAGAAGGGTGGCGCAGGAAGCTTATCATTATCTGAGGCACCGGATCGGCTGGATTTTTTTAGTTTGTTTCTGCTCTGCTCATTTTCTTCGTTATCTTGAATACTTAAAAGGCGTGAGGACAACATTGGCTTAAATGGTTGAAAAAGTTTAATTCCTGAATCAGAATTATCAATTAATGTTTGTGGGTCATTCAGTCGGATACAAACTTGTTCAAGGTTTCGGACTTTATCATAAAGTTCTTGTGCCTGCGGGTGAATACATTTGAAAATTTGCTTTTTCGACAATCCCAAACACATTTGCTTGAGAAGGATATTTGCGAGCCATTTTCCTTCCAGTGGCGTGAGACGTTGGATAAAACTCCGAAGAATTCGACACTGATCCTCTATGTTAACCTTGTGTTCCTCAATGTCAGAATTTTGATGGGATTGCTTGTGGTTGTCATTTTTTACAATGCTGTCGAGAATCTCGTGTAGTTCTGATAGGAATGGCCCTTTCTTATTAAGGTTGTTCGTACTTGAAGTACTAGTTACACTGGAAAATCGCCTTTCAAGAATCGAAAAAATTATAGACGGTAGACTTCCAGCAGAGAAGCCAGATTTTCCTGGATCTTTATAGTGCAATAATTTTTTCCCATCATCACTTTCTTTATCAAGGCCAAGGATTCTCGCATATATTTTCCCTAGAGTTGGCCCGCGTATATTGTAAGGTCCTCTACCTCGGTCTTCAGTGGGGAGGAAAATTCGGACAATGCTGTACAAACTGTCGTTCTGCAAATTAATAAGAAATTACGATTTGTATATGCATGTACCCCAACTTTAAAAATTCTACTGAGATCTATGTAATGTGCAAATGTATCTAGTAAATTATTCTAACTGAATTACAAACGTATGTTGTATGTAAGAGAATATAACGTAAGGTATGTAGCAAAAACTGAAAATAGCGGATAGTAGAATAGTACAGACAGAAGTGTTGTTCATTTCGAAATCACTAACATTTGCTTTTGATGGGTCAAGAGTGCCATGAGCCTTCTGAAAGTTCGCCCTTATGTGGCTGAGGTAAACCTTAAGGCGGTCCAATCTATCTTTTGGAGGGGAGGTCATAATTCTTTCCAATAAAGTTGCGATATTTGCAAATGAAATTCGATTCGCAACCATCGATACATTGGACACATTATGACGTTCTTCAGGATCCATTATGGGTCAACACAGACAGTTCTTTGTTCTACTAATTAATTATTCCCTTCGAAAATTATTTGTCACAAAATTTTTAAATCTTCTAGCTGTTAAATTCACCTATTTAGGTGAGGTACTAGTCATACCTCACCTTTTTAAATGATAATTAAGTACTTTAAAGTAACTAGGAGCGAAAATAATTTTGTTTTCTCTTTTTCACTTACTCTATACGTTCCTCAATGTCTAACAGTTTCCCGCATTTTATTTTGACAGATAAAAACCACCGAGCAAAAATTTCACTCAATTGCAGCACTGCTTTATGGCATTGTATAATATTATTTAAGTTTAACCTAAGTTTCTACTTATTTATTTACTTACATATTTTATTATTTATTATTGCCATTATAAAATTAGGTGCACGCCACCTCTTTCCGAAAATAATAAAATCTGATGGATTTTAAAATTCGTATACTTAATTACTGTATAAAATACTTTGGGGCGGCAATGCATCTAGGTTTTATAGTTCTCAGTTTTATTTTCAATTAATAAGATAAAGATTACAAGATCCACAAAAATATTATTGTTATAATGACATCAAAAATATGCAAATTTTCAGAAGTATGGTCAATGAGTAAAGGATTAATGTCAATACATACAGGGAGCAAACAGATAATTATTACATTTTTAAAACTGAGGTTTTTAATTATTATAATGTAAACTGCCAGGTACTTTAATAAATATTAAAAGATAAAAAGTACAAAAATTAGTGTAAAAATAAACTAATAAAATAAATACAAAAGTTGTAACAAATTTTGTACTATTATTGGAAAGATACCCACGCGTCGGACCTGAGCTGAACCACATATGAAAAATGAAGCTACATACTTTATTACTCAACCATGTAGTAAAGTTCATCTACAATTTCTTTTTTGGCAAGACAGTCCTTTATCCAATTTTCCTTTACGACATGTGCTGTCAAATGTTTCTTTTTAGACGGTGTGGTCACGTCAAAAACAATGACGTGGGTCACACCTTCTTCAGTTTCATCTTCAGCAACTTCCCCACCGTAAAATTGAATTTGAGTTGAAATAATAAAATTTTGATTATGACTATTTTCGTTTCCGCTATTACGAAAAGCAACTTTGCACCCATCTAAAAAATTGTACTTTTTCAGTTGCAACCAGTCTTCATCCTCAAATTCTTCACTCAAATCTGCTAATCGCATTAATTTGTGCGGAGATTTCTCCTCCTCTTCTTCGTCTTCAGTCTCTGAGTCTTTTTCGTTTGCAATAATATCATTAATCAGTCTTTTCGTTTCAATGGAAGTTAATGGCTCAGTGTATGAATCCCCATACTCGTCGTATTCTGTACTGAGAATTTCTTTTGTTGCTGGTCCAGCAGACCATAAATGCTTCGGAAGAATTTTCACAATAGTTTTATCCGCAATACATTTGTCAACCCAGGATAATTTTAGAATATCATACTTGTCTTGCTTTGAAAACGCAACTGTCTTCATTGAAAGATTCTCAGCAATAATGGCAAATACAGTGTAATTTTGATTTTTTGTTGGATTCTGAATTATTGACCCACCATACTGACGAATTAGAGCTTCAACTTTTGGCTTCCAACCCAAGGAACCGAGGACAACAAAAATTCGGGAGTGGAAAATATCTTCAATGAGTTTATCTTCAGGGGCAACACTGCTCATTTGTAATGAGCTTTGAAACGTATGCTTCATTTTCACTGGGGCTTTTTGTGGAGATTTAGAGACCTGGGTAATTAAAGCTTTCTCTTCAAATGGCTTGGGATGATGGGATAGGCTATAGGGCCCAACGCTATCTTTTAAAGGAGTATGAGGGAGAGACCGATCACGACTGCAAGACAATTTCCCTGCATAAGTAGTCCGTACTTTATGAAATTCTTGGACTGTCATAGCTTCGTCCCAGCTTTTATCTCTTCGAACAGCGACAAGTCGGGGGAACCGAAGATTATGCTTTAGAGCGACGGATTCGTTGCGCAAAATTTCAGCTGCTTTTACTTGCACAACTAGGGACTTTTTTGGATCAATGTAAAAATCCGGCCTCTTTATTCCTTGCATTTTAATGTTGAACGAAGGATTTTCGCTTCGGTTGAAATTTGGTGCTAATCCTTCAACTAGTTGATTCACCTCTTTCTTTGTCAAGCAACCTGGCCCGAGTCTCGAGAGTGGATAGAATACCTAGAAATTTAGACAATTTTTTCAGTGTTTAATTAAACTAACGATTTAATATTGTATTAGTACACCAGAAAAGGGAAAATAAATCGAAATTTGGTTTTAATTTAATATATTCTAAATGATTATTATGGTTTTTACCTCACTACCTGACTGGCTTTTGTCTACCAAAGCAGCTAAAAAATGATTGACCACGCCCCCTTTTACAAAAGATTTTGTGTAATAACCGCCTACGATTACAAGATCCAAATCCGTCACGTTGTGATCATCGAAAAATTCAGGTTTTACTTTGAGCCATGCAGAAACACGTTTTCCAACTAGATACTTTGAACTTAAGTCTTTCAGAATCAAGCCCTCTTCCAAATTATTCACTGCTTCATCTAACGCACTTAAAACTTGCTCTTCGGAATAGGCTAAAGTTTGCTTATTAAACTGAATCACACCTTCCTTTTCAAGCAGCCCAATTTTGTGTAGTATTTCAATACGTTCCTTTAAAGGTTTGGAGGTTAAATCCTCCCCATTGAAATAGATAACATCAAATACGATGAGAACTGGGCAGTGACGAGGATCATCTGACTTCAATGTAACTAGGTTGACATGATCGCCTTTTTGAGTGAAACATTTGGAAATGAAATCCCATGCCATCATTTCACCGTCAAGAATGAAAGATTTACAACTTTCTGAGATTTGGGGCTTCAGCCGAGGGGAAAATGATAAATTAAAGACGTCTGCCCAGTTATTGCCTGCTCTTGAAAAGTAGCAGAATTGGCCCCCAGGTGGTTTGTCCGAGTCGTAATGCACTGTGAATCTCTCTCCATCGAATTTTATTTCAATTAAAAAAGGGGGCGAAGGAAGTACCAATTTCTGAGCACTTTCTTGCCCTGCCTGTCCTTTGATGCTGACTTTAGTTACATTGAAGGGGACTCGATCACATAGCATTGGCTTGAAGGGTTGGAAAAGTTGAACACCGGTCCCCCCTTCTCCGAGTTTTGATAAAGGGTTGTTGAGTCTGATGCAAACCTGTACAATAAATAATCTTCATTTCGTTTAAATATTCGAATACGCGCGTGTGAAATGCAGCTAATAATTTGTGATTATGAGGAAGCAGTAGGGTTCACATCATACTTATGAAAATATTGCAAAAAAATAATGCATTATATGAAACTCACAGCCTCTAAACTTCCGCAATGATTGAAGTATTCTTGTGCCTTCAGGTGAAAGCATTTGAAAATTTGTTGGGTTGACAATCCAAGGCCCAATTTTTTCAACAATATCTTAGAAAGCCATTTCCCTTCCAGAGGCGACAGTCTGAGGATGAAGTTGCGAAGAATTCTGACCTGCCCATCGATACTAATATTGTTCTCATCAGATTTGGCAATCCTATCAAGCATAAGGTGCAGTTCTGCAAGGGTAGGACCCTTTTCTTTCCCCGAGCTTGACAGTCTTTTCTCCAGGAGAGATACAATCACATTTGGTAAATTTCCAGAACCAGCCGATAAACCCGATTTTTCAGGATCTTTGAAATGAATCAATTTCCGTCCGTCTTCACTTTTCTCATCGAGACTAAGAACCCTCGCAAAGACTTTGGCAAGTGTCGGACTTTTCATTCCATATGCTCGCCTTTCCTTGTCCTCTGAAGGTAACAGTATACGAAGAATGGGAAATAAGCTGTCACCCTGCAAGCAAAAATAAAATAAAATAAATATGACAATGCATGCAATATACAAGCAGTGAGATACAATGAAATAAACACAAAAGGATAAAAGAAAGAATGTACTTAAATAAAGAAGTTGCAGTACAAATAAAAATTAGTAAGCCCTGCAAAATGCATTATCTATGCTAATCAAAAAACAAAAACTGTAAGCAGAACCTACATTTGCATGGGAAGCGTCAAGACTTCCATAAAGCTTTTTGTAAGCAGATCTCAAGTGATCAAAGTATTGGGATAGTTTTCGCAATTTGTCCTTACTGTCTACGCATTTCGCAATTTTCTCCAGGAAATTAACAAAGTTGTCGAGACTGATTCGTTCAGCGACCTTTGCGGTAGTCGACGCCGCGGATGCTGTGTCTACATTATCGCTCTCCATAATCAAAAGTTGAAAGACAGCTGAGGAGTTAAGGAATGCTGATCGTCGATATTTTCATTTCACTTGCAGAGATGTAAACGCTAAAAATAACCAGCAAATAAGCAAATATAAACAACGTTAAGTTTTATAATTAAATAATCATTAAATGACAAATACATCCAACGTCAGTAGTGTGGGGGAACTATACATATATTCGCTAAACTACTTTTAACTTTACCAGTCTTCAGTATATGCATATCTGTAGAATACACCAACCTTAAATATAAATGTGACTTAAGTATTTGCTCATGCATGTTATATCAGATATCATATATACCTAGTTACGTACTTATCGCTTACGTACGCCGTTATGTACTTTGCCGTTTGCACTAAAATCTAACAATGCTCTGAACTCTAAAACAATAATTCAATTGCCAATTGTTATGATTGCACTTCATTACCTGAACAGAGATGATTGATGGTGGATGGCAGTGCCATCCACCCAAATACTAACAATCGCAGAAAACTATTAGTAATGCTGCCAACTTTTGAAAACTGAAAAGCCAATAATCCATGCCTTCTAATTAATTGTCACTACGAACACCGGCAACTGGCAACTGAAATGTTTAAAATCAAAAATTGTGGGGTAAATTTTAATTATTTGCCGTTTAAATATTGCTAACTACCAACTAGTAACCACTGAAAACTGCACTGCAGACAAAGAATATAACAAAGGGATGCTTTTCCAACCTCCTACTTCCAGCCACTTATTCTTATGAGCTGACGAAGAACCACTGACTGTCACTGTTTTATTTCGGGACAATTTTACAAACACGGAAAGTAACTACGCAATCATCTCGAGTGCAAAACAGTGCAGTACATCAGAGGTAAGTGGTATAAAACTTTCGCAGTACGAAATAGGAAAGTAATAAAGTGCTTTATGTTTTCCAGTCAGGAATCGTCCAACAATTATGTCATTCAAACATCCAAATTTTTAGGACCCTTTAACCAATCTGTCATCAGTATCAGCTAAACCATTGTGTATGTGGTAAGTGGCTATCGTTGACATGGAATGTCAACTTTATCCCATCAGACCCATTAACCCTACCCAGGACGTTATTTACGGACGACCCCGTATAGCTCCTCCAAAAGGGAAGAGACACATATTACGTAAGCTACTAGGGTGGGTGGGTGGTTTTCAGCGTAATGTTAAAGATAGCCATTTACGCAATGGTTAAGGTGCTGACAATAGGGGTGGGTGGGTCCTAAAATTTCAGAATGATTGCTTACGTAATATGTGTCTCTTCCCAAAAGGCGAAGGCGAAGTGCACCCACAGAGAGTGCACCTTTTCAGTTGTTTTCCCGCTCAATTGTTTGAAAACTAAAGGGCACCTCGTACATCTTCCGTTTTCCAGTTATTTCCTATAGTGCAATTTGCATTTTTCCCATTTGCACTTTAATGATATTTGATTTGTTTTTAATTTTTATTCTAAAATTCTACTGTTGACTGTAGCCCCGATATAAATGTTTGGTGAACAATAGCAACTTATACTTGAAGCTTTATGTTCTAAATAATGATCTTTAATACACGATTAATAGCATGCTTATTACTTAACTAAATACCAAAAGTGAAGTTATGCTGTTTTGTTTTACAGTATGTATAATATTATGCCTTCAGCATTCCCACAAAATTTACAAGTCTGTAATTTGTATCTCATTAATACAGATAAATTGATTGTCAGACTCAAGACGGTGATTGACTGCTTCTAGCTTACTCCAGATCTGGTTGCCCTATCCTAGTGGTTGATTTATTTGAATTTGATTTGCCCACATGACGGTTTGTAAATCATTGTAAAGCTCCTTGGAATCGTTGTCTTTGTCTTTAAAGCTGAACAGAAACTTGCGCGAACTGGCGCATATGAACCTATATACAATTTCCTGCATCGTATCGTATAAAAACAAATTCTTATTTTTATATTATTAAAGGACCTCAGCTTTGGCTTTGGCATGGCACATGGCTGAATGGCACGTCAATTCACTGCACCATCAGTCAGATCGGAATCTGAGCGAATACTTAGGTGTTATCTATATAATAAGTAAGGTAGCGGAGCACATTTAGAGCCATAGCTCCCGAACCACAAAACGTACAAAGACGCAAATGGTACCAAAAGACGCGGAAGAACATAAACAACACAGGTAGTTGGTTGCATTTAGCAAAATATAGTAGTGAAGCCCAGAAAACCGAAATGTCGAAAACGCGAAATCGAAAAATAAGGAAAAACAGGGGGTTGCCGTAAGTGCTAAGGCTTTTGAACCGCGCCACGCACAAACTCCACAAAGGTACTAAACGACGCACAACAAACCAAGGATGAGCTTTAAGGCGAGAAAATTTAAAAAATATTGCCCAAAGACGCTACCGCACGAAGAGCTTCGGAGACAAAACGTGAAAAAATAAGGGAGAACGGCGGTGGCAAAAACACAGACTCGCGGTTTGAATACAGTCAAAACTCAAGTGCCCAAAGATAGAGAAAACAATTACGCACATTTTGATACCTTACATGTTAATGTAGGACGTGTATGACAGATTTCCGAGGAGGACGTGAAACGTTAAACTTAAGAGAGAAAAAAGCAACAAAATAAGGAAAAAAGGGTTCATCTTGGCCATACAACTTTTAATCGTCTTAACGCACAAAGTACCGTATTTCCTATATTAGACCACGAGCCTGTAATATTAGATAGGCTTGTATTAGTACACGGGTCTTGAAGGTCAAAATCTGGACAGTATGCGGGTCTGTAATTGTACACGGGCCTTTAGGTATTCCTTTAGGTCATGTGCTATAACAACAAAACAAAAATCCGTGTTCAACTGTAGACCAGTGTACTATTGCAGACCCGTGTAATATTCAGCCCTTCTGAGTGTTGCCAACCCCAGGTTTGGGTGCGACCGTGGCCGACGGTATTAGGTTCCCCTGGCCTGCTGTTGTGAACGTACTACAATGCTAATTATGTAGCCACGACTTCGCACCTGCCACCGCCTAGATGGCGGCCTATTTAGTGGATGTATTGTCATTGCGTTAGGGTAGGGTCGTCTAATTGTGATCGCTTTTTAAAAAACTTTTGGTTGTGCTATCCGTAAAACTTAGTAGAAACAATTTCGAAAGCAACGACCTTTGCAGTTTAACAAACATACAATTTTGAGTATTTTCTCCATATTTCATAAAATTCTGATGGTTAATCTTTCATCTACAAGAGTTTAAAGAATTTACTTTTGGCTGAGTTGGAAGTTTGTTAAGTCCGGTAATTGTGATACATCTGCGTCTAATTGTGATCGACTAATTTAATGTCGAAAGTAATATTTTTTAAACTCTAAAAACGTAGTAAATAAGCTTTATTTGTTGTATTAATGTAATTGTGAATCACTGATCATTCCAATCGTCGTTTTTATTTTGCTGTATGCCCACCAAAGTTTATTGCGTTGATCGTATCAAACTGAATGTGTTAATAACTCTAAAACTCATATAACACGCTAAACTACGTGTATGAAAAATTAGCGTTCAAAGTGTGACATGATAATACTTTTAACCTGCTTTTGCAGTTAAATATCCATCATTTACAGACAAATCAGCACAGTTCAGGTCAAAGTCAGTGTATTTTCCAATACTGCAGTTGCACGCTTAATAGCATTAGTATCACATTTACACGTCACACCGAAGCGACTTACGTTTTCGAAAATAATTTACCAAAAGAAAGACCAAATTATAATTCAATCTGAATTGAGCTTATCTTGTGCCTATTAACCATGGTTATCTCTCGCACAGTTAGTATTATTGAGAATATTTTCGGAACAGTAATTAGAGAGGTTTGAATATAATGAAAACGAACTCTTCTCCCTAATTAAATGGCAATCATAGATGTTTTGATTTTTTTCTTTAACAAGATATCCGAATTTCACGGCGAAGATCAACTATTACACACTCATTGAGTCGTTGATCAAAGTAACACAAAATTCGAGCATTGGCTGTCGTTCGTTAGGAGGCGGTTACATAGTATCACAATTACCTGATTATCACAATTAGACGACCTTACCCTAAATGAGAAGATAATTAAGCTTTATTAATTACTAATTGCTGCAAGTTTATTGGAAGTTTTTGCTTACGTTATGGCAATTTTATGATTGCCCTTATGCAAAACGAATTTAATTGCCAATTTGTAACTACATAATTGCGTTCAAAATTAATAAAACTGCTACGGTTAATTTTACTATTTTAATATAAAGCCGATCAAACATGTATTTTATCGTGATAAGCAAGTATTCGGTTGTTGCGATACCATGATTTTAGTTTTAAATGTGAATTATACTGAGTGGTTTTTCTTTAATGCCATTATAAATTAACAGTTTTCAATAATTATGGCATTTACCTGCTTGCACATGTTTATTAACGTTGGCAATGTACATACAAGCAGCAAAGTTTATTTTTGTATGGTAATTTAAGGAATGTATCACCTCTGGAAAATCTATATTGTGGTTTATATTGAACGGCACAACCCGTGGCTATCATTTTATTTTAAAAACTAAATTTAATTATTACGTATTTATTTTTAAAAGCTTTCAAGATTGTCTTCAAAGCTAAAATTACTTGCTTAAAGCACTGAAGCAAATGCATTTCGGAGAAAAAATTATCCTGAAAATAGTGCGACATCTGTCGGAAGAAACTCGAAAAAGTCAAAGTTTTCGGCTACACACTTTTCAGTGACAACAGCAGGCCAGGGGAACTTAATACCGTCGGCCACGGTGCGACCCACCAAAGACCTGACTGTAAGAACTACGATAATGATACTGGCTGAAGACAACACCAAAATAGCAAACTACATAGTGGAGCGGAAACCGTCTGGTTACAACAGCCAGGTAGTAAAATTCTAAGAGGAACTGCCTGGTGTCAAATGCCTTGCCGCAAATGTCAATAAGCAACTACCTGTTGGGAACTGCCTTACAGCAACTACCTGATAGCAACAATCTGAAAGCAAGTGTATGATGCAAACTGCATTGTGGTAACTCCTTACAAGGAACTGTCTGAAATCACTTTTTTGCTGGCTAGTGTCCAATGACCCCCGCCAGATGGCATGTGCTAAATAGCAAATTCCAGATGGCACCTCTACCTGAGAGCAACGTATCAGGTGCAACTGCTGCTTGGCAACTAATCCGCTACAGCTGTCTTATGCAATCTTTATGTCCACTAAACAGTTAGCACAAGGATGTGCCCACAATTCTTGCACTACAGTGTTGTTGCTGCAAAGAATTTGCGGCAGTTGCCCAAAACGCTGTTACCACAACGCGTTTGCCTTTAGACAGTTTACACAAGCCAGTTGCTACAAGCCAACTACCCGCGAGGTAGTTACCACAAGGCAGATGCCACGGGTCACTTGCTGCAAGGCTGATGCCGCAAAGAGATTGCGGCGAGAAAGTTGCCAACAAGCAGTTACCTCCAGAAAATTGTCATATGACAGTTGCTTTTTAACACACCTGCACAACACCCCTTCCCCCTTCTTAGAATACATCTAGAATAGGACGTAATGGACGATTGCCGCAAGGCAGTTACCACTACATAATGGCCTTAATGTCGATGCTCTAAAACAATTGCCACAGAGTTCCTACGGGGTTGCCTTAAGCCACGTGCTTCTTGGCAGCTGCCACAAGGCAAATCCTGCCAGGCAGTTGCTCAAGTGCAGTTGCTACAAAGTGTTTGCAACTATACAGTTGCTAGAAAGCAGGTTGCGCTGGATAATTGACTCAATTCAGTTGCAAAAATAAGTTAGCACTATGCTGTGGCGCCAAGATTGCATAAACTTTATTTGTCACGAGACAGTATCCACATGCAGTTGCCACATTGCAATTGCTTTTGCAACAGTGCAATTACGACATGTCAATTATCACTACATAGTGGCCACAAAGACGTTGCAGGTTGACAGATAATGCAAAGCAGTTGGCTTTAGGACGTTGCTGCAACGTTGCAGTTTCCTGAAGACATTTAGTGTAACATGGCTGCCAAAAACCACATCTCCCAAAGTAGTTGCCTAATGGCAGTTTGCACAAGCGTGTTGCCACGAAGTATTAGTTTAATTTAAAGTACTTTACTCAGTACGTTTTGTAAACATAATTGAAAGTGTATGTGTCCAAATCATTACCTGCAAACTCTTCTTGCTTTTCAATTTGCACGACTTGCACTCTGACACTGGTTTTTGCTGTTGTTCGAGAGAGTGCAACGTACAATTTACCATGACCAAAAACTGGCTTTGAGAGATATAAACCACCCCTTCAAGGCTTTGGCCTTGTGACTTATTAATCGTCATTGCAAAAGCAATCCGTAAGGAAAACTGCCGACGCTTTAAAATAAACAGATATTCAGTTTTATTGAAAATGGTACTTATTCTGGGAATAAGGACAGTTTTTGAAACCAAAGGACCCGTAAGAACTTCTGCTATAACAAATTAGGTTCCAAGTTCTTAACAATTAGTCTTGTGTCATTAAAAAGACCACGCTTTTTGTTTGTCATCACCTTTTAATATTGTCAAAACTTTGGCGTTTATAATAATAGGGCAATAATAATTTAATGGGCATCTCCAAAAATGCAGTCGCCCGGTGAACATTTACTACGAGTTGGTTGCCACCAGCCAGTTCCCACAAAGCCGCTTGCTCAAGGTAGATGCTGCAAGGCAATTGCTAGGAGGCAACTGCTCACAAAGCAGTTACTACAAAGCAGTTGGAGGCATGGAGCCAGGCAAGGGTTTTAACTGTTGTCAAGTATATTTTAAACAATGAAATTTTGTAAAACATAGAGAAGCCAAAAACTTAAACAATTTTACCAATTTACTAAAATTTTTAAGCTCTACAAGTCGCTTCAAAACTTTAGTTTTTACACAAAATTTAATCTTATTTAAGTTAAATAAATCAATTGGGGCATTTCTTATCTCCTCCTTGCCCTGTTACCCTGAATATGCACAACTAACAAACCTTAAAGTAATACTACTACCACTGAAATCACGAGAAATTTGGTAATTGCGTAAAAAAATCAAACTCCACTTCTTAAGTAGTACGCTTAAGAAGGCAGGCGACAAGTCGTTTGCCACTACGCAAGAAGCAGTTTACTCAACACATCTGCTACAGGGCGTTCCTTCAAGGCATTTGACGCAAGGAAGCTGGTAAAATGGCGGTTACCAGAGGGACTGTCGGCACTCAGTTGCCCTCAGTCAGTTTTGGCTTTTATTTTCACTCTTAAGGGTCGTACCACCATACGCTTGCAAGTTTCTCCAGTCATTTCTTATTAACTGCCTACGATTGTAGCGAGATCCTTACCATCGAGCCTTACCATCCTGCCCTAACCGACCGATCTTGACCCCCACACCTTTTTGTAGTTTCCTGTTCTTCTACTTCTGTCGCTACCTGGTGACTCATAACTTTAAACGTGTGTGTCATGTTACTCTTTCTCTATGTATGCGTAATACCTAATAGCCAATAAGGCTACCACATTTTGTACATGCGCCTCACTTCTTTTTTCCTTCTGACCGCCAGCCCCCCCCCCTGCGTGGCCCTGCCGTAGGCAGGGGGGCCTGACTTCTAGTATAATATAATACCAGCAGGGGTGTACTCATTATTTAGAAACTGCAACTTGTAAGAATGTAAATGATGGATGATTTAGCCTACTTAAGCAAGCATAGTGTGTCTCGAGCTCCCCACACAGGAAATTTATCTGCAGGGATAAAGTAAAACAAAACCAAATGTTGTCAGGATAAAACAAAACTTGGACTTATTTCAAGTTGCTAAACTGGTGTCATTATTGGAGTGATGTTGATGTAATAGGCAATAGGTGTACTTAATAGGTTTCTTTAGGATTACAATCTGTGACGATAATATTATGTAAAAATAATAAAAATGGGAAAAACATTCATGTGAATGAAACTTTAAGTTCTTGTGTGTAGTAAAACATGATAATTCTAGTGATTGAGTCTGAAGTCTGGAGCGCGCGCGTTATCGCATCTCATAAAAATAAATATAAAACAGTTTTATAGTAGTAGTAAGTAGGTAGGTAGGTACTTGAAAACAAAAAGCTAAAAACTATATAACGATTAGTTTGCATATTTACGTAGCCATTCTCCCCACCATAATTTACTATCTTGAAGAGCAGTTCAGTTCAGTCATATGAAAATATATTAAATTAAAAAATTTGGCAGTGTCTCTGCATATTTAAGTAGTTGTCCGTTTGCTCTTGGGTTTTATTTTGTTCTATCTTTCTAACTTTATTATTTTCTTATCAAACTCCACTACATTCTCATGCCCTAGGTTATAGGTATATAGCTAGGTATATGCAATATCTCTCACACCATTGATCCAGAAAGCATATTGAAATCTTCTTCGCATTCGCAATCGTCTTCGTCTTCGTCTTCGTCTTGGCCGTATCAGAATATAATCTACATATTCAGTCGTGAGTGCAGAGACTGGATGAAATGAAAGCCACAGGCCACAGATCCGCATCCCCACAATTTGACAATTTATTTGCTTCCATTCACAAAATGAAAGTGGAAAAATATTAAAATAGAAAGTAGGTACTCACTCACAGTACCAAAACCAGACCATAACCAGAATCAATAAGAGAGATTGAAAGGGAATCAGCTGGAATTTCTCATAATATTCTTAAAGTCTGTGAAATTCTTGTGAATGTAACTTTTTTTTGTATAATAAGAAGCTCAGCGAAATGCACAAGTAAATGCTGTGTGTTGGATTTGGATTTTGGATTTTGGATGCGGGTGCCTGCGTGTGAAGAGTTTTTTGGCAAAAAGGGTCAAGCCCGTGAAACTAAATTTTACAGGAACAACGACTTATGATTACATAGTGACAGGATTAATTTTTTGAACTAACTTTGTTTCTACAGGTGCTGTAACTGACGAGCATTATTACAAGCTGTTTCATAAATCTACAGACTGACTCTGAAATTTTTTAGAAATTTATCAAAAATTTTAATTTGAGGACTTTTCCCGTTTTGCATCAAAATGCATAACTTAACAAAGAGGAAAATGTCCGTGAGATGAAATTTTAATCGTAACGAGTGAAACCAAACTTTTTTGTACTTTTAAATTTTGTCTTGCATAAAAATATTCACGCATGGCAATTGTCTTCTACAAACTACGAAAACACTGGAAAAACAAAGTTAAATCGGAAATGCATGTTTTAGGTGGACTAATCCCAATTTGCCATGGACGTATCCCGTTTTGTCAAAAACCTCTTTGTTATGTTCATATACGGCATACGGGTTCCTCCAATATTCACTAATATTTAAAAGCGAACTTCAATCTCAAAACTTGAAACAGCGTACATAAACGCTGTAAGGTACATATTATGTTTATAGATATTGCTATATAATACTTAAGACACCATCCCCACACGAGAAACACACATTACGTATTTACAGACCTAAGCACCGTAAAAAGCTTCTGTTTGAGTCCGGGGCCGGGTCAATGAAAAAGCACTATATGAGCGTCGGTAGTCGGTATTTTGTAAATTTAAGGAGAGAACCCTACTATATTATACATGTGCATGCAGATCCCATGGGACTGTATTAAAAATGCTTTGCTATAGTACTATACTATAGAATCTAGAAGTCCGGATCCGTACGGCACAAGTGGCCTAAGAAATCATGCAAGAAGAAGATTCGAACAAGAAAATAAATTGTTGTACCTCCCTGTAAACTGCTGAGGAGGTAAATAAGGGCTTTTTAGAGAACCTCTTCTTTGAAGAGAATTTTTTAAGAGCATTCTTTAAAATGCATTTTTTAAAACAAAAACCTATCCTATGCTGTGTGTTTTGTAACAATTTTGGCTTGAATCCGGTACACTTTCTATTTACTGTATTTCCTCGAATAAGCGACGGGCTGACACTCCAAAAAATGTAATAAGAGCCTAGAAGCGTATTTCAGTATTTACAGTAAATAGCTTACTACTACTACCACTACTACACAACTATTACCAGGGCCGGATAATGCGGCGATCGCAGGCAGCCCCCGCTGCTTGAATCTTCAAAAAATGTGTAAATGGAACATTTTGAATTTTTCAAAAATATCTAAAAACAATATTTTAACTTTTCAAAAACATGCAAATCAAATTATTTGTACATTTCAAAAACATGGAAATAAAACGTTTTCTACTTTTCTCAAAACATGTAAATGGAACATTTTGCTCTTTTCTGAATGGAGTAAAAAGAACATTTTGCACTTTTCTAAAACATGTAAATACAAAATTTTGTTTTACCAAAGAAAACCATCAATAAAAACAAAATGGTGATTTTTTTATGGAACAAATTGCTGCCCCAAAGCAATTCCTTCGTCCGGCCCTGACTACTACTACTACTACTTACTACTGGGCGTAATGCTACAAACCTAGAAAATCCGAAAATTATGGAAAAATATATCATTGATTTATGTGAGCCGTGCTAATGCTATAGCCGCCAGCCGCCTTGCCTGGTAACTGGTACTGGTACTGGTATCCTAGCCATCTTGGAAACTCAAAACTTTTCACAAAATTCCAAGAAACACCACTACTGCTCAAAAAATTCTGTGTACGTTGACAAAAAATATGCCGTCAAATCTCTCTGGAGAGTTTATTATCTTTACTTCATTTTAATCTTCTATATTATTCATTCATCGTAGTCGTAGCCGTACCGAGGCGAGTTTCCAATCCCAGAAGATGCATTGCTTCTGTGTGTCGTGTGCGTGGGCAACATTTTTATTTTCTAGTTTTAATTTCGTATAATTATATCTATGTACTTTTTAGGTACCTAATTTATGTACTAATATGTACAGTATGTGTGCACGTGTGCACTACAGTAATCCAATCCACAACGTGGAGCAGATGTCAGATGTCGTTCTCTTATAAGTACCACTATATCGACTTAAATAAAACTGTAATAATATACTACACGTTAATAGGCTTTCCTCTGCTGCTAAAATATTTTGAGTTTCCTTTCGCAAAAATTCAGTATCAACTTACTCCATCACTTAGTAACACTACACAGTATATGACAACATGTTTGCTGGTTTTGGCTTTGGTTGGACTGTGCATGTGAGCCCAGCAGCTACAAAAAATGGCTAAAGCACATCACGAAAAAAAACCAGCGTTTCCTTCTTCACTATCAGTAGTCCCTGTGGACAGTTTAGCATCAACAAAAAAGAATTACAAGCAAAAAAATGTTTGTATTTTATGATTTATTTCCTCACTTTATGTTATGGCAGGGGGATGGGACAAAGAGCCTATATGTACCTACATATATACCTCAGCTGTTTTTATTGTGTTCAAAAATAAATTTTAACTACTACTAATATTTACCTACCAACATTAATGGGTTGTGTAAGTCCAGTACAAAGCAAGTACCAGTGTCAGTTACATAATTATTATGTCATTTTGATTTTTGATTTGAGCCGCCTTTAAAATTTTAAGGTAAGATCAGGGCGGGATAATGCGGCGAGCGCAGGCAGCCCCCGCTGCTTGAATTTTCAAAAAACATGTAAATGGAACCTTTTGCAGTGTTCAAAAATATGTAAAATAAATATTTTGACTTTTCAAAAACATGCAAAATATATTTTTTTATACATTTCAAAAACATGGTAATAAAACATTTAACACATTCCAAAAAACATGCAAATATAACATTTTGTACTTTTCTCAAAACATGTAAAAAGAACATGGAGCACTTTTCTGAATCAATTAAAAAGAATATTTTGCACTTTTCTAAAACATGTAAATACAACATTTTGCTTTACGACAGAAAACCATACCAATAAAATCAAAATGGTGGTTTTTATATGGAAACAAATTGCTGTCTAAAAGCATTTCCATTGTTCGGCTCTAGGTAGGATAATGCATACCATGCCAAAATTTGTATTTAGTACTGTGCTTTTTTAAAATTAGGTTTAGAAAAATTAAACCATAAGTTTCTTATGTAAAAATTCCCACGATTATTGAATAAGACAGTATCCGAATTTTTGTGTAAAAGTTGCATTGGAAAATAAATAATGTTGTGCTCTTTTTGTTTGCAAATGTATAATATGTGAACGCACTTTGTGTGTGTGTGTGTGTGTGTGTGTGTGTGTATGGGGCTGCTCTGTTCCTGTTCTATTCACATTTTTCCCTTCTATTTCTGATTTCCCTATAGTACAGTTGTTGACGTAGGGTGGAAAACTCTCTTTTAGTTCTTTTTTTTAGTAATTCGGTAAGTTATATCTCGGTAATAAATTGGGCATGACTAATCTTTTTTGTAAGAAATGAGGGAGGAAGAAGGCTACACTGGATACAGGTTCAGGCTCGCAATTCCATTTTTTTCGTGAATCTTAAGAAGGAGAAACAGCAAAAGAGTGTGTACGGGGCCGAGAACGTAAGATATATCGTCTGAGAAGAACCAAAATGACCCATTTTTAGTTAAAAACAAAATACACTATATTGACACAAAAAATTAAAATAACTTGATCCTAAAAGCATGTAAACAGAACATTTTGAAATTTTCAAAAAGCATGTTAATAGAACATTTTGAAATTTTCAGAAAGCATATAAATAGAACATTTTACACTTCTCAAAAACATGTGCATAGGCCAGTTTTCAATGTTTAAAAACGTAAATAGAACATTTTACACTTTTCAGAAACACTTAAACAGAGCATTTTCACCTTTTCAAAAAACATGTAAATAGAACAATTTGCACGTTTTAGTAACTTGTGATTAGCTTTGTAAGCATGTATCTTATTTAACTGACTTTTTTGATAAAGCTCATTTTAATTCTAGCGTAAATTGGATATGGGTCATTTTGGTCCTTCACAGATATATTATATTATGCGAGAATCAACAGTGGAAGGGGGGCTACCAAACAAGGCAAACAGAAGCCGGGCCGAATATATAGCTATGCTTGAAATGTACACAAACCTTCTTGTAAAAGGGTGGTAGTGGTAGGACATGTCATATGGAAGAAGTGACTACAGTCTCGCTATAGTTTACCCCCGTTTTGCTTTTTTTCAGGATATTATTTTTATATTTGGGTCTGGTTCTACTTGCGTATGTCGGTGTATTTCCTTCTTGTCGTCTTCCGTTTGTCATTTTGTGTATTGAAATTCAAAAGCATCCCATCTCAATCTCGTCCGCCTTATTATATTATGCAGTAGCGGATCCAGGAATTATCATGGAGGGCAAGCTATACAATTAAACTTGACTCGGCGACCATTTTGATTTAAATTCCCCTATATTCGGTTATGCCTATAGGCCCCCTCCCTTGGACGCGCGCTTTAAGGCCTATGAACGTCACGTATAGTTTGTATCTGTCTATAGGCAGCTAGCTACCTTTTACAAATTGTTGGGATTTTGAGCAGTTGAAGTGAATGCGATTTATCTGTAACAACATATTATGTACACATACAGGCTATAGGCAGGCAGTAGGAAAAGTTTGAATAGATAGAAGAAAACACTCAAATGTCTTGTCAAATTTTTGAATTGAGATTTTCTTCTTTTTTCTCCAATTTTCTTTTCTATATTTCGTCTGTGAAGAACCAAAATGACCTATATCCAATTTAGGCTAGAATCAAAATGAGCAATGTCACAGAAACAAAATGAGAAACATGCGTAAAATGTAAAGAAAGTCTTTTTGAAAAGCTTAAATTGTCCTATTTACATGTTTTTGAAAAGAGCAAAATGTTTTATTTATGTGTTTTTAAAAAGCACAAAATGTTCTGTTTACATGTTTTTGAAACGTGTAAAATGTTCTACATGTTTTTGAAAACCATAAAATGTTCTATTTACATGTTCTTGAAAAGTGTAAAATGTTCTATTTGCATGTTTTTTGAAAAGTGTAAAATGTTCTATTTGCATGTTTTTTGAAAAAAGTAAAATGTTCTATTTGCATGTTTAAAAAATTGTAAAATGTTTTATTTACATGTTTTTGAAAAAAACAAAACATTCTACTTACACATTTTTGAAAAGTGCCAAAAATTCTATTTTTTAAATGCTTTCAAGACATGTTTCAATATTTTTGTAGATATTGGATATTGTTTTTTTTAGCTACAAATGGATATGGGTCATTTCGATTCTTCACTGACGAATTTTCCACATTGCATTGATGTGTGAGTATTTTTTTAGTTTTTTATTCCTACATATATTTGACGATATGGTTGGTGCCCATTTTCCATGCCCAAAATTGAAATGGTAATTTTGAGTTGTAAAAATCTCAAGAATATTTTTCTATTTGGTTTTCGTCGTCTTTATTCTTCACTTTTATTTACGATCTATACTCGCTTGCTTAGCCTATAAATTTACACTTACACACGCAGCTCCTTTTTTTTCTTATTTGTTTGTTTTTTTCAGTTTTATTGCTTTAGCAGGTTGAATGGTTGAGGATGAAGCTTGTAACACTGTAATATGTCACTGTGACTCGTGTGTGTGTGTGTGTGTGTGTGTGTGTGTGTGTGTACTATATATAATAGGAAAAAAATAGGAATAGACCAACCATGGTAATGGTGATGGTTTTGGCTATGGCAACTGGCGAAACTTTGAGTTTTTGCGTATAGCCTTTATTATACATAGTCATTGGGATTGTGACTTGGTCTGTTTTATTAGTACACTGTTCAACCGTTCTGCATGAATAAGGGAGGATGCCACATTGTTTATAACCTTCAATATTATGATTATTAAGGTTCAAATTCAAAATCATTAAAAATTACCCAAATTTAAGTACTATTTTTTTTCTATATTCTAATGATCAAAAAATGCAGTTGACAAAAAACAATTGAATTCGAGCTGCAGTTTTGGCGCGGAGAATTTTTTGAATTTACAAATTTAACATGGGGTAAACGGAGAAACACACCTACTTCAACATACCAGCCGGATGTCAGTTTTTATTCAAATTTCAAAAAGTAGTACTTGCTGGGTAGAGAAAAAAGCACTCTTTCTGGAACTGTTCCGGAAATTTTTTTAAAACAAGAATTACAGTTGCGACAGATTTCTAAAATTTGTAATATATTGACATAAGGGTATGAGTGACATCAGAATGACGTAAAACTATATACATTTACATATTATATGTAACATAAGTATCCCGCAAAATCTTAATTTTAATCTGATAATGGAGATGATTAAACTTGATTCTTAGCCGATGATACGTTGATCAAATCCTAATTGTTTCTTAAACATTGCTTCTTATGTAATTATTTGCTGATAAAGAAATACATTCATAATTGTTGCTATATTTTACAACATAAATAAAAAATAAAAGTAATAAAACTTAAATTATCCATGTCGAAGTTTCAAAGATTGAACAAAAATAGAACAATAATTATAGCTTTTATATTTAAAAATAACATTATCTTATGTTATTGGCCTAATCACCTAATATTACAGAAAAAAATTAGTGCTCAAGATATAGACAAGCTCGACCACAACAAACCATCACAAGAGAAATATATTACAGCAGTGCTTTTACCTGTAAAAACTTCACGCAGTTCACTTTACAATTGCGTTGATTTTCTCACAAATATTGTCCAATTAACCATGCGAAACACGTAAATCGCGCTAAAACTATATTCACTAACTTTCACTACACTGGGGCACGTAGTTACGGGAAAAAACTACGGTTCATGTATATTTTGAGGAAAATAGAAGAAAACGAAGACAGTATTACTTTATGATGGTGCGCCAGCAAAGAAAACGGAAAACTGAATAAAAGGAAGCATGCAGTTAACAGTGGAACAGGTCTGGCTGAAGATAAACTTCCGGCCACATACTTCCGTGGCTCCAGTGCTGCCTGGAAACAATTGCAATATCTCAAACTTTAGAAATCTGTCGCAACCATGATTCTTGTTTTAAAAAAATTTCCGGAACAGTTCCAGAAAGAGTGCTTTTTTCTCTACCTAACAAGTACTACTTTTTGAAATTTGAATAAAAACTGACATCCGGCTGGTACGTTGAAGTAGGTGTGTTTCTTCGTTTACCCCATGTTAAATTTGTAAATTCAAAAAATTCTCTGCGCCAAAACTGCAGCTCGAATTCAATTGTTTTTTGTCAACTGCATTTTTTGATCATTAGAATATAGAAAAAAATAGTACTTAAATTTGGGTAATTTTTAATGATTTTGAATTTGAACCTTAATAATCATAATATTGGAGGTTATAAATAATGTGGGATGGGCCGATGATTACATAGTTTGAGATTCAAAGATGATATAATTATAATTGAGTGACCTTATAGGCATATGTGTATAGCTATACCATAATATACTTGTATATGTACTATATGATTGTATAACAGGGATTACTAGTGAGTACATATGAATATACTTATCACTGCTAAGTGGGTTGTATGTAAATATTCGAGTTCACTGTGATGTAATGCGTGTGTGTGTGTCTGTGTGTGTCTGTGTGCATGCACTCGGACGGAACTGAATAACTGCGTATTCTATGGCGTATGGTATGAAATGGAATAGAAAATGGAAGGAAGGAAGATGCAAAAAACTATGCGAAGCTGATGTATGCAGAAACCTAGATGCCTAATGCTTAGCAATGATGTATATGTACACGAAAATAAGGGGTATCGGTAGTGTTCGTAGTGGCTGGTTCGTAGGGATTTGTTCGTAGGTAATGACGCGTTTCGTAGTGTGTCTACTTTTCGTGGGACGTGTTTCGTAGGCAGAAGATTTCTTCATTAGATTAAATGGTGGCCCTCAAAAGGGCCGTTGGTCATTGCATAAAAAGTTCAAAAATAAATAGTAAAAATAAAAGTATGTAAAAAAAAGTATTAGCTTCACCATCTTTAGTGACTTTTGACGTAGGAGAAATGAAAATTTGACACGAGCATTAAAAGGCAGCATTCTTTCTTCAGCACAGGCACGCGTTACACTATTAACGTATTTTTGCATCGACCTCTCGGATGCTAATGCAGGAGCAATAGCAGCAGCAAGTAATAAGTGCATCGCCTACAATCTGACTAGGCTTGTCATTCAAACTTTTTAATGCTTTTCTTTTTAACAATGTTAATACTTTAGTTTTTTTCTTTTCCAGAACACAAGGCAAATGTCCGACATGGTCCTTACTTACAGTTACGCTCTTATCAGTGTTCCAAATAATACAACCAGGACAAACGCGTTCTTTTACCCTGCGAAACACGAAGTTATTACTTCCTAATTTTTCTTTCCCCTCCTGCGTGAACTCGTATCAAAATATCCAGACTTTTGGAACTTAAATTCGCTTATATCTGAAAAATAATCCATTCTTACAAGGATTGCAAAACTGAACTGATGTTTCGTAAACTGCTGTTATCTAGCTTTTTGTATCGTACTTTTCTGATGATACTCAAATACCAATTATTCAAAATTACATTTAATTCATAAAAACATATTATTCATAATAACATATTATTCATAATAAGGTATCTGCATGTAAAGTAAATCTTCTGCCTACGAAACACGTCCCACGAAAAGTAGACACACTACGAAACGCGTCATTACCTACGAACAAATCCCTACGAACCAGCCACTACGAACACTACCCAATCCAAATAAGGAGGCTGTTTTTAGTCGAAAGTTTCAAAAGTATTTCAGTCATAGCAGTTAAACGAGGCAGTAGCAGTAACGAACGGGAGAAAGTTGAGTATAAGCATATATTGTCTTTGAAGAACCAAAATGACACATATCCATTTGTAGCTAAAAACAATATCCACTATCTACAAAAATGTTGAAACATGGCTTGAAAGCATTTAAATAGAATAAATTGCACTTTTGAAATATATGTAAATAGAACATTTTACACTTTTAAAAAACATGTAAATAGAACATTTTACTTTTTCAAAGCCATGTAAATTGAACATTTTACACTTTTCAAAAACATGTAAATTGAACATTTTACACTTTTCAAAAACATATAAATTTAACATTTTACACTTTTCAAAAACATGTAAATTGAACATTTTACACTTTTCAAAAACATGTAAACAAACATTTTGCTGTTTTCAAAAACATGTAAATAGGACAATTTACGCTTTTCAAAAATACTTTCTTTACATTTTACGCATTTTTTTCATTTTGTTTTTATGACATGGCTCATTGTGATTCAAGCTTAAATTGGATATGGGTCATTTCGGTTCTTGACAGGCGATATAATCTATTTATAATTTAACTTCAATTTAAATTCCCTGCCAAATCCTAAACTCAACGACCGCGGCAGTCAAATTATTCTAGTTGTATATAAGTGGTTAAAGGTGTACAACAGTACATCAGAAAATTATGAAATAAGGTTAGTTTACATTATGCTAACCTTAAAAACCCTTATTAAAAATATTAAACTAGAATTTAAATGACCTCATAGTGATATTGATTGTAATTTTTTTTAAATACTTTGTAGCGTGATTGAAAAAAAAAATCAGATACTTTGGAGCGCTGCTCTGATAATTTCCTTAAAATACAGTCGATTCATTCGGTGTGAAAGGGAAAGGGAGTGAAAGTATAGTATAGTAGAAAGCTCTGAACTTTCCCTGTGCGAGTAGTTGCATCTCGACGTTCGTCCTCGTTCTGTGTGTACGCAGCACTTGGAATCAACTTTGGTTGACTGTGTGTTGTGTGAAGTATAGTATATACTTTCCAGTTCTCCACTGCCTTCAATCTGTCAGTTTCACTATATTCATATCTATATCTAAATACATACATAAATACACAGAGCAACTGCGAGCGATTAACATTAGTTCCTTGGTTCTTGTATATGTATTGATAAGCGTATATATGGTCTGATACGAAGCACGCGCAAATATAATTATAGCTGCAGAAATTTATAGTATACATAGTACCTACATATATAAAGTTGAGCTGTAAAGCAGAAATTCGGAAATCCAGAAATTCACGGAACCACCATATAGCAGACCTAGAACAGGGCCAGACCAGTTCCACATCCACCCGCACCCGCACCAGGCACAGGCACAGACACTACGGGCTCATATAGCACTAAAGCTCACTCATTGCATCGCGTCGACTTCCCACTTTTCACTCTCTCTCGCTTTCTCCTACATTTCCACCGAACCGAATGCTCGCAATCCCACACTCGCATCTTTCTCCCAATGTCCTGTGTGGAGATACTTTCAGTTCCATAGTCCTATCTTACACACACTCAACTCACTCACGACTCTCAGTCCTTTACATTACGTTTACTTTCAGTATGCTTTCACTCCAAAAAAAAACTTCCACAGTCACTTCCATTTCCATTTCGGTAGTATATTCCATGGAATGTGAGTAGGATATACTGATAGGATATATAGAGGACCCGTCGTCCTAGGTTCACTGAGTAAGGTTGGATTTGGATTTGGCATTGGACTTATCGGCTGACAGTATACTTACATAGTAGTTGGTAGGGAGGCGCCGATCCAGATACAGGGGATGGGCAGCAGGGCAGGTACCCACTCTAAAATGAATTTTTTAACATTATCTAACATAGGGACATTTAAAAAAGGTGGCAGAGTTAAAGTAAATTGCCAGTGAAGATTCAAATTGATTTTATTTTAGCTAGAAACAAAATTCAATATTTACAAAATAAAAATCATAATATTATGGTCCTGAAAGTATGTAAATATAATATTTAGCAATGTTCAAAAATATGTAAATAGAATGTTTTGGACTTTTTTAAACATGTAAACAGAACATTTTACAATTTTCAATACTATGTAAATAGAACGTTTTTCACTTTTCAAAACGTAAATAGAACATATTACACCTTTCAAAATCATGTAAATAGAGGATTTTGCACTTTTTAAAAAACATGTAGAATGAACATTTTGCACTTTTCAAAAACGTGTAAACGGAATATTTTGCAATTTTTAAAACATGTAAATATAACGTTTTACACTTTTGAAAACATGTAAACGGAATATTTTGCACTTTTGAAAAACATGTAAATGGAATATTTTGCACTTCTCAAAATCGTGTAAACGGAATATTTTGCACTTTTTAAAAAAACATGCAAATAAAACGTTTTGCACCGTTTAAAAACTCGTAACTATTAACATTTTGCGCATCCATCTCATGTAGTTTTCTAAAGTTTGTATATATCTAATTTTAATTTCAATCTTTGAGAAAGCAGGCCATTTTGATTCCTTACTCACAATATTATATTTGTCTTGCTCGCATTCCAGAAAGCATTTCTAGAGCCGCCCCTGTTGGTTGTCTGGTAGGTAGATAGGTAGGTACTTTAATTTCCCCTCTTGCATTTACATACTTTGACTTTGGCCCGATATATATTATGCTCTCGTAACTCGTATGCTCCGACAACTGAGCTGACTGACTGCCTTCCTCTTGGAAACGCTTCTTCTCTCATATAGTTCCCAGTTCCCGTTCCCAGTTCCCATCCCGTCCTCGTCGTCGTCCTAGCTCCAGTAGCTCCTTCTCCTTCTCCGTCTCCTTTTCTGCTTTTCTGGCTCAACTTCCAGTTTGCTCATCGTGTGTGTGTGTGTCACTCCTTCTTGGAATATTTGACTCGAGCTGGAGTTTATTTCAGTTGAATTCTAGCCACCCGACTGGCAGGAACCGAACGGAAACCATACGGCGATCATTCCCATATTCCGAGTCACTAATATTCGCTACAGTCACAAAATTGTAAGCATTGGAGGCATTTCAAGTCTAACAAAACAAAACAAAGCAACACACACTAAATAAAAAAAGGAGTGAAACCCAACGTTACTTAGTTTGTGTACACAAGTGTATTTAAATTAAATGATATCGCACAGTCTTTAAATCAAATCATATTTGACATATTTAATGGGAGTCTATTAAAAAACACTTTCATATTTATTTTTGCGAATTTAAAAAATATTTCTTGACAAGGTGGGAAATATGTGGAAAATGTTTCTGGAGTTTTGTGAACTTTACTAATTGACGGCTGAATTTACCCACACAAAATATAGTGAGTGTCGTTCACTAATTGTAAGTGTAAAAATAACCCTATGTCCAAGTCGGTTTTATTGTAAAATACAAAAATGTTTGTGAATACCACACCATATTATTTTAACAGTAGTAAAAGTGGTTGGAAATCCTACATTGTTTGAGCAATTTAATCCGTAGTAAAATTGGGCAATTTGTCCAATTGTGGGTGTTTACATACAACTTCCTAGTGAGTGTTTATTCCCAGTGTTATTCCATACTAAATACAGAGAATATAATTAAAGCGTAAGTTCCAACCACTTAGAAATATGTAACCCTTATAGCAATTAATCAAAATAAACTTGTGGAATCATCATTATAATGGTATTAGATGTACGGACGTACGAACTTACGAACGTACGAAAGTACGGATGTTTAAAAAAAGCACCATTTGGATTTTATTAGTAGTAGACAGAGCAGATGCACTGCTCTAACAGAACACAGATATTATGCAGCTCTAATGGAATGAAGGGAAAGCAGCTGTTAGTGCAAAAGTGGCAAAATATATGTATATTATAATCTCCAAGCAAAAATCGACATCGACGACAAAATATCGAAAGCTATAAATACATATAGCTATATAGTTTTTAAGTCTCGCGCTAATTGTAATTGTAATTGTAATAAGGAAAGGACACAAGTGATTTAGTATATATATTTGGCTCTGTTTATAATTGGAGCAGAGAACTTTTTGGAATGTATTTATACGATAATTTTTTATGGGAGCAGAAGGCACACAGCATGCTCTCATGGTAATTATATTGTGAGGAAAGACATTGACTCGAAGCAGGACTTGGAGTTTTTAGTGATATAGACGAATATATCGTCTGTGAAGAACCAAAATGACCCATATCCATTTGTAGCTAAAAACAAAATCCACTATCTATAAAAATATTGAAATATGTCTTGAAAGCGTTGAAATAGAATATTTTAGACTTTTCAAAAATTTGTAAATTGAACATTTTACATTTTTCAAAAACATGCAAGTAGAACATTTTGCACTTTTCAAAAACATGTAAACAGAAAATTTTACACTTTTTTAAAACATGCAAATAGAACATTTTACACTTTTCAAAAATTTTGTAAATTGAACATTTTACATTTTCAAAAAAATGAAAATAGAAAATTTTACACTTTTGAAAAACAAATGAAACAAAATTTTACACTTTTTTAAAACATGCAAATAGAACAATTTACACTTTTTAAAAACCTTTAAATAGAACATTTTAGACTTTTCAAAAATTTTGTAAATTGAACATTTTACACTTTTCAAAAACATGTAAATACAACATTTTACACTTTTCAAAAACATGTAAATACAACAATTTACACTTTTCAAAAAAAGTAAATAGAACATTTTACACTTTCCAAAAACTCTCAATTAAGATTTTACGCATGTTTCTCATTTTGTTTGTATGACATAGCTCATTTTGATTCTAGTTTAAATTGGATTTTGGTAATTTTGGTTCTTCACAGACGATATCTGAGAACTGGCGCTCGCCTGAAACTGCAACTGATGAGAAGAGAGAGAAGGTTTATAAAGAGATTTTCAGAGAAATTTACGATCTTTCATGATTAAATCTGTCTTCGAATATACACAAATATGTATAGTCAATGTATTGAGAAGGACATTGATAGATTTGCTTTATTATGGCTGCGTTATACGGTGTCGTTGTTGGGCTGCCCTGGTTTTCCTCTATACACTATTTCTTTTAATTCTCTCTTGTGTTGTGTGTATTGAAAAACGGGATGTGGATGTGTCATTTTGTGGGAAGTTGGGAAGCAAGTGCGAGTCTCGTCTGCCTCAACTCAAATACCCGAACCTGGTTTCTGTCTGACTTCATTATTAGAGTTTTAAGTTTGAATTGGTTGGAAGGCTATAATAGGCCTGCTGGTCCTGACTCTGTTCTGGTTATATTATAGCTTTTCTATTACCTTGTATTTGCAGTAGTGTCAGAGTGAGTCCGTCTGTCAGTCAGTCAGTCTGTTATTATGTCGGAGTTTAGCGGGATAGGAGCGGCAGCGGCGGGTGACTGGGATCGGTCCCGGCCCGGGTATTAGGTCTTCGATATACATGCGGCTATATTTTACAGGGAAGTGATGGTCCTGCTGATTCTGGTCCTGGTGATATGTTTTTGTTTGGTAGGTAAATGGAATGGCATATGATTTTATGAGTAGTAAAAAACATACATATCGGCATCTGGAAAATAAGTTTAATTTTATGACTTTCATTTACACTCTGGCGACTGACTGAGGAGGAGGAGGAGGAGAACTGAAAACTGGAGAGTGAAGCTAAAATAATACTATAGTAATATTATATAACGTCAAACGACATGAACATGAACGGGCGGAGATGACTGACGGTCTCATTTATTTCTGCTTATAGTCTCCTCTCTTTTTGTCTCCGTCTCTCTCGCTGATGAACCTATTCTTATTTGTGTTGGAATTCAAATTCGAGAGAGAGAGAGAAAACCTGGTACTGGCGAGGCTGTTAATTTTTATGAAGCATGATTAATGAGTGTACCTATATACTTCCAGACCCAGACTTCCAGTATCTTTTTTGGTAGAGATGTTCAAGCATGAAATTTGGCAACAAAAGTCAAATCGAATTCTGTATTAAAAAATACTGACTGACTAGTGAGGAGGAATTTATTATTCAAAAGTATTATCATTTATAGGCCTATGGGTAGTATTGGATGGACGGGATGTAATGGATTTTTATTTACACTACAATTTTTGACACGGCGGAAACATTTTTAATTATGCCCATTACAATATCGTCTGTGAAGAACCAAAATGACCCATATCGAATTTAAGCGAGAATCAAATTAAGATATGTCATAAAATCAGAATGAGAAACAGGCGTAAAATGTTAATTAGGAGTTTTTAAAAAGTGGAAAATGTTCTATTTTCATGTTTTTAAACAATGTAAAATGTCATATTTATATGTTTTCGAAAAGCGTAAAATATTCTATTTACATGCTTTTAAAAAGTGCAAAATTTTCGAATTACATGTTTTTGAAAAGTTTAAAATGTTCTATTTGCATGCTTTTGGAAAACTGTAAAATGTTCGAGTTACACGTTTTAAAAAAGTGTAAAATTTTCTAATTACACGTTTTTGAAAAGTGTAAAATGTTCTATTTACATGCTTTTGAAAAGTGTAAAATGTTCGATTTACACAGTTTCGAAAATTGCATAATGTTCTATTTAAATGCTTACAAGACATTTTTCATTATTTTTGTAGATAGTGGATATTGCTTTAACTAAAAATGGATATGGGTCATTTTGGTTCTTCACCGACGATATGCGTTTTATTCCGATTCCATTGATTCTCAGTACAGTAGTTAATCGACAAAAAATTTTATTAGAATAAAAATATTTCAAAATGTGCCTTATTAGTTAAAATTCATTATGTACAGTGGATTTAAAATGCTGCTATGGTAGAGATGGCTTAGGGGCAGGAGGGGGGTGGGGATGTTGTTGTTAATGATCCCAGAATCCCAGCATGCTACTTATTTAGTAAGTTATGTGAAAACGATGGGGCCGGGAAAGTCAAGTACATAGTACACGCTATGAAACTATAATGATGTGCACAGGGGCGAGATTAAATTTGGTTGTTGAAATTAGGTTTTTGTGAGTTTGTGAGAGAGACATAGGATATTATTATTGTCTTCTTCAAGGTATACCTACATACCTTACGTGCCTTTCCTTTGATTTGATTGGCCTTGCCTTTTACTTTGTGCTCAAAAGTCAGTTTTTAGGCTTAGGATGATGATAATAATATGATGTTTGCGCTCCTCTACGAAATGTGAATGAAAAGGAAGGATCCGCGTGTCGTGAACATGTCATGTCAACCCCCATGTCACCATCAGAGAAAGCAAATTTACTTTTGCTTCCAGATATTTTTTTTGTAAGTAGGCAGCATATAATAAGCCACCTTCCTGACTGGCATTACATATATTGCTGTTGACGTTCATTGTATACGTCTGGCATTTTACTATATGCTATAACATGTTATAGAGGTAGAATCTGTGTTTAC
The DNA here is from genome assembly GCA_949802685.1 of Dicyrtomina minuta. Taxonomy (NCBI): domain Eukaryota; kingdom Metazoa; phylum Arthropoda; class Collembola; order Symphypleona; family Dicyrtomidae; genus Dicyrtomina; species Dicyrtomina minuta. Next base: position 60,257,279 of record OX461808.1, on the reverse strand, counting down.
TTACATTTCACTTTGTATTTTATGATTTTTCGATTTTGTGAGATTTTGTCAGATATCAGAGGATGAGGATCATAATCATCTTTTGTATCTATATGTACATTATGTTCTCTTTTGTTCAGGGAAAGAAAGGGACGGGTTTGAGTCTAAGATATAAATTCCGTTCTCCCCGTCCCCGTCTCTCTCTCCGTCTTTTATCTCCCATTCATAAAAGTCCTTCACAAATTCTGAATTTTACTTTCAATTTGAAATGGAATTTTCTTATATATCATCTTTTCTTCCTTTTTTTTAACTGTTCAAAATTTCCTTTTAAAAAATCACTTATGTGCGTTAGTATGCGTCAATGATATGTTATAAGGGATATATCGTCTGTAAAGAACCAAAATGACCCATATCCATTTGTTTTTAGCTACATTTGTAGCTAAAAACAATATCCACTATCTACAAAACTATTGAAACATGCCTTGAAAGCGCTTACCTATATAGAATATTTTGCAATTTTTAAAAACATGTAAATTGAACATTTTACACTTCAAAAAATATGTAAATAGAACATTTAACACTTTTCCAAAACATTTAAATAAAATATTTTGCAATTTTCCAAAACGTGTAAATAGAACATTTTGCACCTTTCAAAAACTCCTAATTCACATTTTACTCATGTTTCTCATTTTGTTTTTAAGACATAGCTCATTTTGATTCTACCTTAAATTGGATATGGGTCATTTCGGCCCGGTTCTTCATAGGCGATATAGTGCTGGGAAGGTATAATGAATTTCAGGGAGGATTAATTCTTTTGTATACTGAGCTGTAATGGATCTGAAGTAAATGTGTTTTAGCCTTTACTGATATTATAGGCAGGTAACGAGTTTATTTGGTAAATTTGTTTTTCTACTTTAGCGTATCGAATTCGAACAGAAAATTTTAGCATGAAGGATAAGTAACAGTTTTTTTGTTGCAAAAATGTTGGCTTTATTTATTCAAGGGTTTAAATTTAATAATATTATTAATTATTATTTTGGTACTCAGTTTCAGTTTTTGGTTTTAAGTCTCGAACTTCCGAGTGGTAGTTCCACAATACTTTTGTTATTTTTAGGGTTTACATTGTCATTAGTGGAGGCTCCTGACATGTTCTATAAGTCAACCAAAAAATTACAAGGAGATTGAAAGACAAGGAAATATATAGGGAGTATATACGTAATGAGGGAACCCAATTCTTTAGATATTCGTGAGCAGTACAAGATATAAATAGGTACGCATATAATCAGCTCAAGGAAGTTGAGCATATAATTTATTATTCCCGAAACAAGGAAAGGAGATATAATGGAATCGAAGTAAAGTCTGCTCCGAATTACGGAATGCCGAATAACCGAATAAGAAAGAGGCAGTTTGGAGTAGATGGGTAATACGTGGAGGGCATGCATACATGGCTGATGAGATCAAGATCCTATCTCAATCTCAATCCTGATCTGTTCCTGTCCTGTACTCTGTCTACTTGATTGGCAATTTCCGTTGTAGGAAGTCTCATTGTGTCCCTTTTCTTCTGCGCCTATCTTTGGTAGTCTACAGTCTGGTCTGGTCTGATTCAGCAAGTAGTTTTACCAATCATCCTACCTACTAGTCGTAAAGAATAGGCCAAAGTCAAAAAAGCTCTTTTTCATCCAGGAACCTACTTATATTTCTACTAACAACTTTGACATTATTATTATTTCCAATTTCGAAATCACATACTGTCATCGACATCGACATCGATATCATCTTACATAAAGATCGCACAATGTGTCCCATTACTGAATAGGCAGTATCTTATGAAATGACCTAATCTGTATACACAGTAGGTAATAAGGTATTTTAAATATTTTTGATAGAATAAGGTAAAAAAAACTGAAAATTATGTTCTCCCTAAAGGTTTGTCACCAGTACCAATATGATGATAGTTAAAGGTTCAAGGTTTCCAATATTGGATATCGTCTGTGAAGAACCAAAATGACCCATATCCAATTTAAGCTGAAATCAAAATGAGCTATGTCATAAAAAATACGAAATAAGGAAGATGCGTAAAATGTGCTATTTTCATGTTTTTGAAAAGTGCAATACGTTTTATTTGCATGCTTTTGAAAATTGCAAAATCTTTTATTTGCATGCTTTTGAAAAGTGCAAAATCTTTTATTTGCATGCTTTTGAAAATTGCAAAATCTTTTATTTGCATGCTTTTGAAAAGTGCAAAATGTTTTATTCCCATGTTTTTGAAAAGTACAAAATGTTTTATTTGCATGCTTTTGAAAAGTGCAAAATGTTTTATTTGCATGTATTTGAAAATATATTTCATTATTTTTGTAGATAGTGTATACTATATTGTTTTTGGCTAGAAATGGATATGGGTCAATTTGGTTCTTCACTGACAATATGCTACAAACAACAATATAAATTCTTTTCAAATTTTGCATCAAAACTTGTAAAGTAAAAAAAACGCGCTCTTTACATTATTACGAACTAGCATTGTAAGATGTCTTTAAAATCATATAATATGTCATTTTAAGAAAACTACGACTTAAGTACCTACGCAAGTGTAATGTGTTTCTACATAGATGGTTCAAGTTCACACATGGTGTACATATTTTTTATTAATAATAACCTTTTAAATTTCATCGCAGATCTGAACTACCCTGTAAACAAGCCAAACGAGCGGACCATCTCTCGAGGAAAACGGAATTGCATAGGTACGTTACTTCACTGTGAACGTGTTACTGTGGCGTTTTCAGTTGTTGATCAACTCCAGAATTCTCCAAATTTTCCCTCGTTAATAGCGTGGTGACATTTTGTGACACGTCCTTTGTGACACCTACATAGCAGAATAGCATCACCTCGATCGAATGTTCACAAATTTGAAGAACCCTATGAGATTTCAAACTAATACATAATATATGTTTCGCACTTACTAGTTAGTAAAATGATGTTGAAAATCCATATCTACAAAAATAATTAAAATCGAGAACCTTGAATAGATTTGGTGAGCAGTGACTGTATCAAAATGTTTTGTTCAAATTTTTGAGACAGTTGATTGTTGATTGTAAAACGATTCTAGAGTTTTGATGAGTAGTGCTTCGTTTTCATCCTGAAAATCAAAAAGTGTTTGTAATAATATAGTGCTTCAAAAAATTCAAGAAACAAAATAATTTCCTGTCAATCTACGCCGATCGGCTAGTCTGTCATCTGTTGTCTGCGGTGTTATCAATTCCGAATCTAAATCAGACGTCAGACAGTCATAAAGAACTCTTCTTCGGTCTTTGCATATATATATTATACAATTAACTAGTCAGTCAAACGAGAAAGACTTGAGACTTGAGAGACAATGGATGGAAATAGAATCTGTTGTTTTCGTTTTGATGTTGCGTTTACATCTGTCATCGATGTTGGTCGTCGTCTTGTTGGAGAAAATTGGTGTAGTGTCTCGTCTCTCTGGATGATATCGTGTGAATAAAAAAACTACATAAACATTAAAAACAAGAGAAACTCACTACTAAAAGTATACAGTTCGTTCATCATTGTTATTCCGACAACGACAACGACAACGGACAAGACAAAGACAGACGACGACATCAAACTTACAACTTTTAAGGCTCGAGAAAATTAGAATTCGAGAATATTAATACCTAGTAAGTTTACCCAAGTCCCAAGTGTAAACCAAAAAAAACTTGCAAACAAATAAAAAGAAAACAAGACATAAAAAATATCCTGCATAATAAACAAAAAGTATTTTCTTGTGTGTGTGTGTGTGTGTGTGTTTGTGTGTGCTACGTCTATTTCTATTTTTGTACTACATACAAAGTATTTTTTCTTGACTGCACGAAACTACCAAGTTTGAAGTTGTTGACAGCAGCGTAAAAATTGCCCGCCTTTGCGTTGCGTTAGTTGGACTTTAGTTATGGTAGTTGGTTTTCACAAGTTTCCACAAAATTCTATTCACTTATAAAGATTAAGATAATCACAATCACTATATTGTTTAGTATGAAGTAACTACTTTATATTCAGGAGAGGCATTTTCCTTCTTTTTATTTCATCATCATACATCGCATCGTCCTCTCGTTATCGCTCATAATAAATTTGATATGTTCCTAATAATAATTGTGACCTAGAAAAATAATTTAAAAGATAACTGAGAAGACGAAGAGACAAACAAGAAGATTGAGATCGAGATCTCAATCTTGATTTCTCGAGCACTGAACCAAAACTAAATCAAACGAAGCAACCAACTAGAACGAAACTACTTATAACTTACAAAGTTGACAGGGAACAGGGAACACGGAACAGAATAAGCAAAAAGCGGAGAGAGAGAAAAACTTGAGAGACACAAGAAAGTTTTATCAAATGATATTATACTACAGCAATAAAAGACTAAAGAAAAACAAGCCCAATAGGACAAAGTATTGTAAGCAAATAGTGAACAGTTGAGCAGTATAGGAAGAAAAGAAGTTGTGAAGAAACTTAAACGAAGAAACTGAAGAAAGTATAGTATTTAAGTTTAGGCTTTGGTTCAAGTTGTTGGCGAAGTTAAAATAGTTTTCTTCAATTTTCTTCTAATTTTGTTTACCCTTGCTTCTGCCTGATTTGATTTTCTTCCCTACTACTGACTGTGAGGATTTTCGTTGTGGTACTGGTACGTCGGGAGAAGCGCGTATTACGCATTACGTATTAATACACGACATACGACAGGACAAGTCACAAAAGTACCACGGTGGGATATAAATACTACTATACGATACCACTACTGATCACTATCAACTATCATATCAAGTAGTCAGAATCAGTAATCAGGAGAGTTTTCCACCAAGAATATGGATTACATTCGAGAATTTGACATTCGTCTCGAGAAAGAAATGTACTACGCGGGAGAGACGCTGAGTGGTCATGTGGTTTTGGATACTAGCGAAAATTTCAAATTACGATGTAAGTTTTTGATTATTTTTTTAACAATTTATATTTACTTACATTAACAATTAAGAAATGCAGCCATAAAACATAAAAGCCAGTAGCAAACAAATATAATTATGGTCTTGATTTCACATGATAATATATTTATCTCAATTTCACTGTTTTTTATGCTTAGTTTAGATATTTTGTTCGTTATTTTGTTGGGGTAATTCATTCTACCGATTATTTCAACACCAAATGGGAGGAGTAGATAAAAATTATAATTAAGTTTAAGTTTTTCCATGTCTGAAAGCATATCTTCTGTGAAGAACCAAAATGACCCATATCCAATTTACGCTAGAATCAAAATGAACTATGTCATAAAAACAAAATGAGAAACATGTGTCAAATGTTAATTACGAGTTTATGAAAAGTCCAAAATGTCTTAATCACTTGATTTTCTGAAAAGTGTAAAATTTTCTATTTATATATTTTTGAAAAGTGTAAAATGTTCTATTTACATATTTTTGAAAAGTGTAAAATGTTCTATTTACATATTTTTGAAAAGTGTAAAGTGTTCTATTTACATATTTTTTTAAAATGCAAAATATTTTATTTAAATGCTTTCAAGACATGTTTCATTATTTTAGAAGATAGTGGAAATTGTTTTTAGCTACAAATGGATATGGGTCATTTTGGTACTTCACCGACGATATATCTTATCTATAAATACAACAAAGAGATCTTGACGAGGCAGTTATACTTATTACGCTTACTTAAATTAATTATCGATTTGCTCAACCAGTCATAAGTAATTTTAGTAACGCAAATAATGTAATTCAATTCATACAAACACAAACTGCTTCAGCTTTAGTTGTATTTAATGACCATCAATATAGCGTGTGCAAATAAAATAAGATACTGGTAAAAACTGATCAATATACAAAACTCTACCTCAAATTCGATTCTTATATCTTGAGCCCAAAAATTTCGAGCTTATTTAATGTTGATAAATTGTTGTTTCTAAATAAATGATTTTCTGTTGTTTGTTTTTTTTATTTCAAATAGCAATCCGAGTCGTTCTTCGGGGTAAAGCACACACAGAGTGGAAAGTGGTGGTGAGTGGTGACCGGAGAACAGTGAAGGACGATCAATATTTTATCGATGACCGGACTACTATATGGGGAAAAGGTGAGCATATGGAGGAAACGTGTGTATATAGTGACAAATAAAAGTATAAAAGACGACATCCAAGGAAAAAGAAGGACATAGAAATGCTTTAACTTTAATTGCTAGAACTGAATCACATCTTCGACTTGGACTGATCGCAGAGGATCATGATCAATTCCACAAGAGAGAGAGAGAGAGAGAGAGAGAGAGAGATAAGGAGAGACTGAATTAAATAATGAAAAATTGAATAGGTCCAGTGCCAGTAATTCAATTGGACAGAAACTAGGAAAAGGAAATTTGTCAAAAGATTTTCCATGAATCCTCGTCGTATAAGTAGAGTCTATATAAATTGATTTCTCTTGGGAGTTTGAGTGTGTGTTGAAAGTAATTTGTTTTTACAATTCTAAATCCAAATAACCCAACTTCCAATTTTATTGTGTGGTAAGGGTAGCGGTCCTGGTAGTAGTCTTATGCACCGGGACTCTGGTCCTGGTCTCTTGTTTTCAGTTTCCTTTGTTTGGTTGTTTAACTTTCAATTATTTCCGTTTCAATTCCAATTTTCAATTTTGAAATACTCAATTTATTCATTTTGAATTGTCATTCTTGTGAAGGTCTTTCTGTTAGTTTGTGTAGTGGGGGTCTCTTGCGACTGACTGCGCTGCGGTTGCATAGGCAGTGCGTTGAAAATTGTACAGCGTGTATTTATTTCTAATTAGTATGTAAGGTTATAATTACCTAATTATTTTGTAAGGTAGGTATATGTATATCATCGATCGAAGCAAGGGATCACCCACTCACTTTTAGCGCAATCAATATCAGTCTAACAAAGCATCTACTAGATCCCTGAGATTGTGTAAGCACTGCGTAAGCACTGGCATTGAAAAATTGAAAGTACCTGTCTTGAAAATGTGCGCTGTCTGGGGGAATTAATTATTTAAAATCCTTTGTAATTTTTCAAAAGATAAAACAATTACAATTTGTACTTTTCCAAATGATCAACAAATTACGATTTGTACTTTTCCAAAAGCTCAAAAAATTACAATTTGTACTTTTCCAAAAGATCAAAACATTGCAAATTGTACTTTTCCAAAAGATCAAAAAATTCAATTTGTACTTTTCCAAATGATCAAAAAATTACAAATTGCACATTTTCAAAAAATAAAACATCACAAGATTTGAACTTTTCTGAAGCTTCTAAAAATTACGCCTTGCTCAATAAAATACAGAATTAGAACGACTAACTAGTAAGCACCATAAGTAGTAATTAGAACCTATTCAATGCCAATCATAAGGATTCTAAAAATACATGAATAGCCTTGAGGGGACAATCATGAATGAACTTTGGGACCTACCTACCTACCTACCTACGCTAATATTATTAGGATAGATTATCTAACTAAGCTCTGCACATGTAGCTCCAAGAATAAAAGGATCAACTAACTCTCTTTTATTTTACAGAAAAAGCGGAAGGTCACGTTCCTATTCTTCCCCGTGGGATGCATCAATTTCCATTTAAATTTCAACTCCCTGAAAGTTCCTTGCCATGTTCCTTTGAGTCCAGAGCTGGAACCATTCGTTACTACATCAAAGTAAGTCATATATATATTTTAAGAATCACACATGCTATAGCTTTTTTTAAATGTGCTAAACCTCTGTGACAATATATTACCATGTTTAATTGTCTAAAGGCATTTAAAGGCTTTGCATAAAATTATTTTAGTGCGATTTGTATGTGATGCTCCAAATTTAAGAAATGTAGAAATTTTGTCCAGGCATTTTTCTACAATGTAACACAATGTAAATTAATTGCTTATGGGAATCTGAAACTCCTTTCACCCACGCCACGTGTTCCTATCGTCCAGGGAATTTCTTTCTTTTATTATTGATCGGCACTCTCCAAATAAGTAAAAACATACCGCTGAAATTGCAGTGTGATCTGTCAAAAATTTGATTTTATTTAGTGACAACCTTGAACATATTTCATATCCATGCAATTATTACGCTATTGCAATTTTTTGTGATGAATCTCGTAAAGATAGTTGAAAAACGACTGTGTAGTTTTGAAGCTTAAACATTCTGAACGCGTGGAATAAATAAAATTTGTTATAAATTGTAGCAGTGGTGAAGTTGGGTCAAAGCAACGTCAATAATCCCAATTTTCAAGACTTAAAACTCTAAACCTGTAGCCAAACAAATTCTACATTCTAAAAGTACCTTACGTCCTATATACTGCTATACCCATCTTATATAAACTACAACTTTTTTTTATTTTCGAAAAATCCCAAACCAATTCAAATCACATTACATACATAATGCTGGGAAAAAAAGTTCAAAGAAGTAAAAGAAAAGTTCCACATATATATTGGAGAAAAGAAAGTAGAAAAGTAGAAAAGAATAATAATATAATGGACTGAACATTGAAGACCGTGAGTTGAAAAGTGAGCAGTGAATAAAGTTGAAACTGCGGGATGATCCCTTTTTTTAAAATGTGGCCATGGAAGAGAAGAAGAAGATTACACGCACATGGACAAACTTCCAAGTTTTCCCAATTGGGAAATTGGACCTCTTACACAATATAAAAGAAGATGGTCAGCACAAAATTACAATATATTTTCTACTACATTATTGATATTGATGAGAAAAAAAAGTCAAAGGAAAATAAAGCTTAATCTAAATCCAATGTTCAGTACTCAATGCCAAAGCCAAAACCAAACCTCAATGATCTCTCTTTTTCTTCTCGTCCACGGCTCCGGTCGCCGTCCGCGTTCCTCTTATTCTTCTTCGTCTTCGTCTTCGTCGTTCGTCGTCGTCCATCTGTAAAGATTATGAAGTAATTTATTTTTTTTCCCGTTTTTGTGCGTATAGGACTTTGGTTTTTCTTAATACTTTACTTTTCTCTATACGTACGCGAACTGTGATTGAATAGCCTTCTCAAGCGGATGCACAAAGGGGTATTTTTTGAAAATTTCTGCCATATGACCTGGTGGTCGGAAATATGAAAAAGTTTTCAAACTTTTCAAAATAATTTTTTTATACACTAGAATGATCAAGCAGATATAGTGACAAAATTTTTTTCAACTTTGCCAAGTATGTCTAGAGCAAGAATAATTTAATGCTTTTTATTACCATTGCTGATATAGGCAAACATGGTAAATGTCACTAAATAGTTCTCCGCTGTTTTTTGAAATTTAGAACAATTGAACACGGTTTTGTATGTAGAATTGTATGGCGGTTTTTTCTATCATGCGCATTTTTTATTAAATTATTTGTTTGTTCAAACAATTGAGGAGGTAATGCATATGAAAATTTTATATGATCAGACTATTAAAGCTGTTTGTAGATATCACTGAAACCAGCGCCAAAAAATGAATCTTTTGAATCTACTGAAAATGAGTTACTTTACTTTTGGCTGTTTAAATCAACAGTGGACAGTAACATCCGCGTTGTGTGCATCTCGTTTTCTCAAGTCTGATGATATTTCAGTTATAATATTACACTAATATTAATGTATACACCTATGAATTTTGTCACTTAGCTTCTAGTTACATTTTGCGTTTTTAAAGCGAATTAATTTTAATTTTTTTGGTTGTTATTGATGCCTAAAATGAAGTGTACTCAACATTGTAAAGGCTATTTATGAACTAACCAACGGTAAGAAACAATTAACTTACCATGTTGCTTTTAATTTGTAATAAAATATAATTCATTAGTAATCTAGATGCATAATAAATAATAAATTTAAGCATTTATGAAGTTGCTAAGGTTTCTACGTTACCCACGGGTCAGGGATTTAAAAGACAATATTATCTGCAGTTTGTATGCCTGATCAAGAATTGTGATAGGGTATCATAGTAGTATTAGCGTATGTAAAAGTTATTCGAAGAATATTGGTATGCTATTATTTTAGGATGCAGCTAAACTGATGGATATCAGCAATGTCAGTTTCTAAATTAAAGGATTACTACAATACAAGCATTGCCAAATCAACTCTAGTGAATTGTTTTCTAAACCATCATAGCATCTTCAAGAAAACTACAGCAGGAATTAAGGAAGCCACGCAATTAATTGTTCAGAGCTTATTTATTACAATTCATAAAAATGACGTTCAAGAGATTGAAAAAAATTGTGCGCGTGTTGTTCTGTCAGTTTTCAAAGAAGTTTCAAAAATGCAACCGTCACCTGGAGCGTTTTAAACAAAATAACAAGGCTTGGCTTCAAGGAAAATTTCGACTACCTTCAAAATTTGAGCTGGCATCTGAAATTCCTAGCACATCAATTAGGCCAGCAAAAGCACCTAAAAGCTTAAAACCATTTGCAAAAATGTCCATTGGGCAGAAGCATTGCACCGTAGCAGCTATTACTCAAATACAAGCAAAACACCTAACTAATGAGATTGTTTTAGCTGCTAGCAGATCTGCTAAAATCCAAAAACAATGTGATTTGTCTGCGTTGTTAAAAAAAGCCATAGAAAGTCCAACTCGTCCATACAAAATATTAAAAAAAATGCAGCAACCCGAACTTATTAAAGTGACACCTCATGAGGCTTTAAGTCTCATTTTAGACAGAGGACTCGGCCGAGACACCTATGAAGAAATTCAGAAAAATTCAAAAGCTCATGGTAGTAACATTTATCCGTATTACAAGAAGGTCGCTGCATCAAAATTAAAATGTCGACCTCCAGAATCAAGCATTCATATTGATGAAACTTGCGCCTATGTTGAACTACAGCATCTATTAGAGCATACTGCTGAGCGCTTAGTTAACCTTCAAAAAGATGTCTTTCTACACATATTTACGTTAAGTGAAGACAAAGAAATTTGTGTTAATTTGCTTTGCTCCTGGGGGTTTGATGGATCATCCGGTCAATCTCATTACAAGCAAAATTCTAAAAACAAAGACGGCATTGAAAATGATTCTCATCTTTTAGTTACGACCATGACCCCATTGCGCATGGTTACTGCATCTAATCCTTCACAAGTTATTTGGAATAACTCAACGCCGCAATCAATTCGCTTTTGCCGACCAGTGAAGATTGAATTTAAAAAGGAATCTAAGGAAGCTATTTTGGACGAAATGAATAGAGTTAACACGGAAATTAGTAATTTAGAAGATTTGACTTACTCGTTTATGGGTCGCATTGTTAAAGTAACATTCCAACTTCAAATGACTGTAATAGATGGAAAGGTTCTTTCTGTCATAACTGGAACAACGTCGTGTCAGCTGTGTCCTATATGTGGAGCTAAACCCTCAGAATTTAATGATTTTGAAAGGATTAAAAATGGAAATTTTGTGCCAAATAATCTTTTTCTGTTACATGGGATATGCCCTTTGCACTCTAGAATTCGTTTTCCTGAGTTCGTTTTGCACATTGCTTACCGACTAAACGTGAAGGTTTGGGAAGCAACAAAGCAGTACAAACTATTAGTAGCTACTAGAAAATCAGAAATTCAAACGCGTCTTAAAAACGAACTAAACGTGCTGGTGGATTTTCCAAAATCTGGAGGTGGCAGCACTAACGATGGAAACACATCTCGGAGATGTTTTGAAAATTACAAGTTGTTTTCCTTAATACTGGGATTAAACGAAGATCTTATATTTAAGTTTAAATATATTCTGACTGCAATTAATTGCACTTTTCCACTGAATCCAGACACTTTTCAAGAGGTTTGTTTTAGTGCTGCTAAATTGTGCATTAAATTGTATCCCTGGTACCCGTTGTCATCTAGTGTCCACAAGGTGCTTGTTCATGGACATCAAATTATTTGTGCTGCTGTACTACCGCTTGGGATGCTCAGCGAAGAAGTGACAGAATCTTGAAATAAAATATATAGGTACAGACTTTGAAAAATTAAAATACTCAAGCTGTTAATTTACTAAAACTTTTGAATTTTACTACAAGGATTTCATAGTTTAATACTTATCCTTGCAAGTGAATCAATTTATTTTAAATTCTAATTTCTCAGATCGGATCGTCTTCATCACTTCAGGAAAACGAGCAAGGTGAACTCGCTAAACGACGTTTTTAATAGAGCGATGGATACCTCAGATCCTGTTATATCTGCAATTTCCCTTAACCGAAGACAGAACAAAACCTCAAAACTGCCATTGCCCAGTGAGGTCATTTACATGCTTCAAGCTTACAAGTATGAAAATCAGCAATCTATTTCTAGTCAATCTTCTGATGACAGCATGCCTGATTCACACAGTAACGAAGACGAAGACTTACATGAGCTAGATAGTTTTTCATTAGAGTCAGTGCCCTACTAGTTACTATTATTTGTGAAAATGGCTACATATAATACATTTTATTTTAATATAATTATAATTATCATTGGCATTTTTTGAATTAATGCAAATGGTGCCAGATGGTGCTTTAAAGCTTAAGTAGATTTAGAAATGTGAGTCGTAATAACGGATTCTTATTGTTTTAATAAAAAATGCGCATGATAGAAAAAACCGCCATACAATTCTACATACAAAACCGTGTTCAATTGTTCTAAATTTCAAAAAACAGCGGAGAACTATTTAGTGACATTTACCATGTTTGCCTATATCAGCAATGGTAATAAAAAGCATTAAATTATTCTTGCTCTAGACATACTTGGCAAAGTTGAAAAAAATTTTGTCACTATATCTGCTTGATCATTCTAGTGCATAAAAAATTATTTTGAAAAGTTTGAAAACTTTTTCATATTTCCGACCACCAGGTCATATGGCAGAAATTTTCAAAAAATACCCCTTTGTGGGATGGATTCTATTATAAAAACTGTGTCTATATATGTCTATTGTGCTGCGCTATATCTTGAGGTCTTTTCCTCAATCAAAAACCATATCGTCTGTGAAAAACCAAAATTACCCATATCCATTTGTAGCTAAATACATTATTCATTATCTACAGAAATAATGAAATATGTCCTGAAATCCTTTAAATAGAACATTTTGCACTTCTCAAAAATAAGTAAATAGAACATTCTAAACTTTTCAAAAACAACTAAATAAAACATTTTATGCTTTTCAAAAACATGCAAAGTGAACATTCTAAACTTTTCAAAAACAAGTAAATAAAACATTTTATGCTTTTCAAAAACATGCAAATTGAACATTTTACACTTTTCAAAAAGTAGTAAATAGAACATTTTATGCTTTTCAAAAATATGTAAATTGAACATTTTGCACGTTTCAAAAACATGTAAATACAACATTTTGCACTTTTCCAAAACATGTAAATACAACATTTTGCACTTTTCCAAAACATGCAAATAGAGCATTTTAAACTTCCAAAGCATGTAAATAGAATAATTTAGACTTTTCAAAAACATGTAAATAGAACATTTTCCAATTTTCAAAAAACAAGTAAGTAGAAGGTTTTACACTTTTCAAAAATATGTAAATAGAAAATTTTACAATTTTCAAAAACAAGTAAATAGAACATTTTACACTTTTCAAAAAACAAGTAAATAGAACATTTTGCACTTTTCAAAAACAAGTAAATAAAAAATTTTACGCTTTTCAAAAACTTTTAATTAACAATTCACGCCTGTTGCACTTTATGACATAGCTCATTTTGATCCTAGCTTAAATTCGATATGGGTCATTTTGGTTCTTCACGGACGATATATATACAGATTTTCTTAGTCCTTCCAGCCGGATGCTGTGTGTAGACCATACCGGATATGGAAGAAATATGTGTAGTACGTCGTAGTTTAGGAGACAAGAAGATGCATTACTCTCTTTGGAGTGAAGATATGATTATCATAAGCTGGATAAGCTTTTCTCATGTTATTCATTTTCTCCGAAGAAGAAGAAGAAGAAGAAAGAATCAGTCCGACCGACTCAATATCGATCCAAAGCATTTTTTTTTGACCCGAGTCTTCTGTGTCTTCTTCTTTGTGTCTATACATTCAACATTCATCCTTTCTACTCAGCCTACGTCCGACGACTCTGTTGGACACACAACTCACTTTTCCAATTCCAATTTCAATATTTCAATTCTCTGGTGACAAAAAGTTTTTGTATTTGAGTTTCAGTGTGCATATATGTCATGTGTTGTAGGGCATAATGTGCCCTCAGTACATTATTATGTAGGCCTTGCCAAGATAATATTGTAATTCGATGCCATGTGTGTGTGTGTGTGTGTGTGTGTGTGGAGTTGTGGTCGTGGTCGTGGTCGTGAATGTCAACAACTGTGTATAAACGCAGTACGCATTGTCAGGATAATATTTTTGAAATTTTGGGGATTCTATATGAGTACACGTTCACGACGGAAGCGACGCATTAAGTTGACTGATAGTCCGCACTTTGAGTACACGTTCTGCATGCATAATAATATACGATGAGTTTTTTGTATAAATAAATAAATAATTATGTGCATATGTCTATTATGAAAAAGGCAGGCAGATTATACAGCAACGACAACAACAAAAACAGACATTTTGTGACAACCACTGTTGATTGTGATAGTACTGTTATGTGTGTATTTATAGGCGGAGTATTTTTCAGGATAGAATATTATAGTGCAAAGTTATTACGGGGCCGGATAATGTGGCCAGTGCAGGCAGCCCCCGCTGCCTGAATTTTAAAAAAACATGTAAATGGAACATTTTGCGATTTTCGAAAGTATTTATAAAAAGAATATTTTGACTTTTAAAAATCATGGAAATAAAACATTTTCCACTTTTCTCAAAACATGTAAATAGAACATTTTGCACTTTTCAAAAATATGCAAATAAAGAATATTTTGATTGTTTTAAATCATGCAAATTAAGATTTTTGTACATTTCAAAAACATGGAAATAAAATAGTTTCCACTCTTCTCAAAACGTGCAAATAGAACATTGAGAACTTTTGTGAATCAAGTAAAAAGAACACTTTGCGCTTTTTTGAAACACGTAAATACAACATTTTACTTTAGCAAAGAAAACCACCAATAAAATCAAAATAGTGGCTTTTGTATGGATACAAATTCCTGCCTAAAAGCAATTCCTTCGTCCGGCCCTGCGTTATTACTTGCATATTGTATTATGCATTCTTATACTGATACTTTATATATCCTTATATATTTCCTATCCTTCCTTCCTCCGACATTATTTTCTCAGGAATACCGGCGCCTGATTTGTGATTAGAAGGGTCATTATTATTAATGTAGAAAAGTTATTATTACGATGATAAGTAGCGGAGCCTTCCAAAACTTTTGGCTTTCCTTTCAAGATGTGCATTAGAAGTGGGGCACGCATTAATTTGGGTGTAGTACAGGAAAGACGCACGCTGTGCTCACTTTCACCGATGGCCGTAGAAGATTGCCATGAAATTAACTGCGTGTCGTATGACTGCTCATAGCTCATAGTAATGTCTACACATAGCTCCTATTTTTTGTATGTGGTAGCAATTATTACTATCACAAAATAATGGACTGAACAGCAACCTACTTAATAAATAAATGGTCACTATTTTTTTTGGAGTGGCTCACGAAATGTGAAATATCTAATTTATTGATATATACTTTGTAAATAATTTAAAATAATCGATTTATTTAGTAGAAATTCGAAGAAAACAATAACATTACTTTTTGTAATTCCCCGGCATCGGTATACCACTTAAAATAGGCACATGTTTCAAGCTATATGCTATATAGTATTCAATTTAAAGGTGTGCTTCAAAATTTTCAACTTGATTGGATTTCGAAATTCATATAGGAATTTCCGAATTTGTATTAAAATTAATAGTGTCTCGGTATCTGAAGCGAGTAAAACGAGTATTGCCCTTATTGCAAATTTCAATGGATGAATTGCATTAAACTGATTTAATTTGAATTAATTTAATTTTAAGTCGCAAGCCGCCTGCTGTTATTCAAATTTAGTAATAGCAAAATAAATACCTCTGAATACGTTTTTGGAATCGGCTATAATAAACTATTGTAAATGAATTCGTGTGTCTCCTTATTCCCTTCAGTATTTCTTAAACGGATAAACAAGCATTTAAAATTTGCATTTAATTTGCAATTCAACACTTCTGTGTGATTTATAAGCCTCTTTCCGTCGTTTCTAAAGTTGAAAACTTGGATATGAAATGTTTGCAACGTAACAGTAAAGGTTCTACGGTTACTTTCTCCTAAGAGGAGTTACGTCAAACTTAGCCGCAGACCCGGGAGACATGCAAGACCCGGGAGTTATCAGTAGCTTTACGGTACCCAGGGCCGGATGATGTGGCCAGCGCAGACAGCTTGAATCTTCAAAAAACATGTAAATGGAACATTTTGCAGTTTTCAAAATATGTAAAAAAAACATGCAAAATAAATTTTTTTGTACATTTCAAAAACATGGAAATAAAACATTTTCCACTTTTCTCAAAACATGTAAATAGAGCATTTTGCAATTTTGTGAATCAAGTAAAAAGAACATTTTCCTCTTTTCTAAAACATAAATACAACATTTTGCTTTACCAAAGAAAACCATCAATAAAATTAAAATGGTTGTTTTTGTATGGAAACAAATTTCTGTCCGAAAGCAATTCCTTCGTCCGGCCCTGACAGTTCCTTTGCTAAATTGCCTCACGTCTCGTCACTTCAGCTTTCTTGGTTATAATTTCGTTTTTATAAAAATGCTAATGTTGCTTTCTATATTGTTTACAGAGTATGGCGTGGTTAGTTAAAATGAAAATTTGGGTGTTTTGTTAATACTGAGCCTATAAGTCATGCTATATTTTTACCATGGCTAACCTGGATTTTAATTAAATAATTTATACATTTAAACATGGTGTTTTATTTTCTCCTTTCAGGTGACAGTGGACATTCCGTATGCTTCACCTCCTCAAGGAATGAAATATTTTACAATTATTGGCCCTCATATTGACTGCATGGATGACCAGTATTTAGTAAGTTTTTATTTCGTAGCATAATCCAAATTCAAAACTAACGAATTGTATTTATAAGAAAACTAAAAACATTGTACTGCATATCTGTGCATGGGGAAATCCAACAATGTGATCCAATATATCAAATTCCTTAGTAACATAATATAATGTGTTAACACACAAACGAACAACTTATTTGCTCGTAGGCCTTTTACTTTTAACTGGTGAAGCCACTGCGTCCCCAAAAATTCAAAATAAAAGGAAGAAAATCTGTGAGGACATGAAATGTGAAGGTAATAAAAAGCAATTAAGTCTTTTGACTTTCGCCTTTTATAGTGTTTCACTCCTGAACATTTTGATGCCTTACAGAAGCTTTAGTCAATTAGCAAACTTTCTAATATTTCTGCGACTACTGACAATGAGTGTGTGCTTCTGTGCTCACTGTTATAGCTGTTAGCTGTTAGAAACAGAAACAATTCTACATCTTACACTCAGAGTTACTACCCAAAATGTTTATAATTAGAAATAATCTTCAAAGTTGATGAACAGATTGCTTCTCTCTCTCTCTTTATTTCTTTCCTTCCCTAATCTATGGAGGTATACGTTGGTAATTACATAGCACGCCATAACACCCAGCCAAGATAGAAATACACATTTACACAGAGCTTGTTTTAATTTAACACTTTTTGGTTACCAAGTTTCCAGTTCCATGATAGTTAATACTATATTTGTACTCAGGGCCGGACGAATGAATTGGTTTTAGGCAGGAATTTGTGTCCATACAAAAATCACAATTTAGATTTTATTGATGGTTTTCTTTGGTAAAGCAAAATTTTGTAATTACATGTTTTTAGAAAAGTGAAAAATGATCTTTTTACTTGATTCAGAAAAGTGCAAAATTTTCTATTTGCATGTTTTGAGAAAAGGGGAAAAGTTTTTATTTTCATTTTTTTGAAATGTACAAAAAAATTTATTGTGCATGTTTTTTAAAATTCAAAATATATATTTTTTGAATATTTTTGAAAACCGCAAAATGATCCATTTACATTTACATGTTATTTTGAAAATTCAATATTTTAAAACCATGTGCATCCCTCCTAATATAGAAAGCAATAGAATAATTTAAGATATATTGATACATATTATATGCATTAAATGTCATTTTGATAGATCAGGGATCAGTTTATGAATTAAACTAGGCTCTACTGATATTCTACACAATTCCACCTCCTGTTATTATAACATCACGTAATTACAGTCGCCGGCCATTTCACGCTTCCCTGCTCAATACAAATAGGGAACGCAGTATATGTAGTTATTCCTTCGTCCTTGTTGATATCCTTTAAAGTAAAGGAAAAGAGGAATTGAGAAACAAGGAAAGGGCTGGGGATTCCCATTAAAAATAAGCTATAGTACAAAAATAAACTTGTTACTTGAAGAAAATGAAATACCTTGTAGTCTTCCTGGTCCTCCTTAAAGTATAGTCTATAAATTCTAGATATACAATATTTGACTATTTGGCTTCCACACTCACCCTACTACAGTACTACACACCCTTGTAGAACGTATTTCACTATTTAACGACATTATTTGTAAGCATGAGACCAGGACGCAGAAAATACATAAAATAGGATTTGAGGATTAAATACCCACATAATCGTTTCATTCCAATGGCAGTGGCAATGGGAAATTGGGAGAATGGCGAGAGGCCTGCTCGAATCTCGAGAGCAGATGAAATGAAATGAAACTTTGGGTTCTGGATTCTCTCTTTAACGGAAATTCGAATTCAAAATTATGACGCCATGAACACACTAACAAACACACACGGAGAAACACTATAACAGAGCAGAGCAAACAGAGATCAGAACAGGCCAGACGCATACATAGACACAGGGCCGGATAATGTGGCCAGCGCAGGCAGCCCCCGCTGCCTGAATTTTCAAAAAACACGTAAATGGAACATTTTGCATTTTTAAAATATGTAAAAAGAATATTTTGACTTTTCAAAAACATGTAAATAAAGATTTTTGTACATTTCAAAAACATGGAAATAAAACATTTTCCACTTTTCTCAAAACATGTAAACAGAACATTGAGCACTTTTCTGAATCAAGTAAAAAGAACATTTTGCACTTTTCTAAAACATGTAAATACAACATTTTGCTTTACAAAGAAAACCATTAATAAAATCAAAATAGAGGTTTTTGTATGTAAACAAATTGCTGCATAACAGCAATTTCTTCGTCCGGCCCTGCATAGTAACAGTGCCACACATATATTTAAAAAAAGAAAGAAGGGAAAAGTTCCGCAAAGTTCCACAGGATTCCCCTTCCCCTTCATTGAGCTGTATGTAAGTTCTACTAAGGAAAAGTTTACTCATCAAACGGAGAGAAAAGGAAAAATAGAAAAGTCTGACTTTAGTCAAGAATTTCAGTCCTCTGCTGCTCTGCTCTTTTCACACTTAAATTCCAGCTCAAAATGTGAGAAGACAAGAAAATCTATGGCTATGTCTATATATTATATGACAAGGCAATTTTATTTCAGTCCTTAAACTCAAAGTACCTACGTAGTAAGTAGGTAGTAGGTCTACCGGTGTACCTACCAAACCAGAAGGTAGTTCTACAATCTACTGACAAAAGTAAATCCAAGCTGAAACTCAATACGAAAACCTATAGGCCTGTAGCTGTAGGCAACCAGGTAATTTCATGTTTTTACCGAGAGTCCACGTTAGCTTCACTTTTATTTCATCCCATCACAGTCACAAGTTGAGCTATGTATTCTTTCGTGTCTCAGCCACATCGCTGCTGACAGACTCACATCTTCCATGGGTCAGTGTTGCAGTCTGACTGAGCGAAGTGCTATGCCAAATGTTCCTTGGAAGTTTCTTCAGTTTGAGAGGGATGAGATAAGCTTTTTCTCAAGGCTTTAAAAGCAAAGTCTAAAGTCGAAGATGTGATGGGATGTATGCCCCTATATATGTACCTACATATAACGCACATATATGTAAGGATACGATATAAGTACTATAGGGATAGCAGTAGAGCATAAATTGTGGGATAGAAATGGAATCCCCAGCATCCAATTATTGTCCATTTAATTTCCAACTTAATCCCAAGTCCAAACAGTAGACATCGTTGACCATTCGTTAAGTAACTTGTAAAGCTTCTCCATGGACGAATTTCGACTGTAAAAGGAATCCCATAAAAGAAGTTGGGGGAACCACCGACCGGTACCGTTACCGTTACCGTTACTGTTGCTCAGGGCCGGGCGAAGGAATTGCTTTTAGGCAGGAATTTGTTTCCATACAAAAACCACCATTTAGATTTTATTGATGGTTTTCTTTGATAAAGCAAAATGTTGTATTTACATGTTTTTAAAAAAGTGCAAAATGTTCTATTTATGTGTTTTGAGAAAAGTGGAAAATGCTTTATTTCCATGTTTTTGAAATGTGCAAAAACTTTTATTTTGCATGTTTTTGAAATGTACACAAATTCTGATTTGGATGTTTTTGAAACGTCAAAATATTCTTTTTACATATTTTTGAAAACTCCAAAATGTTCCATTTACATGTTTTTTAAATTCAAGCAGCGGAGGCTGCCTGCGCTCGCCGCATTACCCGGCCCTGCCATCACTGTTGCAAGGTTTTAGGCAATCTTATGTATACTGAATAGGCAAGTGTATGAATGAAGCACATCCCTTCTAGCTGCTTACCTACCGATCCTGATCTTGATGCCGATTTCTTTTAAGCCTAATAAAGTTAGGGAGTAAAACGTAATTATTAAAAAAAATTGCTTCACTTGAAATCCTTGATCAGGTAGGATTTAGAGGGCGAGTTCAAAATTGTTCTATAAATACATTTAATTGCTAAATTACTGTAAAATACTGTTCCCTTTTTTCTATTTTCTATTTGTACTACACGCAATGGAGTGGGCGGTTCCACAGTTCTGTAATTTAATTGTATTAAGGTATAGGAATTATTTTTATTATTTAATTTGATAGTGTAATTTTATTGCTTTGCTTTGGTATTTATAGAAACCAATGGTGGGTCAAGCAAAACGGACGACATGTTGCCTTTGCTGCGAGCGTGGACCAATCGCACTCAAAACACAGTTGGAGCGCTCAGCATACGTTTGTGGGGAGAGTTTGCGAGTGAAGGCGGATATTGATAATCAGACTGAAGAAGAGGCTCGTCTCAAACTTAAACTTGTTCAGGTGAGTCCTTCCTTCCTTTTCCTGCTCGAGGCAGTTAGCAGTTTGAGTCTTTGAATTTATAATTACTTGAAAATAGTTGGTTCAAAATGTATATATATATTACGTTAGGGCCAGGGCTGAGAGCGACGGCGACATATAAGAAATACATGAGAGCCAAAAAAGTGATGAGGTTCACTCATGGAAATTGAAATAGGAAACGTGATGTAATTAATATCTCGGCCCGTCATCATCCTCATTTCCTGGAGCACTATATAATATATAATACATAACTCTGCGGATCTAGGCGGATTGCGCGCGCTTCAAAATTCTAGACGTTTAATTAACGAGTCAGTAGAAACATTCCAAAGCCAAAGCCAAACAAATTGATGAAAATCATAAAAACTTGGCGAATGAAACTATATATGACTATTATATCATATACGCACGCTCAAATACAAGTACAGAGTTTTTTTTGCAGTAGTCAGCATCTTTGAAATTAAGTTTGGGTCCACACACTGTTTTAACTCATATGATGGCTCGCTTTGGCTCTGGCTCATAATCACGGATTCTTCTTTAGATTGTACATCCGTTTTCTTTTTCAAAGTTAAAAGAGCGAGAATTCTGGTACATCAGTATTTAAATGTGCTGAGTTGAATTATTTTTTCTTTCAGTTTTAAACCACTCAATTAAAACGGTATAGTTTTAAATTTGTTTAAAAGATGCATATAAATGGAGTGTGCAGTAGTTTTACATTTTTTGAAACTTTTAGTAATTTGCAATCCAGTACACTTGCCTCATTAGGATCGCGTCCGTAGTTTGAAAAATGCTTGAGTTATTTGGTTTCGATTGAAACACTAAAACTTGTAACAAAAACTATGTAGGTACTTATAAAACTCTAAACCTAAACCACTTGTACTATAGCTTGATTTCACAAGAAACTAGAAACGTTAGCTAAACTTTTCTAGTGAAATCAGGGTATTGTTTGAATAAATTCCTTACCAATTACAGTGAGTGTAATGCACTATGAGTGACGCCATTCAGGCCACTAGTAGGCCAATTGCAGGCTACCCTATTATAAAAACGGTAATTGGCAGTGGGTAAAAGGCTATTAGCAGTACGAGACTTCGTATTGGCGGTAGAGCTATAACAGGTCTTTTTAAAATTATTAAAAATAATTTTTTGTGCGGCTATTGACGGCAGTAAAAATAAGTGTTCCCGATCTCACATTTTGCATAAGTTATACAGCTTTAGCTTTAGTTCGTTAACCCTGGCATAAAGCAAAATTGCAATAATTCCTGTAAACTGGGTATGGCTTAATTTTTCAAAGTGCATAAATACATAATACATTCTATGCTTCTATCTAAACCCGTCTGCATAATATTGATTTTACAAAGTAGTCTTTCAAGTTAGCTAGGGAAATGGGCAGGTAGGTAGGTGGCAATTTTCGTTCTGGTTTTCTGTCTTTGAAATAAAAAGGGAAGATAGTAGATAGGATATTTTGAGCCTTCACCATGCATTTTCTGTTTTCGCTTAATCACATACATAGCAAAATCCCGCTGTCTTTTTGTACATTTGGTCGTCCTACGTAATATAGTTAATTCTGTGTAGCTACGTACGGCTGCCGCTTCTATAGACTCTCGGGCTCGGGCTACTAGAGATTCAGATTGAATAGTTGTATATTACGTATGTAGTAAGTTGTTGGAGCGAAAGTTATATTATGTGCATACTGCTAATGTTAATTGAATCGATAAGAGCATTATTGGCATTATTACTTGCTCTCTCTCTGCCGTCTCCGCATCTCTACAACGCAGAGATAGAGACTCGTGCTTTCTCCATCTAATTCAAATGCTATTGTCCTACTTTAGTTTATATGAGTAGGCACTTTCTATTTTCTACTTTCTCCTATCCACCTCATTCCCTTTCTTCCAGCCCACTGCTCTCTCCTCCATTCTCAATAACAATACTCCATACTCAATTGTTCTGTTCGGTCGGATTCCATAAGGAAAGAGCGGAAGGAAGATGAGGATGGAGGATGACAGTTTACATGAGATACGAGACGATATTTAACGCTATCAATGTGTGTGTAGCAGCTGTGTGTGTGTGCTACTGGCTACTGCTAATGCTACTGCCCCAAGTAGAAGCGTGGTAGAATCAGGGCCGGATAGTGCGGTCAGCGCAGGCAGCCCCCGCTGCTTGAATTTTCAAAAAATGTTTAAATGGAGCATTTTGCACTTTTCAAAAATATGTAAAAAAAAATATTTTGACTTTTCAAAAACATTAAAATAAAATATTTTACACTTTTCAAAAACAAAAATAAAATATTTTACACTTTTCAAAACCATGCAAAATAAAACATTTTCCACTTTTCTCAAAACATGTAAATAGAACATTTTCTACTTTTCTGAATCAAGAAAAAGAACATTTTGCACTTTTCTAAAAACATGTAAATACAACATTTTGCTTTACCAAATAAAACCATCAATAAAATCAAAATGGTGGCTTTTGTATGGAAGCAAATTGCTCCCTAAAAACAATTCCTTCGTCCGGCCCTGGGTAGAATGGTGGGAACACAAGAGAGGATGCTAGGTAGAATTAAATCGTACTTACAAACAAAGTACCTCCTACTAGTACTAGGAGAGGGAAGGATATAGTGACGGTGCAAGAAAGTATTTTGCCATCATTTACAATATTATTATACGGGACTACATAATTTATTATGTACCTAGGTACTTATGTGTCGGATGTTATGTTGGTATTTGATTTCGATATCCCGCGAATTCTTGTTCCATAATTTATTATTTTCATCCACGTGAGTTGTATAAGCTCTCTTGCTTGGTGGGGAATACATTGTAAAACATGTAATTTACATACGCAATGAGATCAAATAATAGTACTATTTATAGTCTAATATGTTTCGAGTTCAAAGATGTGTTGTTCAAACCTACCTGAATTTCCTATATGTAATATGTAGTAGGTGTACCGGTTTCCTTAGCGCATCGCCAATGTAAGTAGGTAGGCGGGTAAAATTAATGGTAAAATCTGATTATTACGGTATTTCCTTTATTAGAGCACGGTTCTGTAATAGTACAAGTGTCTATTTAAAATACTGATATATGGCAGGACACGGGTCTGTCATAGTACACGGCGGGTCTCGGACGTCAGAATTTGAATACAATTTTTAGGAGCGGTAGCTTCCGCCAGGGTCGGTCGAAGGACTTAATTCTGGGCAGCATTATGTTTCCAAGCAAAAATCACCATTTTCATTTTATTAAAGCTTTTCTTTGGTAAAGAAAAATTTTATACTTACATTTTTTAGAAAAATGCAAAGTGTTCTATTTACTTGATTCTGAAAAGTGCAAAATGTTCTATTTACATGTTATGAGAAAAGTGGGAAATGTTTTATTTGCATGTTTTTAAAATGTACAAAATAATTTATTTCCATGTTTTTAAAAATTTCAAAATGTTCCATTTGCATGTTTTTAAAATTCAGACAGCGGGGTCTGCCTGCGCTGGCCATATTAGCAGGCCCTGACTTCAGCGGATCAAGTTTTATTTGAAATTTTAAGTGGCGTCAAAACTATATAAGGTCTTGCAGTGTATACGTCAGTTTTGATTGTCTAAATATCATACTCATAAGGATTTCCCAAATTAATTATGTGCTTTAATCCAAGTTACTAACTAGTAAGTTTCAATGTCGTAAGTCGTAATAGTGCAGTAATAATTCTTTTTTTTTAAATTGTAATGATTATAGGCGTAGGTATAGCTCACAGCTACTGCATAATACGTACCAGCTGGGAAAAAAGCAAAACATCTGCTGCTATATGCTATATACTAGATTCTTATTAATTATGTAATTTATGTAATTAATGTAAGGTACCAGGGTAATTAATGATCCATGCAAATGAAAATCAGATATCAGAAGTCAGAGTTACAATCACAATGTTAAACCATTTCAGTAACGATAACGAGAACGAGCACATCACTTAGAAAATAGATATAGGTAAATACCTTCATAAATAAATGCCTTCATTGTTGAACTTTGAACTCCTAGTTTGCTTAATACGACGCTCTACGACTCTCCTACATTATCCTACAGTACAGTCTGGACCTGGCTGGGTCATTACCAATTTAATTACACGACAACTTACTGCCCCGTCCTAATTACTTAGTACAATACTTGTGAAATTACAAACAACTGGGCTTTGTTAGAAGTGGCCCTGTCTCCTTTTCTGAATCTCATAAAGTAATATGGTGTGCAAATTACTCCAGTGCAGTCAAATTCCTTTTAAGCTCCTTGGCTACATAATCTCCTTAGAATTTACACTACTTGGTGATACACCCCACACGGTCACGGTGCCGGTGCCCCTATATGCATACCGTACCTATAGTTGGCAAACAGTCGCATAATAGGTACAAATAAGAACAATAAAATAATTAAAAATGCAACGCTATATAATTCCACACACTTTCATAGCTTCCCTTTCACTTTCACAGGATTCTTTCTATTAAATCCCGTGAGATAATGTTCTCGTATTATTTAATTTGTTTTTTCCGGATCCAGGCAAATACAAATAAAAATAAAAAGAGCCGCCCTCCAACACGAACCTATTACACATTTAAATGTATGCAAACTATGTAATTAGACACTATATTATGAAAGGCGAAAGGAAAACTTATATTACATCTTTGACTGTTGTGTTTTAGAAATAAATGTAATTAGCATGCCCCTTCCAAATACCAAAGCGATTTACAGTCATAGTCACAGTAACAAATTTCAAAGCCAGAACAGAATAGAATATACATACCAAAAAAAAGAAACGGAAAGGGAGCCGTCAAGGAGATTAGCATTACATTTGATTACAATTCCCATTTTATTTGATTACATTTTTATATTATTGTGCTCCTATCACATTACTCCGTCAAATTACATTACATTATATGATACGATTATGTGAATGGATTTTGGATTTAAATTGGACCTATTGTTTTCCTTCCTATGTACTACGTGCATTACTCTTCTTGCCTCGGCTTCTGCATAATTACACCCAGCTACGTACCTAGGGGTCGACCATAAATGATGTCATGGAAATATTTATGCATTTCTAGAACTCTATGTGCTTAACCATGGCTATCTTTAACATTGGATGTCATGAGAACCCATTGGCCCTACCCGTGACATCATTTATGGACGATCCCTTACCTACCTACTACCTACAATGTATTTTCAGGCGAAAGGAAGGAGTGGGAGTGTGTGTAGTATACACATTAGATTGAACGTGTTACGTGTTACATAAATATACAAGTATTCTGTATTTATTTTTATTTTTATTCGACAATGGCTTTTTGCAAATGGAAATACCGTATATACTTTTTGTAGATATGTGAATTCTGCAGCGCTCTGTCGCATCTTGTATTCTCTGTACAGTGTTGAGCATGGGACGTGAAAGGACTGACTGACGATGCTCATTTCGATTTCCAAGTCGATTTCTTGTCCATTGTTCACAACGACTGATACTGATTGTGAGAAGGGGGAAGAAACAGTGACTGAGTGAGTGAGTGACTATAAGATGAATCGGAACTAAATAAAGAAAATAAAGAAATACTTGTACAAAGTACCGGAGTGTGTGGACGTACATAGGGGAGTGTCCTATATACTAGATATGCAGGAAAAAGTTGACAGTGGCTAGAGGCTACATTGAATTTATATGAAGAGTTTTTTGGCAAAACGGGAGGAGTTCATCAAAGACAATTTTACAGGAACAACGAATTATGAATAAATAAAAATTAATAGTAACAGGACTATTTTTTGAACTAAATGGTTTTCTACAGGTACTGTAACTGACGAGGCACAAGTACAAACAGTTTCATAAATCTACAAACTGACTGAAATTTTTTAGAAAATTTTCAAAAATTTTAATTTGTGAACTTTTCCCGTTTTGCCTCAAAATCAATAACTTAACATGGAGGAAAAAGTCCGTGAGATGAAATTGTAATCGTTTTGAGTGACACCAAACTTTTTAGATGCTTTTTAACTTTTAAACTTTTTCTTGTATAAAATAATTTACGCACGGTAATTATTGTCTTCTACAAACTACGAAAACACTGGAAAACCAAAATTGAAATAAGAAATGCATGTTTTAGGTGGACTTATCCCATTTTGCCAAAAATCATTTAATGAACTTATCCCGTTTTGCCAAAAACGAAATTTTGGCTATTTCAAAAATTGCTTTGGTTGAAATTTGACCTTTAACACAGTAGCGTATCTAGTTGAGTAGTACACGTAATTTGCTAATATTCTTTTTAAAACAATATGGGCTTATCCCATTTTGCCAAGCAACTCTTCAGTTTGAAGTGTGCTGAACCGGGGGAGCATAGAACCAGAACCAGAACCAGCAGAGCTATGTACCCGCTTCAACTCAGCCAGTTTCATGAGCCCGTTCAGTTGAGCGTATAGATATATAATCTAAGTAGGTAGCTCACATTCTTCTTATCGTTCCCAGCCTAATTTTAACGTACGACTGACTATGAGCTCCGTTATGTGTCTCACACAACTCACAAGGAATTATTATATGCTTGAATTTTCAGCCATTATTCCGCGTAATTTCTTTCAAACACTCTGTCATCGTTATCGCTCCTCAACTTCACGTACGAGAACTTCCAAAATCCAACCACATCAGACACAGACCATGACTCCGACTCCGACGCGTCCGACCACCACTATATGACTATGACTACTGTACTACAGTATATAGACAGAGATGAAGGTAGTAGGTAGGTATAGGAACTTTGCTTGTAGCAGTTTTCTTCATTTCCACAGTTTCCACTACTTCTACTACAGCTAAAGATATATACATTACCATTTGACTGAGGAGGCTTGTGGCTATATTATTATGTAGACGTCCGATCCAGAATCCAGAATCCAGAGAAACCATAAGAGAAAACCAGCCAGATCCACACCATCCGACTTCCTCAGCAGCCAAAGTCAACGCCAACACACGCAGTTTGAGCTCCAGGAAAAAAATAGTGGTGGTTCTGCTCGTCCTGTTTCCCTTAAACTAAAGTGTAGAAAGGAGGAGGAAGTGAAACGAAAAGGAAAAAGGAAACTATACAAAAACGAAATCTACAGATAAAATGAAAACGAGGCAAAATCCGCCCTTTTTCCTTGCTTACCGAGCCAAGACAAACACACAAGCCATAACCAATCTAATGCACATACATATGATGCATACCTCCTACAGACTATACAGACTTGCCTACTACCTTAATACCCAGTCCAGCCCAGCCCAGGAGCCAGGAGGTAGGCTTGTGCATAATAATATTTTTCTAGGACTGCATTACTGATAAGCATATCGTCTGTGAAGAACCCAAATGACCCATATCCAATTTAAGCTACTATTTTCATGTTTTTTAAAAACGTAAAATGTTCTATTTTCATGTTTTTCAAAAGTGTAAAATGTTCTATTAGAATGTTTTTAAAAATGTAAAATGTTCTATTTGCATGTTTTTGAAAAGTGTAAAATGTTCTATTAGAATGTTTTTGAAAAGTGTAAAATGTTCTGTTTGCATGTTTTTGAAAAGTGTTGTTCGTAACAACCGACATCATGCTGTAAGGCGTTTGATTGCAGATGCTATGAAGATATCAGGGTGGAAGGTTTTGCAAGAGGTGGAATGCACAGGAGTTCAAGGCGCGTTGATATTATTGCTTACAACCAACGGACAAGAAAAGGTTTAATTTTAGATCCCACTGTTAGAATGGAGCAAAATGACAGGGATCAAGCTGAGGCAGTAAACAGGGAGAAAAAAGATATTTATAATTCTTGCATTCCGTACTTTCAACAGAAACTTGGGTTAGACGAGATTGAGGTGATTGGACTTTATGTCGGAGCTCGGGGTACGATTACTAAATTTTTTCTGGACTTCATGAAATCTCAATCATTAACAGCCTTTCTTATTGAAGATATTGTCACGACAGTGCTGAAGAAATCAGTACAGATTTGCCAAAATCATTTATTTTCTACAGTTCCCAATGTCTAATTGGCCACATTAAATAAATATTTTATTCATTATTAAATTTCTATCTATTCTTGGATAACAAGTTTTTGTTAACGTATACTGAGTCTATTAGGCTACCCTCGTTGGAGGACAGTGTTAAGTTTGTTCTTTAGAATAAATGTTATCTTTCTCTGCTCTATTTGTATGTTTTTGAAAAGTGTTAAATGTTCTATTAGAATGTTTTTGAAAAGTGTAAAATATTCTATTTACATGTTTTAAAAAAGTGCAAAATGTTCTATTTGCATGTTTTTGAAAAGTGTAAAATGTCCTAATTCCATGTTTTTGAAAAGGTACAAAATGTTCTAATT
Organism: Dicyrtomina minuta; assembly: GCA_949802685.1. NCBI lineage: Eukaryota > Metazoa > Arthropoda > Collembola > Symphypleona > Dicyrtomidae > Dicyrtomina > Dicyrtomina minuta. The sequence continues at coordinate 60,227,802 of OX461808.1, read as the reverse complement.
CCATGTTTTTAAAAAGGTGCAAAATGTTCTAATTCCATGCTTTTAAAAAGGTGCAAAATGTTTTAATTCCATGTGTTTGAAAAGTGCAAAATGTTCTATTTAAATGCTCTCTAGAGATATTTCAATATTTTTGTGGATAGTTGATATTTTTTTAGCTAAAAATGGATATGGGTCATTTTGGTTCTTCACCGACGATATGATTTGTTGTACACTATGTAGAGCACACGCGATATCAGTGGATTCTATCAAAAAGCGTGTAGATAGATTCAAAATATCCTATCACCAATTTATATTCTTTTAAATTAAAATTGCTAATCTTTGCCACCCTAATTTCTGTACAGTACAGTTTGAATTTCTAATGTTAAAATTCTCAAAAATGCACGGATTTAATTTTATCAGGAAGTTGCTAGCATTTCGTTGAAAACTTTGGCGTATTTGGTTTGTGCGTAGCACTTTTTAACAAATGCATCTCAAGTCTTCAGGTTCCTGTGGAGGTAATCCGCTTTGCATGATGATAGGAGATGTAAAAGTAAAATATAAAACCTACCTACCACCTATAGTAGGGATAGCGACACAGTATAGCATAATGTAGTGCATAGCAACAGGATAATATATTTTCTCCCTTGAATCAGGATGACTATCTTTTGGAAGTTATGGAAGGTACATTAGATATTTGGAAGCGTGTAAAGTGGAAAACTGGGAAATTTTTTATTCTAGAGGTCTGTATGTATGTACCTACCTAACGTGTAAAAGGCTTCGCCGCTCCAGATCCAAATCCAGCCCCACCACATCCAGCCAATTGAGCCCATCCCAACAAACATAGGAGCCAGGCCAGAGTATGATTAGGACTCGGATTGAGAGGAGTGATATTGCTTATGTAATGAATGTGATGTTACAAATGTTCTCTGAACAGTAAAGAGGATCTAAGTATCTCTCTATCTATTTGTACATGGAGCACACATAACAGCCCCGATACCGTTACCGGTCCCAGTCCCAGTCCCGGTACATGCATACATCTGTTATCTCTCTATCTCTCTATCTCTACTCACTAGTCAGAGTCAGAACCACATGACTTACAGACAGGGCCGGATAATGCGGGGAGCGCAGGCAGCCCCCGCTGCTTGAATTTTCAAAAAGCATGTAAATGGAACATTTTGCACTTTTCAAAAATGTGTGAATAAAAATATTTTGACTTTGCAAAAACATGCAAAATAAAAGTTATTGTACATTTCAAAAACATGGAAATAAATCATTTTGCACTTTTCTGAAAACATGTAAATAGAACATTGAACACTTTTCTTAATCAAGTAAAAAGAAACATTTTTCACTTTTCTAAAACATGCAAATACAACATTTTGCTTTACCAATGAAAACTGTAAATAAAATCGAAATGGTGGTTTTTGGTGGAAACAAACTGCTGCCTAAAACCAATTCCTTCGTCCGACCCTGCTTACAGAGTTCGGCCGGGTTAATCAAGGGAGAATGGAGTGTACATACCTGATTATGTATGTATAGTGGCGTAGAGTGGTGGAGTTGAAGTGCAGAGAGTGTTGTTGACTGTCGACGGTAGACTGTAGTAGATTGTAGATGAAGATGGATTGGGAGGTACGGAGAAGTAGATGCGGGGAGGGAGGGCGTACTATAATTTGAGCCGGAAGGAAGGCCGGTTGCACGCTAGTTTTGAGGTTGACTGGGCGGATATATTATCATGAGATTACATTGAATTACACACACGTGTCGACCCGAACAGGCGGGTAGGGAGGGAGTGAGTCAGTCCTATGTACTATGTCCTAATGCATAATCCTCAATTCCAAAATCTACAGCTAAAGCCATAATGTTAAAGCCCTCTCTCATCATTATCATTATAATCATCATCATCATCATCATCATCATCCTCATCATGAGCATATTATCATTATTATTCTCTCACTATACTCTGTACAGTATGTACCTAGGTACGTATGTCTTGAGTTCTTGAGATTGACTACGTACAAACACGCTCCCTGGTTTTCCATCGCTACCATTTAAACTCTCTTCCGCATTCAAATAATAAAAGTTGGGAGAAAATCTTTTTTTTTAATGCTAAACTACTACTACTGATATTACCGTATTTCCTGTATTAGAACACCAGGCCTATACTTATGAGTACACGGGTCTGGGAGGTCAAAATTTGAATACTACACGGGGGGTCTGGAAATGCATACTAGTGCATAACTGTACTTTGTACTTGGTTCTATAGGATTAAGCACGAGCCATTTAATTGTAAGAAATATCTGAAGAATTATTTATTCAAACCTAATATGTTAACGATGCATAACTATATAGTGACTTAATTCATTTTGAAATTCCTAACGAGCTAGATTATTTATTTGTATAATCAGGGCCGGACGAAGGAATTCTTTTTAGGCAGGAATTAGTTTCCCTAAAAAAACCACAATGTACATACTTTGATGGTATTGATGGCTTTCTTTAGTAAAGTAAATGTATTTACAAGTTTTAGAAAAGTGAAAAATGCTCTTTTTACTTGATTTAGAAAAGTTCAAAATTTTCTATTTACATGTTTTTGGAAAAGTGTTAAATGTATTATTTGCATGTTTTTGAAATGTGTAAATAAAATTATTTTGCATATTTTTGAAAAGTGCAAAAATATTCTTTTTACATATTTTTGAAAACTGCAAAATTTTCCATTTACATGTTTTTTGAAAATTCAAGCAGTGGGGGCTACCTGCGCTGGCCTTCCTTCAAATACAATACCTGCGCTGGCCGCTTCATCCGGCCCATAATTATTTGATTTCTTTTGAAGTTGTGTGTTGGCCATAGCCATTGCAACCGGCTTGGTTATATTGCATTTTCTTTTTTTTTAAATTACGCTGCATGTTGTGCTGTTCTTTAGTTGAGCAACTTAGTTAATAAATTCATTTACTGCTGTGCTACAGTAAATTTTCATTTCTGATAATTTGTAATTTCACATATTTTTTGCATAAAATTCTTTTATAATTTTAACTAATAGTAAGTTTAAATTAAATTTAGTACACGGAGCTTTATATAGTAATAAACGGGTCTGGGAGGCATGAATTTGAATTGTACATGGGTTTTGGTTTGGGTGTACTGTTACAGGAAATACGGTACTGTATGTAGTAGAATAGAACTAGGCACTTTGGGACACTTGCCATAAATGTGAAAGGAGGGAAGGGAGAAAGCTTGAAGTGAAAGTAAAATAAAATCAAATGTAATATAGTCGTATTTGTTGTAACTTTGACAACTTGCATGTTGCACTCCTCTATGAATGGACTATTGCAGAGATGGGAAACTCCATAAAGTAAAAGTCGAAATGGGAAGTCAAGTTTGAAATGGTTGGAATTAGAATACAAAGTGGATAGAAATTAAGACATATTACATAATTACATTCTCTGGTCTGGATTAGTTCCCTTAAAATGCTTTCTCCAATTTTCATTTACATTCTTATGCGGCTGACGGACGGACGGGCCGGGACCGCTTGTATTTAGCTGTGGTGTAGAGAGGTATAGACTTGTAAAACTTGCAGGGCTGGACACTATAGCATTGTAATTAATGACTCCTTACCTACTATGTATATACCTAGTATGTATATACTGTGTAGCCGTATATATGCTCTACATGTACGCCGTATTTCGTCTTTGTCTATGAAGAATCAAAATGACCCATGTATCCATTTTAAGTGAAAAACAAGATGCATATTATATTATCTACAAAAATTAAACTAACATGATCCCTCAAAAATGTAAAGAGAACATTTTGCACTTTAAAAGAAACGTACAAAGCATTTTGGAATTTTCCTAAACGTGCAACTAGAACAGTTCGCAATTATATAAAAAAAACATGTAAATAAAACATTTTGCACTTTTCACAAACTTGTAACTACAACATTTTACAATTTTCAAAAACATGTAATTAAGAAATTTTGCACTTTTCAAAAACATGTAATAAAAACATTTTGAAGTTTTAAAAAAACGTATAACAAAAACACTTCAAAAATTTGTAAATAAAACATTTTGCACTTTCTGAAAAACATGCAAATAGAACATTTTGCACTTTTCAAAAAACATGCAAATAGAACATTTTGCACTTTTCAAAAAACATGTAATTAAAACACCTCGAACTTTTAAACAACTCGTAATTAACATTTTACGAATTTACCTCATTTAGTATTTTATGAACTTAGCTCGTTTTAATTCCAGTTTAAATTGAATATGGGTCATATTTTGATTCTTCATAGACGATTTGTAGCTTTAATGTTATCAGTGTAATGCGGAGCGAATTCAATGGTGGAGAAAAAATATGCGTAAACGGACCAAAACTAAAACCAAGTTTCCGGGGGGAAAGTTTGCCCAACATTGAAAATTACTTTACATAAGAAGAAGCTGAAGTAAAAGCTCTGGATCTATGTGTGTGGTCATATGCCTTTTCATTTTCATATGAAACAACTCTCTTCTATTAAGTTCAAGCATATAGGCATATAGCGCTAAGTATCTTTATCAGGCGGGTTACATTCAATAAATGTTATGTAAATATTTGGAAACAAATTATTGAGGATTACATTTGCAAAATTGGATGGTCTGTTTGAATACAATGTTTAGCTTTTGCAATTTCTTGTTAACTATATTATGGTATCCAAATTTTAACTTTTGCATGTTACACAAGAATAGACGGGCATTTTTGTTGTTGTTAGGAAACTGAGAAAGAAAGAGCTATTCAGAGTTGCTGAAGTGGAACCAGGACCAAACGTCCTTGAGATAGGGATTCTGCGTATCGTCTGTGAAGAACCAAAATGACCCATATCCAATTTAAGCTACAATCAAAATGATCTATGCCATAAAAACAAAATGAAAAACGTACCTATAATGTTAATTAGGAGTTTTCGAAACGTGTACAATGTTCTATTTACATGTTTTTGAAAAGTGTAAAATGTTCTATTTACATGTTTTTGAAAAGGTGCAAAATTTTCTTATTCCATGTGTTTGAAAAGTGCAAAATGTTCTATTCACATGTTTTTGAAAAGGTGCAAAATATTCTATTTACATGTTTTTGAAAAATGCAAAATGTTCTATTTACATGTTTTTGAAAAGGTGCAAAATTTTCTTATTCCATGTGTTTGAAAAGTGCAAAATGTTCTATTCACATGTTTTTGAAAAGGTGCAAAATATTCTATTTACATGTTTTTGAAAAATGCAAAATGTTCTATTTACATGTTTTTGAAAAGTGCAAACTGTTCTAATTTTATGTTTTTGAAAAGGGCAAAATGCTCTATTTGCATGTTTTTTTGAAAAGTGTATAATGCTCTATTTGCATATTTTTTGAAAAGTGCGAAATGTTCTAATTCCATGTTTTTGAAAAGTGCAATACATTCTATTTGAATTCTTTCAAAATGGTGATATTTCAATATTTTTGTAGATAGTGGATTTATTTTTAGCTACAAATGGATATGGGTCATTATGGTTCTTCACCGACGATATGGTGTTTTTCTTTGCAGGTTTCGCTATTTCCTTCCGTGAAAGTTAATACTTTGGTATTGTTGAGTTGTGTGTGGGACGTGTGGGGCGTGGGGAGAGTGAAAGCGGGGGAAATGGTATGTTTAATTAGTGATGAAATGAAATCTGTTCATCTGAAATCTGATTCTGAATCTACTCTACACTGTGCCTGAGCACATAGCTTCATGGATTATTCTCAAATCCTGAATAAATAAAATTCTAAAACAAAGGAAATATATCTATACATGTATGAGCATCAACAGAGCGGAACGGAACATGACCAACTGTAAACTTTGGCTTCTCGAATATGGTTCTTCTTTCTTCTTATGTTATGGTCTATGGGTCTGGTTCTGACTCTTGTTTTATTTTAACTAATAACCTCATTCACATCTTCATCACGGACGAACAAATGGATTTTATATAGAGGAATGTTTATAAGCTGCATCAGTGGTGGTCTTTGTATTTTGATGTGGATGTGGATACTGTGTGTGTGTGTAGACTTTTAGTTTACAAGTTCTGGCAGAGGTTATACGTTAGTGAAAGCTTTATAATGTCTCTCACACAACTTCCATTTAGAAAGTACCTCTTCCTTTGCTTATGGTAGTGCCTTTTTGTATTTCTTTCTATCTTTTATTGTTTTTGATGCGCTACACATATATTTAATTACTCAGAGAATAAGTGTGTTTAGTGTTTTTTGTACAGGGGAGTTCAGGGCCGGACGAAGGAATTGGTTTTAGGCAGCAATTTGTTTCCATACAAAAACCACCATTTTGATTTTATTAATGATTTTCTTTGGTTAACCAAATTGTTGTTGTAATTTACATGTTTCAGAAAAGTTCAAAATGTTCGATTTACTTAATTCAGAAAAGTGTAAAATGTTTTATTTGCATGTTTTGAGAAAAGTGGAAAATATTTTATTTGCCTGTTTTTCAAAAGTCAAAATATTCTTTTTACGTTTTTTAAAAATTCATGCAGTGAGGGCTGCCTGCGCTGACCGCATTATCCGGCCCTGGGGAAGTTATCATGTTGTTTAACAAATTTTAAAATGTGCTATGTACTCCAGCGTATTTTGAATTTCGACAATGATAAAAGGTCACATTATTTTACAGAGATTTGAAATGAAAACTTCAATTGACGCTATTATTTCAAGGCGTCATATACAGAATTTAGAAATTTAGAATTCTTTGTAAAAATAATGTGTGGTTCCTTCTTTATAATCTTGAGTATGCTTTTTACAGCTACTATTTGGGGCCGTAGATCTATGGTTCAAAATTAAGGGGGCGTATGCTGTCTTCATCGCAAATATGTAGAACTAGCTTTAAAACAATAGATATGACCGTGTTAATTTTTTTCTGTGTTGTCTGACGTCGTATCTAAGCATCTAGGAAGCGAAATCTCAAAAATTATTTTTATTTTGGTCACTAACTGAAGTTTAAAATGGTCAAAACTAACATGCGATTATATGAGGAACGAGAATTCCTTCATGTTTGGTGGTTAGTTGCAGCTAAACGAAAATGAAAATACGGAATATCTCTTCTTGAGGTACTAGGCATATGTATGAACTACTCAAAAATTTGAAAGTATTGCATGTAGGTGTCTCCAAAATGTTGATCAATTTGTTCGAAATTTTGTGCCTATGTTGGTAATGAGGCACTTACATAACCCTATGCTCAAAGGTTACCGTGGGGCCACGATTGATAAATTGGAGTAGCAGTAATTCATGAGACGGCGTTGAACTATGTTAAGGTGTGCAACTTTAACTTCGTAATAAATATTTAGAAAAAGTCAGGTACACCAGATGAAACGTCGGATAGTGCTGATAACGCCCACGTAAGGTGTGAGAGGCCGATTAGACTCAGTGGTTTAACGAGATTAGATGAAACAGGTAAGTATGAACGAACTGTGAACTTATCGAGTGACACGAAGATGATTGGGGATGCAAAGAGGGATGGAGCAGTAGACACTTTCCACGTCTGGCCGTCTCGTAGCTCGGGCTTAAGAAAAGGATTCAGGATGCTTTAGCAGCAGAAGACTTTGTCTCTTCACAATCTCTGATTCACGATTAAATTGATTCTCTCTATTTCTCTCTGAATTAAACTCGGTTAACAATGATAAATATAATTTAAGATTCGGTTGTTTTTGGGTTCGACAAATACTGCCGCATTCTGATCATTGTAAAATTTACAATTTGAGTAAATAAGTTTCAACATAATTTACCAATATCCTTAATCTAATGGTTCTACTCAGACACATTAATTTAGATATTCTGATACTTTGTGAATTGTCCTAATAATTAAATGATTAGAGAATTTACAGATTTTCACATTGGTTTAATTCTACTGAAGAATAAAATAAAATAAAATGGTTGGTTGCAATATATGAATAAAGAATATTGCTGTCAATGTGTCAATGTTATTGTCTGTATGAAAGGAATGAGAATGTCAATTACTCTTGAACTTGAATTCTACTGCAGTCGCAGACAGACGCGACAAAACATAAACATTGATCTCGTACATACTCCTAATGTAGTACGCGTGTGAATAGTTAAAACTATTTCCACATCAGCATTCCATATTAATTAGCTAGACTAATTAAATATTATTACTCATACTTCACACATTCACAGATGAGTGGTATGTAAAAATATATAATTCTTTCTTAACCTACGAAGTTGTGGCATACAATATCTATATTATATATGACTACCTGTTACTACCTGTAACTACCTGTATGTCTGATATATGTATATATTGTATGTCGCAATTAACATTAACTACGTCACTTATACTTGTTGTCTTTCTATCGCTCTTTTCAGCGCTTTCAGTCATTGAGTCAATGTGAGTAAAATCCCTCTAACCAACAATCGGAATTTAATAAATTAGATCCGATTACGTATTCGGAAGTTGGAACAATGAATATAAATTATAGAATGAAAGCTTTGTACAAAATACTTTATTCCTTATTACCAAAACTCGCTAAAGCTTGACGCCGTTAAGAATTTATTCTACGGCTGGCCTACAGTGAGTGCCACTGTACGATGCTCTATTTTTCTTAGGTTGCATATTTTATTATGTTTTGAGCGGGGGTTTTAAACACAGCATACGCCCCCTTAATATTTAACATTTCCAAAATTCGGAACATATATAGATAGGGGCGTTTAATTCAAAATTCCCGCCAGGCGTGGATTGCACGTACGTACATATCCATACATATTTTATTTCAAACTGTTTAATGGCACATGTTGGGTATGAAATATGTAGCGGGATGTGCACCTTTTTAAATTTTTCAAAAAGAGCTGATTTTTTTTAAAGCTCCTTATTTTAAAAAAACATTTACCTACCCAAAATAATTTTGCTTTAATGGAACTACACCTAGGTATACTTTTAAAATGTGTTTACTTTGGAAATTTTATTTTGTGAGCTGCTGGTATATTAAAATTTATTATGATTTTATTTCAGGGTTTGAATTCAGATTTGGAATTTAATGTTTCAAAAGTTGCATTTCATTATTTCATAAAAGAAATGTGGTTTGAGTTTCCTTTATTAATACGTGTGTGGTTAGCATCTCTTGCATCTTCTTGCCTGCAGGAAACAGGAACTGAAAAAAGTATGAAGTGTGTAGATAGGCAGGTTAAGGAGATATCTTATAGTCCTTACCTTTGCGCTGTATATACGTACCTATGTGAGTTGATTTGATACATAGTAGTTTGTCTCAGATCTCGGGCTAAAAGCCCTTTGCTTTCCTTATGAGCTTTGGCCACTTGATGTAATCGCATATAGCGAAACGTGATGATGGGATCGGAAGCGATGTGAGCCAAAGTTTCCTCTCCACCCACAGCTCTCTGAAATAGAACACAGAACATTAGTGGGAGAAGTGGAGGAAATGGAACGGGGCACGGAGACGGAGACGGAGAAAACAGAGCCGTGTCCGCCTAAGACGCTTTCTTTCCAGTGCCAAAAATGTTCACATTGAGAAGAAGACAAGTGGCTCTGTGGATTCATGAGATGAGATGAGATGACAGGAAAAGGCGCGCATACCCTCAAACTGTGATCAAGGTCATACTTACAGAATACAGAAGCATTGTAGTAGTGCCTATGTACTTTATCCTCAGGGGCGGATCTAGAAATATTTTTGGGGTGACGATATCCATCGTGTACCATGGCTTTTTCACCCATGTGTTAAAGACTACGTTAAAGAAATAATTTTGGGGTGGGCAAACTTCCCTGTTGTCCATCCCCTGGATACGCGCCTGGCTATGCTTACACCTACACCATATTACATATAATGTGAGGGGCGGGTTACAGCAAAGCACTCAGTTACTATTATACCTTTTTTCGTCTATTTGTGCTGGTTTACATTATATACATAACATCGTCCGTGAAGAATCAAAATGACACATATCCATTTTAAGCTAGAATCAAATCGAGCTATGCCATAAAAACAAAATGAGAAACATGCGTAAAATTTTAATTGAGAGTTTTTGAGAAGGGTAAAATTTTCTATTTACATGTTTTTGAAAAATGCAAAATTTTCTAATTCCATGTGTTTCAAAAGTGCAAAATGCTCTATTTTCATGTTTTTCAACAATGAAAAATGTCCTAATTACATGTTTTTGAAAAGGTGCAAAATGTTTTAGTTACATGTTTTTGAAAAGGTGCAAAATGTTTTTATTCCATGTGTTCGAAAAGGTGCAGAATGTTCTAATTCCATTTGTTTGAAAAGTGCAAACAGTTCTATTTTCATGTTTTCATGTTTTTCAATGTCCTAATTACATGTTTTTGGAAAGGTGCAAAATGTTCTATTTCCATGCTCTCAAGACATATTTGAATATTTTTATAGATAGTGGATATTGTTTTTACCTACAAATGGATATGGGTCAGTTTGGTTCTTCACAGACGATATGTGTGTTATTCCGGAGGTACAAAAAGTACAGACAGAATTTTGATGAGGGTCTAAACAAAAATGACACCGTGGAAAAAAAAAGGAAAAATCTTTTTAAAAAATTGACGCGTATAAAACAAAGGAGAGTGTCGCAGAGCTTTTACTCTATTATGTACATATACACTATACCTTATAGATTTTTCCCGTTATGTAATTCAGCTCAATTTTACTTTAAAACTTTTTTTTTAAATAAGTATATTGACCCAAGGCATTTATACCTTGTATACTTACTTACAAGTAAAATATGTACCTACTTGAAATAGCCTTGTTGTTGAAAAGAATTCAATTGATTTTGTTTTAAAATAAAAAAATATATAAAATGCTAAACATTTTAACATTTTTCAATAGTAAAAGTAGAGTGTGTCAAGCACTGGAACTGGAGTCCTTGGGCCGTGGAAAGTTTTCTGTAGTTGTGATTTCACACAATTTATCAGGCTTTAGGCTGTATAGGCTCGGCTGCTGTGTCTCTCATGCTATGTTGGTCCTGGTCCTGGTCCTGGTCGATGGCCTCGGTTCCCGATCCCGATCCCGATCCCGGTCCCGGTCCCGGTTTAAGATCTGGTCGAATTCCGGGATCAGGTATGCGCTGCGTAGCTCTTCTCGTCTGTAGACTATAAATTGCATTTGTATCACTCGAGCGTAAATCACTGAACTGAAACTGTTTCGTATCATTGCATTGTGTAGAGAGTACAGAATGTAGGGAATTTTTTTTTTGTGTAGGAAACTATACTTTTACACATGGAATTTTTGAAGCGAGCTGGCTATACATATATAGATAGGTAGATAGATGGATTGAATGAAACCTTGTCGAGCGGATCTTTTGGGTTTTAGTTTGTAGTGTGAAAGTGCGTTTTAGCTTAGAGGACGGAGGGATTCCAGGGAATTTTCCCTTCGTGTTTAATTCTGTTTGGAGCTCAGTGTTTGATCTGTCGGATTTAAAATGAGATGAAGAGATGAAGAGAGCTGTACTGTGCTGTACTGTGTGAAACTTGAAGACTCATTATATAACTCACAAAAAGTAAAACTCAAGAGTCCCTCGACTACTCGCTGCGCTACTCTACAACTAAAGTAAACTAGTCAAAATGTCCAAGTTTAATTTTGGCAAATGAAATTATTCCCGAGAAGTTTTCACTTGTCACTATTTTATCTCCCTACTCACGCTTTCACTTTACTCAATTCGTCGCATTTAATTCGTAAAATTAGTGAAAGTTGCCCAGCCCATGGGCAAGGCATTTCTAACTTCAACACGCATACTACTCGGGACCAGGACCAATAATATAGGAAATTCAATACAAAAAGTAAATTCTAATTATATTCTACACTTGTACATTCGTTTAATGGGCGTAGTATACTAATTTACTCATGAAATAATGTATGTATGTGTAGACGCATCTTATTTTCATTTTCTATAAAAACAATTCTGAATTCTGGTTACAATTTTTAACCATTCGCCATTAGAACTATAGTACCCGTTACCGTCAATGCTAAACAGGGACGGATAATGCGGCGAGTACAGGCAGCCCTTGCTGCTTGAATTTTCAAAAAACATGTAAATAGAACATTTTGAACTTTTCAAAAATATGTAAAAAGAATATTTTGACTTTTCAAAAACATGCAAAATAAATTTTTTTGTACATTTCAAAAACATGAAAATAAAACATTTTCCACTTTTCTCAAAACATGTAAATAGAACATTTTTCACTTTTCTGAATCAAGTAAAAAGAACATTTTAAACTTTTCTAAAATATGTAAATACAACATTTTGCTTTACCAAACGAAACCATCAATAAAATCAAAATGGTGGTTTTTGTATGGAAGCAAATTGCACCCTAAAAGTAATTCCTTCGTCCGGCCCTGATACTACATAAATATTGGGTCCTCGATAGTTTTACAAAATAGGATATTTCTACCTTTGGCTTTTTGGTCTGGCCTCGTCCTGGTCTTGGTCTCAGGTGTTGATAAGTTGAAACTAAATACTTGAGCTTGATTTCTGAAATTCCCATGTGATTAAATTGAATTGAAATCAAATGGGTCTTCAGGGAGTTTTGGTGGGGATTTACTGTAGTTTTGACACTGGGCTATACACTATACACTGAAACCGATGGATTTCAAGAATTTCACTATAATACGTAAATACATTGGTTGGGTTAGATGCCACTGCCAGTCAAATATGTCAACATTTCACGTGATCGCTCGTGCAATTATACAGAGAGAGAGAGAGAGAGAGAGAGAGAGAGATTTAGAAAAAAACTGTATTCAGCCAGTGTTGCACAATTGCAATATCTTTACACAATTTCATAAATATTATTGCAAAAGTTTTTGTAAGCATTTAATCCTATGCTTGTGTAGTCTTGCGTACGTAGAAATATATACATATTTGAATTTCTATTTCCATATGTTTTAGTTGAAATTTATATGGCTTGTATAATAAATTATGTGTGTGTAATCGTGTTGGCTTAATTTAGGCAGTGGCAGCATTTCATCATGGTTCTGAATCTAATTTTAATTTGAAATCCGGTTTGTGTGGTTGGATATACATACTGGAGTGGTAGATATAGGCATAGGGAGATAGGTGAATACTTTAAAAGGTTTCCGGCCCGGGCTGCTGTGTCTGTGTCTTTCTGGTTTTGAACAATGGGAACTCTGCACACATTCAACTTCCAATTATATTCCCATGAGAACAGATGAGGAAGGATTTCCAAAATTGGAACACAGTATAGCTATAAGATTTTCCCCGCTTCTGGGTCGATGCTACCAAAGCGTCCAAAACCAAGCGAAAGACTTACTGCTACTATAAATTAGTACTACTACTATTCGTAGTAGTTTTCATAATTATACATGTAATCTGTGAAGGGAGTGCAGTGTATGTATGACGTATGACTAGTTTTTACAACTGACAGCAATAGTAGAACTGATTAACTGATCGTGAGAAACGTAATTATATTTGCATAAGTATACGAATGGGAATTGTGGCCGGACTAACTTTAAAAGATTTGTTTGACATTTGGCATTCAACGAGTGAGAACGCGAACGGGGCTTTGCCCAACTTGGGTAGGTATGAACATGTTATTACTGCGATGACTGCTGATGACGTCCTTACATTTCATTTGACATATAATATGAAACTGTATTAATTTACTGTCATATTAAAAGTATATGTACCTACTATGTTATATTAGGGGAGAGCATAGAGAGCTCAACGAAATGGAAATTTAAATTGACTCTTGAATATTTGACTTTGATTTTGACACACGGCTCCAAAAATTCTGGTTCTGTGAGCATGCATTACATTTACGGATTAAATTAAAACTGACACACGTCCCTTGACTTGTCAAGAAAGACTTTTGGTTTTATAGTATCAGTAATTCGACGTGTGAAGCGACTCACGTTTACATAGACATTGCGTCTGAGTTTAAGGCTTATGTGATTTATGTCTGAATTTATTTATTACAATTTAAAAAAAAAAACATCAAATCAAATTACATACTTGTAGTGAATGTGATAGCTCGAAAATAACTAAATTATTTTTTTAAATGGCAGAATAAATATATAGGCATTTGTTTAGTAAAATAATTATATTTTAAACAGATTTCAAAAATACTAGTCACTTAAAATAATTGAGCCGTAAATACAGTAAAGTACGTATTTAAAAACGTACTTAAAATACCATTAATACAATCACTGAGGTATACAGCGGCGGATCCAGGATTTTTTTCTGGGGGGGGGGCTAATGACCGCCTGGGGGGGGGCTAACAATGTTAAGCCGCCATATTGAAAATGGCCGCTCTGTATCCCTGCAATGTTAAAAAATCTCCTTCTGGAGGGGGCTAAAGCCCCCTAGCCCCCCTATCTGGATCCGCGGTTGGAGGTATACAACACTAAATTGTGTATAGTCGGTGAAGAACCAAAATGACCCATATCCATTAGTAGCTAAGACCAATATCCACTATCTACAAAAATATTGAAATATGTTTTGAAATCATTTAAGCAGAACATTTTACACTTTTCAAAAACATGTAAATAGAAAATTTTGCACTTCTCAAAAACATGTAAATAGAACACTTTGCACTTTTCAAAAATATGTAAATGGAACATTTTGCATAGTACACTTTTAAAAGACATGTGATTAGAACATTTTGCACTTTTAAAAGACATGTATAATTAGAACATTTTGCACTTTTCAAAAATATGTAAATGGAACATTTTGCACTTTTCAAAAACCCTTAATTAACATTTCACGCGTGTTTCTCACTTTTTTTATGGCATAGCTCATTTTGACTTTAGTTTAAATTGGAAATGGGTCATTTTGGTTCTTCACGGACGACATTATATGGATTACGTAATTACCCACTTATACTTGTTTACATAAAAACTCTAAAATGGCAAAAATATTCATGAAAATGTTACATGGTTTAAAAAAACAGTAAGAAGACGGGGTTTAGCCCATTTTTTAATAGCAACCTCCTGTTAGAAGTTTATAAGATTTTATTGCCATATCCGTATAGTGTATAGTACAATATTCATTTTAGATTCTGATCAGATCCAATATATATACGTTTAGCTCTAGTGTGTTGGTTGAATTTTGAGATATGTACCTACTCGTGGTGCAGTGAGAATCGAAATCCGAATCGAAAAGGCCATTTAGAACTCACACGACGTAAACTCTCAAATCCATCTTTGTATTATCATTTCCGTCCACGTACACATTTTATATCATAGAGATAAAATGTATAATATAATATGCTTATGCATTTCTTTATAGTAGTACTACTATAGCATACCATGACTTACAGGTACCGGTACCGGACTCGGCACCGGCACTAGCACCGGTTTACCGGACCGGTTTCAATACGTCTTGTGTTGATGGCCGAAGACTTTTGGTTGTATTTTGCCACATTCCAAAATTCAAACATAAATTCTAAATCTGTCACTGGTTTCAAAAACATGTAAATACGACATTTTGCACTTTTCTCAAAACATGTAAATATAACATTTCACACTTTTCAGAATCAAGTAAAAAGAACATTTTGCACTTTTCTAAAACATGTCAATACAACATTTTGCTTTACCAAAGAAAACCATCAATAAAATAAAAATAGTGGTTTTTGTATGGAAACAAATTGCTGCCTAAAAACAATTCCTTCGTCTGGCCCTGATAGTTTTGGCTGAAGGAACAATTTTTAATTTGGAAATCCAGAATTTTTATTTACAGTAAAGCACTGATTAAAAGCCCTCATCTTATAAAGCCCCGTCTCCAATATAAACCAGGTAAAAAAATATAGAATCAAGAATATTTTCCGGAAATATCATCGCAAATATTCTCTGTTGAAAGGAAACAAAGGAGAAAAAACTGCTTTTAAAAATAATTACTAGCACCAGGGCAACCCGATGAGTTGTGGTTGTATCTTCGTGGAGCAGAATTAATTTGTAAGCTGTATTTTTCAAACAAAACATTTGCACTTAAAAATCTTTCTTTAAGATGCACAAAAACTCTATTTACTTAAAAATATCGTTTCAATTCATTGGTTCAACAAAAACAGGATTTTAAACCCATGTGCAGAAATGATCGTTTTTTCCTACATGCGAGGATTTCTTCGTGCACTATAGTGCACGAAGAAATCCTAGCACTAGCACTGGGCACGGGTAGGAAAGAGTTTTGAAACTCGAGATTTTCTTTATATGAGAAAAGTTTGCAGTTTCAGCAAATAGTACAAATTGTATAGCTCATGTCCAACAAAGCGTAGCTTGTAAAGCACTCGCGCGAAACAAAGAAGGCTCTTAGAATGTGCCGAAGGAGTAATCATAAATCTATCGAAATCACATATAGGCGCCTTTCAACTGCATTTATGCTCAAATAAAATATTATTTCTTCTCTTCTATATTATCTAATAATTTACAATGATGTGACCCTCAACATTCAGTTTACATACGCTATACTAAAAAGAAAGAAAATACGAAAATTTACCGATGCAGTTGCAATTGGAGAAGATGCAGGGTTCGCAATCTGCAACCTTGTGTTTAATTTTTTAGAGTGTATCTGTTCACACATGCAACAAATGTTAACAAAAACAGCAGACTTCAAATTTTTCGCTAAAAATAAATTACATGTGGTGTAATACACTATAAATTATCTGCCAACGCTTACACTGGATACGGTTTAGTTTCGTCATATATACGCATTGGAAACAATGTGACTGTAGTAGTTGTAGTTGTAGTGGCATGTTGTGGTAAAATACAATTTTCTCCATCTAATTTGAATATTTTATTGCTCTCTGTTTATACAGTATGTGGAGTACTACATTGATCGAGGTGTCCTGGGAGTAACGAAGGAAGTGTCTCACACCATCCTCGAGTATCGTGGGGCTCCTGTCAATCCTCACACCCGCTCCAAATGGGACTCTCAACAAACCCTTGTTGTGTCCACCATGCCACCCACTCTCCTCGGCGTCTGTCGTCTCATGCAAATTTATTATCTTCTCAAAGTAAGTAACACCTCAAATTCCAATGTCAAAGACCATAACAACTCTTCGTCAAAGACTAAATACCGTATTTTCTGTAATAGTGGACTCCGGCTAGTATTCAAATTTCGAACTCCCAGGCTCGTCTACTATTACAGGCCCGTGTATTGTCCCCTGTACAGTGTGGCCCGTTTGTAAAATAGGCCCGTCTACTGTTCAAAATCCAATTTCCCATACACGTCCACTATTACAGATCCGTCTACTCTATTACAGGAATTACGGTATTTCCTTTGTATTTGATGTGCTCTACCGCAGGATAATGCTGCCAGCGCAGCCAGCCCCCGCTGCTTGAATTTTCAGAAAAACATGTAAATGGAACATTTTGTCCTTTTCAAAAATATGTAAAAAGACTATTTTGATTTGACATTTCAAAAACATGCAAAATAAATTTTTTTGTACATTTTAAAAACGTGGAAATAAAACATTTTCCACTTTTCTCAAACCATGTAAATAGACCATTTTGCACTTTTCTGAATCAAGTAAAAAGAACAGTTTCAACTTTTCTAAAACATGTAAAAACAAAATTTTGCTATACCGACGAAAACCATCAATAAAATCAAAATTGTAGTTTTTGTATGGAAAAAAATTGCTGCCTAAAACTAATTCCTTTGTCCGGCCCTGTGCTCTACATATATGGTCAGTGCATGCTCCAAAATTTCAATTTACAACTTTTAGTTGCGTGTACTGTTTTCTATTGAATTCTAAACATTTATACTGTGACGCATATATTGACCATAAAGATGTCAGATGGTCAGATAATATCCAACATTGCGAACTTATCTTTTGAAATACCCCTATAGCCATTTCATTTTTAAAAATAACAATATGTCACTTGTGTTTAAGTGGTTACAAATTACTACAGAACGTCGTCGGTCTGTTTATCTATGGTTTTATTGATATATGAACTCTAAAGTTCAAAACAGTCTATTTACATCGTGTAAAATTCAAACAAAAATCTTAGCATTATTCACTCATGCATTCACGTTTTTTTGCAAAATATGTTACAACGTTTCAATAGTTTAAAGCATTTAAAAGACATGTCGCGGAGTTAGTAAAGAAGGATTACTGCCTAAGTTCAACGTAACGTAAGTCCACTGGAATTAAGCCAAATTTTGCTTCTTCACCAAAGACCGATGGTATACATATAATATAACATTTATTTGAAGCTGTACAAATCCTTTTCTATATTGACTATATTTATATCTAAGTATTTGACTTGGTATATAGTTTGTAGTTTTTCAGACTAATAATTAACGCTCTAAAATATAAAGGGGAAAGGAAAGTTGGAAACTGAATGAAATTATAGTTGATTTCTGCGTAGGTACTTATACAATATGTACATGGGCAACATATGTGAGAACGTGAGAGAATAAATTCAGCAGATATGTATAAAGCGCGATGTGGAGTGAGAAAGATAAAACAATTTTAGTTGAATGCCGTGAGCACTCTCGTCTACCAAACTCTGGCTATGGTCGTGGCCGTGCCGTGATGGCTGTCTTGAATTGATTTAGTTCTGTGGTTGCCATGACTTTGACGACGGTGACAGTCTGACTCTGGTATTTGGAACACTGACTGCTTTCAAAATTTTATGGACCCGTACGTTCCTGATGATTGTCATATAGTACTCGTCCTGTCCTGCATCTTCAGTCTTCAGCTGTTCTTTTTATCTCGTTAAATTTGATAATTTTCTGCGAGCCAATAGTATCTTTTCATCTTTCGCCACGTTTTGAAATAATTACGCAGTAAATTAAAAACTTTAAGAACACCTTGGAAGTCCGATATTTAATTTTTTGCTTGGCTAATAACAACACTGCACTGGGTAGCCAAGCAATATATCGTCTGTGAAGAACCAAAATGACCTAGGTACATCCAATTTTAGCTAAAAACAATATCAGCTATCTACACAAATATTTAAATATGTCTTGAAAGCATTTAAATAGAACATTTTGAACTTTTCAAAAATATGTAAATACAACATTTTCATTTTTCAAACACATAGAATTAGAACATTTTGCAAATTTTCAAACACATGTAATTAGAACATTTTGCACCTTTTTCAAAAACATGGAATTAGAACATTTTGGATCTTTTCAAAAACATGGAATCAGAACATTTTGGATCTTTTCAAAAACATGGAATCAGAACATTTTGGATCTTTTCAAAAACATTAAAATAGAACCTTTTACGTTTTCAAAAACTCCTAATTAACATTTTACGCATGATTCTAATTTTTTATGACATAGCTCATTTTAATTCTAGTTTAAATTGGATATGGGTCATTTTGGTTCTTCGCAGACGATATGTCTGTTGAAAAAATCGCACCAGAAATCAAATTATGACCACACGCATTTAGATGGGTACTTACAAATAATTTCAAAAAGTTACAAAAAATGTTTTCCCAAAAATATTGAAAAATTTAAAATCACATCTTAAAAGAGGTATAGGCATAGATAATTGTGCCTATTTTGCTATTTTCTACACTGTAGATATATATTTGATGGTTTCTCAGTAAATGAAATTGGGCATAAATTCACTTTACTTAGGTTGGAGTTGGAGAAGTGCACACACGTATACACAAAATCAATTTTGTCCTCCTGTACCATTGACCACTGCATTTTAGAAGGGCAGCAGTAGGCGATTTGAGATTGAGAGTGGTATGGTGTGGTGAGTGGCGAACGGCAAAGTGGAAACTGGAAGTTATATAGTATAAAGTTGCTAAAAGTTACGATTTCATTTCCAATTCAATTTGGAAAATCATATATTTGAAATGTAAAGGAAATGGTCTTCAACTTACGTATGTATGTAGCTCCCATGAATTTGTAACTGAACTAAAAAGCCATATGTGCCTAAATTAATAATGTATCTACTGTGTGTCTCACGCATAGTATATAGAGTTGTAATAAAATAGTATTTTAGGATAGCATTATTGAATTTTACTTTTACGATTCCAAATACGACTACGACCCTGCTCGAAATTCTGAGATTTCTGATTTGCAAGCCAAGTATAAAATACATAATAGTACGGCTCCTGGTCTGGTTGTATAGGCTAAAAAAGGACAAATCGACTTAACGAATAAATATTATATCGTCTGTGAAGAACCAAAATGACCCATTTCCAATTTTAGCTAAAAACAATATCCAATATCTAAAAAATACTGAAATATGTCTTGAAATCATGTAAATAGAACATACCACACTTTTCAAAAAACATGAAAGTAGAACATTTCACACTTTTCAAAAAACATGTAAATAGAAAATTTTGCACTTTTCAAAAACTCTTTTAACATTTTTCGCATGTTTCTCATTTTCCTATTATGACATAGCTCAATTTGATGCTAGTTTACATTGGATATGGGTCATTTTGGTTCTTCACAGACGATATGTGTATGTAGTAGGGCCGACCAGACATTGTAGTTACACTTCCATTGATATTGACATTGGCATTGACCATACTTTTTTTTAGGCATCGTACAAAGTACATTGTACATTTGACGGCGACGGTGTGGAATAAGCTTGAAAATAATATGTATAAGCCTCGTGTGTCGTGTCTCGTCGCCAGTAGTATGGAGTGTAATCTGGATCTGATAGTTCTTCTTTTACATTTTACACTCGTTGTATAGTCCTAGTCGTAGTAAGTGTCAAATTATTTTATCTGGAATCAGTAGTTCTTCATACGATATTTTGAATAAAGCCTCGAGGCTTAATAAGATTCTATATGCGCTCCCCTTTGACTTTTGGGCTACGTAGATAATAGTAAAAGGCTGCGCCGTTCTATCCGTTCCCTTTCACCATGTAAATAAACGAAAGATTAAACGAGAAATCTAAAGCTATAGGCGAGCCAAAGGAAAAGACAAACATTAATATTATTATTGCAAATTGAATCAAATCAAAGGCCAAAGGGTGAAGGATAAGGAGCGACAGATAGTAAGCATTATGTATCTCTCTGTCGAAAAAAAACTATCAACTGATTTTTAATAAAATCAGCGGATTTGCTTTTTGAGTGTATCTATACTTACGATTACGATTACATAGATACATTTAGCCCGCAGTAGGTTCATTAGTAGTCATTATACTTGACCCTTAACCTTTCAAACTATAACATTTTCACACTACCCATGCAATTATCTTGATTAAAAGACATTGCATTATTGCACTGGTTCAATCAGCCTAAAATACCGCGCACCGGTAGTAAATTATCTGCTGACAAGTAGAATGCACCTGCATGGAGCGCAATAAAAAAAACTCAGATTCTGAAACTACTTCTCTTACACTCGATTTTGAGGTTGTGGGACATTTATGGGAACCCGAACCCGACATTCAGGGCCGGATAATCTGGTCAGCGCAGGCAGCCCCCGCTACCTTAATTTTCAAAAAATATGTAGTTTTGAGCCATTTCAATTTTGACACTTTTCAAAAATATCTATAATAGAACATTTTGGCTTTTCAAAACCATGCAAATTAAACGTTTTGCACATTTGAAAAACATATGCAAATTTAACATTTAAAACCTTTCAAAAAACATGTAAATGGAACATTTTGCTGTTTTTAAAATCAAGCAAAATATAACATTTTGCACTTTTCTAAAATATGTAAATGGAACATTTTTGTTTAAAAAAATCATTAATAAAATCAAAATGGTGGTTTTGTTTTTGTATGGAAACAAAATTATGTCTAAAATTAACTCCTTTGTCCGGCCCCGCCGAAATTTACAGTTTGGTTTTCATAAAATTTTAAATTTCGATTTTATACATATTTATCTTCTAAAATGTAATTTATGAGTTAAAAACAAACTCTAATTATTTAAAAAAAATATAATTTTATGTCGAATGTTTCTAAAATTTTGTATTGATTTTACTATAAAAAATATAATTTTTGAAAATTGAAAACCTGGAAATCTATTGTATACCATAATCCAAATAAGGTATAAAGACTTTAGTGTACTATAGAAATTTGTAATTACCTTCATTAAATCTGAATGTAAAATACGTCGGGAAAAAACTAGCCATGCCGTATGCAGAATAAAAAGACTAATTCAATTACATAATTGCGACTATTTCAATAAAATGATTTATGTACCCCCCGTAATGACTAAACACTTAACAAATTATACAAATTATTCAATGTACAATTTTATGTACTTAGCCTATAGCCAAAGGCCATATTATAGCCTTTGAAAAATGAACAAGTGTAGGACGGTATTTAGTGGATTGCAACCCACTGATAAATTCTATACCTACACAATAAATCGTTTTGGTTTCCAGAAAAGTTAATGCAACATTCATTCCGATTCCGAGTCGTCATATAGGAGAGCTTATCTTCTTGACTTGATGCACAAAAGCATGGTCCAGGAATTTTGGATTTACAGCTGGAATTCATAATGAAGATAATGCCATTATATTAGTATTAGCTGTGGAATAGAAAATTAAATGAAAGGGACTGAGGAGAGTGAATGTAGGTAGTTGTATGTATGTACATACTTAATTATATAGTGGAAATGGACAGTGAAAGTGAAATTTGGACTCCGCTGTATTTTATGAATGAGGTTCTTTCCCTTTGACTCACGTACTTACGTTAGTCCTCGTTTCGAGTCTCATTTATGTATTTAGTATTTTGTTGTCCTTGTAAATCTGAAAGTCTAAAATTCTGAAAGCATTATTATGTATTCCAATCTCATATGTCGAGGGGTTTGCGGACTCTCACTCTCATATTATGTAGTCAGTCACAAGTCCGATTCCAAAATCCTAATGAGTCGTCTGTCGTCTACCTTTATCCTGCTCGAAAGTTGATATATAGAGTTTCAAAATGTAATGAAAAGGAAAGCGATGCGAGGGGTGGCGACTGGCGACGGGAACGGGCCGAAAAGACACATGAATAATTTCAGGGCCGTCGAATTAAATTAATGAACGAATGTGAGAGGCCGGCGAGTCGGTCAGGTAATTGACTAGTTTCTATATAGTTAGATCAGGAGGCAGTATAGGCAGGAGGACCAGGATCAAAAATGCTTGTATGAATAGTGGAACTTGTTGTTAACTGACCTGTGGCCGGCACTGGCACTGGTAATGGGATGCTGGACATTGACATTGGTCGTAGTGGCTTGGCTATATTGTCTGTGAAGAACGAAAATGACCCATATTTAATTTAAGCTAGAATCAAAATGAGCTATGTCATAAAAACAAAATGAGAAACATGCATAAAATGTTAATTACGAATTTTTGAAAAGTGTAAAATGTTCTATTTGCATGTTTTTTAAAAGCGTTAAATGTTCTATTTACATGTTTTTAAAAAGTGCTCACGAGCATAACCCGCCAAGCCATAAGCGAGATATTCCATGAGATATTTTTTTTCGAAAAGAGCGTCCAAAAAAACTTAGAATGGCCTAACAACATGGTGCGCGTAATGAGTTTCGTCCGATAAAATATTTTTTCGAAAAAACGAAAAAGGCGTTAAAATGGTTTTTTAATGCTGTTTTTCATTTTTTAAAAGAACACCTCAAGAAAAACTTTTGAAAATTTTGTATGAAAAACCATTTTAAAATATCCCGAATTCAAAAAAAAATAAAATTTGAAATTTTGAAATTTTTAATTTTTTTCTAATTTTATGGGCACCTTCCCTTGTTCAGTCAAAATTTTCAAAAAAATAAAAAATTTCAAAATCTCAAATTTTATTTTTTTTGGAATTCGGGATATTTTAAAATGGTTTTTCATACAAAATTTTCAAAAGTTTTTTTTTGAGGTGTTCTTTTAAAAAATAAAAAAACAGCATTAAAAAACCATTTTAAGGCCTTTTTCGTTTTTTCGAAAAAATATTTTATCGAACGAAACTCATTACGCGCACCATGTTGTTAAGCCATTCTAAGTTTTTTTGGACGCTCTTTTCGAAAAAAAATATCTCATGGAATATCTAACTTATGGCTTGGCGGGTTATGCTCGTCAGTATTTTATTTACATGTTTTTTAAAATTGCAAAAGATTCTATGTACATGTTTTTTAAAAGTGCTCAATATTCTATTTAAATGCTTTCAAGACATGTTTCGATATTTTTGTAGATAGTGGATTTTGTTTTCAGCTACTACAAATGGATGTGGGTCATTTTGGTTCTTCACAGACGATATGTATTATAATGTGTGCTGTCCATCCCATTTTGACTGTAGTAGAACTTGGAGAAAAGTGACTTGACTGACGTAAAGGAAAATCAGAGAGTCAAACAACGTTTGTTTTTCTGTTTGGTTTAAAATTGGTGAAACGAAAACGATCCTCCGGGAGTTTTGTAGTGATGTCTTTTGACATTCATTCATGCGATAGGGAGCTTTCCAACTCCAACAAAGGAAAGATACAATTTTCCGGTTCAATTTTAAATTCTAATTTATTATGTCGACTTGTCTAATTGTATTCTTTAGCAGTAACAAAAATTGTAAAGGCAGCCTTCGATCTGGAAAAAATCTCTCCGTACTAGTAGTGGCAATGAAAAAATTGCGTCGTAAATAATTTTAAAATTTTATTCATGCTGGCTATTTTCTTTATTCCGCTTTCCTTTTCATAAATGTAATTTTGCTTTCATGGTTCTGTCGTTCTCATTCTCGTTTTGCAGGTAAACGTGGAGCTTGAAAAATCTGGAGAGGACCTTCACATGCATTTTCCCATTACAATTGCCACGGTTCCGTTCCGAATACCAAACTCCCAACAGCAACCTGCCATTCAGTACGGTAAGTCGCGTTTTCTAATACATTACTCAGAGTCAGTTCAATACAAACATTTGGTGAAAGTTTCTACATTCTGGTTGCTACTGCACCAAAAGTTTGTGTTTTGATAACAGTTATTTCTATTTGTATAGATAGTTCAAAGTTATTCCATAAATTACAGGAGTAAATTGATGTACGAATATACACGAACGAATAGAAAAACTTGTAACATTAAGAAATAAATGCGTAATTATCGGAGACCACTAAGCTGTTATTTTCTTTAATGGTACCAATAAACTCAGAAGTGTCTTATTGGTCTTGGGCCGGTTTTCAAATCAAACATAGGCCTCGCTGAAATGTTTATCCGGAAGTTTCAAATGTAAAAAATAAACATTTCTCAGGAAAGCTGTTTCAACGTAGTAAAGTGTGACAACGCTTTATTAGTAGAAAATATTAAATATCCAAAACTTTTAATAATAAGATATGTGTATGAGATTGTAATAATTAATAAATTTACACAAAAAACCATTTAGGTCAATCAAATAAAACACGTAGACGTACCGTATTTTCTATAATTGTAGACGGGCCTGTAATAGTAGACGGGTCTACTAATTGTAGAAAATACGGTAAGTAATTTTCGTTTGATGACCTTAGGTCTTCTTTAGGTTCCACGTTCCACTGAAAAAAAAATTTTTTCAAGACAAAACTTTTTCATAGAATTCACGTATGTAAACGCTATTATGTACTTAAATTATTTACTTTTGTTCGAATTATTCCAGAAATCGCTTTGAGCCATACGAACGCAAACAATATGAGTGGTTCTATAATTCCCATAGTAAATATCACCATATTAGACTATTACCACGTACGTATTGTAGCAGCGGGAAAATATAATTGTAAATTAAATTCTTGTCTTGTTGGTATTTACATCACTAATTGCTCTTAAACTTCCGGTGTTGGGTATATTGCAATAAATGACATAAGCTTTATAGGCCCAGGGCCGGACGAAGGAATTGCTTTTAGGCAGTAATTTGTTTCCATACAAAAACCACAATTTTGATTTTATTGATGGTTTTCTTTGGTAAAGCAAAATTTTGTATTTACAAGTTTTTAGAAAAGTTTAAAATATTCTGTTTACTTGATTCTGAAAAGTGCTCAATGTTCTATTTACACGTTTTGAGAAAAGTGGAAAATGTTTTATTTGCATGTTTTTGAAATGTACGAAACATTTTATTTTGCATGTTTTTAAAAGGTCAAAATATTCTGTTTACATATTTTTGAAAACTGCAAAATGTTCCATTTACATTCTTCCATTACATTACACAAGACGTGTTGTGCAACGTGCCTTGTTTGGGTCATTTGTTCGTTAAATTAAAATAATGTCACCTTTTGAAGGAGCGATAAACCACAACTCAAAATGTGCAAAGTGAAATAATAGGCTTCTTGTTTGTAATGTTCATTTTACGATTTTACTCTACTATTTCAAATACTATATATTGTATTTTGAAAATGTCAATAATGCAATATTCAGTAAACAAATTACGTCTGTTTTGTGTGCATCATGGCTGAGCCGAAATAATGCATGTGTGGGTGCGGATTCCCCTAAGAAGCAATAACAGTGAGTGAAGTTTAAAATAGGCTCAAGCAATGAGGGGATGCAGATAAATAATGGAGTGGCGCTGTGTGTTTGTGTCGCTGAGAAGTTGTTTTGTTGATGTCAAGAGGTTTTAATTTAAATTTAGTTCATTTCTTGCCATCAGTATATAGTGCGAGAGGGCATAAACTAAGCCTCCATGACAAGTGGTACATGACAGGGAATAGAAAATGAAAGCTCTCTCCTCATTCTAGACACCGACACCGTAACCGTAGGCAGTTGGGAGTATAGGCAGTCAGCAGTAAATTACATTACATTTATACTCTACAATGTAGGTACGCTCTTTATTATCTGTATTGTCTCAGGGCAAAGGGAAAGTGTTGGGCTTTCTTCTCACCGTCGTTATATAGTCCGTCTGTCGGTGTCCGTAGTCTGTAGTATAGTGCCTGTTTATGTGAATGTGCTGCTGCTGGGAGTGAGAATGAGTGAGTGCGTGAGTGTGAAAGTGGAAAAGTGGAGTCCTCCTCTTTAAGTGTGTACTTAAAGAAAGAAGGGAAACTGAAAAAACAAAAAAAAAAATGAAGGAATTTCTATAGTTGGTATATACAAGGAAAGAAAGTGAAAGTAGAAAGGAGGAGAAAAGATATGTTGGTTAAAAAACGAGAGAAAAGAAAAAATGTATTACTTTTACATAGAAGTGGAGTGAGAGAACTGAGAGAAGAAGGCACAGACATAAAATATACGTGCTTCTATAATACAGTATTATATTATACTAAAGTAGGACTAGGACTGCAGGAATGCCCGTTTCGGTTTCGGTTTCGGGTATGGTCATTATATACTGTCTCCCTTGTACAAGCCTGTATCGTGTATTTTTTTTCTCTCTCTCTCTCTCTAAGTTTTACTTTTAGTTTAAGATTATGGCAGAAGGCTTCATTGCTATTGAGTCTTTCACTCATTCATTCATGTGGGACAGAGGACAGATAATGTGGAGGATGAAAAGGCTGGGGACGAGGAGAGGCCGTGCGTAAAGGAGCTTTAAAACTTTATGTATATGTCATTCTCGAAGAAAGACTCGAGACTCGAGACTGGACCATTTCTCTCCCAAAGTCAAGGCTGTTATATTGTGTACTTCCTACAAATAGCAGGAGATGAAGTGTAGCATCCCACAAGTAGGCAGTATCTAAATGTGCTATCTACTTTTCTTTTTGTCTAAACAAATAAAAATGTATATGTGTGGACATATCTTCAATAAAAACAAGAGTTTCTACGTGTAAAGGGCTGCATTCAGGGCCGGACGAAGGAATTGCTTTTTGGCAGCAATTTGTTTCCATACAAAAATCACCATTTGGTTTTATTAATGGGTTTCTTTGGTAAAGCAAAATATTGTATTTTATGTTTCGAGAAAAGTGGAAAATGTTTTATTTTGCATGTTTTTGAAATGCCAATATATTCTATTTACATATTTTTGAAAAGTCAAAATATTCTTTTTTACATATTTTTGAGAAGTCAAAATATTCTTTTTACATATTTTTGAAAAGTCAAAATATTCTTTTTACATATTTTTTTGAATACTGCAAAATATTCCATTTAAATATTTTTTTGAAAATTCAAGCAGCGAATTTTGCCTGCGCTCGCCGCATTATCCGGCCCTGGCTGCATTTGATAAGTTAAACAGCCCCATTCAGGCAAAAGATGCTAACTGCTACCTTTGTCTGTATATTCCAACTTGTATCCGTAAACATATCCTTCTTGGCTAGACAGTTTTTGAAGCTCACAACTGTGGTATATTTGTCGGCCAATTGTCAAAATATTATGTTAGTAATAGTACTTACAATAGGGTGTTTAAATATGTTTATTTTAACTGTGAGTGGAAGTAAGTGATTTTATGATTGTTTGGAACACATTAAAATTCTGTGTAGAACGGCATTTATGATTTTTTTGTAAGTTAAATAATCATAATTTATTATTGAAAATACTACAGCCTAGTGTAAAAAAGTGCCAACATGATGCAAACTTAACTTTTAAAAATAAAAATCGGTTTTTAAATGTATCGTGAGACAACTCTTTAATACGATTAATATTCTTTGAATGGTTGCTATAACTTTTAAATTTTAATATCCGGACTACTGGATGAATTCCCACTTTTTCATATTTTTGCACTTTTGGCGGGAATATTAAACTTTCCGTCAATTGTAAACGTAATACTAAAACTACTATATATTACTCAAGAATGTCATGGGTTGACTGCCCAATAAGAGCTAAAGTCTTTGTCTTCCTTTTTTACATGTTCATATGTAAAGAAAGTTTTTTACTCCATTCAACTTTTTTATAATTTGAATAAAATCTCCTTCTAAAGAACTAGCAAAAAATTAATATGTATAATTCAAAATGTAAGCAGCAAACTATGTACATGCTAGAAAATAATTGGTTTTATCAAAGATGTAGACAGCCTGATTTGCATCATCCATAAATTGTTACTGTCACAAAGTTTAACACCAAATGGCGACAACAAGTAGTGATATGAATACAGTCACCCGTGTTATAGTATGCTGGTATAGGCACATTATTCTAATACACAAAACAACTTCTCCCCTCACTCACAATTCACGACGTCCTATTTTCTTTTAGCTTTCGTAGTATAGGATTTTGAAAAGTCGAGCAAAATATGATGGTAATGGCAATGAGGCTATTTTAAGAAGATTTGAAAATGCAAAGGCGACTTGCAAATAATTTATAGAACTTCGCTCTTTATTCCACTAAGGATGGTCCATAAATGATGTCATTCGTATATAGGGTGTGTGGGTGCACAGTTAGTATTCGGGTATTGATGATATAATATGTGATGTGAAAGATAGCCGTTAACGTAATGTTAAAGTGATGACATGGGGTTAGTGGGTCCTAAAATAGTGATAATTTGGGTGACATTATTTATGGACCATTTCTAATAAGTTCCTAATAATGTACATAAAATATTTCATCTCTTCCCGATTTATCTTGGAATTTAAAATCTTGTGCATCTAATAAATATTAATAAAATTAAGTAGTACGTATTTTCCGGTTAAAACTATTTGGTCAACTTGCAGTTATAAAAGTTTTGTGTCGTCTATTGCCATCCTGGACAATTCTTAACTTTACTTTAAATTTATATCCCTTCGTTTTCTTTTCAAAATAATTTTGATGTCAGGAAAAGACTTTTTTACGAATGTGCAGAGACGCATATTATACAGTATTTTAGCTTTGTTTTATAAATGTTGATCTGCGTGTGTATCCAAAATTCGTCTCTTAAAAGCCTCTAGGTGCCTGTATTACTTAAGTGAGGCTTTACATCTCATGCTTTTAGAGTTTACTGTTGTTTTACATCACGCAATTTCTTCTTTAGTAGTTAAAATACTTTTAGTCAATTTACTCCCCCTGCGAAGGCTTTGCTTGTAATGGAATGAGATGGCTTGTCATCGCGCCTTGGTTTATGTTCACGTACATATTATACGCTGAGTTACAAGGCGTAACTGCATGGTGGATGAAATATTTGGGGGTTTATTGTAATTTCAATTTTCCTTAAAAGTAAACTGACAGTAAGAGGCCTGAGCTAAACTAACGATAATTGAATTCAAAACATACCTACCTACAGACCTATACCGCCACCGCATATTGACACACTAAATCCACATGGTGACAAGTTATTAGCGAGATGGGAAATATAGGAAAATTAAGAAATTGTGTTACTGTTACTAAACTGTAGGCTCAAAATTTTACAACATGATAAGTTTATGTTTCCGACTCCGATATTTTTTAACATGCTAAACTTTTACTTGTGAATCCGTATGTAGCTTTAATCCCGGCGTCTCAAACAGATGGTTTTGATTAAAAAATGTACAGTTGCAGTCCGAAAAAATATTTTTAATAGTTAACTTTTGTGTCCTGTTGTTTACAGAAGTTGCATCAGATCATGCAGAGGGTGGCTTGTACATCGGTCCAGAATTTCAACTAGGTCAAGTCTACGATGGTGAGATGGACACGGGTGACATCGTCCTCTACAGACCCGTCTACCTCGCCATTAAGCCCATAGGGACGAGTAGCAGTGGCTCGAATGCAACAACCGGAGCAGGAAGTAGCAGCGGGGGTCAGAGTAATCAACCAGATAATGATAAGGATAAAGGCGGACTCAAAACTGGGTCAAATACCATGAATAATAATACGACCACGACGAGTTTAACTATTATCACTAGCGGAACATCTATTACATGTGGGGGAAGACCCGCGGGGGGAGGCTCGGCCATAACCACAATTGCAAACTCAAATAAAGGTTTAAAAACGTCAGGCGGAATTCCCGGCGTCCATGGCAAGTCAGATTCTGCATCATCATCCTCGACGATACCCACATCGACTTCGGCCCCGGCTCCGGCTCCGGTCCTCACTTCTCTTTCATCCGATAAAGATAAGGAAAAAACATCACAAAAAGTGATTACTAGTTCAAATAAAACGTTAACTAAAAATAATAGCAGTGGTAGCTTTGATAAATCCAGCAGTGACTCAACAACCAGGACTGGTCCTTCTTCCACTGATAAAATCAACTCGAAAACGAAAGAAACGTCATCAGCTTCATCTAGTTCTAAATTAATATCTTCTTCAAGTCAGTCCGAAGTTATTAAAGAAAAAGAAAAGGATCCTCCAGCAGTGATTACTAAGAAGATTGGAGCTGTTCCTGGAAAACCTGTTAAAGTGATTAGTGGGGCTAGTAGTAGTAGTAGTGCAGTAGCGGGTCCTTCAAAATCATCATCAGCAGCAGCACCCGCAAAAACGTCTTCGACTGATATCAGTATTCAACAACAACCTGTCGCGAGTACCAGTGCTAGTGCCAGTACCAGTGCGAGTTAATTAGTGACAAAAATGCAATTAAACTAATTCTTATGAATCTACGTTTAAAACGATTTTAAAACGAATATTTTTTTGATTTTAATGCTATCAAACTGTCAACGATGAAGTCAGTGCTCAGTTTTCATCTTTTTTGTTGTTACACTATCTATATAGATAAAAGAAAACGAATTAGAAATTCATTCAAATATATTTTTGTGTTACACGTATGTGTGATGTCAATTACTTAGAACATTTGTGTTTCAAGTCATTACTCTAGTGATCAGTTTGTATCCTGAGTTTTGTGTTACGGTACGGTGCTATACAGACAACGGTAAACTGCTTTATCGTTGAGACCCTGCTAATATCTTTCAAGGTTGAAGGTTGATAATTTAGCGAAAAAAGTTTTCGATTCCCATTTGATCAGTGTCGTCTGTCATTTACTTTGATTGTGGCTAGACTATGTACTCGTTGTTGGTTGTAATCTTATTAGTTTTACATTTACTTCAACGATATTCGATCAGCCAAGATGAAAGGGATTGCTGACTGACAAGTGATCCGTGCTGGTTCTTTGTTTGAGTTCTGGCATCTTGCCTACTATCTGAATAGAACATATAATGACTACATAACACTAGCTGAAGTTACTACAAGTCAAAAGTGAAGTGACTAAACTTATGATTGGTGATTAACTCTTGTTAGGCATTTTACTAACTAGTGATTAGTAAATCTTATTACAACCGCCTGGTTCGGTAGGTTTGTGAAATGTTACAGTCACCAGCCAGGCCAATGCGTTCGTGTGAGCAGTTAAAACAACGATAATAGTTGCCCATGCATCAAGTCACAATAAGTAATTGACATTGTTGATGAGTTTCGTGAGACTTTTGTTGTCTTTAATGAAATCATAATTTATTGGAAATTAATGCGTACATGTATGACCTTTTAAATTGATATTTACCACTAACGATAAGAAAGGAAAACGGAAGTTGAAATATCGACAGTATTAATTTATTATTCATTTTAGATTTCAATATATATATTATTCTATTTGTCGATGTTAAAGAGAACGAAATTAATGTAAGATTGTGAAAATACACCTATAGGTGCAAAAATATCTCCCATTCTGCACAAAAGCAACAAAATAACATATATACTGTGTAAATGTAAAACTAATAAAGTAAATTACTTAAAAAGTATTCAGTCATTAGTTGTTAGTATGTAGTTAGAACTGAAGGAAAGAAAGACGCGAGCTTAATTTGCTTAGTAACAGTAACTAAAATACCAATGTAAAATAATATGGAGATAAAATTAGTACACTACAGTTTAGCAGCATAGAAGTTACCAAAATATATTAAGAAGATGCATGTAGTGAGTATTATTACAAGGAGAAAAAATTATATAAGTATATACATTTTAATGCCATCGCTATCTGTAATTAAAAGTTTAAAGTGCAATGGAACAGATTTACAATTTTACAACGTCGTATTGTTACCATAATATATATATTATTAATGTATATATATATATATATAGATATAATAATGGTATAATGATTCATATTGAAATAAGTATGGTGTACTTCATGGAAGACAATTATGAAAAATAAACAAGAGAGCTTTTTGTCTATTTAATATTTTCTTGAGTCTATATAGAGTTGTTATGCTTTTAATTTTATTTCCATTTAAAATTTCGTAAGTTGTATTAGGAACATCCTGCCTATTATACTCGTCTTCTCGTCAGTAATTATATACCTATACCTACATGGGTTTTATTTTCTTTTTGTTAAGGTGCACCTCTTTTGAATTCAACTCGAGTCAAACATCTAGTTATGTATGTAGAACAATATAAACTTATATAAATTATAAGTACCTTTAGACCCTACTAGAGACGTGACTACCAAGAGCAACGAAACGATAGAGACGTCAGTGTCTAGTTAAATCCGAAATTAGGAAATGGAGAATGAAACTCTCATTGACGCCAACATTAAATTTGAACTTGAAAATTTGGTCTCTTGAGTAGTTTGATTTTGGAGATGATGAATAATTTCCGGTGTGTGGGGAGTTTGAAGCTTTTGTTTAGTGTTTTAGTTTCCCCTTCCTCAATATGTACTATCAACAGTTTAGTCTTTAAATGAGGAAGTCCGCTCATCACTAAAGTTTCTCTGTAAATAGGTACCCATTGGATTTAACTTCCAAAAAGTTTCCATCAAACCTCATCTCTCTCATTTAGCATCTATGTAGATTCTGCGATATACGGTTCAAATCGTGGCATGGTGGCCAATGGTGGGAGACACAAAGGACAAGACTATTTTAAACCAAAAGCAGGGCCGGATAATGCGGCCAGCTCAGGCAGCCCCCGCTGCTTGAATTTTAAAAAAATATGTAAATTGAAAATTTTGCAGTTTCCAAAAATATGTTAAAAGAATATTTTGAGTTTTCAAAAACATGCAAATAAAATTTTGTGTACATTTTAAAAACATGGAAATAAAACATTTTCCACTTTTCTCAAAACATGTAAATAGAACATTTTGCACTTTTCTGAATCAAGTAAAAAAAACGTTTTTCACTTTTCTAAAACATGTAAATACAACATTTTGCTTTACCAAACAAAACCATCAATAAAATCAAAATGGTGGTTTTTGTATGGAAACAAATAGCTGCCCAAAAGTAATTCCTTCGTCCGGCCCTGGCCAAAAGGTTAGTAGAGGTACTTTGCTCTTTTATGTATTGAATGCTCACACCAATAAAATGAGCGTAAAGAGTAAAACAACGTTTTGGGTTGGAAATAAACAGTCATAATGTACTAAAATTAATCATTTTAGAACAAAAGTAAAATACCACCAACTGCAAATTGGTAGTATATTGTGATCTCAATTGATTGGTTTTGTTTTTGCAGACCGATTTTCCACCAAAAACGTAGCTAGATATTCAGAATTCTTGTATTTGAAAACAGTCGTGTTCCCTGTAGCGTCGTTATAGGTAGTTAGTTTAAATAAAAGTGTGTATTTAAAACATTTCCATTTCCAAAAATATGTTTGTAAGCTCATAAGTCTTGTTTTGGTGGTACTGTTTTTCTCCCTTCTTTCAGGGAAATGAAAACCCCCGTTTGAAAATACATAGATTTTATTTGAACCACACACACACTTTGGTGGATGGGATTAAAACTTAAAAAAGTTCGTTGTTTTGTTAAACAAACTTGATAGAATGCCTTGATTCGGATTTAATCCTTATGATTTCACTTAATAGAAATTTTTTAAAGCCAAATCTGAAAACAACAGTTATTTTAGCACTATCTAAGCACCTTTTACTATACCTATACCTAATACCTACGTAGAAATGTCTAGATAAAAAATTAATGTTGCACTACACGCCCACATCACGCCTACTGTCCCATATGGATTACTTGAGTATTAATCAAACACTTCTCTTAAAATAATCTCCGCCGACGCTAATGGCAGCCATAAAGATAACGACAGCGATTCATCCGCAGCAACTTCAACTATAGCTCATTTCCTTTTCGACAGTA
This sequence comes from Dicyrtomina minuta, assembly GCA_949802685.1. Taxonomy (NCBI): domain Eukaryota; kingdom Metazoa; phylum Arthropoda; class Collembola; order Symphypleona; family Dicyrtomidae; genus Dicyrtomina; species Dicyrtomina minuta. The sequence goes on along the minus strand of OX461808.1, from coordinate 60,193,192 downwards.
CTGTATATAGCTATGTAAGTTTATAAAATTTTCTGTCATATAGATATTAAAATCATAATTACAACATATATATATCATTTGAATATATTTATGTGCGTTAAAATTAATCCAAGTTGAAGGCGGAAATTCTTGGAAATTACAAACTCTGGAGTCTGGAGAGGAATGGCGGAATGGTGTAGAGCTGGGGTCGGGAATGAAAATGACAAAGTAAAATACTATAACATAATGGCATTCTAAATGGGGTGTAGATATAGGGTATAGATTGAATAAAAATACGTATATACAAGATGTGATTATAGAATACATACAGATGATGATATTCAGCAGAGCTTTCCCTCGCTCGCGGTTGAATTAATAACTTCATCTTCTACAATAAAGTGTGTAGGCGTAGAGATGTCTGCTTTTCTGTACGTTTCAATCTAAAACGGCTGACGTTGATCCAAATCGGAATGGAAAAATTAAATGTCATGACACTGTCAGTATATCAAACGGAGGTTGTATCCCAGAACTCCAATATACAGAATGGAATGAATGATGGACGATGAATTTTCTTGGGAATTTTTCTCTTTCAGTCTAGCTCAGTCAGTAAATTCTCCTTTTTTTTATTTGCTAAAAATTTCTGGTTCGATTTCAAAGTTCAATGCTCAAAGTTATTGATTTATGATTATGAATTCCATAGTTCTCCTTATCGTAAGTAATCTATCCTAATTTTGTAATTTAATTTTATGCATTTCTTGGAGGAACCGTCATCATTATTCATTACCCAGTCTCATTTTACTTTTTAATTTACTTCTTCTCCTGGTACCTATATACTATAAAGGCATACATAGCAAGTTCTACTAATTTTTGCATGGTACTTTTACGTACCTGTGCCGCGCCGGGTTTATAATAATTATGGGCATAACCTACTCATGCGGATAAAATAAGATGATGTAATTAATTAAAGTATATGTAAAATACGTAGATATATATATAGGTAGTAATGTTATAATGGGATTATTATGAAGGGGAAAATTTGGAATTTATAGTGACTGTATACATGTAGATATATGCTGATTTATATAATTATTATCATTTTAGTTTAACAGAACTTTAAAGTCAACGCTGCGGTTTTCCGTCTGATTTCCTATTTCCTAGACCATTGTTACAATTAGGTACCTAATAGTATTGTCTGCATTGCTCGGCTATACTCTATACTGTCTCCATTGTCTTTGCTCTTTGCCCCATATTTCCTGGTCCTGTGCGTTGTTCCTTGTTCTCGTTAGTAGTGCCTTATTTGCTACTTTATTCGGAGAAAAGATAGACGGAGACGGAGCGATAATAGGGAAGCCCGGGAGTTGCAGGGAGTCATTATGCTAGTTGGTAGGGAACAGAGCAGAAATTATTATGATTGCGATTCCGGCTCCGGCTCCGGCTCCGGTGGGGTCATTGAATGGGTTGAATACGGACAAATTACAAAACTTAGACTGTGTCACGTTTTCGATGAAAATTATTTTAAGTTCCATTAATTGGCAGCAAAAATTTATTTAAAAGTTACTTCCTGTAGCGTACAACATGAATAAATCAAAATTGACTATTTTGTCATATCGACCAGCATTAACAAAGCTGTTGAACAGTTACAAAGATAAATGCAATTTAATTTAAAAATACATCATAAATTAATTCTGTATCTTTTTACCTTGTAAAAAAGACTGTAGATAGCCTATATTGCCATTTCAATGATGACATATAAAGATACATTGTAGTTTGTAGAATGGTAGAGAATACTCTCAGAAGTGCAATTTATAATTGCTAGAAATTCTGCACGTTCCTAAAAGCTCACGAACTGAATTCGTCCTTCCCTACCCCATTACGTACTTCTCCTGCGGTTTGTTCGTGGTCGTGGTAGTATGATAAAAAAGAAACGAGAATTTCCGTGACTCTGTGTGTATCTGTACAATAATACGAGACCAAGATGGAAGGACAAAACCAGTGGGAATTAAATTCAAAATAAAAGAGCTATACGGAAAAAAAATAAAGGGAATTCTGCTCCTGCTCTGCTCTGCTCTAGCTGCTCCTGCTTCTCCTTAAGAATTTGAAATTTGAATTCTCGAATTTTCGAATTGGGATTTGACTTTTAGAGAGCAGCAGAGGAAAGAAAGAGATAGAGATGTATTGTCTGTCCTGAGTCCCTGTCTCCGAAAACACGGCCACCATTCGTTATTTCATTCTGTGTGTGTGTGTGTGTGGGAAGTTCCAGCTGGGATTTCAACTCTGGAAACTCATGGATCTTCTATCTTCTTCCTATTTTTTCTACACCTCTCCATACTTCCACTCCTATGTCTGTATTATTATTCTGTCTTGCATTGCCGTTTTTTTATTGGTCACGGTGCGGTCTACATGTCTAGTACACATTTGCATAGGTAAGTTATGTATATTGTGTAATGTAGGTATGTATACAGGGCCGGATAATGCGGCCACCGTAGGCAGCCTACGCTGTTTGAATTTTCAAAACACGTGTAAATAGAACATTTTGGACTTTTCAAAAATATGTAAAAAGAATATTTTTGACCTTTCAAAAACATGCAAATAAAATATTTAACAATTTTCTCAAAACATGTAAATGGAACCTTTTGCAGTTTTCAAAAATATGTAAAAAGAATATTTTGATTTTTCAAAAATATGCAAATAAAACATTTTCCACTTTTCTTAAAACATGTAAATAGAACATTTTGCACTTTTCTGAATCAAGTAAATCGAACATTTTTCACTTTTCTAAAACATGTAAAGTACAACATATTGTTTTACCAAAGAAACCCATTAATAAAATCAAAATGGTGTTTTTTTTTGGTATGGAAAACAATTGCTGCCTAAAAATAATTCCTTCGTCCGGCCCTGTTTGTATATGTGTCAAATCTTCAATACTGTAGAGTGGGGAAGCTATTTTAACCTAAACTTTAAGCGCGATTCTAAATACTTGTATGTTTTTGTTACTATATACTACATACAATAACTACAAGTAAGTAAGGTAGGAACATTCAAAACTCATTAAACATAATTATTTAAAAAAAAATTAAATTCTACTTAATTAAGACTAATTAGTTGTCTTAAAAGTCCCTCGAAATACCAATAGCTTTTATTTAATTTAATTTACTTTCTTCTACGAAAAATTTCTCAAAAATACTACTATACTTAGGTACTGACTACTTACCTACCTAGGTACATTCGTATAAGCATTAACCGTAGGAAACCGTAGGAAGCCGTAGGAAACCGTAAGTATGAAAATCCAAAGACTCAGAAATAATGCACAGAGAGACAGTAAAAGATTTCACTTGTATTCGCCATTCCCTCGCAGATGAGAAAATAATGATGCAAGGCACTTCGCGTTCTTTCTTCGGCGGGCGTCTTCTTTCTGTGCATCGCATAGGTTTGGGTTTAGCTCATTGTACAAAGTAGCGCAGTTGTACGCTATTGTACACAATAGACTCACGCTTATAACACTCAGAGGAAAAGTTCAGTGCACACACTCAAGATTTTCTTGAATACTTAATTCGAATTCTGACATTTCAAATTCAAATAGTGTCATCGCCATATTCTTTTCAGCAGACGCTACGCTGACTGCTGACTATGGAGATTACGATAAATTCATTATTCGTAGAAGAAGAACTAAAGGTGTTTCCTCACACTCAAGCACACTTTTTAATTATTATTATGCAAATTAGTACGTAAATGCAAATTCTAAAACTATTTCAGTTTCAGTCCTTTGTTTTTTTGGACAAAGGGTGAAAATTAAGTCTGTTCTGTTCTTCCCCTCCAGATTCACAAATTCACAAACCTTACGCATTTACCGATTCAACGTCGTTTTTCATGAACTTTATGCTTTACATTTTTTCTAAAGGCCGTCGAACCTTTTTATTTTATTGAAATGATGGGGAGGAATTAAAAGGAATTTTTAATTCTATTCAAACTTTACAGGTTTCTTCTTTGAATTTTGAAGTCTGCCAGTGTCAGACTATGTCTTCTGATTTCTGATATCGTCTGTAAAGAACCAAAATGACTCATATCCAATTTAAGCTACTGACAAGTCCGACTATAAGGGAACTGGGGGGACCGACATTTTTAGTCCCGTTTAGCCGAATTCCCGTTTAACCATGTAAGGGAATTCCCTATAAAGCGAAAGTTATTTACAATTTCAAAATCTGTTTTATTTAGTCAAAAAATGTCACAGGCAAGATATCTACACCGTTGTTTAGTTATAATTATTGAGATTCAATGAAAAATTCAGTAATAGCAGTTTGTCTCTTTTTGATACCTTCGTGCTTAATTCTACTGATTACACTTGAACTAATACCGGTTTCTTTGATAATGTCTGTTTGCGTTTGAGTCTTTAGCTTTTGTAATATTTAATATTTTTGTTCAGTGTCTAACGTGTTTCTTTTCCGCTTGGTCAACATTTTCGGTTGTGAACTCAATAAGAACTGAAGACTGAATAAACAGTATAGAATAAGAACTAAAAAAAAAGAAATAAAGCTGTGTGATCTATAAATAGACGACCTACTTACTTAAATGAACAATAATGTAAATGCAGAGATAAAAGCAGTATTGTGGTCAAGTACACAGTAAAAAATAAAATAGTATTCTAGAGAGAGATAGTAAATATTTATTTACAACTCGGCAACTATTTTCCCTTATAAATGACCTAAAAAGGCAGCAAAAGCGTGGAAAAACGGTCCCTTTAATCCGAATATCCCTTATATCGGTTCCCTTAAATCCGGATAATTTTAACATTGGAAGCATAGCAGGCCAACCAAATATTATAAATTCGTCCCTTGAAGCCGTTTTCCCTTAAATCAGAATCCCTTATAGTCGGACTTGTCAGTACAATCAAAATGAGCTAAGTCATAAAAACAAAATTAGAAACATGCGTAAAATGTTAATTAAGAGTTTTTGAAAAGCGTAACATGTCCTATTTACATGTTTTTGTAAATGTGAAAAATGTTCTAATTCCATGTTTTTGCAAATTTGCAAAATGTTCTAATTCCATGTTTTGGAAAATGTGCAAAATGTTCTAATTCCATGTTTTTGCAAATTTTCAAAATGTTCTAATTTCATTTTTTTGAAAAGGTGCAAAAACTTTTAATTCCATGTTTTCGAAAAGGTTCAAAGTGCTCTAATTTCATGTGTTTCAAAAGTGCAAAATGTTATATTTAAATGTTCTCAAGACATATTTGAATATTTTTGTAGATAGTTGATATTTTTGTTTAGCTAAATATGGATATGGTCATTTTGGTTCTTTACAGACGATATCTTATTCTTATTCTTATTTGGATTTGATTTAGCAGATTTAATTATGTAATTATGTTAGTACGATTTTATTTTGTACATCACTAAAAATTAAGCAAGGACGAGAGGCGGGGTTTAAATGTCTGGGAAATTTTTAAAACTTTTGAATTCGAGTGACTCCGGCTCCGGCCCTCCGGCTCCGGCCCAGTATCGGCATCCGGCATTAAGCTAGTCTAGCTAGTAGTGAGATTTTGTAGTTGTGGTTTAATAGAGGAAAACTACACAGATATTATATTATGCAGATGTAATTAGTTATTAATTAAATTGGTTAAAACTAATTTATTTTCCAATATTTACAGAGACGAGGACGAGACGAACTCAAATGTTGAATTTGATTTTGAATTTGTTTCAGTCTTGAGGTTTTTGGTTCTGACTTGTGTTCCTTCAGCCGACGTACATAGTTCAATGGTAAAACGGTGACGGTTTGCCTTCATTTAATTGAAACACGGATATTCTATCTCTGTCCTGTCTGGTGCTGGTGCTGGGGCTGGGGAAAGCGATTGCACTCATATAACTATATACTTACGTATGAAAGTTTAGGAATTCTCGAGGAGGAAAGTGTATGTTTTTCTTGGTTGAGTTTTGAGTTGAGTGTTTGTTTGTAAGTATCGGATTATTTTACTTTGATTTCCATTCAAGTAAAGGGCCTGTCTATCTCTTGTAGAAATTGAATAGTACCTACCTACCTAATTTTAAGTATGCGCTCGGAGGCAGATAAGCATTGACTGGGGTAGATAGATAGAGATTCCGTCGTGTGTACATATTATGGGAATGGCTTCATTGTGGTTGTTAGATGTTTTTAATTCCCGTCTTATACCCTGTCGAAATCCTCATTCAAATTCCGAGAACTCGAATGTAAATTCCAATTTTGTGATTTCTCCGTATTTGCTTGAGGGCGGGGGAAGAGAGGGGGAATCATCTAAAGGATATTACATGTAAACAAACCCAGAGAGCTTTAGCTGCTATATAGGCTAGAAATGAGTTTAATTAATCACCATCTTTGCACCACAACTACAACTCTAACTGACAACTGCCCTGCAAGCCTGCAACAATTCGCTTCGGCTACGGCTACGGCAAAGATACCATTATCTCTCCGGTATTTGTGAATGGGAAATTCTGAAAATTTCAAGTGAATCCTTTATTCATTATCTCCTTGATACTCTTCATAGAACGCGAAGGATTCCATTTTCAAGTATTTTTGTATTAATTATTATGTGCACCGAATACCGAAGAGATGTAAAATTATATTTTGTAAAATATACATCGCATTATCAATCGTACAGAAACTAGATGCCGTGAAGTGGATAGTGGATAAAATCCAAATATTTATCATTTCTATATCAGTCATCAGTACTGTAGACATAAAATTACTACTAAAACTGAAATAAATACTTTAGGGACATCATATTGCCATTGAAGCAGTGAAAACTGCAGACAGGGTCGGATAATGCGGCCAGCGCAGGCCTGAATTTTCAAAAAGTGTGTAAAAAGAATATTTTGAATTTTCAAAAACATGCAAATAAAGCATTTTCGACTTTTCTCAAAAGATGTAAATAGAACATTTTGCACTCCTCTAAAACATGGAAATAAAACATTTTCCACTTTTCTCAAAAGATGTAAATAGAACATTTTGCACTTTTCTAAAACATGGAAATAAAACATTTTCCACTTTTCTCAAAAGATGTAAATAGAACATTTTGCACTTTTCTGAATCAAGTAAAAATAATATTTTAAACTTTTGTAAAACATGTAAATACAACATTTTGCTTTACCAAAGAAAACCATCAATAAAATCAGAAATATTGGTGTTTGTATGGAAACAAATTCATGCCTAAAAGCAATTCATCGTCCGGCCCTGAATGTTGATGTCACTTTGTTCGTCTATATCTATATGCTATGCTTTTATTAATTAGAATTAACTATAGGCACCTACATTCGTATACCTACATAACAGTCTTCCTTTATAGTGACTGTCTAAATCCTGTAAGTTTGTACATGATTCATTTTATTTTCGTATTATTAGCATCTCTACATGAATTCTGGAAACATGTACGAGCAAAATTGACTCTTTATTACACTTTTAGATATTCAGCATCCAGCGGTTTAAGAGCAACATCGCCAAAACATAATCCCTGAATACCCTGAAGAGTCCATTAGTAACTCTAAATGACGCTTCCCAGTCCCAGGCGTGCAACAGCCTAATGTCAATCGGACAATGCGGTCATGGGACTTATCAAATTAGAAGATACAAAACTATATCTTCCTGTACGTCCTCTCTTGAAAGAATTTTGCCTAAAATGCTATATAGTTTTGGTTGATGTGATGTGATAATCTTTCCGTTAGTATTTGTCTCTACAGCCTTCTTCTTGTGCTCTAGTTGAAGTGTAAAAACTGCAGTAGAAATCGTGTCCTTTTGCCGTTTTTGCCCAAATATGTAAAATTAATAATGGAAAGGAAAAATCAAACCGTGACCGTAACCCGAACGGGGATGTCGTAAACGGTTAACCGCAACTTTGAAATGTAACTGTAAACTCCCTGGAAAACAGAAATTCTGTACGCACAGTTGAAATTATTAGTACATTACCACTGTCTGTGACATTTCCTTGGCATCACCACTTTATTACTTATTCCTCCAACCAGATACTGCCGTATTATATAACAGCGTGGATATAGAATAACAAAGAACATTTTATTTTCTTTCTTTCACAGCTCAATCTTAAAAGATATTTTCCTTCACCCGATTGTGTTTCCCGTTCAATTTTTCTCTTTCACCGATTGGGTTTCAAGAATGAAGAGTGGAGAGCGAAATAATATATATAGACAGTGACAGGACTATTGCTATATAGGACTAGACAGGGCCGGACGAAGGAATTACTTTTGGGCAGCAATTTGTTTCCATACAAAAACCACCATTTTGATTTTATTGATAGTTTTCTTTGGCAAAGCAAAATGTTGTATTTGGATGTTTTATAAAAGTTTAAAATGTTCTTTTTACTCGATTCAGAAAAGTGCAAAATGTTCTATTTACCGGTTTTGAGAAAAATGGAAAATGTTATATTTGCACCTTTTTGAAATGTACAAAAACAATTCATTTACACCTTTTTGAAATGTACAAAAACAATTTATTTGCATGTTTTCGATAATTGAAAATATTATTTTTACATATTTTAAAAAAACGACAAAATGTTCCATTTACATGTTTTGAGAAAATTCAAGCTTTTCAAAGGGCTGCCTGCGCTGCCCACATTATCCGGCCCTGATATTAACTCTGATTTATCACTGTCACCAATTGTAGTTAAATAAATATTTTCTAAAAAATTCAAAAATCGCTCTATAGATTTATGCCACTACTTTTTGGTACCACCACTAGATGCTGCTAGATATTTAATTTGTACTGTTGAAAATGTTTTATTTGTATGTTTTTGAAATGTACAAAAAAAATTATTGTCATGTTTTTAAAAGGTCAAAATATTCTTTTTACCTATTTTTGAAAAGTCCAAAATGCTCTATTTACATGTTTTGAAAAAATTCAAGCAGCGGGGGCTGCCTGCGCTGGCCGCATTATCCGGCCCTGGGACCAGAAGACGGCCGCGGCCGAATTAAAATTGTGCATGTGGTTATTCTGCTGTTCTTGCGAAAGAGTTTGTGATAGTACCTTACCTAGATTGCAGGAGGTACATAATAATATTATGTGTGATCTTATATATAGAATAACAGAAACACAAATGGAGCACAGCTCGCAACGTCTTCCGCATTATCAGCATCTTGTCTTGTTTTCCGTGTGAGGAGTCTTTCAGTTGCTACATTAAATACTTTGATTTCTCGGGGGGAAACCAAAATATATTATGCATATAGGTTGTATCTACACAACTTTAAGTATATTACATGTTTGTAGGTCCATACATATTAGTGCGTATATGCATAAACAAATTTATAATTATAGATATAGGTGTTAGTGATAGCATATATGTATATTTTGTAGTACTGATAATAGTATTTTCGTCTCTGCTTTGTAGTTGAGTAGTTTTTGAACAAAAAATGTAGAGTCAGTACAAAGTACAACTCGGTTTTGCTTTCGAATTTATTTTTTTGGTTTTGGTTTGAAATGTAATTTTACTCTGAGGCATAGGCTCTCAGCCGATTTGACGATACTGATTTCCATCTTCCCATGTAAAATCTGTTTATATATATGAAATAAAAATCTCGACTTCGCTGCATTATGTAAGGTCGTCGCCACCACACCACTCAATACATTATGTATGTCTATTTTCTATAGGTAGGTACCTACCTACTTTTCTATACCAACATTATTTGGTTTTGTTTTTTTTATTCCTTCTCGTTCTGCACTCAGCACCAGCACTGGTTTATTGAACTCAAAAAATTGACGATTCAGAATGTCTCCCGATTCAGTAATCCTGTAATTCATTTTATTATTGAATTTTAGAATTTCTTCATTCCCATTTCTTCTTCTACTTCTTTTTCGACTTTCTTTGAAGTTGGTTTTGGTTTCTTTTCTATAGTCGTTTTTTTTTCTTTCAATTTTTAATCATGTTGTCTTGTCTTTGTCGCTCCTTTCTACAGTCAACATAGTGGATATACGAGATGCGATGTCTGCCCATCTGTTTAGCTCCATCTCCATCCATACATTATAGCAATGGTGAATTGGTGAGCAATGTGACAGGAGCTGGATGGAGATAGAAATAGTTGGATTTACATCTTTAATACGGGCTTACTCAGTCAGACTGGGTCTCCCACAATCACAATAATGAAATGGCTATGGCAGTGGCATCATCAGGTATAGAGACGCTGCTGTGAATTTACGTGAATTTTAATCAGAAACCCAGAAACCAGAACTCTATATACATGTAAAGTCGCTTCCAAAAAGTGTAAATGATGAATGGGACAGAGGTGAGAGTGATGGTGGAATATTTCAGGAATTTATTGTTATCGTTAGTCTTCCTTTTCTTCATTAAGTTTAGTTTGGGAAGCACAAAAAATTAATTAACTCACAATGTTGACTTGACACAAAAATGAACGTATTGGATTTTGATGCACATTTCTTTTTGTTTAACGTATTAACATTATTGCTGCAAGCAGCAGTGAACAAAGTTTGAAAAACTAGATTTAAAGAATTGGAAAAGCGGGAATCGGCTAAACAAAAGTAATGGAAAATGAGATAGACAAAATAATAAATTGAATACATACATACAAAAGGAGGATTTTCTGAATTTTTTTGTGTGAGATTGAAAACTATTTAGTCACTTTCATTATTCGGAGGTTTTGGGATTGGAAGCGCGATGTAAGGTTTATGGATCTCTAATCAATTTAAGTTTACCATGAACGTGTCATATGCTGTATGTGCAGATACTTTAGTTTGGTCTCGGTGATCTATTCAGAATGATTATATGATGAGTTTTTTTGGCAAACCGGGATTAGTTGGCTAAAGCAAATTTTACACGAACTAAGAATAATGAATAAAAGGTGACAGGATTATTTTATTGAACTCAATATTTCTACAGCTACTTTAACTGACGAAGCACAAGTACAAGCAGTTTCGTAAATCTGGACTGTCTCTGGAATTTGTTAGAAAATTTTCAAGAATTTTAATTTGTGAACTTTTCCCGTTTTGCCTCAAAATCAATAACTTAACATGGAGGAAAAAGTCCGTGAGATGAAATTTTAATCGTTTTGAGTGAAACCAATTTTTTTTAACTTTTACACTTTTTCTTGCATAAAAGAATTTACGCACGGCAATTGTCTTCTACAAAGTAAGAAAACACTGGAAAACGGAATTTAAATCTGAATTACATGTTTTAGGTGGAGTTATCCCATTTTGCCAAACATCATTTAATGAACTTATCCCGTTTTGCCAAAAAACGAAATTTTGGCAATTTTAAAAAGTGCTTTGGTTGTACTTTGACCTTTACCATTCAACACAGTAAATTATCTAGTTGACGCAAATATGTAGTATCATTTTTGAAAATATGGACTTTTACCCCGTTTTTTCAAACAACTCTTCGTAAGTGTATGATAGTGGAAACTGGAAATACTGGATATCTGCATCGTTGTGTATATACAATCCTTATTATTTCGTATTCCTCTTAATTCCAAAAGGGTAAGCTCGTTTAATTCTGTCAAGGAATCAATTTGAAAAAAGAAGGAAGACTTCAAAAGAAAACCATAGTCGTCGTCGACAGTTCGTGTTCGCGTATAGTCCAAGTCGAAGTCGAATCATCAAAAGAAGAGCGATGAAGAGAGAGGGAGAGGGAGAGCGTGTGTGTGAACGAATAAAAGGAAGAAGAAAATGGGAGTGAAAGGATATATCAAAAAAATAAACTTTTCTCTTTGAAAATTGTAGAATGTGGAAAAGTAAAAGTAAATTGCTTTGGTTGTAGAGGATGTGTGGTTATGGTGTTAGTTGTTCTTCACTCATTCTCTCGCATGTAGTTCCCTCAATTTCTATACTTTATACATCCAACGAGAAAGGTTTCTTTTAGTTGCTTTAGTTTTCCTTTTCGGCATTCATAAGAGGTATATACATATATAGGGTCAATGGTCGCTCTATCTCTTCAACTTCAACTAAACTTTCACCTTAACCTACCTCTTACAATTTACTTGTACAGACTATTGCGGGTGCAGGTCAAAAAACGTGGCTCAATTTCGTACAAAAGTAATGCAGCAGACTCTGATCGATTTTGCATCTCAAAGGATGCAATTATTTTAAAAATAATAATTTTTTTAATAAAACTTAATCTACAAAAAGTTTTTCTTTTTTTCGGATCAATTGTTCATTTTAAGAGTACAAAACTACATAAATAATAATTTACTTTCAGTTTTGTGATTTTTAAGCTATTTCTAATTAATTTTACAAAACAGAAGGATTTTTAAAACGCAAATCCCCTGGTTCTTTAAAAAAACATAGCTCATTAGGGGGAATTAAGTCTGAAAGAATTTTCGCGAAATTCTCATTAATTGACTGTAACAGTAATCCATATATATTATATTATGTATGAAAATTTCTGGGTTCATCGAAACCTCGAATTTACTATACGTACTTGAATAACTTGAAGCCTCCTAAAAGTACCCACTTCAAAGTTGTTATTTTCTACTGCTAATTGTGTACATTACGAGCCTCATATTTTCCTAGATTTCCTTCCATCATAGACTTTCAAAATACACATAGGTAACTTATTTTATTTTTTTTTTATTTGATTTACTGATGCTTGGAATTATTCTCAGGGGAAATTGCTATGTACTCAGGGTCAGGACCGGACGAAGAAATTGCTTTTAGGTAAGAATTTATTTCCATGCAAAAACCACCATTTTGATTTTATTGATAGTTTTCTTTGGTAAAGCAAAATGTTGTATTTACATGTTTTAGAAAAGTGCAAAATGTTCTTTTTAATTGATTCAAAAAAGTGCTCAATGTTCTATTTACATGTTTTGAGAAAAGTGGAAAATGTTTTAATTTCTATGTTATTGAAATGTGCAAAACAAATTTAATTGCATGTTTTTGAAAAGTCAAAATATTCTTTTTACATATTTTTGAAAACTGCAAAATGTTCCACTTAAATGTTTTGTGACAATTCAAGCAGCGAATGCTGCCTTCGCTGGCCGCATTATTCGGCCCTGTATGTACTACTGCTACACTGCACTGCATGTATATAATGCATTCCCTGAATTGTTTGCTTTGCACTTTATAAAGTCAAACTTAAAATCGAGCCTACAATTAAATGGAAAAACAAGGACTGACTGAAAGTACTTTCGTAATAATTCTAGTGACAATTTCTGATTGAAAATTTGAAATTGAATGGGGTATGGTAGTTTCCATGGTAACAAATGAAACTTTGAAATACACTGCTAAATCTATAATAGGGATGGTACATAAATGATGTCACCCATAAATTACCGCTCTATTAGGAGCTACCCAACCCCCATATGTCATTACGTTAGCTTTGCGTACACGGCTATATCTTTACCCTCGCATCGCATCAGTACCTGACATGACTGGACCAATTGACCTTACCAATGACCAATACCTATGACATCATTTATGGACGATCCTATAATATGTGATAACTGTTTGTGTTTATTCGGATTGGGGAGTGAAATTGAAAGTGGAGCATCTCCTGTCACCGTGGTTGTATATTGCGAATATGTTGGGGAGGCGCGGATGATGACGAGAAGCATTATTAAGTGGTTGAGTCACTCTCGGGACAAACTTTTTTTCTTTCATCTTTATTATCCTTTCCCATGTGCTCTCTCGTCCTCATAACGGAACGGGAACACAATAATGTACACGATGCAATGCAGGGTTCAGAAAACAGAGACAGCGGAGAAGAGATAGATATACAGATGGTATATTATATACATGTGGCACTCCCTTCAGTATAGTTTTCCGAGCACAATAGAAATACAGATATATACAATTATTGTCAATCGTCGGGAGAAGTGCCACCATGCCACTATACAACTGTCACTGCTACAACAACTGTCTCCAACACACACGGCACGCAGACACGCACGCATCACAGCCACAGCTGTAGCAGCTCCCACATTTTTTCTCGTAAGCTCATAATATTTTTTATACTATACAAAACACCCACAGAACCGCACCTACTAGTGGAACGGCAGTGACAATCATAATCATAGCAACATAATAAAGCACTAGGAGTGATACAGACAGCTTAGAAAAGTTTTACAAAAATTCAACATTTCGTATGTGAAAACCCAAAATGACCCATACCCATTTTAAGCTGGAATCAAATCGAGCTATGTCATAAAAACAAAATGAAAAAAAAGTAAAATGTTAACTAAGAGATTTTGAAAAGTGTGGAATGTTCTATTTGCATTTTTTGAAAAGTGTGGAATGTTCTATTTGCATGTTTTTGAAAAGTGTGGAATGTTCTATTTGCATGTTTTTGAAAAGTGTGGAATGTTCTATTTGCATGTTTTTGAAAAGTGTGGAATGTTCTATTTACATGTTTTTGAAAAGTGTGGAATGTTCTAATTCCATTTGTTTGAAAAGTGCAAAATATTCTATTTAATAAATGCTCTCAAGACATATTTGAATATTTTTGTACATAGTGGGTATAGTTTTTAGCTACAAATGGATATGGGTCATTTTGGTTCTTCACAGACGATATCCAGCAAACAATTCAAAAATTCAAAGTTATATTTTTTGCACTACATCTCCTGTAATATGTTCTCTCTCTCTCTTTCTATTCTCACAACTTTACTGTATTCGCATTTATACGTATTTTGTTTGTAAAAAATAAATCTATTTTATTTTTTATTTTTAGTTTGCTTTTTATTTTAAAGATTTTCTCATTTCTAAGCCTGCTTGTCTGTGTAGTCTATGTGAGATTTCGGGTTTCAGTGAATTATATGAAAGAAAATGATACAGTATACTGCTACTATTAACCATATACATATGTGTGAATATTCAAGTAGGTATGGGTATTTGTTCAAATTAATTTTTACCAGAAAATGGTTTCTACAATAACTGTATGATTTACCAAATTACAAAACTAAAGGATTAAAAAAATAATAAAATTACATATTATCTATTTTTAAATGTCCATTATTTTCAAAATGTTTTTTTAAAAGAGTAGACGTAATGATGAAGTATTCAAGTATCAACACAATATTATGTCTTTCTACAAATTATTTTTTACAAGTTTTTATTCTATCATAAAATTGACAATTGTAGTGCGAACCAAAGGAAATGATTAAAAATGAAACGCATAGTATAATTAAATTTTAAGATTAATACTTTAGCCATTTGGGTCTTATAGCATGGACGTGATTTTGATAAGATCTAAAATTCAAAATAGCACATTACTTATACTGTATGGCAGTAGCAGTACTCCATGGTTCCATGCTATAATACACACTGTCTCTGCAAATTTAGAAGAGAGTAATCCAGCGCTTTTGTACATTCAAATAATATTTACTTTGAAGATTGGTGTATAGCAGACACAAGAATGAGAAAAGGAGCCTATGTATACATTCTATGTAGGTACATACATTCAGACAATGTGTAAAACGTAGCCTGCCTGTCTGTCCGTCGCATTCCTTTTCCCACGTCTTCCCATCATACCACATCCGGATCCCAGAGAATAGAGAAACGGAGTTTGAGGCACTAACTGAGCCTGAGTACCTACCTACTACACATTCTGTGTGAAAATATAAGTGAAGGCGCGCGAGACTTGTGCACGAAATCTTTTGAAGCTTTGAATTCAAACAATATCAGTCACCGTCACCGTCCCCGTCACCAGGCCAGTATCACGGGTATACCGTTATATATTACAATGTTACCCTTATCATCACTGTCCAAATTCCACGTTCCAAACTACAAATGGAATCCCTATCCCTCAAAAAGGTGTCTTTTCATTCTCTATACTTTCCTCGCAGTATAATATAATAAAGCGGCCACACGCAATGTCAGTGTCAATATTGTCTGTGAAGAATCAAAATGACCTATGTCTATTTTTAGCTATAAGTAAAATTCACTATCTATAACATACTTAACAAATTATATATCATGCCAGATCATGAAAGCATGTAAATAAAGCATTTTTGCACTTTTCAAAAACCTGTAAATTGAACATTTTGCACTTTTCAAAAACCTGTAAATTAAACATTTTGCACTTTTCAAAAACCTGTAAATTGAACATTTTGGATTTTTCAAAAAACATGTAAATTGACCATTTTGCAAATTTCAAAAACCTGTAAATTGAACATTTCGCACTTTTCAAAAATATGCAAATTAAACATTTTCCAATTTTCAAAATCCTGTAAATTGAAAATTTTGCAATTTTCAAAAACATGTAAATTGAAAATTTTCCACTTTTTAAAAACATGCAAATTGAACACTTTGAACTTCTCAAAAACATGTAAATTAAAACTTTTACACTTTTCAAAAACATGTAAATTGAACATTTTGAACTTTTCAGAAACATGTAAATTCAACGTTTTGCACTTTTCAAAAACATGTAAATTGAACATTTTGCACTTTTAAAATCTACTAATAAACCATTCTACGTATTACATGCTTTCTGATTTAAATTTTATTCGACATATAGCTCATTTTAATTCTAGCACAGATTAGATATGGGTCATTTTGATTCTTCACATACGATATAGCCATCTTGGTATAAGTATATCTGTATTTATATCCTCTCCATACCTGAATTAGATATAGTGCATACCATCTACGGGAAACATTACCATTAAATTACTTTACTCAAACCATGCAATTTTTTTCTCTTTGCTTTTCCCTGTTCCTGGTTTTGACTTTCCTTGAAATTTCTCTGGTCCTCAAGGTCTCATCCTCTCAAGCATAGTAGACTGTCCTTGTCAAAATCATTCCAATTCCAATGATAAAGACGCGCGGTGTAGTGAAAAAGTAAAGTCGCTACGGGAAGTGCTGAGGATGCAATCTGACTGAGAGGGTGGAGGAAGTTCCTTGGGAAGTTTTTGGAAGTTGGAAAGAGATAATAATGTAAAGGACTTGATGTCAGTCTTGAGGAAGAATGAAGAATGAGTTGACTTTCACTGCCACTCTCCCCCTGCTCGTCTCGTTCTCGTCCTCGTCTTCCTCTGTCTGTCCTTTCTAGTTTCTAGGAATGTCATTGGCATTGGCATTGGCCACGTTGGATGTGTGGTGTTGGGACTGGGACCGGTGGCCGTGAATAGTTTCAGGGACGACGTTGGCAATGAAAATGTCAAAGTTTTTGTCCCACTCTTCTAGCTTTTATCTTATACTTGAATGAGCCTAAATTTTATTTCCTTTTTATTTTTTGGTGGTGGTGGTGGTGGTATTCAAATTCAAAGTAAAAGTCAGCAAAAATCCCTCCCAAAATAAAAAAATCCAAATCTATCAGTAATGCACCTTCAAGATTATGGATGGACCACACTATACTATAGACCACTCTGATGGAAGATGAGTATGAGATTTGTGACATGCTGTCATTTTGGAACTCGACTCATGAAACTTTGGTACTTTTTGGCTTTGACTTTCCCTTATTCTTCTTGACAAGTATATTTTTTTGAAAGCATTAGAGTACCTATATGCCTATACCAATAATGTATATCGCCTATGAAGAACGAAAATGACCCATATCCAATTTAAGATAGAAACAAAATGAGCTGTGTTATAAAAACAAAATGAGAAACATGCGAAAAATGTTAATTAGGAGTTTTTAAAAAGTGCAAAATGTTCTATTTACATGTTTTTGAAAAGTCTAAAATATTCTGTTTACTGGTTTTTTGAAAAGTGTAAAATGTTCTATTTACATGTTTTTGAAAAGTGCAAAATGTTCTATTTACATGTTTTTGAAAAGTGTAAAATATTCTGTTTACTGGTTTTTTGAAACGTGCAAAATGTTCTATTTACATGTTTTTGAAACGTGCAAAATGTTCTATTTATATCTTTTTGGATAGCGTAAAGTGTTCTATTTATATCTATTTAAAAAGCGTAAAATGTTCTTTTTGCATAGTTTTGAAAATTGTAAAATGTTCTAATTCCATATATGTAAAGGTCTCAATATTCTATTTAAATGGTTTCAAGACATATTTCAATAATTTTGTAGATATTGGTTATTGTTTTTAGCTACAAATGGATATAGGTCATTTTGGTTCTTTACAGACGATAGTTACATTGTATATCTATCTATATGTACAGAAATCATCTAAAAAATAGAAACTTACATTGTTCATACATGAAAATTTAGGTCAAAATTGAAATTGAAATCCTCAAGCTAAGTACGTAATATGTCATATTATCCTCAGGGTTTTGACTCTGACTCAATATTTCATTTTTGTAGCATTTTGTGTGTCTATTTTCGATTTCACTTTTGTTTAATAATGCATGGGCTGCTTAAGCTTTATACATACGTGTTTTTTTTTGTTAGCTTTGATGTACTGACTGAATCTGATATATATTTTTGAGAAAGTTTTTATTGTTACAATTTTGTTTTTGAATAGTTATTAAATTGAATTGAATTTTGAAGCTGTTTACCTTTGTAACGTTTGACTTGGAATATATTGGAAATTTAATTCAAAATTGAAATTTGACCTTCATGGTAAGTCAACAAGTTAGATGTTAGAATAACATGTTTTTTTTTGTTGTTGTTTTTAAACTAGGGAAAAGATTTAATACTACCTTATCTACATAATTTACCGGAATTTCTTAAATTTTGCAATACTGGACCAATTTCATCGAGCCATATATCATTCGAAAGGTAATCACTAGTAGAATTAAAATAACAGAATGCGCCTCCATTATAACAAAACATTTCCATGACAACGGTCTTTTAATTTTTTAATTTCAGCTAAAAGGTGTTGTATGGGCCACAAACTAAAAACAAAAAAAAAGGGGTCAGCCTATTTTTCAAGAGCTTTTTATGATATATCACTCAACAAAATCCGTTAAATTTTTCAAATTTTCAATTATGTTTTTTCCAAGCCATTTAAAATCTAATAACTATCGTGCGTGCACACTAAGTTATTTAGATTTGCCTAATTGTTACCGTTCGAATAGTACATCATGCTTACGTAAGTTCACTGAGTAACCGGTTTAAATCTTCATTTAACACAATATTTAATGTTTTAGCGGGAAATTCAAAAATGGGAATTTTGAATTTTTGGTTGTATTACAGAAATTGATTATAAATAAGATAGATAAGATAAACAAAAACACATTGTGCGGCCTAATTGCTTCTCTTAATTTAAAACCTGTAAATTGAAACTAAAATTTGGCGGAAAATTCAAAATGCCTAATTTTGCTGTTAAGGCCTTGTTTTTACATTTCATTATTTAACACTACATTTTTTGCTACATATTTTGCAAAAAACAAAACGCTAAAAGCTATTATCGATAGCATTAATCTAATGCGTTTAAAAAGAATCAGCTATTAAAAGAAATGCGGAGTTCCAGTTCAGTTTCAATGTGGATTTGTAAAAAAAGTTTTAAAAACTGTGAGCAAATAAAAGTGGAAAGGTAAGTTGGATTTGGATTTCAGTTGCGCAGTCTTATATCGTCTGTGAAGAACCAAAATGACCCATATCCATTTTTAGATAAAAGCAATATCAACTATCTACAACAATATTTAAATATGTCTTGAAAGCATATAAATTCAATAGAAAATTTTTCAATTTTCAAAAACTTGTAAAATATTTTTGAAGGAGGGGTATGCACACTATGGTGGGGTTGTAAGGCCCGGTGCACCTTAACGTCCACCCAAACTGGACGTCCTCTGTGTAAATAAGAGGATGGGCTGGTTCGTTCCTAATTCGCTCTAAAGACGTGTCTGAGAGGTTGCTTAGTGGTGTTATAGTTGATACCTGGGTACTTTCAGTTGGCTGGATGATGGAAACACCCGAGGTTGATGTCTGGGACCAGACTTGGGGCTGGGACCAGGTGAG
This sequence comes from Dicyrtomina minuta, assembly GCA_949802685.1. NCBI lineage: Eukaryota > Metazoa > Arthropoda > Collembola > Symphypleona > Dicyrtomidae > Dicyrtomina > Dicyrtomina minuta. The sequence goes on along the minus strand of OX461808.1, from coordinate 60,173,441 downwards.
GGTTGGGTCTGGGACCAGGTGCCGAGATGGGCCTGGGACCAGGTGAGTTGATGTTGGGTCTGGGACCAGATGAGAGCTGGGACCAGGAGTTGGGTCTGGGACCAGATGAGAGCTGGGACCAGGAGTTGGGTCTGGGACCAGATGAGAGCTGGGACCAGTAGTTGGGTCTGGGACCAGATGAGAGCTGGGACCAGTAGTTGGGTCTGGGACCAGGAGTTGGGTCTGGGACCAGATGAGAGCTGGGACCAGTAGTTGGGTCTGGGACCAGATGAGAGCTGGGACCAGTAGTTGGGTCTGGGACTAGATGAGAGCTGGGACCAGAGCTTGATCTTGAGCTTGAGCTTGAGTTGGGACTAGAGCTTGATCTTGAGATGGGACCAGAGCTTGATCTTGAGATGGGACCAGAGACTGATCTTGAGATGGGACCAGAGACTGGGACCTGAGCTTGAGATGGGACCAGAGAGCTGGGACCAGAGCTTGAGATGGGACCAGAGAGCTGGGACCAGAGCTTGAGATGGGACCCGAGAGCTGGGACCAGAGCTTGAGATGGGACCCGAGAGCTGGGACCAGAGCTTGAGGTGGGACCCGAGAGCTGAGACCAAAGCTTGAGATGAGACCCTCGAGCTGGGACCAGAGCTTGAGATGGGACCCGAGAGCTTGGACCAGAGCTTGAGATGAGACCCTCGAGCTGGGACCAGAGCTTGAGATGAGACCCAAGAGCTTACGAGCTGACTTGGACCTGGGACCAGGTGAGGCTTAGACCTGTTGAGACTTGTACCTATGAGCAGGGACCAGAGAGCTGGGACCAGGGCTTGAGCTGGGGCCAGAGTCTGGATCTGAGGTAAAGCTGAGGAAGTAGGCCGGTACGCTGGTCGGTCGGTAGGCAGGTGAGCAGGAGAGTCTGATCCAGGTTGAGCAGTTCTGACCGAGGAAGCGGATTTGAGATGGATCCTAACCTGGTGTAACTGAGTGGAGACCGGTGGTGATATGCAGATGCTGATCTAGCTATGGTTCTGAGCTGATGAGCGGGTCTAGCAAACTGTACAGACCGGAGAACGTGACCTGGAGAGCGAGTCTTGAGATGAACTGTGACCGAAACTGAGATGATCAAGAGTGCAGTGCATGACTACATGCGATGCATGAAAACAGCACTGCCGCCTTTACTGTGGTATATGGTGGATGGTACAAAGAGCTGAAGCTTGATGCACTTATCGACTATGTGGTGAGCCGGGCAATGTGAGACACTTGAGATGTAGCGGTGGTCGGATGTGCAATAAATGATGGGTGTGATCTCCTAAGTGCGTGAACTTGGTAATAATTACCAATTGACGTTTAATTTAACACACTTAATTACACAAATTACACTAAATAACAGATGTGAAACACAGTTAATTACGCACAATTACACTAAAATAATAGATTTGGAACTTCAGAGTTGATACACCAAATAAAGAAGGAAGTCGGAAATATCTGACTTGAACTAATTTTGAGGAAAGAAAAGATGGCTGATCAGAGCTCAGAGCGGACAGGTCTTTTCGCTTTGGTGGTTTTTGGTCGACTGGGAGCAGTGCCGAAAGGAAATGAATGCTACTGCTCTCTTTCCTTTGTTTGAGCTGATGCTGAGGCATGCTGAGGCATGCTGAGGCATCGGCTCCTTCTACTACTTGAAGCTCTCAGACCCATACAAAAGTGGGGGTTTAAGAGCAACTTAAGAGTAGTTCAGTACTCTGGGTTTGAGAGCAACCCAAACCCAAATGAACTGACGTCATGGAAAATTTCTGCCTATGCAGGCAAAGAGTTTTTTACGATTGGACATTCCGCCCACCATGAGCTCTGAAGGGCTTACAAGCTCAAAGGGCTCATAAATAGACCTTAAGCAGGAATTTTAAGATTAGGAGATAATATAGGTTACCTTAACTAACATAGAGAAACAGGTAAATTGATTTTAAGGTTTGATCATAATATGGTATATTAAAATGATATTGAATAGTTTATAGCATATACTAATAAAACTAACCTAAGTAGGTACCCGAAAAGCGGGTACAATGAAAATTATTATTGAGCACAAGATAATTTTGACCTGATCTAAGCCTTTTATTAACCTAGTGGTAGCCTACTTATCTTATGTATTGGACGTTGAAACCGTTTGTATTGATTGTTGGTCTTCTCTGCAGTCTGCACAGTAACTACCCGAACATGGTTGTCTGCTCCTGGATGAACTGCGACGATTCTTGCTCTTCTTCAATGAAGCGGTGGAAGGTTTTCATCCTTTAAGAGCACCAAATCGTTGACTTTGAGGTCTGCCTGAGGTGTCATCCACTTTGGACGCTGCTGATACTCGTTAAGAACATCAGAGTACCAGCGGCGCCAAAATGTCTGATGTAGCTTTTCTAGAGTTTCCCACTTGTCGAGCAGGTTGCCAGCTGTATCTACCAGATTGTGGTCTTGAATGGCGTTAAGAGGCTCCCCGATGAGAAAATGTCCTGGTGTGAGTACTTGGAGATCGTTGGGGTCTGATGACATAGGACACAGAGGACGAAAATTGAGACATCCTTCTATTTGGGCCAGAACAGTAACCATCCCCTCGTAAGTAAGAACCGATGTACCCATAGTAGCCTTGAGGTGCTTCTTTACTGATTTGACTCCAGCTTCCCAGAGTCCACCCATATGAGGAGCGCCCGGAGGGTTGAAGTGCCAAGTAATAGAGTGATCAGCCAGAACCGATGACATTAGATTGTTGTGATGCTCTGAGGCAATGAATACGGACAACTCATTTAGGTCGTTGTTAGCACCAACAAAGTTGGTACCACAGTCGCTGAACAGCTCGGCTGGTCTTCCTCTTCTGCCTATGAACCTCTTCAATGCGGCCAGAAATGCATCGGTTTTCAGGTCGCTGACCACTTCAAGGTGCATGGCTCTGGTAGTGAAACAGACAAACACCGCAATATAGCTCTTGTACTGCTTTCTACCTCTTCCTGTCATCTCCCTTAGTAGAATAGGACCAGCATAGTCGATTCCACACCGTTTGAAAGGCCGGGCTGGGGTGACACGGGACGACGGGAGTGATCCCATCAGTTGGCCTGAGGTAGGTGCTATAGACCTATAGCATTGGATGCAAGTTCTGACAAATTGTCGAACCACATCCCGACCGTTGATGATCCAGAACTGGGTTGTAAGAGAAGCCAGAAGAGCCAGAGGGCCGGCATGCATGTTTATAACATGATGATGACCGATGATGAGCGTGGTGAGCACATGCTTTTGAGGCAGAAGCACCGGGTGCTTCCTGTCTGAAGAGAGATCAGAATTTGTGAGCCGGCCGCCCACCCTGAGAAGCCCAGCTGCATCAATGAATGGATTGAGCTTTAATACGGCTCTGTTCTTCAATGTTGATCCTTTGGTAAGTTGCTGTAGAACATCATAGAAGACCTTGTGCTGAACGACTTTGATGCACCTGTACAGAGCTTCTTGTTGCTCTGGTGCACTTATTTCGACTCCACTATGTGCATGTGGTCGCTTTTGACATCGGTTGATGAAGCGAAAGCACAAGGATGAGATGCGTTGGAGCCTACGCAACGATGAGTACCGGTATAGTAGATCATCATCTTCACTGCTATCACTGGTAGTCTGAAAGCAGCGACTGTTTGGCTGCTCCTTTTGGATGTTGGCTCCCCATGTTATATGAGCTGAAGAGTAGGAACAGTGGGTAAGGCAGGTAGGCCGGATACTAGGTGGAGACCTGCTGCACACTTCTTTGCTGGTCGATGCCGAACCCATAGTGGTGGAAGCAATCGATGGTGAGACTGGTGAGCCGGAGCACACTTCAATGCAGGCATTTGGACTTAGATCGTGGTCTTCATACCATGAAGCATGGAGGGCGGTGGTTTCTGGATCATCACAAGGACCTTCAGTCTTTAGGAGACCTGATGTTGATACTTGTGTCTTCCACTCTTCATCCTTGTTCACGAGCCACGTCGGTCCGTGCCACCAAAGAGGATGTTCCCGGAGCTCAGTTGGGCTGATACTACGAGAAGCACAGTCAGCCGGGTTCTCTTCAGATCTAACATGACCCCATTGACTGGCAGGAAGAGTTTCTTGTATGAATGCCACTCTGTTGGCTACAAAGGTTGGCCATGTACAAGCTTCCTTTGAGAGCCAGTCCAGCACTATCTTGGAGTCGGTCCAGCCATACATGCTTGAAATTGGAATGTTGATGTGGGTATGGACCACCTTGAGCAGCTTAGTGAGCAGGACAGAGGCACACAGCTCCAAGTTGGGTAAGGAAACCGTCTTTATGGGGGTCACCTTAGTTTTTGCAATTACAAAGTTGGATATAATGGAGTGGTTATCAGTTCTTGATTTGAGGTAGACTACAGCAGCATACGCTTTTTCTGATGAGTCTGAAAACCCATGTAACTGATGGTCTGATGAGCCGAAAGGAACTATACATCGGGGTATTCGGATGTGCTTCAGCTCGGAAATCTGTTCCTGGTACCTGGTCCACTTAAGCAACATAGCATCGGAGACCTTCTCATCCCATGTTACCCCTTCACGCCATAGCTCTTGCATCCATATCTTGGGAGTGATGGTGACGGGAGCGTTAAAGCCTATTGGGTCAAAGACAGAGGCGATATCAGACAGCATTGTTCTCTTGGTGACTTTGGCAGCACGCTCGACCGGGGTGATGAGGAACAGAAACTGGTCGCTAACTGGGGTCCAACGTATACCAAGGGTCTTGATGTGATCGTCACAGTCGAAAGACAGTGAGTCGCTGGTCTCTCGCCACTCCTCTGGGATCGTCTGAAGCACTTCAGTACTGTTAGAGCACCACTTGCGAAGAGGAAACCCACCACGGTCCAGCAGATTCACCATGTCCTGATGAAGAGTTATTGCTTCTGCTGGTGTAGGAGCACCAGACAATAGATCATTGACATAGAAATCTCTACGCGCTACCTTGGAAGCTTCAGGGAACCAGCTCTCATTGTCCTTTGCGAGCTGTTGTAGTGCTTTAGTAGCCTGGTATGGGGCTGAGGCTGTTCCATAGGTGACGGTCTTCAGCCGGTAATGCCGCAGTGGTTGACTTGGGTCTTCCCTCCACACTATGCGTAGGTAGTCCTGGTGCTCTGGGGCAACTTGGACCTGCCTGTACATCTTCTCAATGTCTGCAGACAGAGCTATAGGATGAGTTCTAAACCGCAGGAGGTGAATGAGGAGATCATCTTGAATGGTCGGTCCGACCATAAGGGTGTCGTTGAGAGAGACTCCTGAGGAGGTCTTGGCTGAGCCATCGAACACCGTTCGCTGTTTTGTGGTAGTGCTATCCTCCTTTAGGACACAATGGTGAGGCAGGTAGTAGCATTTTTCCACATCGACCTCAATTTCGGTCTCTGGGATGAGCTCCATGTGCTGAAGGTGTTCATATGCTTGCATAAACTGCACATATTTCTCTTTTATGCTAGGGTCTTTCAGAAACTTCTTCTCCAGAGAGTGAAATCTCTTGATGGCTTGCTCTAGGGAGGCACCCAGTGGCTTGGCAGATGCCTTGAAAGGGAGGTCGACCTGGTATTTCCCATCAACATTTGTGTGCGTATCCCTGAAATGAGCTTCACAGGCACGCTGCTCTGAGGTATGGGGGCTGACTGATGGCACTTCCTCTGTTTCCCAGAAGCGTTTGAGGATAGCATCTGTGGTTGAAAGGAACACGGACGAGGTTGGTCCATGGTGCGGAAGCTTGCCCATAAGCAAGTACCCAAGTTTGGATGAGAGAGCAATCGGGGTCCCAGGAGGACCTCGTCTGATGTCGTCTTCGATGATCTCTTGGTAGACATCAGCTCCAAGCAAGAGATCAATCTTTGAAGAGACATTGTAGGCTGGGTCAGCCAGCTCTAAGCCATGGAGATGGGACCATGAGCTATGCTGAAATGACTGAGATGGAAGAGTACCGGTTATTTGATTTTGGATATAGGCCTCCATGTGGATCGACTCTCTGTTGATGCGAGAGTTGATGGTGAAGGAGGAACGGTAGGAGCATGAGCCGACCGCGGATGAGCCTAGACCATTGATGTTGAGACTGGTCTTCTGCCTTCTCAGGAGCAATTTCTTGGAGCACTCAGCAGTAATGAAGGAGTTCTGGGACCCAGGGTCGATGAGCGCTCTAACGTCTCTTGGTACACCATTGATGTCTTGTATTGTGACGAGAGCTGTGGCCAAGAGCACTTGAGCATGTGTATGGGACCGGGTGGTTCCATGGGCAGAGGTACTATTTGGAGGATCTTCCTTCTTAGAGGCATGATGCGATGGAGGATCAGCTTGCTTCTTCCCTGCAGGAGCCTTTTCACTGTTGTGAAGATGAGTGTTATGTTTTTGCTTGCATATGCTGCATGAATACCTGCTGTCACACTTGCCAGTGGCATGAGTTGAAGTAAAACAATTTAGACAGCGGTTGTTCCTTTTGAGCAATGCTAAACGGTCAGAGATGGGGAGGGCATGAAACTTCTCGCATCTGTATAGACCGTGTTTCTCGGTGATGGGACAGGCTAAGCACTTGAAAGACTCCGTACCTGGTTTGGTGGCTAGGTAACTTTGCCTGTTGTTCCTTGCTTTTCCCTGAGCGGCTGCTTCCTTCTGCTTCTGGCCTTGCTGCTGTTGGGCCGACTGTTTCTGGCCGGTGCTCTGTCCTTGCTGTGATGTCTGCTGCTTTGTCTTGGCAGAATCATTGGACAGATGCACGAGAGCCTTTGCTCGCGCGGTGATGAAGTCGGTTATCTCAGCAAAGGTTGAGACCTTGTTTCCTTTCTTTTGCAGCTCCCACTGCTGTTTGGACTCTGGATCCAGTCTAGTTGCAACGAGGTGGACTAGAATTGTGCTCCAATGTTCAGTAGGCTGACCAAGAACTTTGAGAGACTCTACACAAGCTCATGTAGTGTCCAGAAGGTTTCGAAGGGAAGATGAGGAGGCAGCAGACACAGAGGGTTGGTTATATAGCTGGCAAAGAAGATTTTTTACTAGTGTACTTTGATCGTCGTACCTATCCAAGAGAGCTTGCCAGGCAATATCATAGTTGCTGTCACTAATGATGATATTCTTGGTCAGAGAGGCAGCATCTCCTTTAAGGCTGTTGTTAAGATGATGCAATTTGACTGAGCCTGAGAGGGTCTTTGAGCTGTGAACTGCTTTTCTAAAGACATCCTTAAAGTGAAGCCAGTTGTTCATGTTGCCGTTGAACGTAGGGAGGTCAATAGGAGGGAGCTTGACAATACACTCAACAGGAGGACTAGGGGCTCCAGGGGTTGCAACATGAACTGGTTGCATTGATGCCAGGGACTCAACTTGGGACTTAGCACTATAATACTTCATACGAATAGTGTTGTATTCTTTCTCTTTGAGCTCATGCGTGTCGTTATCAGATTCGCCTGCTATCCTAATTTGATCTTGCAGACTATCAAAAGCGTCAAACCAAGTTTCAAGATCATGTAATATTCCTCGTCCTGTTACTTGATTGGCTTCATCTTGTAGAGCTTGTTTAGCTATCATATCATGGCTGTTGAGGGCAGTTGCAAGCCTTTTTCTTTTGAATAGTAGCTCCTCCATGTTACCTTTGTCTACAGGAGACATTGTATCCTGAGAGAAAGGAGGGCGCTTCAGAGCCCGAAGACTAGAAAGAAACCCGAACGGAATGATGCTTACGGAGTGAGTTTGGAGCACCAGGACCAGATTCAAGGTACTAGTGTACGAGGTAGAACTCGGATATCAACTAACACGTACTGCTGTAGGACGTCTTTACAAGGACAGGAACATTCGGAGATCAAAGGACCATGAAGGAGGGGTATGCACACTATGGTGGGGTTGTAAGGCCCGGTGCACCTTAACGTCCACCCAAACTGGACGTCCTCTGTGTAAATAAGAGGATAGGCTGGTTCGTTCCTAATTCGCTCTAAAGACGTGTCTGAGAGGTTGCTTAGTGGTGTTATAGTTGATACCTGGGTACTTTCAGTTGGCTGGATGATGGAAACACCCGAGGTTGATGTCTGGGACCAGACTTGGGGCTTGGACCAGGTGAGGGTTGGGTCTGGGACCAGGTGCCGAGATGGGCCTGGGACCAGGTGAGTTGATGTTGGGTTTGGGACCAGATGAGAGCTGGGACCAGGAGTTGGGTCTGGGACCAGATGAGAGCTGGGACCAGGAGTTGGGTCTGGGACCAGATGAGAGCTGGGACCAGGAGTTGGGTCTGGGACCAGATGAGAGCTGGGACCAGTAGTTGGGTCTGGGACCAGATGAGAGCTGGGACCAGGAGTTGGGTCTGGGACCAGATGAGAGCTGGGACCAGGAGTTGGGTCTGGGACCAGATGAGAGCTGGGACCAGTAGTTGGGTCTGGGACTAGATGAGAGCTGGGACCAGTAGTTGGGTCTGGGACTAGATGAGAGCTGGGACCAGAGCTTGATCTTGAGCTTGAGCTTGAGTTGGGACTAGAGCTTGATCTTGAGATGGGACCAGAGCTTGATCTTGAGATGGGACCAGAGCTTGATCTTGAGATGGGACCAGAGACTGGGACCTGAGCTTGAGATGGGACCAGAGAGCTGGGACCAGAGCTTGAGATGGGACCAGAGAGCTGGGACCAGAGCTTGAGATGGGACCCGAGAGCTGGGACCAGAGCTTGAGATGGGACCAGGGAGCTGGGACCAGAGCTTGAGATGGGACCAGAGAACTGGGACCAGAGCTTGAGGTGGGACCGGAGAGCTGAGACCAAAGCTTGAGATGAGACCCTAGAGCTGGGATCAGAGCTTGAGATGGGACCCGAGAGCTGGGACCAGAGCTTGAGGTGGGACCCGAGAGCTGAGACCAAAGCTTGAGATGAGACCCTCGAGCTGGGACCAGAGCTTGAGATGGGACCCGAGAGCTTGGACCAGAGCTTGAGATGAGACCCTCGAGCTGGGACCAGAGCTTGAGATGAGACCCAAGAGCTTACGAGCTGACTTGGACCTGGGACCAGGTGAGGCTTAGACCTGTTGAGACTTGTACCTATGAGCAGGGACCAGAGAGCTGGGACCAGGGCTTGAGCTGGGGCCAGAGTCTGGATCTGAGGTAAAGCTGAGGAAGTAGGCCGGTACGCTGGTCGGTCGGTAGGCAGGTGAGCAGGAGAGTCTGATCCAGGTTGAGCAGTTCTGACCGAGGAAGCGGATTTGAGATGGATCCTAACCTGGTGTAACTGAGTGGAGACCGGTGGTGATATGCAGATGCTGATCTAGCTATGGTTCTGAGCTGATGAGCGGGTCTAGCAAACTGTACAGACCGGAGAACGTGACCTGGAGAGCGAGTCTTGAGATGAACTGTGACCGAAACTGAGATGATCAAGAGTGCAGTGCATGACTACATGCGATGCATGAAAACAGCACTGCCGCCTTTACTGTGGTATATGGTGGATGGTACAAAGAGCTGAAGCTTGATGCACTTATCGACTTATCGACGGTGAGCCGGGCAATGTGAGACACTTGAGATGTAGCGGTGGTCGGATGTGCAATAAATGATGGGTGTGATCTCCTAAGTGCGTGAACTTGGTAATAATTACCAATTGACGTTTAATTTAACACACTTAATTACACAAATTACACTAAATAACAGATGTGAAACACAGTTAATTACGCACAATTACACTAAAATAATAGATTTGGAACTTCAGAGTTGATACACCAAATAAAGAAGGAAGTCGGAAATATCTGACTTGAACTAATTTTGAGGAAAGAAAAGATGGCTGATCAGAGCTCAGAGCGGACAGGTCTTTTCGCTTTGGTGGTTTTTGGTCGACTGGGAGCAGTGCCGAAAGGGAATGAATGCTACTGCTCTCTTTCCTTTGTTTGAGCTGATGCTGAGGCATGCTGAGGCATGCTGAGGCATCGGCTCCTTCTACTACTTGAAGCTCTCAGACCCATACAAAAGTGGGGGTTTGAGAGCAACTTAAGAGTAGTTCAGTACTCTGGGTTTGAGAGCAACCCAAACCCAAATGAACTGACGTCATGGAAAATTTCTGCCTATGCAGGCAAAGAGTTTTTTACGATTGGACAATTTTAAACTTTTTAAAAAACCAGTAAATAGAATATTTTACGCTTTTTAAAAATATCTAAATAGAACATGCTGCACTTTTCAAAAACATGTAAGTATAACATTTTACACTTTTTAAAAACATGGAAATAGAACATTTTACACTTTTCAAAAACCAGTAAATAGAACATTTTACACTTCTCAAAATTCCAGTAAATTGAATATTTTACACTTTTCAAAAACATGTAAAAATAATGTTTTACACTTTTTAAAAACATGTAAATAGAACATTTTGCACTTTTTTAAAGCTCCTAATGAACATGTTTCTCATTTTGTTTTTAGGACATAGCTCATTTTGATTCCAGCCGAAATTGGATATAGGTCATTTTGGTTCTTCACACACGATATGGTCTTTCACCGTAACTAAAACGAAGGTTGGATTTTGATCCTCTGTATTTTGCTCCAACAAACCGTAATGACAGATGGAGAAAATAATGGGGAGCGTGCGAGTGCCAGCTGGACTGGAGGAGGTTGAATTGATATTATAATACCAGAAATATATACCTGTAGATATCTATAACATAATCAACGGTATGGGAGTACGTAATGTGGCGTAGTTTCCGAACTACGGGACGCAGAAAGTCGCAGATAGTACCAAAAGACGCAGAACAAGGAGAGGAAAACAGTCAAATGGTCACATTTGCATATATGCGAAAGGCCAGCCCAGGAACGGAGAAGGCAGAAATTGAAATTTGGGAAATACGAGGAAAAAGGGGGTTTGCGGGGCGCGCATCTTCATTTGAACGGCTAAAGGCATGAAAGAATGAGAGGCACCAAAAGATGCGAAATGAAGCAGGGAGGTGAAATAAGGCGAGAAACGCAAAATAAGGTCGCCTGAAGCCCACCCCAGCGCGAACCGCATGAAAGAGAAAACGGGAAAAAAGAAGGGGGAACGGCGGGGCCAAAAACACGGTTTTGCGGGGTGCAAACAGGTAAACCCCAAATGCCACGCGATAGAGAAAACAATTACGCACATTTTGATACCTTACATGCCGGGATAGGACGGCCGAAACGGGCAGGGGACGAGGCGGAGGATTGAGTAGAAAGAGAAGGCAGAAATGGGTATTGCCGGTTTCTGTCTTCTCTTTCTGTAGTCGTCCACACTGGGTCTCCATGGGTGCGGGAGAGAAAATAATGTTTTCCGGTATCTTTAAAAAACTCGAGGAATTTAAAAAAAATTGCAAAAGTTGGCGCATAACCGCGGACGTATTGTGGCGGGGCATTTCTCGAGTTTTTTAAGGAAACCGGAAAACATTTTCGCCATTCGCGCAGTACCTGTTGTGATAGCCAGAGGACATGTGAACAAGAGCAAAACCGGAACACGAAGACCCAGAAAAAGAAGTAGGCAGCCTGGCAGGCGGGCAGTCAGTTAGTGCGTATGTGCGTGGCGGGGCCCCCCACCACCATCCACCACGCCCGCCGCTGAGATGGATGCCCGCGGGTCCCGGGCCTGGACACGCCGCCCCCGTAAAGACAAAAAAACTTTTTTCCTCAAAAACCCTGGCTATGTAAAATTATGAAAGATTTGAGCACTTTTGTGAATTTTTTTATGCCGATCACATTAAAGACCCTACTGTCCCATTACCTATAAATGTATTTAAACTAACTGATCACATTATGGGCACGTGGGGCGGTGTAAGACTCTTCGAAATTGTTTCGCGCAATGACCTGTAGCTCTTGCAACTTGCATTTTTCGACACTGAGTTGTTTTTGTGTACATATAGGATTCAAAGAGAAGTATAATGATAACTTCCTCTTCATTGTGCTTCGGCTGGGTAAAAAGTTACACATTTTTAAAGTTAAAAAAAAATGAATCCGATCACATTTACGCACTCTACTGCTATATGTTTTTTAAAAGGTAACCCGGCTTGGTGGTTTGACGATGCTACGGCATGGTCACACCACTGAGTCGGGCCAGCCAGTCACGCTCAGGATTGGAGTTGGTGTTGGTGATTTTCCTGGCTGATGGGTGGGGAGAAGAAACGGGGTGTTGTGGAGAACTAAGGTGAGTGGGTGCTTTCCGTACATTTATCTGTGACAGTTCTACTGTCTGAGACAGAGATGTTGGATGGCTTAATGTAGGTACCTACTGCCTCTCACTGTATGATTCATATAGTTCAAGATATGCATTCCCACTCTCTCTACTCTGTGCTACAGGGGTCATTACCCAATAACTTTCGCATTTGAGTTGTGGCTGGTGGGTGTTGAGTACTGGCGGATCCCTTTCTCTTCTTGACTTGGCGGCTCAAGATGATTTAGTGGAGTTACCAGTGCTCGATCCCTCTGCAGTTGCAGGAATCCTTGAAATGTTATCTCCTGTCGAGGAGTATAATCTACTCGCTTACATTCGGTCGTAATTAAGTATACACTAACAATGTCCAGAGATAAGATAAAGTAAATACGATACGGAACTTGAGTGACATGTTTATACATGCCCACCAAGGACCACATCGTAGAGCAACTGATTAATAGAGACATAACCGCTCAGGTTCAAATTCTCTCAATAATCATACATACATGTTTTTTAAAAGGTGCAAAATGTTCTAATTCCATGTTTTTGAAAAGATCCAAAATGTTTTAATTCCATGTTCTTGAAAAGGTCCAAAATTTTCTACGTCCATGTTTGTGAAAGTTTCAAAATGCTCTAATATACATATTTTTCAAAGTGTCGAATGTTCTATTTAAATGCTTTTAAGACATATTTCTATAATTTTGCAGATAGTTAAAATTGTTTTTCGCTAAACATGGATGTGGGTCATTTTGGTTCTTCACAGACGATATTGGGATTCTGGTCCTAACCACAAATTGTCATCTAACTTGTAAAAATATTGCATAAAAATGCTTTGTGGCGAGGATGGGGTCTGGTGAGAAAACGTGGAGATGCATTTCCTGATGTAATGATCGATCCATAATTTGCATTCATTTTTAAAGAACATTTTGTTGGAGTCAATCGTGTTCAAAACATTTCCAGAAAATTTAGCAGTCGAACTTTTTATAGCTTTCTTCGCTGTAGGTTCTTTCCTCCCTTGAAATAAATATTGGAAAATAGGAATTTTGGGATTTTGAAGACACGGTGCTTGTGAGTTTCTTAAAGATCGAGCCATCCTTGTCCGCCACAGCTTCCCCTCCACTTTTCTTAAGCGAGATCTTAAGCAGTGGCAGTGATTGTCTCCAGTGCTTCACTAGATGGAAACTTTCGCTTTAAAAAGTGGAAAATAAACAGATGATTTTAAAGACTTCTTGACTGCATTGTGGAAGATCCAGTTTGGAGGTTGTGAATCTCATAAATCGTTATTAGGGCGTCAGGCGGCAGGACCGTTTAGTATAATTATTTATTGCACTCTGAACAACCTCTACTTGACCCCAACATTAAAGGCATAAAAATAGCTTCGTATAGTGTCAGTTTTTATTGCATTTATCATAGTTGTGTGTGTACTTACACTACACTTGTTGCTGTTGTGCACCTAAAAAATCCAAAATTAACCATATAAAGTCTAGATTCAGATCTGAACTTGAAAGAGATGGAGTTCCCCATTCAAGTTTGTAATATTTCCACTATTGCAATTTGCATAATATGCAAAACCCCTCAAATTTTGGCCATCACCAGAACGAAGAGTGTCAAAGGTGTGAGTCTCACGAGTGTCATGGCCAAGTTACTGGGGTAATTACAATAATTATTATCTAATATTATATTTGAGTGGGCAAAATATAAATGTAGTGTAGTGACTCATTTAATTGACTTCCATGTAAGGCGTAGACACTTGCGTTCACGTTGGCATTTACATTTTCTGGGCGTTTCATGTTTCTCTTTACACATGGTCTGATGTAGGTGCCTAGGGGGCGATTTAGGCAAACACTGGTAATTGTACCTCACGGGAACAAAGTAAAGATTCTGCAAGAGTGCATCAAGAGCAGCGATTTGTGGCCGTCATTCTGCATTCTACGGCTACTTCGCAACCAAAGACAGCGCCAGGAGAAGCCGAATTTGCATCCTGGTTATTAAAACTTGGAAACGGAGAGCTACTCAACGACGCTGGCTTTAGCAGTGCCACGGTCTGCATTCCAGCCACAAGCGTTACTAGCGCAGTCGTCGATGACATTTACGGGTCATCTATATCGCCTTCGCGTGCAATCACGTTCCGCAATACAGCCATTCTTACACCGCTGAATGAAAGTGTAAACCGTATAAACGCAGACGTCATCGGGCGGCAAGAAGGAAGGGCCTGCACATACCTTAGCGTCGACAGCGTTGACCCAGGAGACACCGAAGGAGCCATGCGTTTTCCTGTTGAGTTTCTAAACGCCGAGAGTCCAGCCGGCCTACCACCTCACACGTTGGTGCTCAAACTGGGCACGATTGTGATGTTACTACGCAACGTAAACACACGTGCAGGTACTCCTCAGGTGCACAAAATTGAATCTCATTAAACCTTTGTGTAAACGATTGTCAGCCAGTGCCCTAATCTTTACTTTTAGGGTTGTGCAATGGTACAAGAATGATTGTCACGGAAATGAAGCCAAACATTGTGAATTGCAAGGTCTTAACTGGCAGCGCAGCTGGTACAAGAGTATTTATCCCTCGCATTGAACTCATGGCTAGCGGCACGGATCTGCCCGTCACCTGGCGCAGACGACAATTTCCGATCCGAGCGGCTTTTGCAATGACCATTTCCAAAAGTCAGGGGCAAACTCTGTATAAAGTCGGGCTGTACTTGCCAAAGCCCGTCTTTGCTCACGGTACGTCTGGGTTTCTTTCCAAGCTACAATTACCTATTCAGCAACCTGAGCTTTAAACTCTTTGTTTTTTTTTCAGGAATGTTATATGTCGCCCTCTCGCGCGCGCGGGCCTTGTGTCACATCCAGGTGCAGGTTACGGACACGCCGGAACAAGGTCGGCTCGTACCGGAATCTTCCGATGTGTTTACGCCCAATATTGTTTACCATAAAGTGCTATAACTCTCCACTATTTCATCACTGCCCTGCCGCGCTGCATGCGACCTTTGAAATGTGTGCCTGTGGTGGATACAAGGATGTTGCACATTTCAGCGTTTGCGCGTGTGCACTGTAAACGAGAGAAAAAAGATCTTAACATCCTTTTCACCACAGGGGTCGTTCACCCAAGCGCCTCAAGCGCCCGTCGGGCGGTTTTCTTTCGTTTACACGTGCATTTGTAACGCGTCCGGCCAAAAACAGTTGCCACTGAGCCAAGGCCGAGTGGCACCTGCACGTTGGCCCAGTTCCACAGCTCCGCTGTGGAACCTGCGTGATGGCCCCTGCAGGATAGCATGTAGCAAAGTAACATGTTGCACGACTGCCAACAAGACTTTGCTATTTGCTTTACTGCAGTCCCGGCCTTATACCGCTTGCGCCACGCCCCTTTAGGTGACTTTTAGTTTGCAATTGCGCCAGTTGCAAACTAATAGACGCCAGGATGTTTAATTGGCCTGCAGCCGATTACTGCACGAGTCCACGCGACTCGTGCAACAATCAGTTGCAGGCCTTTGTTTTTTTTGCCGCTCCACCTCGCAGATTACATTTTGTCACCCGCTGGAATCACCTGCATGTTTTTTTGTGCACTGACACCACGGACCCACCTCTTCTCAACTCGCATCCACTGTCCTCACTTTGATGGCTTATGTGCTTCTCCTGCTGGATCTACAACTTGAAGTTCTCGACTCGCACGAACCATTCTTCTTTTATTTTATCCGTCACCTATTCCTGCTCCCTCCATCCTCTTCGTTTCAGGTACCTTCCTTCCATGTCCAAAAGTTCCCACTTCTGCGCAGCATGTATCTTTCACGCACCCGTTATGTTATCTGTTGTTGCAGGCCTTTTCTTTTACATCCTTACAGCATTTTCGTCATTGCTGCCGCAACCGACTGATCATGGTTACTGTTGCCATAGACGACCATAAGTTCCTCATGGAGGTCCGTAACGAGCGACTCCGGCGGAACCTGACCTACTATTTTTCCCGTGCGAGCACTTTTCGAAGGCAACACGCGGAGTATACCGAACAACTAGCAGCGTATCGGCACACGGGCAACGCCGCAGACATACATAGCGCGGAGCACGCACTACGTATAATCACCTGGGCAATCGCCACCAACGGATCTCTTATATCTTATAGCTTAATTTTATCTGTAATTGACTATGGTATCATTGTGTGGGGAAATCTTTGTGCTACTAAACTCCAACGAATTGACGAGTTGACATTCAGGCTAGTCAAAAGTGTGTTTAATATTGTGCCAACAAGATATAATACTAATTACGACATATTAGAGAAGTTGAACTGGCTAACCACGCAAGAAAGACAAACATTATTTCAATTAAAGTTTTTTTTACAAGCATTTTGTTCAACCCAGCAGGCTAAAAGTTTTGTTTACTGAGTGTGTGGCGTTCCGATCTGAGAGAACGACGAGAGAACTTCGTAAGCCACAAAACATTGAGTGTTTACAGACTTTGAAATCATATGGACAAAAGTGCTACAATTATAAAATTGTGAAAATATGGAACAACCTGCCAACTGAAATTCAGGAAATTAAAGAGTACTCAAAGTTCGTATTTCAGGCTAGGCAACATATTGTAAAGAGGAGGGTGGAAATTGATTTTGTGCAATAATAGTAGCAATTTTATTAGTAACAAATTATGTTTTAATGTAGTGGAGAAAATGGAGTATGTAATAATTAGCTACTAGTTGTAGTAAGCTATAATAATATTATTTTATGAATTTAATTTTTGTAGTTGACCTAGGGTGCCGGTATTGAAAAGAGCTAATGCTAATACTTTACACTTGAATAAATAATTGAATTGAATTGAATTGAATTGATATCGCATGCAAGGCGACAACTCCACTATACCGTCCTCCACCAGGAATTCTTACAACGCCGGACGTTTGTTCACATACGCCAGCCATTAGATGCGTTACCATCAGCTAGTTCTGACATAGTTCTCGTTCCCCGCATGCCTCATCCGATCCAAGTCATTACCCAGTACCCCCGCTAAGCTTCCGCATTTTTCCTTGCTTCTATCATCAGTGCTTCGTTAACTTGCGCGCTAAAGTCCGGCTAAATGCAGTTGACACTGGGCGACGGCCTGGTGGCACCTGGCAATTGGCCCAGTTCCACAGCGTCGCTGTGGAACCTGCGTGGTGGCCCCTGCAGGATAGCATGTAGCAAAGTAACATGTTGCACGACTGCCAACAAGACTCTGCTATTTGCTTTACTGCAGTCCGGGCCTTCCACCTCCTACGCGACTGCGAGTCGCTGCCTGCAGCTTATTGTTGTACGAGTCCCGTGAACTCGTACAACAATAAGCTGCAAACTTGTGTTTTTTTCCCGCCCCACCTCGCAAATTTCACATTTTACCTGCTTGGATTTGCATGCTGTTTTTTTCTGCACCATCACCACCACCTCATTACACCTTCCCCTTACACCTCTAACACCTTCTTGCCCTTTACCAGCCTGACTTTTGCCGCCCGTGTACCTTCCCGCGTTTACCCCGCCCACTTACATCTGCACAGGTACATTTTTACTCCTTCTATTTTCTTTAACTTTAACGGGCACTGCTTATACCATGTCTATTTACCTGGTTGTTTCACCATGTCTTTGTACCCGTTACCTCATTCCTATCCTTTAAGGTGCTGCCGCCGCAACGACACTATCATGGTGACCATCTCCCTTGCCGATGAATTGTTTCTCCTGGACTACCGCAAACAACGCCTCCGTGTCCTTTTAGCCCACAAAGTGGAATGCGCCGAGCACTTTCGCGAGCAGCTCGCGCAATTAGACGCTGCATGCTCCCGGTCCCGGCTTCTAGGACAGCAAACGTTGACTGATGTTCAACATGAGCGTTGGATCCTGCAACGAACGGTTGCGTATAATTGCAATGCTGTCGCTGCGCTCCATCACCAACTCCGGGACATTGACCAGCAGCAAGCATTCTTGCAAAGAGGAATCTTTCTTCACTTGCGCCGCCCGACATCTGCCTGCCGCATGAGTGGCTTCATCTAAGCCCTCCGATTCGCGCCGCGCCCGCACAGATCCGGCCGCACATAGGTGACACTAACGTGACACCTGTGCTGTAGCCCAGTTTCACAGCCCCGCTGTGGAACCTGCGTGGTGGAATGTGTAGGAAAGCAACTGGCAGAGTATACTGTTGCATAATTACCAACAAAACTCTGCCATTTTCTATTCTTCTGGTTTCGCCCATGCGCCGCGTGCGCTGTCCCCATACGGTGGCTGTTAATTTGCCATTCCTGGTCTTGCAAATTGGCAGCCACCGCAATCCGTTGCCTTGCCTGCAGCGAACTGCCTCACGAGTCACCGCAACTCGTGTGACAATTCACTGCAGGCCTTTGCCTTTTTTCCACCTCGCAGGAATTTTTGCTCCTTTTTCTTGGCCGGACACTCGCTTTCACTCGCTGTCGTGTTTTACCAGTTTTGGCTTTCCGTGTTTCTGTTCCTGCTATTTCAGGTACGTCGCTTCTTTACGCCTTTCCTTTGAGTCTAAATCACTCCGTGCACACTGCCGTGGCGGCCCACAGCGCCGCTTGCGCCTTTCTAAACGCATTTCGCTATATACGTGCTTTTTGCTTTCAGGCGGTCACGTCTGCAAAGCCAACTATGGTAACTATCTCGCGCGAAGCCGAACTGCGCCACCTTGAACAAAGCCACCGGACTCTCACTATCCGGTTGAGCGTTTTTAGCAACCGGAGCTTTGAGCTTGAATACCGCGTTCAACAGTTGACGCGCCAAGAGGAATACCTCCGTCTCCTGGATGGCGGTCACCGTCGGGCCATATGGCGGGCGCAAGCCGAACGACGCCAAATGCTCGCCTTTCTCGAAGCCCACCAAGCATCCACTAACGACACGCTTCAAGCTTTGACGTCAGTCCGCGCTCAAGAAACGTTTTTGCTAAACAACGTCTTCCGTCATCTCCCGGCGCCGGTGGCCACGCTTCCGCCATCCTGACCCCAGTTTTGTTGGCTGTCCTCCTACTGCCCCCTCCAGTCACCCTTTCCCTTCCGCCCTATTGCACCACCTGCTGTCTGCCAGGACCAAGGTTGTCGCATCCTCCCCAAAGGCCCAAGTCCCAAAGAAAGGAGGATAACCGCCCCTTTTTATACTCCATCCTTCTTCGCGCTCTACAACTTCTAACTTCAACCGTGCCATGTTTCTGTCTCGCTGTATCTCTGTGATTGTGTTCCTCGTCCGTCCTCATGCACGGCAATCGCCACCCCCCATTTTTGTAATCCCTCAATCTTTGTGCCGTGCAACATCTATCTGCGGAGTTGTGTCATATTCCTATCTCTGTGATTCTCATGTTTCTCATGCAGACGACTACCTGAATTTTGAATAAACCGATGATTTTTTACATGCGTCTCAATTGTTTTTGTATTCTGCCGCCGTCCCTCGGGGGGACCTGCCGTAGGCAGGTGGGCTTAACTTCTAGTATACTATATAATATTGTTACTCAAGAAGCAAATTGCTCCGCAGTTGCAATGGTAGCAAAATAGTAGATTGACCATTTTCCTATACATCCTTCCGTAGTCCGTAGTAATGATATTATGTAATTATATGAGTACATACTCTGTGACTCGAGACTTTCTTCACTGCACTGCTCCTTCGTGTTCATCAATGTTTCCAATAAAAAAGAGCATTCTTTATTTTTGTCTACACATTTTTGTTCTTGAGCCCATACTATGTATACAGATACTTATAGACTTGGGTAGGTACTTCTGATTTAGTAGTTGTCTCTTCTTTTTCTCTTGTCCATTCACTACTAACTACGTCATACAATGGAATCGAAATCGTAGCTGTGAATTCTAAAAATCCTACCCGTCCCGTGTTCCCGTGCCTGTGCCCGTGTCCGTGTCTGTGCCCGTGCTCGTAACCGTAAACCGTAAACCGTATATGTAGCCATTGGATCGAGATGGAGAAAAAATGCCAATAGGATGGAATAGTTTGAAAATTGATTGTACTCCACTTGGCTGGGGGCAGGAACATTAGTTCTCGTCCTGGTCATGGGTCCTGAGCATCACAACAGGGGAAAGTCTATATACGTCCATGTAATTGTGCATTGTGCACCATATATATTGATATTGGTCTCTTGAGCCTTTGAGTCTGTAATTTTGTTGGGGAGTATAATATAGCGTTTGCGGAGTATTATTACCAAGTTTCACTCTGGCTTTGGTTTCGGATTCGGTTTCGGTTTCGGTTTCGGATTCGGTTTCGGCTTCGGTTTAGGCTTGAATTGACTACTATATATTCTTTACGGGCGACTTTGCTTTTCCCATTTTTTTTGTATGATCTGTCGATTGTAATGATACTGATTTATTAGAGTCAGAGTCGCTTTCTCCAATATTCCAGTTGTGATTGTCTGCCTTTCATGGGCGACCATCAACTCCTTCATAAGTTGTATTTTAATGAACGGTATTAAGCTGTATCATAATATTGTCTTGTAACTTTCTCTTTGCGTTGTCAGCTATCAGTTTGTACACAGTTTGAAGACATAATGATATTGTCATTGATACAGCTATCACTTATTGTGAGTTGAAGGGGCTATTTATATTTTATATTATATCCATTTATTTCCGTAAATTAAAGCAACAAATACATAGTGGGTTCTTACGTGATTTTAGCTGTACATTTGTGTAGGTGTATTTTTAAGGCCCCGCATATTCCTCCCGTTTTTTTTTGGTTTCGGTTTTCTTTCTTCTTATGCTACGTTTTATCTATAAGAATGTACCGCCAGTATTCTGGTTTACAGCATAGGGGCAGGATTTTTTAAATGACGGGCCGCGGTGTAGGTATAAAAATACCTGTGTAAAAAAATAGATAAATAAATAATAAAAATGTCTTTTATACACTTCATTTTTATGCGTAGCATTATAAGGGCTAAGGGCTACAATTTACCGTGCAGAGTGCTACTACCTATATAACCTGTATAGAAGAGATACAATTTGAGTATTTTCTTTACATACCTTCTCCATTCCCATATCCCATAGTCCCATCTTCCATTCTATTGAACATCAACAAATAAAAGAGGGCAAAATCCATAAAAGAAAATGTGAGGTAGAGATATTTTTCTGTAGGACTATGAGGCTGGGTGGTTGTTGGTACAGATACAAACAGGATCGTAATCGTAAGCCGGGGCTTATCCAATGTTATATGAACATCTCCACTACTACTGTGGGACAATCCAATGTACAGATCAAGGTCCAGGTCCAGGTCCAGGTCCGGCTTCGGCTTCGACTCCATAGCCTCATAGTGTGTTAGTATTACTTTTTGGTAGTTTTTTAGGTAGGTACATTATTTTGTACCGCTACAGCGGAGGTTTCTACCCGGTGTTGTTGTGTGTGTGTCTGTGTCTGTGTGGGTGATTGTGTGCTGTACTGTATTTATATATTTGCCGAGAGAGAGAAAGTAGATGGAAAGTAAAGCAGGAGCGTAAGTGAAAGTAGAGCTCAACGAGACGGAATGTAAATGGGAAATAAACTTGCCCTCCCTGGTTTGTCCTGTCCTTTCTACATATTGTCTGTGAAGAACCAAAATGACCGATATCCAATTTCAGCTACAATGAAAATGAGCTATGTCATAATGATAAAATGAGACACATGCGTAAAATGTTAATTAGGAGTTTTTGAAAAGTGTAGTGTTCTATTTACATGTTTTTGAAAAGTGTATATAAAATGCTCTATATTTACATGTTTTTGAAAAGTGTCAAATTTTCTATTTACATTTTGTTAAAAAGTGTAAAATGTTCTATTTGGATTTTTTTGAAAAGTGTAAAATGTTCTATTTACATGTTTTTGAAAAGTGTAAAAATTTTTATTTACATATTTTTGTAACGTGCAAAATATTCTATTAAAATTCTTTTAAGACGTAATTCAATATTTTTTTAGGTAGTCTATATTGTTTTTAGCAACAAATGGATATTGGTCATTTTGGTTCTTCAGAGACGATATGTACTCGTTACCGTAACAAGTGCTATGGTAAACAAAAGAGAGTAAAAGCAAAAGGGGGGAGAGGTAATGTAGTAGAAGTGGAAGCCGGTATGTGGATGTATGTTATGTGCCCAAGCAAAAATATATTGCAAGCCGGGCCCCTTCGAGTGTGTCTTGTATGTTGCTGTCCCTCTGCCTGTATGTAGTTGTATTGTATATGTTATATGGTAAATGGTGTTTGTATACATGGAGAAAGCAAAAAACATAAGATGGTACATTTCATGGGAAACTGTAGCACCGGCAAAACGTTCCACTTTTACTTTACCGTTTTAAGCAAAACTAGTATGGAGAAAGTCATGGCCCGTGTTGCAGTGGCGGTTCTGTGGCAAGAATTTATTTGTTGGAGGCATATTACGGAATTTTTTAATTTCTTGGACACTATAGCTTACACATTTAATTTTGCCTGCAGAAATGTACAACACTTACGTTCTTAATTAATTTTTAAAATGTAGCATATAGCAAAAAGCTTTCTTCCAAAATCTAAAACCTTTTTGTATGAAAGTGAAAGTAACGCTATAGAGTACGCGCCCCTTAACCTCGCTATCCTTGGGTTCGCCCTTTCCTCACTAAAGTTGTATTAAAGCAGTACATCATACCTTAACAACTTTCCGAAGAGCTGTTTAGCACCCTCATTTAAAGGCCACGTCCATTAAATCCAAGAAGACATTACTGTACATAGACGATACAGCCCAGAAAAGACCCTCACTTAAACTATGGCCCAAGACCATTGGACCTTCACACATGGAGAATCAAGACGACCAGCGCGAGACACATCAAAATAGATAGTGCTTTCACTTTTTTCTTCTTCTTTTTACAGTTGAATTCCGCTTCCTTTCCCTTGTTAGGTTGTACTGGGGGGGGGGGGGAAACATGGACGGAGGTAGAGAGATAGTTGGAGTTTACATTTTATATTATGAGTCTCCAAAGTTAGTCATCAACATCACATTAACATGAGCGCCAAGACGAAGACAAAGAGACGAAGACGAGGCAACATATAGCAGAGCACCCAGCTCTAGAATATTAAGGACCTACCAACCTACCTACCTACCTGGAGCCTATTATGGCAACTCACGTCCATATTTACAAAGATGGTGCTTTTAGCCCTTATACCATGTGAATACCCATATATGCCCTTATATGCATATTTTAGAGCAGTCTCGAATTAACAGCATGAGCATCTCGCCCACACTTACAATTTTCAGCCATTGAAAGTAGCCCGCACTTAAAAACTTTCCACCTTTCTCCGAGACTTACAAAAGGTGGAGGTAAATGTAAATGGAGGCGAGTGCCGGAGTCTATATAATAATTTTAGGAAATAGAGTACCTACCTACCTACCTACCTACCTACTTACGTAACAATGTATGTAGGAGCACATATAAGACTAAGCCCCGTCGCCCCGCGTCCTCCCTCACCTCGAATTTTGAATGGAAATGGAATACAAAGTATGCGGGCTGCTCTCTCTCTCTTTCTCTCCTTAATGCTACACTCTGTCACTCTGGATTCTAGATCCATGAAGGATGAAAATGAAATAGTCTCTAATCCCACAAGGAATAAATCCTTCACTTTCCTTTCCTTTCATCACACGCCGTCGCCCTCCACATCCACACACAAACACGC
Organism: Dicyrtomina minuta; assembly: GCA_949802685.1. Taxonomy (NCBI): domain Eukaryota; kingdom Metazoa; phylum Arthropoda; class Collembola; order Symphypleona; family Dicyrtomidae; genus Dicyrtomina; species Dicyrtomina minuta. The sequence continues at coordinate 60,149,726 of OX461808.1, read as the reverse complement.
ACAGCACACGAGACACACAGCCTATCCCATAGGTAGGTACTTTCTACTTTCTAGATCTGGGCTGTATGATGTATAGTAGACCTTTGCTTGGCACACTCAGAAATGATCCCGTTCTTGGAATTTGAATTCCAAGGAAACTCTCTCTCTCTTTCTACCAGAGACAGAGACTCAAGAACTCAAAAGACAGAGTCACTTCTTTATAATTTCAAATTTGTGATTTACGACTTGTAGACCTACGTTCACGTTCGAGTTGATTCGCCGTCCCAGCGCACAGCATATACTACTATAGAAGGCTAAAGTTTACAGTGTAATAAGGAGAAAGCCATTCCATGGGATCTATCTGTACCAAAAGGTTGCCGTGCCAGAAGTATGTAGTAGTAATAGTAATAGAAAGTACAGACTGTGAGTCAAATTGTATGCATGTACATAGATGGGGTAAAATTATAATATTAAGAGACCACCCATATCCATAAATATCTCCTGCGCTATGTTTCAATATGTATAAGAAATTATCAGCATGTGTCAATTTTCCATGTATGTACATAGACTGTAGTGTGTGAGTAAAAGTAAAAGCGAAAATTGGAAAGTCATTTGTCACCCTATTGTCCATTTTCTAAAGTAAATTTGTACATTTTCTTTGTACATGTCACTCTTATATGGTGATGGTTTATTTTATATTATCTAAACTAGAATAAATAGATGTATAACACCTCAAGGGTCTTGTACTTTACACTTTATACTTTATATATATACAAACTATCGTCGTCATTGAAAAAGCAAGATTTTTTTTGCGTGAAATTTCACGAGAACTTTCTTCTGTACCTGTCGTCTTGGTTAAAGGCTATGGATCTGCGGATCTGGATGGTGGCTGTTCTAAAAAGGAAATAGTATTAGAGTATAAGAATAAGAATAGGAGTAGGAATTAGGAAGAGAGGATGATTAGAAATGGGAATGAAATCCTTGGGTATTATACTATATATGTGAAGGGGGAAAGTTGTCAGTCAAAGTGAAGGAGTAAGAAAGAAAAATTGGAAGGTGCATGGGAAGTGAGAGACCATATAGGCTCCATTCTGTTCCTTTTCTCATTCTTTTCTAGCCACTTTCACTTTCTGGGATGCTGGACTAAAATACGTATTGATGACATTAGGGAGCTCTGTGGGAAGTGAAGTTGGTAAAAGTATTGCATTCATCTTATTCACAACCATCAGGTCCGAATCCAGGGGATATGGAGTGGGCAAAACGGCAGGTGCTCACTCCGAAATGATTTTTTTAACATAGGGGCAATTAAACCAAAACCAAGATGACCCACTTGTACTAAAGATACAAAATGTACTATATGCATGAAAAAAATATATCAGGGATGATCTTGATAGCATAAGCTTTTTTCAAAAATATGTAAACGCAATAATTCACGCTTTTCGAAAGCATGTAAATATGAAGCATTTTGCGCTTTTCAAAGACATGTTATTAAAACATTTTAAAATTTTCAAAAACATAAAAATAACACATTTGGCGCTTTTCAAAAACATGTAATTAAAACATTGTGTACTTTTCAAAAACAAAACTAAAATATTTTCTAATTTTCAAAAACTCGTAATTTTACATTTTACACATTTATCTCATATTGTATTTTTTGGCATAGTAACTCATTTTAATTGTAGCGCCTAAATTAGACTTGGACTATTTCGATTCTATACTGACACATTATGTATATTACCCACCCCAGAAAATATGACTAGATCCGTCCATTTTTACAACGGACCGGGATTGGGACTGTAATACGCATGTACTGTGTCTTTATTATTTTCTACCACCCTATTCGTCATTACAAAATTCAAATTACATGATGGACTTAATTCAACATTTTTTATAGTAATATTATTACAGTTTAAATGGAATTAAAATAGCACATGCTCAATTTATGGACTAGTATACCTACACATTTTATTTTTTTGTCTAGGTTTCCACTCGTCCCGCTCATATATTAGCGCTGTAAAATTTTCACTTACAAAAGGTTAATTTTAAAGTAATTAAGTACATTTGTACAACTTTTATCAAAATAAAAAGTATATAGAAATACTCTTCATTATTTAATAGCACTCACATTTACTACACTTTACCTGCTTGCAAATAAATGTATAGTGTGCAAATGAGGTGAAAGTATTCTATTTTAAAGTGGATTAGCACTATGGCTTCAAAAGTAAAAAGCTTAAAAGTATGAAATATATACAAAAATGTACAATAAATTGAGAGCATGGAACTATATGGGTCTCATCTTGGGCTCTGGAGGATTTTTACCGAATAAAAAACGTTTACACACTCAAAAGCTTGTAATCAACGTTAATTTTGAGTTCTTACTACTACTACTACACAAACTAATGGTATAGAATACTTTCCGCTTTTGCAAAAAAAATTCACTTCCCGTAAAACGTGACAGGCATAAAAAAAATTATTTAGTTATATTGCCATGCCTACCCTGTATACACAAGTTTTAGAGGGTGATAGCGTCTGCATTAGAATCCAAAACACCGGATATGGAAACGAAAATTTCTTTTTTCGTACCTACCTATGTTTTCTTTTGGTAGGATTTCAACTTTTACATTTTCTCTGGTTTGAGTTTGGTTTGCAAGTTTTGGGCAAAGATTTGTACTATTTTTATTTTCTGTGAGAATAAAATAGAAAACAGAAAGTGCAAAATTGTAAAGGTGATAAAAGCAAAAAAAATAAGTGCACGTGGGCGATCATCGGAGCGAGAATTTATGTTGGGAGAAAGTGGAGAAAGGAAAAAAAGAAAATCGATTGTGGATATTTATTGAAATGGAACTATAGATATGGCAGCTATGTATTTTCATAGTTTGTAATAGTAAATATATTTATATATGTGTTAAAAGACAGCCTGTATACATCTATGGGCTAGTAAATGGAAAATAGAACCAAACCAATGTATCACACACACACAAACTAAAAAAAGATAGAGCGGCTTCTTCAGGACTGTGAAGGTCGTGATTGTCATATTTGGTTTAGCCGCCACGTGATTCTCATTTGTACTTTATATATCATTCATAAGGGACTGTTTTTATCGGGCTCATGGCTCCTCTGCGCTTCGTCTTGTCTCTCGGCTCAGAGCATTTGTCTCTTTTAGTGTCACTCTATTTATATTGGGGCCAGAGCAGATAAAAAATAAAGGAGTTGTTTCCTTGCACTTGTTTTTTTTATTTTATTAGGAGGGTGGACACAATTCTTTAAATTCTTTTGCTTACTTCTCTACGCACTTTCACTTACTTTCACCTTACCTTTCACTCAGGTTCTGTACCATAATCAAAATAAATATTATGATTTTGTTAACAGATAACATAGAGATAGATTGTACATAGATATGTAAATAATTTACACGAATTCTTTTTCATGTGGACGATAATTAATAGTCGTCACTTCCGATCTCTTCAAGGTTTAAACAGTACAAAGGCATGCATCTATGAATACTATATATTGTCACAGAAGAATCAAAATGGTATGTATAAAATTTAAGCTAGAATTAAAATGTGCTTGGGCTATTAAACATTGGATGCGATAGATGGGTAGAAATGTTATTCAGGAGCATTTTAAAATTGCAAAATGTTTTTATTTGCACGTTTTCTTAAATGTGCAAAATATTATTTTTGCATGTTTTTTGCAAAGTTTAAATTTTTTTATTCGAGTGTTTTTTAAAAAGTGCAAAATGTTCTGTTTGCACTCCTTTTAAAAATTGCAAAATGTTTTATTTACATGTTTTTGAAAATTGCAAACTATTTTATTTGCACGCCTATTGAAAACTGCGAAATGTACTATTTACATGTTTTTAAAAAGTGCAAACTATTTTATGTATGTGCACGCCTTTTAAACATTGCAAAATGTTTTACTTACTTGTTTTTTAAAAGCGTAAATGTTCTATTTAGATACAAAAATATTCCTAATGTTGTAATCAATTTTGTAGATGGTGCATTTTGTTTTTAGCTAAAAAAAACTGATATGGGTCAACTGAAGTCTGCATTAGCTGGCTTCCTTTGTTACTTTATAAAATGTATGAATTCAAAAATGTGGTACATGGACTCATATAATACTTGTGATTGCACTCATTCCAAGAAATCATCTAACATGTAATAAAATTAATCTAAAATCTACATATAAATATTTTCAAAGTTCCAATGCATACTTTGCTTTGATTTTTTTCGCCTTAAATATTTAGTAAATATTGTAAACTATATATACATATCTATTGTATTCCCGAAGGCAGGCCCGGATTACCTCAAAAAAGCGCGGGTGTGCTTTAATTCCTTTAATTTTACTCATTCTTACTCTTACTAGTCTTAATTCAAGGCAAAAGGCGCGGGTGTGCTAGCACACCCGCCCTCATAGGATAACCCGGGCCTGCCCGAAGGGCAACTTTAAGTAATGAAATAGGTAGTACAATAAAGTAATAGAAAATGCGTGAATCAGGAAATTTATAAAACGAATGTGAATATTGAACAGTAGTGACTGAGAGTATAGAGAAAGCACGTCGCCTAGCTACTCCGCAACTCGAAAATGCGAGGGACTCGTTGAGTACTGTAATCTTATATCTGTACTACTTTGACTAACCTAGTCAAACACTTTTCTCGAGAATATGTTGACACAACGAGACCTTTTTAAGGAGTTTTGTTCCAACTTTTCAAGATGAAATTCCAGATGGAATATAGAGGAAACGGAAACTGAAGGGCTGTATAATTTATAGTGTTGTTGTATCTAAGGTAGAGATGTTATATTAGAGGTATACTTAGAGGGTGTACACTAGGAGAAAGTTCAGATATATTGGCAATCGAACCACGACGTCTCCTACAGTATAGACTGTTATAAATATGTTGGGATACATACTAAGTTGTAGTTATAGGGAAGTTTTGACTACATACTATCAAATTAGGTTATAGAACTTACTTGGTGCTAGAGTCCTATAGAGTGCACCGTGTTGCCCGTGTTAAGAATTTCAAAATCCAGCTTCGTGAATTTCCTACTACGACGGCGACGGCGAGCTTGTACAGATGATAGAATTTAAGTTTAGTTGCACAAAGTGTAAAGTGTATTAAATTGGAAAGTCTGATGCATTGTCCAGGCCCGGATTCAAAGAGTGGGCCAAAGGGCAGCTGCTCATCTCAAAATGAATTTTTGAACAAAGACTAAATTAAAATTGCCAATTTACATATACTAATCAAAATTACAATACAGCAAGTTCTTAAAAGCATGTAGATAGAGAATTTTGCCCTTTTCAAAAACATGTAAATGGTACATGTTGCACATTTCAAATGCATGTAAATAGGATATTTTGCACTTTTAAAAAACATGCAAACAGAGCATTTTTCACATTTTCAAAAACAAATCTACAAATAAGTAGAACATTTTACACTTTTCAAAAACTCGGAATTAATGTTTTACACGTTTTTATCTACTTTGTGTTTTTGGCATTGCTTATTATAGTTCAAATTATAGATTTGGGCCATCTTGATTATACAATGACGATATATTGTCCACCCCATAAAAAGATTTGAAGATGCGCCCCTGCCTTTTCGTTGTTGGACTTTCACTGGAACTATGAAACTGGAACTATAAAACTGGAACTGCTGTACCGGTGAGATGGTTTTATAGGGCCAATATGTATACTGTTTGTAAATAGTTCCGCTATAGTGTTATTGGTATCGGCATCGGCTCACTGACCACAACCACTTTAACCACTACAATGGTTTTATGTATGTAGCTATGTAGAGAGGTGAAAGTGGAAATTCGAACTAAGAACTAACAAGGAAGGCCCAACACAGCATGTGCGCCGACATTTAGGGTAAGTTTATGCGCGTCATAGGCTCGTCTATGGCAGCTAGTTAACGTGTGCCTAACCATTTTTGTACCAAGGTAACCAGCTAGCCCTCAGTTACACGAGGTTTAAAAAAAATGAATTTTGATTTTTTGCAATCCGCCATAACTCCTAAAATTTCAATCCGGGTTTCCAAAATTTTGAAATTTTTTGAAGTCTGAAACATTGTCTAGAAAATATTACCTGACATTTTGAAAGTTTATTTTGAAAATCGTTTTCCAGAGGCTTTTGAAAAAATAAGCATTTTTTGCGCCTAAGCGTCTAATGCGAATAAACTTAAGTTAAAATTCGGCGCCCATGTGTTGGCCTTTCCTTGTAAGTAAACTAAAGCCATAAACACCGATGAGTCATTAAAAGCTATGGACATGTGACATACCATACAGACAGACGGAGAGACTCATCTCTTCTTCCACATGTTTAAGTATCTCTCATCCTCTACTTTATTTAGTGCTTGTTGTATATGCCCTCTAATGATAAGTAAGTTTGAAATCGGAATTGAGTAAGTCCTGGAAATTTGTGACAAGTTTCGAGAGTTTCTCAACTTTCGTCCACTCGTACTGTCTCCTTTCAATTTGCTTTCACTACAGAGATACAGAGTTTTCAAGGACTCTTTAAGTAGCGCATAAATATTGGTACTCTATAATATTACGCTAGTAAATGATGCAAAATAAATATTGCTCCTTTCAAGGAGAGGACATTTTCAATGAAACAAAATATATACAAATGCTTTTAGTTGATGTTTGGTTTTAAAATTTTAAAAGATTGTTCAAAGAATATTTCATTTGTTTGATGTCAAACCTAGGCATTTATGTATTTTTTAGGTTTTTAAAAGCATATAGAAGGCCATTTTTTGTTGAAGGTATCTGAGTGAGATTAGATAGATTTTGAAAAAAATGTATTTGTAAAATAAACGTTTTTAAAAAATATTACATATTTTTTGTAGAATAGAAACTTTTTCTAAACAACAAATTAATGCACAATATTGACATTTAAATTTGTTGTAAAAAATTGCGTATTAATGTAAAATAATTTTAAAATGAAAAAAGTGAAAGTTCAATTGAAATAAGTATTCAAATATACAACTCTTCTCTCACTTGCTAAAATCTCCAGCAAGGCATTCAGTCAAAAGCTACAAACATACCATACAAAAAATGTATTTAGAACTGTAGATAGTACTTTTTAGCCTTGACAAAAATGACTTGTACAAACGTTCTTTTAAAGCTGTGCGTATAGGCGTATCATATACATACAATTGGAAATGTGAAGGTAGATTTTTGCTGATGCAAGGATAAAGATGGTAAAAGATAAGTTGTCAAATGGAAATGTCAAAGTTTATCGATATAAGACTTCATATGTTTTCTCCGCTCATCTTCCTTCTTTCTCGCATCTCCATCTCCATCATCATCATTTTCTCCTCATCTTTTCTTCACAGTATTTTCACATTTCTCTCTCTCTCTTGCTCCACATTTTGTGTACCCATCTTAATCTTGTGCAAGTTCCACTTCCACCCAAGTCATCGTTTTTTTCTTTACAGTCGCAGTCGTACACAATCTATGTAAAGAATCGCCAACTTTTGTTTTCCACCAACTTTTGTGTTCAAGGGATTACCCTTCAAAATCTGTCCCCCGTTGACGTCCAAATGGATAAAATGAAAATGTTTTTCTATAAGATAAGAGAGAGAGAGAAAAAAAAATGACTGCATGTAATTCAAGTTTTGGAGAGAAATTTAAAAGCCATCTTTAAAACTTCATTTCTTTTCAGGGCTTTCGTTTCTTTACTCACATTGTATACATACGGCATATTGCCATAGGCTTGGGATTTACCATTTACATTGAAAATTCATGATAAGGTAAAAGCAAGATAAAAGCTTGGTCTTTATGGATCTGAATCCCATTCCAATTTCGATTTTTCCAAATAGTTGTACTTATACCTACGTGTTTGGGTTCATTCTGAGAACTTTTTAGTGTAGAATCATAATGGACCCTAGAGGATTAGTTATGTTATATCGGTCTACACTGCTTATGAAAAAGGTTTAATTACAAAATTGTAGAGATTTTAGTTGATTGTGTGGATTTTAGGAAATTAATGTCGTTTATTTTAGGATGGGAAATATGAACGTAATTAAGTTAATACTTTTTCTAGAATAATCCTTGTAGAATAATTCATCTAGAGTTTAAAAAAACAATGATACAATTTAGCCTGTTTTTCAGTGGAAAAAAAATATTTTTAATTCATACGGTGAATTTTGAACAGAAACTAAGTTGTTAAGTAGTATGCCAAATGCCAAATGGGCATTATACAGAATTTTATACGATGAAAAGTGGTAGTCCAAAGCCGTACGAAGGAATTTATTTTAGGCAGCAATTTTTTTCCATACAAAATCCACCATTTTAATTTTATTGATGGTCTTATTTGGTAAAGTAAAATTTTGTACTTACATGTTTTAGAAAAGTGCAAAACGTTCGTTTTACTTGATTCAGAAAAGTGCTCAATGTTCTATTTGCATGTTTTGGGAAAAGTGTTAAATATTTTATTTCCATGTTTTTGAAATGTACAAAAATATTTATTTTGCATGTTTTTGAAAAGTCAAAATATTCTATTTACATATTTTTGAAAACTGCAAACTGTTCCATTTACATGTTTTGAGAAAATTCAAGCAGCGGGGGCTGCCTACGCTCGCCGCATTATCCGGCCCTAACATTAGGTATAGGCAAACGGTGTAATTTCAGTACCTTAGGAATCGTCCATAAATAATGTCCTCGCTCCGGCCCTGGCGTAGACTGCAATAGGCCGTGAACACAATGGCCTCGGCGGAGTATCATATAGTAGGTAGTTAATAATTTACATACAGGTGTATGTTGTTTTTGCTTTTAATTTTACTGATATTAGCCTCAGCGTAAAAGACAAAGCTCGTGTACTAATTGTCCATTTGGCAATTGCCAATAAATTCGAAGCCGGAGGGCATGGAATGGATATAATAATTGCAGTTGCCCTAATAATGCCATTTCGCTGGATCTCTCTGTCTGTCGTCTATCTGCCTACTTGTTCTCAATCTGACTGTGAAATTAGATCTGTGGATATGATAGCCTCCGTTGTTCATGTTCTGGTTCTTGTACTGCTTCTGTTCCGTCATTATCGTCCCTGTCTGTTATTTGTGCCCGTGTACGTAGTATGTGTAAGTACTTATGTGTGTGTGTGTGTGGGTGAAATAAACTTGAGGGTGAGGATAGTGAGAGATAATGGTGGCTTTAATGGGAAGAACTACATTAGTTTCGCCTCCAGAATCCCACTGGCTTTTCTTTCTCCCTTCACTCTGTTCAGTTTCATTAACTTTATTGTTGTAATTGTAGGAGACGTAGTCGTCGTCGTTGTCCACGGACGTCGTCATGAAGTGCTGTGATTTAATTCCAGCTTTCCCCTTTCTTTCTTCCCATTCTATCCTTGATGTACATTTCGTAATTATAATCCTAAATCCTCCCATGCTCTTCTATAGTATGCTACCGCTTTTATGCCATTGACATGCCAAATGCCAAGTCAAGCTAATAATACTAGAGCCAAATTGGTCTCCGCAACAATGAGATACCCACATTCTACTTCGTTCCACATTCTACACCGTTCTTTTAACTTGAAAAAACATTCTATCTGCATGGATTCTTTTGTTTCAAATTATAATCACGCAAAACCTGACAAATTGGCTTTGTTAAAACTCTCATACTTAAAATGTACGTATTACATTCTCTTTTTTCACATTTTTCTAATTTATTTGTGAAATTTCAAGCTTATACTTGATAATTGTCATTTCTTTAAATAGAATTAAAGTGTATATTTTCTTATACAATAAATATCGTCGGTGAAGAACCAATCTCACCCATATCCATCTTTAGCTAAAACCAACATCCACTATCTACAAAAATGTTGAAATATGTCTTGAAAGCATTTAAATAGAACATTTTACACTTTTCAAAGACTTGTAATTCGAACGTTTTACATTTTTCAAAAACTTGTAAATAGAATATTTTGCACTTTTAAAAAATATGTAAATAGAACATTTTACACTTTTCAAAAACATGAAAATAGAATATTTTACACTTTTCAAAAGCATGTAAATACAACATTTTACACTTTTCAAAAGCATGTAAATACAATATTTTACACTTTTCAAAAACTTGTACATAGAATATTTTGCAGTTTTAATAAATATTTAAATAGAACATTTTACACTTTTCAAAAACATGAAATTAGAACATTTTACACTTTTCAAAAACATGAAAATAGAATATTTTACACTTTTCAAAAGCATGTAAATACAATATTTTACACTTTTCAAAAACATGTAAATACAAGATTTTACACCTTTCAAAAACTCTTACTTAACATTTTACGCATGTTTGACATTTTGTTTTTCCCGCATAGCTCATTTTGATTCTATAGTTTAAATTGGATACGCGTCATTTTGGCTCTTCACAGACGATATCATTATCATGTCTAAAAATGTTACTAAATTTAAAAAAAAATGTATTTAAAAATCCATAGCGGAGAAAGCATGGTTTGAATTTTTCTCAATTTGAAGCAAAAACGCCTACAAAATTAGCACCCCAAGAAACTTCTGTCTGCATTGTAAACCACAAATTATGTAATTGGCAACTGGAACAATGTGACTCGGACCGATGATATCCGTTGCTCACACATGTGTACTTCCTTAATGTCCCATGACCCATTATTGTTCGTTTCTATGTCCTATACATAGGTAGTACATACGGACGCACTTTCTTTTCTGTAAAAACTTAACCAGCATGCCCAATGCCTGTAATGTCTATAATATACAGTCCATACTATAGCATCGACATCGGGATCGAGACTCTGCCGATGCGAAGGGGAAAATGGAAGGATTGGAAAAATAAAAGTCAGCGGGGAAAATAGATGAGAGGATTCCTATGATAGTAAAAATCCAAGTGAAAATAAAAGAGAGGTAGAGAGTGTGTGTGAGTGTGAGTAAAGGGCGGGCGGACACGGATGCGGATTTGCTGGTCAATGCATTTTCATTTCCATTTCATCGCCATTTCCAAAAGTCAGAGGGAAAGTTACGGACGGTGAAAGCCAGAGGCAACGCGAAGGCGAACTTGATTTTCTCTCTCTCCTTTAGCGCTCCTGTTCCTGTACAGTTACAGTAGCAGTCTCCTTTTTTATTTTCCTATCTTTGAATCCCTTTTCTTTTATAAAGTCCTTTGTTCAATTTTCTTTCGCCATACACCATCACCATTGCATTGATAGACGATGAGGTCCTCCGCATGGGTGAGCCTTTTCCTTTCCCACCCAAAAAATAAAAGACGATCCAATATAATATACGCGATGAATGGGTCACAATGGATAGAGCACATCTAATGTGTATAATTTATATAGCAAAAGTATATTCGTAAAATAGAAAAAGAGACTAACGTGCTATATGGTTCAGTCGGGGTTCTTTTGGTAGTCGTTTCATTTAATCCCTAAAACGACCGCTGAGGTTTATTGTTCCTTTCGATTACAATCGCACGTACAAAAGTATACAGTATAAGTATAAGTACGTACTAGTACGTATATATACGTACGCGTACGCTACATATATAGCTAAATAATTAACCACGGTCCTATATGGATAGGAAAACAGATGGGCTGGATCTGGATCTTATCCTGAGATCTACATTTAAGACTAGCTCATAAGCCCAACGCCCTATATACATCCTAGTACCTTGTAAATACTTTCTACATCCTTTGATTTCCAAGACAAATTACACTATGGGCGGCGGGTGAAAGTACAAGGGAACGGGAAAGAAAGCCAGGATTTTATTCATAATTCTCTTTACTTTACTAGCTATACCAATACATGTAGGTGCCTAGATATAGTCAAATCGTTACTCAAGAGGCAAAATGGCCAATTTTCTATGTAGTTACATTGCAGTTTGACCATTTTGCTACTTCAGCATTCACGATGCCAGTGTGTGCACGCTTTCCTCTTCCTCACATTGCTAAAATGCCGTTGTGAATAATGATTTTTGTAATAATTATTAACTAAAGTTAAAATGCCTTTAGTACCTCGTTATAGAGTGTAGCATATCGTATGTGAAGAATCAAATTTTAACCTAGAACTAAAATAAGCTATTTAAAAAAAATACTACACAAGATATTGGTAAGTAAATAGTTAATTACAAGCCTTTGAAAAGTGTGGAATTTTTTATTTAGGTCTTTTTGAAAAGCGTAAAATGTTTTATTTAAGTAGTTATGTAAAGGAGAAAGCCCCGTATTATTGAATGTATGGGCAGGTATAGCCACCGTTACAACCCGTATTAAATTATAACACAGACAGTTAATGCACAATCCTTGTTATTAAATGAGATTCCTATAATGAACCGTATGAACGGTATAATAAGGACGGAATGAAAAGTCTTGTTATTATTCGTCCAAAATAAAATGATAAGGCTTAATATATGATTAAATGCATGGATAGGTATAGACCCCGTTACAACCTGTATTAAATTATAACACAGACAGTTGGTAGATACTGTCGTGTAAACGGTATAATAAGGACACAATTTCAAGTCTTACTATTGTTCGTACACAAATGTGACAAGTGTAAAATGTCAAGGATTATTATATAGCACCCCTTATTATTGAACGTCCAACCTGTAGCATTGAGTAAACCCTTACAGTATGTTTCGTCCCATCCCTTCACTTTGTGAGCACACTTTCCAGTGTGAGTGCTTATCCAATGCTTTGTAAAGCGTATAACGGGATGGGGCAAGAGAGTGAAATTCCTTTTACACACTTCACCACTACCTATCCAATGCTTTGTAAAGCGTATAACGGGATGGAGCGAGAGAGGAAGAGAGACTGGAACTGGGTCGCTAATATTTTTGGAACTGAGTAGAAAAGTAAAATTGTAGCATGCTTTGTATGAAAAGTGAAATCAATGTCTACAACAATTATTAGGTAAATACATAATTATAATACTCCTTTATAAGCATGTTTTCCTTATCCAGTCTTCATTATCATTTTTAAATTCTCTTGTCGAACTCACTCCAAATTTTGAAAAATATTTTTAAAAATGGCTAGTGCAAGTAGTGTTACGACTGAGGATGTATTGAAAATACGAAAAGTAGTAGGAGAGGCTATGGTGGACATGTCACAAGTATTCCACCCTGCGTTGGTAGAAGCATTGAAGCGAAACAAAAAAGATTCAGTTTTACTCTTGGATACAAAAGATAAGTGCGATGAAATAACAAAAAAATTGGGTGTAAAATTGGTGGCTTTCGAGATGAAAGCATTGTACGATTCTTCATTTACATTTGTTGACGATGTCGTCCTGAACGCGGAAGGTAATTTGTTCAATTATTTATTATGAAATATAAAATATAATAATAATATAAATATAAAAAATGTGTGTGTATTTTCATTATCATTCAAAACATGTTAACTCAAAAATTATTATTTATTTTTATTTTAGGTTATATGCCTGGAGAGCAGGAGCTGGTAGACAAGGTGAATAGTACCATCAAGAATGGTACAGTAGCAGAGATAACTAGAGCCGTGAACGCTGCCACCGCTGAGATGAAACAAAGCTTAAATTTGCTGCTCGGAAAGATATGATCATTAACGAAATAGCGGGGTTAGCGAGTGTCGAGATACAGCAAGGAAATTCAAAAAAAAAGAAAAAGACAGTCCCCACAGTTCCCCAAGTTCAAGATGATGGTAATGATGATTGGATTAAAAACTTGATTAAATAATGATGTGCTTATTGTATTCTACTATTTTGAAAAATAAATCATACAGTGCATGTATATGCTATCATTAATAGATTTATATAATTATGAAAATTGTTAAAATTTAATTCCATCTTCTTTCATATTTTCTGTCGATATATGCATAAACATACAAAGCATCTCATACCTACCTATATTAACCATACATTCATTTTTATGGTTTTAGATTCAGCACTTGAATTTTTGGAACAGATGAATAAGAAAAGATGGGATGACAAATACATCTGTGAAAAATGCTTTATAACCTTCAATTATCGCTGGCAATCGCAGAAACACTATATGGATTTCCATGCAGACATGATTCCCCAGTTCGGCGCGGGAGTACAGAAGACAGTAGTGACTACACCAATTCCCTTTAAAAAAACTGAGGCGATTAATAATACAACAAAAAGTTATACTTTGGATTTTACTAATCATATTTTTGGAAATGTTGATGGTTTATTTTTTACTCTTAATCCTCAATTAACCTCAGAAATTACAGATCAATTAGCTAATTTGAAACATGTTAAAGTAGGATTTAGATTAGATTGTATTTTTACAAAACAGGGTGACCCTATTCCATTTCCAGCCATTCCAATTTGGTCGTTTTTTGAACCTTGTATAAATGTAAATGATATAGCTAATGTATTAATGACATGTAGAGGTAAAATCAATCGTACTGTAGATAGATATTTAAAGAATGGGTCTGGGCTAACCTTATCCCGTATTTCGGAATTAGAAATGGTATGTGTCAAATTTGAACCGATAAAAGGTGGAACTTATATCGAGTTAGACGGTTTACTCAGCGATAGAAATAGCTTTACAAAATGTATTGTAAATGTAGATAATAGAGAAGCTGCGGTTGAGGGTGCTGATGAAACAAAACAATGTTTTAAATGGAGTGTTCTTGCTGCGCTAATGGGTAGGAAGAAAACTACATCAACTGTTGATACTCTACGTCTGAGTACACTCTATCGCAATAAAAATGCGAAAGTAAATTTCAAAGACCTCGAGTATCCGGTATCAATAAATCAAATATCCAGATTTGAAAATAATAATAAAGATATTAGCTTAAATGTTTTTGGATATGATGCTAACAAAAAAACGAATATAAATTATAATTATCCTGACAGCTTGAATGAAAAACAAATTAAGCAGCTACATCAAATGCCTCGAGGTATTGATGAGACATTAAATGAGTACCAGCAACGTGTTTTTATTGAGCTAGGTTTTAAAATCACAGGTGGCGAATATTTTGAGTATAATAGGAAACATAAGATGTTAAACAAGGAAATTCGAAAGCGAATTTCACCACTGTATTTGACAAGAAATAAAAATTGTGAGAAAGAAAAGGAAATTAATTTATTGCTTATTAGTAAGGGGGAGACGGAGCACTTTACATGGATTAGAAACATTGGTACTCTATTAGGTAAGAAAAAATATAAACAGCATATCTGTTTTCATTGCCTTCAATCTTTCAAATCAGAGGAAGTACTGAATAGACATAGGGAACGGTGTGCTACGCTAGGACAGCAGACAACAATATTTCCTGAAGTAGGTTCATTTATAAAATTTCAGAATTACAAAAATATGATCGAATCGCCGTTTATAATAACTTTGGATTTTGAATGTATGCTAACCCCGAATCCGGGTAACAAAGCTCCTACCATATCACAGGTTCCAGATTCATTATTTTTCAAATTTCGTGCAGGGGAGGTAGGAGGAAGCACTGAATTCATAAATAAGCATAATGTTTGTGGCTACTCATACGTGTGTAAGGACATGTTTAATAATGTTCGTAAGCATGTAGTTTATCATCAACAGAGAGAAGGTGAGGATGTAGTAGAAACCTACTACAATGATTTGATTGATTATCGAAAGAAACTAGCGGACGAAATGGAAGAGCAACAACTTGAAGCTAGAAAGACAATGATTGGAAGACGTGACTGGAAGCAGGGAGATACATGTTATTTTTGCGATAATGTGTTAGCTAACCCGGCAGTACATAGTCTTATCCAGAATAAGACTAACGCTGATGTATATGCGCGCCCGGTTGCACATCATGACCATTTTTCCCTTGAATTTAAGGGTTGGGCATGTCACGGTTGTAACGTAAAGGGGGTGTATACAAAGTCTGTACCAGTTATATTTCACAACCTGACAGGTTATGACGGGCACGCTTTGCTCCGTGGGATCAATCATGAAAAAATTAGGAATGTTAATGTGATCCCCATGTCCTCCGAAAAATTTATATCGATTTCGATAAATGATGGAGAACTTAAATTTATTGACTCTCTAAGATTTCTCAACACCTCTTTGGACAAGCTGTCAAGCATGTTACGAAAGGATGGTGTTGAAAACTTTCAAACTACGAGAAATGTCTTTCGTGAAAGGTATCCAAATATTTCAGAAGATGATATGGAAATGCTGTACGGTAAAGGATTTTTTCCGTATAATTCGATTTCAAAACATAATGATTTAGCTAGGACAGATATTCCAAAACAGTCAGAATTCTATTCTGACTTAACTAATACAGGTATTTCAAATGAAGACTATGAACTCGTGAAACGGGTTTGGGATACTTTTAAGATAAAAACGTTAGGGGATTATCTTAATTTTTACAACTTGTTAGACACGTGCATACTCATGGACGTGTTTCAGAATTTTCGAGACATTTTTCTTAAACAGTTTGGTCTGGACGCTTCAAAATATGTTTCTTTACCTTCTGTGGGGTGGGACGCGGCGTTAAAAAAGACTAAAGTTAGGTTAGAACAAATAACAGATCCGGAAAAACATGTTTTTTTGGAGGCAGGACTTAGAGAGGGTTATAGTGGTGCAGGATCTCTTAGATATGCAAAAGCTAATAATGAGTACATGTTGGACTTTGATCCTACAAAGCCTGACTCGTATTTGGCTTATTTTGATGCGAACGCTTTATATTCAGGAGCATTGTCAGAAGAACTTCCGACTAGTAATTTTAAATGGGTTGGTGAAGAAACGAAAGAGGGACCATTTTCAGGGTTAAAGCATTGGCAGGATGAAAATTATATTAATAAAATACTTCCTCATGGAGATAAAGGATACTTTCTTGAAGTTGACTTGAGTATTCCCGAGGATAAGAAGTCATACTTTAGTGAATACCCCCCAGCTCCAATAAGGAGAGTAGTAGATCCGTCAGAAATGTCATGTTTTCAAAAGCATGTTCAGTCTAAATTGGGTATTGATAATACTACTTTAAAGAGTGAAAAGTTAGTTTAAGACTTACATCCAAAAACAAAATATGTTGTTCACTTTCGAACCCTTCAAAAATATTTAGCTCTAGGGATGAAACTTGACAAAGTTCACCGTGTGTTATCTTTCACGCAGGAAGCTTGGTTAAAAAAATTCATTGACTGGTGCATGGAAAAACGTAAATTGGCCACAACTCAGTTTGAAAAAGATTTCTGGAAACTGTTAGTTAATTCAATTTTTGGGAAAAGTATAGAACAGAAACGTAAAAGACTGAAAATTCATGTAATTACTTCTAAGAATGAAAATTATAAAAATTGGAGGAATGATAATAGGTATGAAAATTTTATCAAAAAATCAACACTTGCAAATATTATTATAATTAGTGAAGATGTGGTTTTAGTAGTTATGAAGAAAACTGTAGTTTTTTTAGACAAGCCTATTTATATTGGAATAGCTTGTTTAGACTTAAGTAAGATTGTCATGTATAACTTTTTTATTGTTATTTAAAGGAAAACTATACTGTCAGACTCTGTGGAACAGACACAGACAGTTTACTCGTATATTTAACTAGTAAAATTAAGGAATTTCCAAAATTTAATCTTTATAAGGATATGCTTAAAAATAAAAAATTGTTTGACCTTTCAGACTATCCAACGGAAGGTAAGTTTGCATTCATGCATAATACTGAAAATAAGAAAGTAGTTAACAAGTTCAAGGACGAGACATGTGCCTCAAGTCCTATTTCCGAACTTGTGTTTTTGAAGGCAAAAGCTTATGCATACATTACGTCTACAGGGTATGAGGATAGGAGATGCAAAGGTTTACCAATCCCGTATGTTAGGAAAAATCTATCTTTTGACCATTATAAAGCTGCAATAGATTCTACTGTTAAAACTAGTGTAAAAACTACAAAAATTTTATCTCACAAACATCAAGTGTATACTTCTACTTCTGTTAAGCAAGGTATTCACCAATTTGACAATAAAAGGTTTTTAATTAATAAGTACAATAGTCTACCCTTTGGTCACCCTTGTATTACAAACATTAAATCAAACCAAAATATTGATTGTGTAAATTTAACCTGTGGTAGTTCATGTATTAGAAAAACTGTTAATCAAACCGGGGTAAAACATAATTCGTTGTATTTAGTTTAAGTTAAATAGTTTAAGTTTTTATATTGTAAATAATTAAAAATTTATTTGAATTGTAAATATTTAAATACTTTTGTTTCAATAAAAACATTTTTTAAAAAACATTATAAAAATGAGTGACATATTTTAATTTATCCCAGTTATTTTTTAACATTCAGTATGGAAGCATCTGATTTTGACTACTCATTACAAGCACCGTTTAATCTTGTAATAAGTGGACCAACACAAAGCAGTAAAAGTTTTCTCACTAACCAAATCATTAATCGTCGAAATAAACTCATATTTCCCAATGTAAAGCATGTTGTTTATTGCTATGGTGGGGTTGAACATTTAGGAGCAAAATTAAAAAGCTCTTTACCATCGGATATAATTTTGCATAACGGATTGCCTCAAACAATAGGAGATGAGCTTGGTTCACCTTATCTGTACATTCTAGACGATCTGATGCAAGAAATTTCAAAGAAAGGTTCTGACGAACTTTTTACACGTGGATCACATCATATTAATCGTAGTATCATATTTTTAACTCAAAATTTTTTTTATGAAAACCTCCGCACAATAACGACTAATCTAAAATATATGTGTATCTTTAAAAACCCTTGTGAAACTCAAACGATAAATAGAATTGGTATGCGAATGAACGGTAATAAAAAATGTGTTGTAACTGAAGAAGCATTCCGTCAATGTATTTTAAAACCACACGGATACATTTTTATTGATCTTAGCCAGTCACAAGATGATAGGTATAGATTAAGGAATTGTATTTTTGCCGATACAGGGTGTACAATATTTCTAAAATAAAATTACAATGAAACTTTTTTAACTCTGGGTACAAATTGTTTTACAACTTTTTTTCGGTTGGCTAAAACACCAACAACGAAATCGACAAAAGCATTATAGTTCATACAAATGGTACTTCCTCCACGTCTTAGTTTTATACGCCCATTTCCACAAGTTCTACATTCGTCGTCTATAAACGTTTTAAACCCCTTAAGTGAACAGTAATCCTCTTGACAATCAGTTGTATTATCCACAGTAAACATACCCAAAGGTTTGCTGGTTAGCACGTCATAAAATTTACTAACATTGTAATGTTTAACATCCATCTGCAGCTGCTTTTTAGGTGTAGTTCGACAATTGCTTGATGACGAAGTACAGATTAAAGGTTTTGAAGGTAGTGTTTTTCCACGTTTCATTTTGTTAAATTCTACACATACAAAAAAAATATACTTATATTATGTTACAAAGTTTTTCCTCCATTTGACCAAATGCTGTTGTCATAGTATGAACAAGGTGTACAAGTGTTTCGTAGTTAAGCTGAATACATTTGACTAAACGCTTTTGTCATAGAATACACGAGTTGTACAAGTGTTTTGTAGTTAAGCTTGATACATTTGACTGCACGCTTTTCATCAATTTGATAAAAATAAACATGATCTCTCCCACAATCATGACAAACTACATTCCATTCTACTCTAAAATGATCTGCTTTACATGTTTTTATGTGTGGACATCTACCTTTTGAAGAAGATGAAGCTAGTTTGTGGTGTTTCAATGGTTTTACATTAGAAGATGTTACTTCTTTCCGTTTTCCAGTTGCACGGTGTTTTACAGCTGCCCAATAAGTTTGATAATCTTTAGAGTTCAACATCATACCCCAAGCTATTTCGGGTATAACATATGGGTCAAGAACTGTAACTTTATCGAGATCATTTATTCTTTCAGTCTTCAAAAGCTCATACCCATTGTCTGGAGTTCTTCCGATCAATATTGCAGAGTTATTGTGAACATCTCGTGAAATAATAAATCGTTTTGTAGTTCCCATAAGTTTAAGGATTCTTGTGATCTGTGCATCTTTCGTCCTGTTAACAATACTTTGGAAATATTCTTTGTCTAAGAAACAATAAAGATTAAATTTGTTTATTATTCCTTCCACAACATTAGAAATTGAATACATCTGAGAACTATTATATACCTAAATCAGGTGTTTCAAGTTTAACGATAACGTCATCAGCTAGAATGGGTTCAACTTCATCCATTGGTTCCTCCTTAATCACTGATGTTTCCAGTTCCTTAATGTATGATTGTGTCTTAGGTACTACCCGTTGAATTTTCTTTTGTTTAGTCAAATCTTCAGAATTAGTTCGTTCAACATGTGTGTCGACTGTGCTCGAGTCATTAGGAACCCAGGACTCGGCGGGGACCCAGGACTCGGCGGGTACGCTCGGCTCGGTGGGGACCCAAGGCTCGACGGGTACGCTCGGCTCGGTGGGGACCCAGGGCTCGGTGGGTACGCTCGGCTCGGCTAGGACCCAGGACTCGGTGGGTACGCTCGGCTCGGCTAGGACCCAGGACTCGGTGGGTACGCTCGGCTCAGTGGGGACCCAGGGCTGGGCGGAGACCCAAGGCTCCGCGGAGACCCAGGGCTCGGCGGAAATCCAAGGCTCCGCGGAGACCCAGGGCTCGGTGAGATGGGAAGTTCCTCCTCCAAAATTGTTTTCATTGGGGAAAGTGGCTGCTCCAAAAGTCTTTGAAAGCCTCTCATCGCTCTCTTGCTCTCGAACAATACTTTGATTTTGAAGCGACGATTTGGTAAAAATGGTCGTCTCTCCATCAACGCGTAGAGATTCAGGAACTCTTGTTCGAGTTTCAAGTCCCGACTCATACGATACACTTGCTTCAACAGATGTTTGATCGGCTCCGGTGATGGAGTTTTGCTCTGTAATGGTTTGGGTTGGATTGGTCGAACAGTTCGCAACGGAAAGTCCGTCACTAGAAAATGGTAGTTGCGAATCCGCCAAAGGACTTGCTCGGTAGAGGTAGTTCTCATGATAATATTCCATGCTGTTATATGAAATTGTGATTGAATAATTGAGAGAGAGACACTCTCTCCAAAAGTAAGAACAAATGACTGACTACTTTAACAGAAATTTTTTGTGTTTTTATACCTATTTTTCTTTTATTCAGAGTAAAAATAAATTTTGTTATACATGGTCAAATTGTATTAAAAAGAAAGTGTACTTGTTTGTATTTTGCATACATAATAATAATGGCATTGAAAATCAAAGTAACTCATTCTTCAAAACCAGACTTTGTTGGTATATATGTGTCTGGAACGTCATAACCACAACCTTCACCATTCTCGCTTAAACGATTTTTAATATCATCAACAACACAGTTGAGCTCATTTAAATCCTGTCCACTCAAAGCATACTCGTGGGACAGTCTTGCAATGATTTCTGGTATTTGAACAATGTCAAAATTTACGCCAAGTATTCTCCCACTGCTAGCTTTCCGACTCATGTTAATGTACCGCATCTTATTGTTCTCACCAAACGTTGACTGCCACATTTTAACATATGCTGTACTCTCGACAACATCTCTGTTCCCAGTTATCGGTCTCCATACAACTTGTGGAGAACTTGGAGCTGGTGCAGCACTCATACAGTCCATTTGTGTTGTCGAATTTGATCGGGGAATAGAGATAGCATCTTGCTGGGTTTTTTTTGAAAGATCCATGGTTGAACTTCGCCTTGAAATTTCGGAAGGTGGTGCTGTAATGCAAATTTGTATTAATCGAATTACATTATTTATTAGTTTAAATATGACTAAAGCTAGTACGGTTGCCATCTTAAATTATTTAGTTTAGAAATATTTTAATATCTTACAGTGATATCAGCTTCAGATTTGGATTGTTACTGAACTTAAATACAATATTCATCTCTTTTATACGTTGGTAACTCTATTATTTGTCATACAAAACATGAGACAACTCACGTTCATAAAATCCTCCCTTTAAAACTTTATTATTTTCATCTTTCAAGTAAAACATACGTGGTCTTGAGTTAGAAATACGAATAATAGTAAAGACCTCTGGATGGTATTTACGATTATACCCTTTTTCAAATATTGTCTTAGTTATACTGATCAGTACTGTATCACCAATTTTTAGCTTGGAAGGTGGATATGTATTAAAATCGTTACCATAAAGTTTTAACCATACATTCATAGAATTGTCTCTATTAACGTCTGCAGGGCACATACCAATACTAGAATGTAAAGTTCGATTATAGCTTGACACGATTGATGGTAATACATAAATAAATCTATATGGTTTTTTACGATCTTGATGATGTAGTAAATATCTACTTATTTTGTCCAATATTGTTCGATTAAATCGTTCAACAATACAAGCTTTTAATTCAGATTCAACATGAAATATTTTAATTCCTTTAGATTCACAAAATCGTTTAAACTCTCCTTTAAATTCATTCCCTTTATCTGCTTGAATTAGTCGTGGTATTCTATTTGATTTCTTTCAAATCTTTTGAAATGCTTTTAGTACAACACTAGCGTTTTTGGATTTAATTCCTTCAACCCATCCGTACTTACTCAAAACATCAATAACTGTTAGAAGGAAACGATTATTATTATTTTGTGAAGCATGTTTGGATATATCAATTAAATCAATAACAAACTGTTCGTCTTTATAATAGGCGATGACTTTCCTTCGTGGAAATTTATGTATAGCTGGACGGTTTTGTGCAAACGCTGGTACACTTTTTAAAGCTTTAAGTATATCTTTTTTGATGAATTGTTTACCGCCGGACCTTGCAAATGTATCCAGACCGGAAAAGCTTCCTCTTACTTTAGGATTTAAATATAGACGTCTGATTTTGCCATCCATTTTGATCACGTCGGATTGAACGACTGAGCATATAAATATATTAACGTTTTGTAATATACTTTCATTTGGATTTGAGATTTACACGGGAAAGCATTCAAAATGAAGAACCTTATTAAACACAGAAGCTTTTTTAGGAGGTGTAATCGTAAGGACAGTTGTAAACATGCTATCAAAAATGCATCTAAAGCGGAAGTAAAATCATTGTGTGAGTGTGTAAAAAATTTACTTATAAGAAATGTAAAACTAACTCCACGCACAGTCTCTAAACTGAAACCGTTTGCAAAACAGCTCCACACTTTAGCACTAAAGAACGTTTCAATAAAGAAAAAACAAAAAATTTTACAAAGCGGTGGGGCATTGCTACCATTAATTGCCTCAATAGCCTTACCTCTGATTTCCAGTTTTTTACAAAATGGGTAGGCGTATGAAACTTATTAGTGAAACATTATATAATTCACTGATGAATCGTGATGAAAATAGAGATATTGACTTGACATTACAAAAGCGGGATGTGTTGAAATCTGATCAATTATCAGATGAGCTTAAACAAATTCTGTATGAATATTATAATAAACAACTTAAGTTTAAAAAAGATTATGATGACAGCAAGCCCGTATTGGTTAAAAATGTCAATGAACCTGTTCAACAACCTTTGAATAACCCTGTACAAACAGTTCAAAGTGTAATACCTCCTGGGTTAAGTTCTTCTGTTGATGACTATAGCAAAGCAATGCAAAATTTATTTGCACCATCGCCACAAAGAGTGTCAACACCAAAGCCAACAAATAAAACTTCATTGATTGCTGGATGGTTGAGGGCGATTGGTGTTAGACACAATGCGGAAAATGAAATTGTTATAGGAGGACAAAATATTCCATCCTCTAATTTTCCTGAACTAGTAACAACTTTACAAAATAAAAAACTTCTTAGTAAAGCTGTACATACATCAAAACCTGGGATTCAAGATGTGTTGAATGTAGTAAAAGCTAGAGCAACCCCTCCTCCAACCCTTTTATTTTCTAAAGGTATAAGAAATGCAATCACTTCCGCGACACCTGTTAGACGTCAGCTTCGGTTTACTGGTAGTGGAATTAAGAAATGCAAAAACAAATGTTGGAAAGTGAACATAAAAAATTGGAAATCATTGTAATTTATTGAACTGTTTACATATTTGCTGATAGGTTTTATGATAACATTTATGTTTCAATAAATATTGCTTTGACATTATAAATATTTTAACTTTTTTATCATTATCGTTATAATTGTTTGAAAACATGGAATAGATTGACATTCGAGGACAACCTTGCATACGTTTATACAGAAAAAACAAAGCATAAAAACCACATACATTCGAATCCTTACTCTGAAGTTGTACAGTATTTTCTTGGAGATAATGTTTAGATCTTTGTACAAAGCTTTCATAATATTTAGACCAATAACTTATTCCTAAACCGTACGAATCGTAAAATTCAATGTAATCCTTTGCACTTTTGATAAAAAAGCTGGTCCAGTGGGTCCCAGTTTTAAAACTTGGATCTGTGTTGACAACCAAACATACAGGATATTTTCTAATGTAAAATTGTGATAGCTGATCGCTTGCTAAAACTGCAAACTGTGCTTTTGTTCCATTTCCACAAATTAGTCTAAGATGGCTTTCCACTTGTGATGTATTCATGATTGTGAGTAGTCGGCCCAAAATACGTTTTTATTTTTATCAATATGTAAGATCGCTTGTGTTTCAGTATAGCAATACACCGTAACTGGAGCTGTTAATCCTGTATTGAATTTAAGTTCAATCTTTACATTACCATGTCGTGGGGGTGTCAAGGCATTTGCATTAGAAGATAAATCGTATGCAAAAAATGCTCGTCCTGCAAGGTAGTCAGCCTCGGTTAAATCAATTCCACAGTCTTGATTTGTAATACCTAATGCGTTATGTAAGTTGTAGATCGCTTCTTTTACTCGAATACTATTTTCCTGAAAATCTACGTTAAGTGCATTAGTTTCATTCTCATCACCGCGGACTGAAACGCTTATAAAGTTGAGTCCATGCGCTCCAAAATAAAAAGGGTTAGTAGTTAAGGATCCGATTGTATTTGCTGTAGATGCAATAGCGATTACAAGACGTGTGGGTAGTTGCCCTGTAATTAGATTCTCGTTAATTGAGGTAAGAGTCCCAGTAGCTAAAGAGTAACTCTTAACATCAACTTTATTCA
The DNA here is from genome assembly GCA_949802685.1 of Dicyrtomina minuta. Taxonomy (NCBI): domain Eukaryota; kingdom Metazoa; phylum Arthropoda; class Collembola; order Symphypleona; family Dicyrtomidae; genus Dicyrtomina; species Dicyrtomina minuta. The sequence continues at coordinate 60,124,788 of OX461808.1, read as the reverse complement.
TGTAGTAGTTTGCGAGACGGTTATTTTCCCACAGCTTGAGATGTCTTAAAGCAATCGAAGGTAAAATTTTATGTCGTGTTACTACTAATTTCGCTTCAAGAAGCTGTAAACGATAAGTTGGTGGTGTTCCAGTCGATGGGGCAGGTGCATGTAAGCAGAAATTATCGGAGGCACGAGTAAACTCTACTGTTAGATCACAGCCTGGTGGGAGATAATCGCTTTGAGTAAAGATATCAGCATGTGGTCTTCCTATGACTTCGAATTCGCGACTACCCTTCGACATGTCAAAACGTTTTTTATAAGAGTCTGTGGTACCATCAGTGATAACCGTACTGTTAGGATTTATTTCTTTATAGTAGCCGGCAAGGCTTGATTGAGTCTTATTGAATTCTTTCAAAAACAAAAGTTCACGTTCAATTATACTACGAATACCGTAGTTGTCATTTACAGATGTAATTGGAGTATTGTTAATCAGCACACGACATCTTTGAAACATAGCATGTAATATGTTGTTGACAGGAGCAACAGCGATTGTGGCGGCTACATCAGTACCTGTCGAACTTGTTATTTTACACCGACAGTAAAGTATTGTTTTATCTAAGTCAATATAGTGCTGCTCACTACCTTTTACATGAAATGTGGGTGGGGTTGAGGCATCACTCAGTGGATTAGACGCAAAAATGTCTAACCGTTGAGTACTCGTTACAGATATATCATACGGTTCAGTTTTAAATATAGCTAACTCACTTCTCTGACAATGTTCAGCCATTTTGATTATTCAAATAAACCTTTAAATCGTTTTTTACTTTTTGATTTTTTTGATTTTCGTTTTTTTACAATTTTTTTAATTCCAGCACCTTTTCTTTTTTTGTTTTGTTTAATAGCACGTTTTACACGTTTACGCTTCCTCGAAGTGCCTGAACCAGACTGGTTACTAAAATTTCTTCCTACGGCTTTTATGCCTTCCATACTTCGAACTTTAAGTGTTTCTCCAATAGGTCTACCTCCATCCAGTATATCCATCGTCATATTTTTTATTGTGGATTTTGCAGCTGGTAAAAGATACTGCTTTGCAGCAGGTAAAACATATTCTTTTGCTAGTGGAATTAGTCGACGGAACAATGAACCAAAGAAACTTCCAAGTCCTCGTCCTTTTTGACGAAAATGACTACCTCTGTAGACTGTAAGAGGCTCTCCCCGTCCATACATATTCATCTTAAGACCGGTTGAAAGTGTAGTGTTGCTTTGAACGTTCCAGTTTCAAATGATACTTGCTCCTCGTCTTCTGTAGTTATATACATGTGAATATCATTGAAACTTGTTTTGTGAACAGGTAGGTATGTCGGAATAATGAATTCGTGCTCATAAACCGTGTCTTTATTATAAACAAAAGGCATGCTTCTCATTAATGGAGCAAAAGCATTTCCAACATATTGATTAGACACTATGTCAGAGTACACAAACATTAGACTTTTTCCTAGTCTAATATACGGTTTTGATTTCGCTCGTTTTGTCATGCTCACAAATATATTTTTATAGTCTTTAGGATCTAGTGTAACTATTTCGTTTTCCATTCCCATGTAAGTTTTCATTCGACGTGTTAGATTCATCCCTTGTTCCGCAAACGATTTGGTTAAAGATACATACATTACACCGTCTCGAATTCTCCACTTAGCTTTGAGTATTTTACATGTGTCATTCATAAGCTCAGTAAAATTATCGTAGTCTATTCTTGCAGTATATATAGTTTTGTCGTTTCCAATTATAAGAGGTTCACCCTTATAGACATAAATTCTACCGTTCATAGGGTTTTGTGAAATCAGTTTTCCATTAATTTCATCGATATCGAAACCTAAATAATTTCGCATCGATACTGATAATTTCAAGGCTGTGAATGTATGATGTTTTTCCGGTACAGGATTTACTTTTAGAAAACCGTTTAAACCCATGCTACAATTGCTAATCAAATCAAGTTGACCACAAATATCTTGTACAACATTCGCTACAGCTTTGTCGGCATTTTTTTCAATTTTATCATTTTGCATTCCTGTTCCTTTATACAAATTATCACCTGTCGCAACCTAAATTGGTACTGGAAAAATTAATCCACCGTGAACGGTGTGTGTGTTATTTTCAACCTTCTGGACTGATTTTGATATGTCGTCATATCCATGTTGAATTCCTAAGATGTGCTGTACTCTTTCAGCGAGTATAATTGTATAGTTTCGCTTATTTAAAGTGTTGTACGTTTTACACATAACACTGCCATCTTCACTTAAATAGTATTTATCGCATGATACTGATGTGAGAAAGTCTAGAAAATTTGCTAAATTGCTGTAATCGTGTGGAGCTACAATATCGCTTTTTATGTAGTCATGTTGAAAATATCCACCTCGTTTGTTAATCCCCACTGCGATATTGTCAGGATCTGATAAAAGTGTATGTCCTGGAACACGATACTGATTTTTGTTTAAATCAATGAATGCTGTAGCTATAATTTCTCCTTTACTTATAAATGTGTTTGTACCTATGTATGAACATGACGTGAGGGCAACTTCCCAAGGTGAATCTAAATCAATACGTCCTGCTAACTGGTTACGAAAGTTTGAAATAGTATTTTGTGGAAAATATGATAGTGAAGCGTCACTCAGCAATGAAACATTGAACGCGGCCATGGTCAAAAGTATACTGAACATTTTATTAAAAATACATCTCTTTATTTCAGTCAACATTATATACACAAATTTACATTTCAACTTTTAATAAGTTTTTATTATAAAAACCATATCTTTTCTACACATTGGACATAGAGTAAATCTTGGAAGACACTCGTTACAAAATCGATGACCGCAATTCATACTAACATATTCAGCACAACTAGCCTCTCCGTTGGATGGAGGGCATATACTGCACAACGTCCTACACCGAAGGCTTTCAATCTCTTCTTTCATTTCGATTGTGCTCATAGAGTCAATATCTTTACACATAACTTTTGAAGGACTTTGTGAAAGTAATTTAATAGATACACAGTCAGGATAGTAGTACTTATGTTCTTCAATAGGGTTAGTATTCTTTTTCCAATTAGTAAAACTGCTGCTACAGCTAAAACACATAGCCTCGTTAGGGTGATTTGGATCATAATAAAATCCTGCATTTACCATAGTAGTTATGCTTGGAGCATTGTCTTCATCCCACTTACATTCTTCAAAAGTTTTCCGTCTTGCAATAGGACATCCCATTTCCTGATTTTCCGGTCCTTTGTAAGTATGGAACACGTTCTCGTTTTTGTTACATACATGTATCTGATGAATTTTGGTAGATCGAATCTTGAGTGACGTGTTAGGGGTGGCACGATGACTCCAACAGTCAAGGTTTGTATCGTCTAATTTTACATTCTTGGTCTCACTGAAATTGATATAATCACAGCGACCGCGGCTAGCCTTAATGTGTTCCATCCAGGGGATGTCATCATCCTCCCATTCACAAAACGCAATCCCACAGCAAAAGCATCCACACTGATAATTTTTTAGAAACCTCATTAGTTTATTTTTCTTCATTCACTCATACATACTTAAAACAAATTTTGTTATAATATACAAAAATAGATATGACTTACATAATCAAGAACTCCTGTATAATACAATCCTGAAGCTGCTAGCGTCTTAGGTGTTATTTTAGTTGATTCCCAACCAAATTCAAATGAAGACAGTCTATCTTCTTCCTTGAACATATACCTCATTGTACATTGTACAAAATTTGAAACAGCTATTTCAAACTCTTCTTTTCCAAAATGTGGGTCTGCCGGATTTGTACTACGTGTGAGTGCGACAACAAGTTTAAAACGTGATTCATAAAATGAAGTATTGACGAAACCTCTTTTGTCACGATATGATTCCTCTTCTAGAGTATCCATGTTATCCATTTTTCTCGTATTGGAGCTTGAGCACGACTGATGATATTTCACTTTTCCGGTTCGACATTTATACTCTAGTTTTAATTTCTATATTTAGACTAGACTGTTATTCTTTATAATTATAAAACTGCGAGGTAATAATTCTGAACATTGATTTGACTTTTTATACATATTACGCTACACTTTTACTTTTCAACTCAGTTCTAAAAGTATTACTGACCCGGATCTAGTCTCTGTCTCTCTCTCTCTCTCTCTCTTTCTTTCCATTCCGTTATATGCTTTACAAAGTATGGAGTGTACAGGACGGGTACAGGTGAAGGACGAACAGTTACAGTTGTGTGTAGTGTATGTTTTAAAGGGACTGTTATCCGATACAGTGTTTGAATCTCAACTCTATTTCACAAAGTGAAGGGACAGGACGGAAAACCGTAAGGGATAGATAACAAATATCATTATTCACTCATTGCTACATGCTGGACGTTTATAATAGAACAATAATAAGACTTGAAATTTTGTCCCTATTATACCGTTTACACGACAGTATCTACCAACTGTCCGTGTTATAATTTAATACAGGTTGTAACGGGGTCTATACCTATCCATGCATTTAATCATATATTAAGCCTTATCATTTTATTTTGGACGAATAATAACAAGACTTTTCATTCCGTCCTTATTATACCGTTCATACGGTTCATTATAGGAATCTCATTTAATAACAAGGATTGTGCATTAACTGTCTGTGTTATAATTTAATACGGGTTGTAACGGTGGCTATACCTGCCCATACATTCAATAATACGGGGCTTTCTCCTTTACATAACTACTTATTTACATCTTTTCCAAAACTGTAAAATGTTCTATTTACATGCTTTTTGAAAAGGTCAAAATGTTCTATTTACATACTTTTTGAAAACTGTAAAATGTTTCATTAAAATTTTTTTAAATGCCAAAATGTTCTATTTACATCTCTTCCACAACTGTAGAATGTTGTATTTACATCGTTTTGAAAAGTACAAAATTTTCTATTTACATGTTTTTGAAAACTGTAAAATGTTTCATGAACATTTTTTTTAAATGCCAAAATGTTCTATTTTAATCTCTTCCACAACTGTAGAATGTTGTATTTACATCGTTTTGAAAAGTACAAAATTTTCTATTAACATGTGTTTGAAAACTGTAAAATGTTCCATTAAAATTTTTTTAAATGCCAAAATGTTCTATTTACATCTCTTCCAAAACTGTAGAATGTTGTATTTACATCGTTTTCAAAAGTAAAAAATTTTGTGTTTACATGTTTTTGAAACCCGGAAAGCTTTCTATTTATATTATTTTTAAAAACTGTAAAATGTTACATTTATATTTTTTTGAAAATTGTAAAATGTTCCATTAACATTTTTTTGTAATGCTAAAATGTTCTATTTACATCTTTTTGAAAACTGTAAAATGTTCTATTTACATCGTTTTGAAAACTGTAAAATGTTCTATCAACACGTTTTAAAAGGTTTAAACTTTTCTATATGCAAGCTTTTATGATCATTATCATGCTAATTTTTTTTGTAGATAGCAAATTTAGTATTTAGCTAAAAATGTATTTGGGTCACTTTGATTTTTCACAGTCGATATGTAAGGTTGCGGTGGGGCCCACGGTCTCGGGTGGAATAGGAGCGCACGCTCAAAATACAGATTTGAACGTGAAACGTTTGCAAAAAATGGAGTACATAAACTAATTATTAATTTTGCAACATTTTTTTCACCATCAGCTGGGAAATTTGAAGGTTGGTTGACACTATTTAGAGACTCGAGATGGAGATGACATCCAAGATGAAACTTGGTATATATAGTATGTAGTTATAGGTAACCGCATATTGTACGGGAAAGTACCTAAATAATACTATAGACTGTATTTGACAGTCACGGTGCCGTTGCGGAGGCAAAATATTCTGTGATTCTATGTAGAAAGTAGAAAGTAGAAATGACATGACATGAAAGAATAAGAATTGAATTTGGTTCCATTAGTACATAGTTTTGTAGTTTATATGCTCCAAAACCACTTATCACTTTTAATTGGTTTTCCTTACGTCGCGCCGTATGCTGTCCTGTCCTATTTGGCTTAAGTATAGGCAGGACGGGACTCAGCAAGACCATCAAGGCAATAAAGCTGGGCAGGAGAAAGCGAGGGGAGAAAGTCTGTACGGCAGTACTGTTGTAGATATATATACGACAAAATTGTATAATTATAGTGACGAATACTGACTATTATGAGGACGACTCTGACGGTGACCGTGACAATGACAGATGTGACGGGACGGGATGCGCTGTATGGAGAGATGACAAATGTATGAAAGTAATTATTCCATTATCCCGAGTGCTTTGCACTTGCCAAACTTGAATTCGAGACACACACATAGAGGATGACTATAGTACTGTAGTTCTGTAGTACTGTAGGCCGTAGGCATAGAGAGGCTAAACACTCCAGTTGTCTACACAATCCAAGAATTCACACTTACCTACAGTACGTATATTACAGAGGCACTCAATTTCCACTTTCCAGAAGGGACTTTGCTATAATGGGTTGTTATTGGTGTAGTGCACCGTATCCAAAATCAACCAAGTTCCTATTCCAAAGCAGGTCTTGTTTTTAAAAAAAACTTACTTTTCATAGGACGCGGGTTACGCATTAAAACCTTGGGCTTGTATTGTTCTACGTTTCCGAATTATTTCTAATTTCATGTTTTTGAAAAGATTAAAATGTTCTAATTCCATGTTTTTTAAAAGTTGCAAAATGTTCTAATTACATGTATTTGAAAAGGTGCAAAATTTTCTAATTCCATGTTTTTGAAAAGGTGCAAAATGCTCTAATTTCATGTTTTTGAAAAGGTGCAAACAGTTCTAATTCCATGTTTTTGAAAAGGTGCAAAATGCTCTAATTCCATGTTTTTGAAAAGGTGCAAAACTTTCTAATTCCATGTTTTTGAAAAGGTGCAAAATGCTCTAATTCCATGTTTTTGAAAAGGTTCAAAATGTTCTAATTCCATGTTTTATTTAACCAGTAATACGCTTTTAGTCACTTGTTTGACGTCTGAGGTTCTGTCCTGTCATCGTGGATGTCAAACATGATAATAATTATTTTGAAATTTTAAACTTATAGGTGAAAGTTTGTATTCCTGCGAGGCTGACAGGAGAAAAGCCACAGATTCTGCGTCTCTGTCATTATTATCACTGTCAAGGCCACCCAAAGAGCAATCACAGCTAGAGATATCTGCTACCATGCTGAGTAATGGAAAAACCAATACGGGCACATCAATAAATATTACATAATGTGGAATTCTGGATTATTTTATTTTAATAAATAGGTATTTAATTATTGTTTTCACTTTATAAGAATATTTTAAAAATATTGAAGCACATTATAATATGTTAATATGATTTAACATTTAAATTTAATTAGTTTCTAATTAATTAGCTTTATTTTGTTTAAATTTCATTTTATTTGTAATACAGTAGGAGGAGGAAAAAACTAATAAAAACTAATTGTATTTCACTTGACCGGGGGGCAACAAATATAAAAACGTACACAATTATATAGCAGCAAGTCATTGCATTATGTGAATAAAAAATAGTAAGCTCATTATCAGGAATACTTTGTACAGGTGATTACAACGTACAAGCGGAAAATAACTCTCACCAGGTACTTTCCACCCCTTTTCTGTATATAGACTGGAAGACACGCAATTAAGTGGAAGAGAGGCGACGACGACAAGACGACAGACGGGTAGAAGTTGAGACTCCCACCAGAGCATTAGCGAGCACTATATAAAAATGTAGCTCGTCTAATTTTCACCATGGAAAATGGGAATAATTATGGAGTGAGATTGAGATGAAACGTGGGGATTCTCCAAAAACATTAGGTGCTATTCAGATGACTGCATGGCTGCTTTTTGTTATTAAGATTAGTTCAGTTCCATTGGAACATTTGTACTGACTGTGAGACTATTTTAAGCTATACTCCACCACACTTATCCCCTTTGTGTAAAATAAACAAAAACATTATTTGAATTTGAAACAATTCAAAGTAGAATGGCTGTACTATAAAGCGAAAGGAAGGGAACAGGGCCGGACGAAGAAATTACTTTTAGGCAGCAATTTGTTTCCATACAAAAACCACCATTTTGATTTTATCCATGGTTTTCTTTGGTAAAGCAAAATGTTATATTTACATGTTTTTAGAAAAGTACAAAATGTTATTTTTACTTGGTTCAGAAAAGTGCAAAATGTTCTATTTACAGGTTTTGAGAAAAGTGGAAAATGTTTTTTTCTATTTCCATGTTTTTGAAATGTACAAAAAAATTTATTTTCGATGTTTTTGAAAAGTCAAAATATTCTTTTTGCATATTTTTGAAAAGTCCAAAATGTTCCATTTACATGTTTCTGAATATTTCAAGCAGCGGGGGCTGCATGCGCTAGCCGCATTATCCGGCCCTGGCGGGGAAGGAGGTTAGTTTATGATAAAATGCCAAGACCCTTAATATAGTAGGGTAGTAGGGTATCAAAAGTGATTGTGATATAGTAATCATGTAAAATAGTTTCTTAAAATCCCCTCCGTCAATGTCCACCTTTGATTGCTCAGCTGGGACTGGGACTGGAACTGGAACTGGAGCTGGATAGAATGCAGAGGTGGGGGAAGACTGAAGGAGCTACCTGGCTAATTGAATCGATAAGAACATATGCTTTTCTAGCACAATAACTCACCGGCATTTAATCAATGTCTTCAGGAGTAATCACACTATAAATACAAACAATAGTAATAATGCGCACATATCTGTTTTATGTCCCGGTACCGGTATCCATTAAGTGTAAGCAGAAAATTTAATAGATGACAGGGACATTAGGCAGGGCCGGACGAAGGAATTGCTTTCGGGCAGCAATTTGGTTCCATACAAAAACCACCATTTTAAATTTTATTCAAGGTTTTCTTTGACCAAACAAAATGTTGCATTTACATGTGTTTAGAAAAGTGCAAAATGTTCTTTTTACTTGATTCCGAAAAGTACAAAATGTTCAATTTACATATTTTGGAAAAAGCGTTAAATGTTTTATTTCAATGTTTTTGAAATGTTTATGTTTCTTACTGTGTCTTTATGGCAAGCGTTATTGTAACGTCAGTTGTAAATAAATATTTACTTTCTCTCTCACAAAAAACTTTAATTTGCATGTTTTTGAAATTTCAAAATATTCTTTTTTACATATTTTTGAAAACTGCAAAATGTATATTTTTTGACATGTTTTTTGAAAATTCACACAGCGGGGGCTGCCTGCGCTCGCCGCATTATCCTGCCCTGCATTAGATATAGGCAAACGGTATAATTTCAGTACCTTGAGAATCATCCATGAATAATGTCCTCGCTGGTAGGGCCTGTGGGCCTATAGTTAGGTATCGACGACATCCCATTTTAAAGATAACCGTTTACGCAATGTTGAAGTGGTGACATTGGGATGGGTGGGTGGGCACTAAAATAGTTATAATTTGGATCACGTCATTTACGAGCCATCCCTTATAGTGAATTTAATTAATACAGCACAGCCACATAATTGTATATACTGTCCACCTTTTAGGGAATACAAATTGGATTATAAATTAAATACGATTTCGCTCCCAGTTGCCGCCTTACTCTTACAACTACATAGTTAGCTTTGTCGAAATTGAGAATATCATCTGTGAAGAACCAAAATGACCCAAATCCATTTGTAGCTTAAAAAAATATCAACTATCTACAAGAATATTGAAAACTGTCTTCCAACCATTTAAATAGAATATTTTGCACTTTTCAAAAATATGTAAATACAACATTTTATACCTTTTCAAAAACACGGAGTTACAACATTTTATATTTTTCAAAAACATGTTAATAGAACATTTTACACCTTTTTAAAAACACGGAGTTACAACATTTTACACTTTTTAAAAATATGTAAATAGAAAAATTTACGCTTTTCAAAAAACATGTAAATAGAGCAATTTACACTTTTAAAAAACTCCTAATTAACATTTTACGCATGTTTCTCATTTTGTTTTTATGACATAGCTCATTTTAATTCTAGCGTAAATTAGATATGGGTCATTTTGGTTCTTCACAGACGATATGGCACCTGATCGGCAACCTAGTAGCTTGCATTTTAACATTCAAATATTTGAAAGATGTGCTGGATTTATTTTCAGTCTAAATCTAAAGTCACCATCTCCATATTTCCCGGTCTGCCCTATGGTTAACTGAATTGATTTAAATTGAATTAAAGTTTCCAAATCTAATGTGTAAACGCATTTAAGTCTACTTCAAAAATTAGTAATTAGAATCGTATTTTAATTTCCAGAAACATATTTTAGCAAAATTAGGTAACACAATAAAACTTTTTGCCTTTTAGGTTTTAATTGCGTTCACTCATCCCTATTATTTATCGTACACGGAAATCCTACTGCCGACTGTCAAGTTTCAGGTAGGTACATACGTAGAGGTAGGCAGATCCTTTGAAAAAAATAATTGGTAAAAAATATTCTAGTTTGACTGAGTGAGTGAGACTGTCGACTGTCGATCGACTGTCTTATCGACGGACCAGACCAGAATATAGAATTGTCATTGTCAATGTCAGAGTATATGGCATACAAACGGGAACAAAGATGAGATGATGAGATTCTCAAGGTCATATCAATCATTGAATCTCATAGTCAGTCAGAATCAATTCTCATTCCTATATACTACTGAAAGTCTCGACCAAGACAAAGAAACCGGAGACCGTAAATGCGATCCCCTGATTCCAATTCCCCAAGAACGAAGAACCAGACCATCACATTCAGTTTTTAGGTTATAAGTTATAATCCAGGTCATATAGGACATGGACCAGATCTGTCTGGAGCCATAGGATGTCAGTGCACATTGGATTTCAAAATCCACAGAAAATAGCAAGAAAAAAAGAAAGAAAGTAGGAAGATTGAAAAGGAAAAGCTGAAAAGGCTGCAAAGTCAGCAGACCATGGATGAGTTGATCTCAATCTCTCATGGAATTCAAAAGAATAGACAGGAAATAGTGTAGGAACGAGTCAAATACAATCGACATTCGATCCTAACTTCTGTCTACTTTCCTCGCCATGTTGTACGTACCTAGGGTACCTACTTATCTTTTAAGTTATTTTCGACAATTTTGTGTGTGTTTACTGCAATTTGATGCAATTGAAAAGGCCTACTATACGGAGGCAGATAGATCCACCGACCGACAAAGTATGAAACCAAAAACAGACGAGAATCTTTTTCTTGATTTATCTGTAAAAGCGGGATATTATTGTGATTCTGAATACGCATCAATCACGCTTTCTTTGCCAAAGTTATAAAAAAGAGCATAGAGCGCGAACTTATAAACAACAGCGTTTTCACTGGTAAATAATCTTAATTGCCCAAACTACAAAAAAAAAAATAAAAATGGTAGCTACATTTTATTATACCATTCTAATTTTTTTTTTACTTAAGTAGACTAATCCCATTCTGTAAAAATAATTTAATGAACGTATCCCATTTTGCTAAAACGCGAAATTTTGGCTATTTTTTAAAATTGTTTCTGTTGAACTTTGGCCTTTACCATTAAACACAGCACCAGCTCACAGCAGCGTATCGAGTTGAGTAGTAGACAAAACGTAAATAATCTCACTTTTGAAAAAAATTGACTTATCCCTATTTGCTAAACAACTCTTCGTACCGTCTGTGAAGAACCAAAATGGCCCATATCCAATTTAAGCTGGAATAAAAATGAGCTATATCATAAAAAAAATGAGAAACATGCGTAAAATGTTAATTTAGGAGTTTTTGAAAAGTGTAAAATGCTTTATTTGAATGTTTTTGAAAAACGTAAAATATTCTATTTACATGTTTTTGAAAAGTGCAAATTGTTCTATTTTAATGTTTTTAAAAGTGAAAAATGTTCTATTTATATGTTTTTTTAAAGTGCAAAATGTTCTGTTTACATATTTTTTTAAAGTGCAAAATGTTCTGTTTACATATTTTTTAAAAGTGCAAAATGTTCTGTTTACATATTTTGGAAAAGTGCAAAATATTCTATTTAAATTCTTTCAAGACATATTTCAATATTTGTGTAGATAGTGGATATTGTTTTTAGCGACAAATGGATATCGGTAATTTTGGTTCTTCACCGACGATATGCAGTATTACTATACAGAAAAAAATTTTAAACACAGTCTTATATATTAACAGTGGAGATTGAAGATCCTATAATGATCCGGCGCAGTCCAATACCTCTACTGTAATAATTATTACAACTTGCCCTTACTTAAAATTAGTTAAAATAGACCTACTGGAAAAATTCTTATAGTGGTGGCTTATATCTTTCCATGTAATGTTTCGGTTTTTCTCCCAGTCTACCAATTTTGTTATTTATGACGGTTAATGACTCTCAGAATAAATCACGTCAAGTAGGAAAGTCTTCCGCCTTTACTTCTATTTTTCCCTTCTTTCTTTTCTTCCTCCTGCCTGATTACGTTGTTTGTACGTGAACTTTAAGATTTCATAGATCTCGATGATGTAGATACTTTCATTTTTATTGTAGTGTATTCTTGTTGGGAAGTAGTTTGAGATGGAATCTATTCGTTTTCTCCCCCCACACTTCTCCCTCGACGTTTCTCCCTCAACGTTTCTCCCCGACTCATTTCTCCTCCTTCCCGTTTCTCCCCCTACCTACTTCTCCTTTTTACTGTTTCTCCCCAGCCCCATTTCTCCTCCGACCCACTTCTCCTTATTTTATTTCTCCTCTGGTACTATTCTCCTCCAAAGTTCTCCTCCGTTTCCGTTCTGGCTTTGACTCAAATAATGTATGCCATGAAAAGTAAGTCAAATTTATTCTGTGCGTTAACCGATTTGTGTTGGATTGAAAAATATCTACCGGATGCATTGTTGAAGCAAATACAAGCAGAAAGCGGCATGACATAATGTTATGTTCTAAAAACAACACTAGAGGTATTGAGTATGAGTCTTATGTGGCTGCAATGGGTAGAAACCTTAAAAATAAAAATCAGTTCAGTACACCTCAACAAAATACATTAAAGATTTAGCTCACTTTATTTAAGGCTGATGTTATTTGGTAAAAAATGATTAAAACCTAACAATAGAAATGGGGAGACTGGTGAGTAACTAGCAAAACTTCCATCTAATTATGTACTAATTTTATTTGACTCAAAATACAATCAGATATCGCGGTTGAAGGATCAAATCTGTTTCCTTCCACTTTTCGCTGGAAGCAAATCCGCTTCCTTCCATTTTACCTTAAAAGCAATTCCGTGTCCTTCCACTTTTGATTTAAGTAAGCGTTTTAGCTGACCAATTCATAATAACATAGTTATGGAAAATGCACATTGCTCTAACTACATATTTTAAAACCCAAAAACGTTCTAACTACATGGCTTTAAAAACTGCAAACTAATCTAACTACATGATTTAGAAAAGTGCCAAATGATCTACTTACATATAGATTCTTTTGAATTGTATGGGTAGTTTGAGCTTTTTGCACTTTCTAAAATGTTGTATTTAGAAAATTTTACACTTTGTAATATTTTGCAATTGGAACATTTTCAAATTTTTAAAACATGTAATTAAAGCATTTTTTACTTTTTAAAATCACCTAGTTAGATTATTTTGCAACTTAAAATAATGCAGCTAGAGGAATTCGCGACCAAAATCACGTATTTACTGCATTTTGCATTTTTCATAACAATGTTATTATGAATTGGTCAGCTGAAACGCTTATTAAGGTCAAAAGTAGAAGGACACGGATTTCCTTTAGGGGAAAATGGAAGGAAGCGGATTTGATCCTTCAACGACGATATGCGTTTGACGTTATGCGTTTGACATACTACAGCATTTAAAATACTAAAATTACTCAAGTTAACATCCAAATAAAATTGCTGAGTGAACAATATGATAAATAAAAGCTTTCATTAAAAATTAATAACATGAAATAGTAATAAGTGATAAGTGCCTCCTGACTCATACCTTATTTTGTGTCTTATCTCATCCTCCTTTTATTACAATGCTAAACCTTCAGCATATTAAGATATGTTTTTTATTTTAAATGAATCTTTGGGTAACGCTTTTATTGAAAAATAAAAGCCATTAGTACAGTAGATAAAGTATCTACCTTCATATTTTTTCAATCCAAAGCAAATCGGTTAACGCACAGAATAAATTTGACTTACTTTTCATGGCATACATTATTTGAGTCAAAGCCAGAACGGAAACGGAGGAGAACTTTGGAGGAGAATAGTACCAGAGGAGAAATAAAATAAGGAGAAGTGGGTCGGAGGAGAAATGGGGCTGGGGAGAAACAGTACAAAGGAGAAGTAGGTAGGGGGAGAAACGGGACGGAGGAGAAATGAGTCGGGGAGAAACGTTGAGGGAGAAACGTCGAGGGAGAAACGTGGGGGGAGAAGAGGATGGATACCTTTGAGATGGATACCATCACTCATATCAGTAGCTCATGCCACACACTAAATCTTATCATTAGCTTTCTCTCCACGAACATATATTGCTTACATATTTACTTTTAGCCTTATACTTTTTCTTTACTTTTTTCCTTTTACAACTTCCACCGCGCTTTCTTCGGAATTCTTGATGGCATTTATTTTTAATTTTGACAGTCCATATTATGGTCGATCGATGGCTCATGGAAGTACCGGCACCGGCACAGGGACCGGAACCAGCCTAGATGTACATATATGAAGTAGATACACCTACAAGGACACAAATATAAAAATAAGACACTATATGTAATCTGATTTCTCATTTATATTGTATTATCATGTTCCTATACGTAAGTACGTAAGTACGTAGACGTTTAATATCTGTGTGTAGAAACTTATTTAGGTCATCTTAAGGTTCAGATTTTGATTTTGGTTTATTACATATAGTGATAACTTTACAGCTTACTACTAGAAAATTAATATGGGAAGAAAATTTCTTAGCAGGCGGGACCAAGTGTCTAACAATATTGAAGTAAATCAGCGTTTTATTCCAACATTTGCAAGGCAAAAAAGTGATTTGGCAGGAAAATTTGAAGATAATATTTTATTTCGACTAGAAAAGTAATGTCAAAAATAGTTTCTTTTACATTTAATTCGTTTTTAAACCAGGTAATTTTAATTTCCAAATTTAGGGCCAGACGAAGGAATTGCTTCTAGGCAGAAATTTGTTTCCATTCAAAAACCAACACATAGGTTTTAATGAAGGTTTTTTTGGTAAACTAAAATGTTGTATTTACATGTTTTAGAAAAGTGCAAAATATTCTATTTGCATGTTTTTGAAAAGTGTGGAATGTTCTATTTACATGTCTTTGAAAAGTACAAAATGTTTTTTAAAAATTTTTTCAGAAAAGTGTTAAATGTTTTATTTCCTTGTTTTTGAAATGTGCAAAACATTTTTATTTGCATGTTTTTGAAAAATCGAAATGTTCTATTTGCATATTTTTGAAAAGTGTAAAATGTTTTATTTACAAGTTTTTATTTGAAGATGCAGGCAGTGGGGGATGCCTGCGCTGGCCACATTCTCCGGACCTGTCCATATTAAATTTAAAAACTCCATATAGTATAAAAAGGCAAATTGTCAAATATTTGAAATATCCATAGAATCTTCAGAGAGTTCAGACTTTGAGACCCCGGGATCATATTTTTAAAATATGGGAATTTAAAATCGTAAAAAAATCCAAATTTATGTGTGGCTTATAGACGGGAGCGACGTAGTCGAAAAGTGGAGTCAAACCAGAGAGCGCTCAAGGAGAAGGAAAGTGTCTTTAAAATGAATCCAAGTAGAATCTTGAGAGCTTCACGTATTACATAATAGAGAGTAGATTTTTGTTATAGTATATTATGGTATTTGAACAAACTTAAAAGTATGAAGCTGTGTAGCTGTAGCTGTGTTCTTATATATGGTGTTTAAAAAGTGAAGTATCTCTCAAGTGGTATATCCCACCCACTGCTACTGTGCCGGTGCTGGTCTGCTGGTACTGGTGTCGGTGCCAGTGCCGGTTGCGGCGGCGGCAGAAGATCGTAAACGTAACGATACCGCACCGGACTATAGAACTCCAATCTCAAGTACAAAAGTGGAGTTTTGTAAAAGTAAGTGGAGCTGAAACTGAATTGAAAGCAAATAACCATTGAACCTATGTCACTTTTATACTTATTAGGCATACAGCGACATACATGCTGTACACCCTTTCCGTCTTTCTCCTATACTGTGTACATCTATAGCACACTACATTGTGAGAGCCTATTTTAATATTTTCTAAGCAGCCAGGGCAGAATAATGCGACGAGCGCAGGCAGCCCCCGCTGCTTGAATTTTAAAAAAACATGTAAATGGAACATTTTTGAGTTTTCAAAAAATGTAAAAAGAATGTTTTGACTTTTCAAAAACATGCAAAATAAATATTTTTGCACATTTCAAAAAAATGGAAATAAAACATTTAACACTTTTCTCAAAACATGCAAATAGAATATTTTGCACTTTTCGAAAACATGTAAAAATAACATTTTTCACTTTTGTAAAACATGTAAATACAACATTTTGCTTGACCAAAGAAAAGATTCAATAAACTTAAAATGGTGTTTTTTGTATGGAAACAAATTGCTGCATAGCCCTTCCTATTTTAGCACGGGCTCAAAACGTGTCCTATTTTGTATGGATATGCCTAGTTTTTTTTCGCTATAGCGATGGAGCGATAACTATGAAAAAGTCGTGTCTCCTCACATACCTATTAATAATATGAAATTTTTGTTTTAAAATAGGCTTCGCCCTTATGACACATTTCTTTAGCGTCATAGCTGCACATGAAATACATTTTAAAAAAGCGGAATACAAGTACCGTAAATGACCAAATAAGCTCCCGGGTGTTTATTAAATTTCGTGGAGTGGTAACCCGGCGCTATCTTGCGCCCTTATTTTGCAAAATAATGTTTATTAGAGATTTTATTTTTGGCCCGTTTGTGATTCTACATACTATTATTCAGCTATTTGAAACATGTTCTATAACTTCTATACTTTTAATATGCATGCCTATCTGATTCTTTATAGCCCCCATCGCGCTAAGTAAGTATTTTGGACTTATTAGCCCAGCGCTTAATTGAGACCCGGCTGTTATTCGGTCATTTACGGTATAAGGGGTTGCTGGATAGCGGATAGCTGAGTAGTAGTTACAGGAGTTTGTCAGTTTGTTCCTTTACTTTTTTTGTGTGTATTTTGTGTCTGTCTGCCTGCCGGTCTGGAATTTTTCGGAACTGATGCGAAAGGGAAAGTTAAGGCGCCTTAGTGAACGTGGAAGTGGTATAAAAAAATAGAAAAAATATCTGAATCCGAATCACAAGATGCTTTTTCATGGAAATACTAAAAAAATCCAAAGTCTGTAAATTGTAAAAATGTAAATTGATTTTTTTGTATGTGAATCTTATAACAGAATATGCACAGAAAAAAGTAAATAACGTGATCGATAAAAATATTGGAGAGCCTTGCCTTTTGGATTAGTTATACATACACCTTATTTATTTGGTTTTGTTTTCTTCTTTTCAATTTCCTCTACACACTCTTACTCATGTATTTGATATCCGCAGGTGAAGTATTACAGTGGATTGGTATTTTCTATTGCCAGCATAGGAACTTTTATACCTTAAATTTATCGTGTGCTCAGTATTTCAAACAATCAAAAACAAAAAACACGTGGCAGAATTTAGCATGTTTTAATTTTAAGGAACGGACCAATAAAATTATAAAATCGAAATTGTAATAATTTCACAATACGTAAAATAATATTTACAAAAATATTTTTTTTAAATCCTATTCCAAATTTCCAACTTGCCCCACTCTTGATATAGAGATACCTATATCAACATCAACCTTGCAGTGCGTGAAACAAATTATTGCTTAAGAAAAAAATATTTTATCTCAATTGGTTTTAGACCACGTAGGTACTTAATTAGTGACTTAAAATAAAAATCTGTACGTGCCCAAGCTCATGACTTTCTATGCTGCTGAAACTGAATGATAAAAATGACTGATAGAATAACCATCGGCATCGGCACGCATCTTTGCTTATTTGAGCCATAAATAATACAAAATTGAAAAATTGTTGAATTGTTACAACTACCAACCACCACTTACATTAAATTAATTCAATATTTCAATTCTTTTAGAGCCTATACTTAATACATTATGTATCCACTACCTTAAAATTTTACAAATGGTTATTTAAACTCACAAAAAATTAGAAAATAAAAGTGTCACTTTTCACGCCTGCCATAATGTCTCAATTTTGAGTGTGATTTATTATGCAAAAATATTTAAGAACCGAAGAAAAATGTTAAAATGTTATGTTAAAATTTATCGATAATTAATACTTAGTACTAATGACGTTAAAATGTTACGCCATAATACCTATACACTTAATAGGTAGTTCACACTTCATAGAACACGCACGCCAACCGCCAACACCATCGCATGCCTTGTGCTGGAGCTGGAGTGCTACACGTGTGTGACAGCTCACTGAAAAAATGCTAATTTAAGAGGAACAGGAGAAGGATCCGCACAGTTTAACTGTCATTGCGAACATTTTCATTGAAACAATCATAATAAATTACAATTTGTAGCACTAAACAGTAGTACACGTGCAAACAAAATACGTAAAATTAGGACGAAAACAATGCTAAATTGCTATGTGCTAAAAGGTCCTTTTCTGCTTACTGACATTACCAAATGCACCTACGTCAGAGTAGTAAGCACTAAGCACTATAAGAATTATCACCCATAAATTACTATTACTATGATTGTTATTGCCAGTAGAGAATATTATGAATGAAATAAAGTGAGAGGGAAACGGGTTCCTGGTAGTATGCCTTATCAAGTCAATATAGGTAGGTACTTCCAATAATTATTTACAATCAACTTTCCGTCTTATTTAAACTTTTGCGTGCAGCTCCTTTATTTCAAAGATCACATATTATGTGGTACGAAGGTCTCGGTATGTGGTGAACTGATGAGCTTTTAATTGACAGCATGATATGGACCCTTAGTTCTTCATCAATGGCTCCTACCTAATGTGTAAATGTTTACATGACAATCTGCATATAGAATTATCTTTCTTAAGTATTTTTCATCTTCGTGCACTAGTTCCCTATTTTGCTGATTCTGATTCTGACTATACGATTTTACGCATGCTAAGTATTATCACAGTACTCGTCGTGTACTTACTTACCTTACGGGGCATAGGTCAGTAGACAATAGTGAGCTTTTCTGAATTTGCGTGATCAACAATTTTTTGGACTTTACGTTGTTGTTAGTATTCTTAGTATCCTCGTTGTCATGTTTCTCAGACATAATATTATGATTAGTGCTTGTCTTTCTTTGTGTACATAACTTAATTGTTTCTGCTGGAGATGAGATGGAGCAAGAGGAAATTCTAGAAAAGCATATAGCGATAAGTTTACATGATGAGAATGAAGAAACTCGGATATGTATGTAAGTATGCATTTGCAAATACCTAGATTTGCAACCATTAATGTACGAAGAATTGATTGGCAAAACGGGATAAGTGCATTTTTTAAATGAGAATATTTGCGTTAAGTGTACTATTCAATTCTACTAGATACGCTATTGTGTTGCATGGTAAAGGTCATAAAATTCAACCAAAGAAAGTTTTTTGAATTGCCAAAATTTCATTTTTGCAAAACGGGTAAAGTCCATTAAATGATTTTTGCAAAATGGGATAAGTCCACCTAAAAGATCCATTTCTGTTTTAAATTTGGGTTTTGAGTGTTTTCGTAGTTTGCAGAAGACAATTGCCGTGCGTAAATTTGTTTATTCAAGAAAAAGTTTAAAAGTTAAACAAAAGTTTGGTTTCACTCAAAACGATTAGAATTTCATCCCATGAATTTTTTTCTCCATGTTAAGTTTTTGGGGCAACGGAAAAAGTGCACAAATTAAAATTTTTGAAAATTTTCTAAAAAATTCCAGAGTCAGTCTAGATTTATGAAACTGCTTGAAATGACGCTTCGTCAGTTACACAGTACCTGTAGAAAAAAATTGTGTTGAAAAATATAATCCTGTCACCCATTATTCATTATGATCATTGTTCTTGTAAAATTGGCTTTGATGGACTTAGCCCGTTTTGCCAAAAAACTCTTCATACTTATATATCTGTAAGGCTGTAACAAATTTAAAGGTATTTGATAAATTGATTACGTATTTCCAAGACTTTTACATACAAATAAAAATTCTTGATGTCAAATTCATTAATCCATTTAGATATTCAAACTAACAATTCTACAATTATTACAGTACAATTGTAGTAACTTTTAACATGAAGCTCATTCATACGTGCTTCCAGACATGTCCATCTCCTAAAAAGGGATGTCACTCACCAAATTCTTTACTAGATTCGTCCAGGACTGATCAGTTGACGATTGTCAGTGACAGGATCTGCGAGAGTTCATTCATAAGTCAAAGCCGCAAAGTCACGTATAGTTAATCAGTTAGTACTATTCCATCATTATTTGTGGGGGTTTATTTAATGGACTCACATTCGTTTTCCATAAATGTGCTTTGGCCGGAGTTCAACAATGTTTTAGAATAAAAATAAAAGTATAAGAACTGGAAATAAGTCAAAAGGATCTTCAAACTACATTGGAGTTCGTGTACCGCGGTATATGTGAATGGCTGAATTAAGCAATAAACTACAAACACAATTAAACAATAAATCGTCCTACCTACCAGTTCAAGAACACACAGATCATCGTCTCTTACAAGGAGAGAGAGAGAAATTTTTCGCTAAAAATTTCACAATTCCAGATATCCTGTATGACCTTACATTACACATCAAGCTAATATGGAGAATAATCAGGTGAGTTGACTCACTCAACTTTTATAACATTGAATAATGAATAATGATTCCTATATAATTATAGCTGATTGACGTAAGGATATTTAGGCTATAGTTTTTCCTTAAGCGCCCGGCGCTTATTTCAAATCCAGCGCTAGCTTATTCGAGCTCAGCGCTTATGTAATTTATTAAAGCTCACGGTTTAAAAAAAACGAAACTACTTAATACAAAATTAAACCAAAAATCACGTTTATTGTGTTGAATTTTATTAAATTTGACGGCGCTTAATCGAACATTTACGGTATTTATTCACCTACTAAGCCCCCAACTTATTGTTAGATGTTAGAAACGTTCATAGGGAAGGTTTTGAAACTTCAAATCAGCCTCATTATATATCTATATCTGCCACACTCTACCAACGTATATATTCAATTATGACTAACTTTTCTAACACCTGTGCTTACAGAAGCAGCAAGCATAGAATGTCCACAACAGTGAGCATGGCCTCTCAAAAGCTTGATTTATGCGTTAAATTCTATTTATATATGTAATTAATTACGTAAGTCATAAAGTATCATCGTTAATTTTAAAAAAAGGGCATTAATTAAATTATATTGCTTTAAGACATAAATCATTATGCTCATTCCCCCAAAAAGAAAACATTCAACTGTCAATAATTTAAGTCCAGTTAAACATTTTTGCAAAATTAAACGACGATAGTTATTGACACTACCTCGAACCTCTAAAATAGATGATGCAAATATAGACAAATAATAGACTGACAATGCAAAGTACGACACCATAATTAAAACGTAATTCTCCATACATTTAGCGTCATTGTCGGTGTCGGTGTCGGTGTGCAGGTTTCCGTGTCCTTCAGATCTACTCAAAAATTACATTTGCGGCTTGTGAGTAGTTGTTTTTGTGAGGCTCATATTACTATTATGAATAGTAACTAAAAATTATGAAGCTGAACCATGAAAAGCTAACAATAGCTTGTCAAACAAAATTAATCATGGACGAAACAGTACAACAAGAAAACTAAATGTAAGCACATTAGATTATCCACAATTAGTGGTATTAAATTCGCACACTAGGTCACATTGTCAAAGATAGAAAAACAGAAGAATTTTTGTTTTCGGATCCGCATCAGATATCTGCTAAATATAAACTAAGGTATTCACATACGCCTGAAGTCAGCCGGATTTTAATACTTTGTCCAATATCATAAGACTTTTAAAAAAATCCAAGCGTAATAATTGATACCGGCGGCGAATTATAATTGTAATTTCTTATATTCCAGACTCAAGTTCATATTGACTCGTGTTCAGACTCAATTCCAATCACTACTGCCATGGAAAAGAGACTTTCCAGACCCTCGATAGCGATGAAAGTTCGCTCCCGGTCACTCTCATTGACCCCGAATTTTCAACCAGACGCTTCATCCCTGGACTCGGATGAGGAGGAAGATGAAATAAGAGGAACCACCGGAAGTTATATTTGGAAATATCGTGGATTCTTCTACACATTATTATCCAGTTTAATTTTCTCTTTCACGGCTCTCATCGTCAAATATTTGCATGGTTACCATCCGATTGTGGTGTCACTGTGGAGATTTCAGGGTGCTCTCCTACCCGGGATCCCTCTAACAATATATGCATATTGTACTAAAAAATGTAATCAAGGAGATACGGAGCAGAGCTACTCAGTTACTACCAATGATGATTTTGAAAGAATTGAGAAGCAGAAGTCAGAGATTTTGCAAAAATGGCAACATCTTAAAGTTGGCGCTTTTCTTTTGGTATGAAATCCAAACGTTGCGTTGTTTTTTATTGTAATCCATTTTACAAACTAATGTATTATTTTACCTGCGTATATTATATAGATGTTTCTGTTTTGTCTTACAGTTGCGAAGCATTTTGACCTGCAATGCACTTCTATTACATTTCTATTCCTTACAAAAATTAGAACTAGGAGACGCTCTCGTGATTTCATCCAGCACACCTGTTTTCACATACTTTTTCGCATATTACTTTTTGAAGGAGCCGTGCGGGGTCATTCCCATGCTAACTTCTCTCTTGACTCTTGCTGGAGTTGTGGTTGTAGTTAAACCACCTCATTTGTTGGGGCTAGGGGAGTCTGGAGTGGACTATGACACTTTGGTAAGTATACCTATACTCAGTTAATCAATTAATACAATAAAATCCGACTACGAATGGTTTTCCTGTCGTAAATAAATCCAAATTCGTTAATTAATGTTGTATTAATGATTTAATTAAAAATGTTGAACAATTAAATTTTTTAAAAAATAGCCTATTCTTCAAATTTAATTTTATCGGTTTTTAAAATAAATTTTTACCAAGCATAACTCTTGTGAATTTATTATGTAATATTATACAGGTGGGTGCAGGTATGGCGCTGGGTTGCACAATTTTAGCAACGTTATCCTTTGTAACTTTAAGATATCTACGGAAGGTTCATTACTCGGTGATAACATTGTTCTTTGGAGCCTGGGGAACGATTGAGATGGTAACTTTGTCTTTAATTTTGGGAGTCTTGACTTTACCTCATGGAAGAGATGATTGGTTACTGGCTGGACTTATGGCCTCACTCACTCTTGTTGGGTAATTTTCTATCATAACTACAGGAAATACCTGAGATATAGATTATTTTTTGAGCTTGTTTAGTAAATAAGATACTTTATTTCTGCTTTCTCTAATATAGGCAATTTGCAATCATCATGGCTCTCCAGTCAGAGGCAACAGGTCCAGTGTCTTTGGTCAGGACTTTTGATGTCATTTTTGGTTTCTTATGGCAAATCATATTTTCGAGGCTTATGCCGGATATTTACAGGTGAGACGATATCCTTTTTGCTTTTGGTTCTAGTAATATAGCTCAAGGGATTCAAAACCTATTAATTAATAGGAAATAGTATTTCAACATTTAATTAATTATTATGTTTAAAAAACAATTCCAGTATAATTGGTGCCTCTATCGTGGTCCTTGGAGTTGTAATCACAGGATTGCGAAAATGGGTAGCGTCCTTATCAGAAGACCATAGTTGGCGACGAAAGCTGTGGTTTCTCCTCTGGTGATCAGTTTCGCATGCAGATTTTAAAATAGTTTTTTAAGGTGTGTCGGTGTGAGTGGAGCGTCCACACTTATGCCAAAATTTTAATTTGTACATAAAAAATACAAAGTTTGTATAGTTATATTTTTGCAATGGCCATTTTCTGAGAATTTGTGTTCCTTAGTAATGTACAAAGAATACAGAAAATAATAATCATGTATACCTACGTATGTATATAATACATACGCACATTGGTGTGTGAAATTTGTTTTTGAATAAAACGTGAAATACGTAAGGTTTGTTTTTTTCATAAATATATCAACTTTTTATGCGTTTATTTAGCGTATGTAAATCGAAAATGGAAAATGACACAGAGGTAAGTTAGGTAAGTATAAGGGTACTGGTCTCGTGTAGTACCTTTGCAAATGTACTGTCCCTTCTAAATTCACTGCTAGACCACTTTTGTAGAGGAAGGTAGGGTTATAGATGAGACAAAATAAAACATTTATGGTTGTTGTAGTACACACATGACTTTGTTAATACCACAATAAGTGACGAGCAGTAAGAATTTTTCCAGTACAAAAATTCGGAACAAATACTTGGCAAGACCATTACCAGTAGTACGCACATTCATTTATGCAAAATTTAATTACACTATTTATCATTATCCAATCGCAATCTATCTATCCTTAGCAGTATCACATAGAAAACATGAATATATGATTAGATTAATTATTGGGAGTCATTACAATAACAGCATTACACAATCGTAAAAATTATAAGTAAATTCTTCTTACCATTACTACTATCATTATTACTGTCATCATTAACTTACAAAATCCTTAGAATATATTTTGAAATTTAAACTTACCAAAATTTTATGTAATATAATAATATGCTTGTCAATGCTAATGTATTGAAACTTACAGGTAATTAACAATACTTGTTATTTTATAATTAACTGATATCAAAAATCGACACATGGAAGTATATAAGTATATTTTGATACATAATATTTAATTTTAATTATGTATTAATAATAACTATTGACAATGGAAGCGTTGGAAAAAACACTGCACTGTAGACTTCGTACATTAGTATTTTATAAACTTTAGTTTTGCTATTACTTACTTAAATTATTAGAAAATTAGCATTAATAGTTGGACCTCTTCTTCTTCTTCTTCGTTTTTATCAATACATTAAAATCTCTACTTCAATTAATAGTATATAACAGCTACATATATTGTATTATTTTTTTGTATTTAGTTACGTGCTCAGCTCACCCTACATAGTTGCTAATAACGCAAACAAAAATTCCTGCACAACAGGCAAGATATACTAGGGTGTACCTAACACAGACACGAGTTAAC
Source organism: Dicyrtomina minuta (assembly GCA_949802685.1). Lineage (NCBI taxonomy): Eukaryota > Metazoa > Arthropoda > Collembola > Symphypleona > Dicyrtomidae > Dicyrtomina > Dicyrtomina minuta. The sequence continues at coordinate 60,099,523 of OX461808.1, read as the reverse complement.
GAGCTCAATTAATAATTCAAAATACCTATTATTATCGACTTAAAAGTACACGCTCACGGTACAAAGAAATGTCTATACTAAATTATTATTCGTATTTGAATTCTTTGAAATTCGACTTAACTCTACTACATCACACTGCTTAAAACCTTTTTTTATCCAAAAATTACAAATTACACGTACAAAATAGTTGCGATTTTTCGTTTATATTTTACATTTTGATTTCGAATTGTGATAATCATATTCACTTAACATCCTTACAACTAATGCGCTGTTGATACGAATATTTATTTATTTAATTATTTTGTTTGTGTAATAAAATCACGCTCATAGTTGTACCCACAAAATACGTAATGAAAAAACAAAATATTTAAACACGAAAATCAGGAAAATTCTTTTACATAAATTGTTGCTTCTAAAATCCTCCTCCAAGATATGTTTATGTTTCATATTTTAATATTTTAAAACTTGGACAAGGAGCCGACCGAGGAAATTTGAATATAATTATTTCGGGTACCAACAAGTACAAAAGGAAAAATTAACAATAGTGCTCTAAATAACAGATTATTTATTTTTTGAATTCATCAAAAACTCCAAATTTTTTATTCTAGATGTACTCACACCGAATGAACTGCAAGTAGAACGAAAATGCGACTTTGACAATTATGAAAAAATCTAAGGCTCGCAAAAAAATAGTTGTAAAAATTTAAAAATAAGGAAAAAAAAACAATATTCATAACCATTCCATACAATCACTTTAACGCTGAAAGAAGACAGTAGCCCAAAGTATAATGCAAAATAGTTTTCTTATGAATCCTTCCATTTTTCGGCAGCCTCTTTTTTAGTATCAGGTTCTAACTGGGATTTCAATCCTTCCAGAACATTTGACGTAGCTTCGGCAACAAGAATCATTGGCTTCACAATTAGTGCTGGGGGTATTTGTCTCAAAACACCACCCACTGCTCCAGAAACGCCCTTCTGTTCGTTCTCTTTGCTCACTACACGGACGATGTTGTGTGCTGTATCTCCAAGACCCTAAAAATGATAAATATAAAGTAAAGTCCATCTAGTAATAAAGTTTCACATATTATACTTATGGCACAAACACAAGTCTAAATTGTCTAGTATAGTCAACATCTGGTGTATTATTTTTTCTTATTTTTTAGAAATTAAACTAACGTAATGCTTAAACCAATATTTAATGATTTTATTAGATATATAGGTAACACTATTTCCAAAAGGGCATAAATATAATAAATATAGAATAGAATGGATGTAACTACCTCACGGACGACATTATAGGCATTCGTAACTCCTTCCCGCATATCACTTGGTTGAGAATAGCGCTTCTTCTTTGTAGACGAGTGTCGTCTCTGTTGTTGGACACTTGGGCCCGGGGATACCATGTCATACGTAAACTCGGCCGCACCTTGGAAAGCCTGTACCATTCGATTAGTTAACTTTAAAACTGCCATTGCAGCTGACGTAGAAAAAGAATTTACGCCACGCTGTAAGCCCTTTGCCAGTCTTCCATCCTTCTGGTATTGTTCCACGGGGAGATAAAATAAATTTTTAACACCTTGAACTGTTAGAACAAATAAAAATTCATTGTAATTACAAAATCTACCCACAAAAAATCGTTTAAGAAAATTCAAAGCTAAGTAAAAATACAAAAACAAATCAAATTAATGTATTACTTACACAACTGAACAAACGAATGCATAGGAATAAAAATATCCACACCGCCTAAAACACTTGGAATTTGATTTGTCCGTATATCAGCCACCCACTCAGTTCCGAAGAATCCGAAAAGCCTTCCAACCCCAAGAATTCTAGATGTAAGATAACGCAATACTGACTTCAATACTTTGTAGCTTAAGCTTAAAGTAAATACTTGCCCAGTATGTAGGTACAGCCTTACTTCAATACAATGCATTCTTACGTTAACACATCGTTAAATTAAAAGCAACTCACCCCCGATTATTAGTTAATCGAATCAGTCGTATTTCTGCACTTTCTAGTTGCCCTAACGCCATGAGAATTCCAGCAATAGGTCCATTTGTCATGTCATACACATTTTTACCCCTGTAATCAATTCTCATCGGAACCTCTGGAGAAAATATGACTTCCCTATTTAAGAAAAAGTAGATCAAAACGTTATTTAGCCTTTTAGATATGTCTAACAGCAGTTCAGTAGGCACATTAATATATATAATTTGCGTGTAGTAATATTTTCAGTAAAAAATGACAAATTCCGGACTATTTAAAATACTAATTTTAGGTGTACAAAAAATGCTACCGAAAATATATGGGTGCAGAAGGTCTCAACGAATCCACGGAAGGATCTTTAGAGCACACAGATATGTTATCATCCTGAGGACCCGAGTGTGTCTGGTGTGACTGTGGCTGGGTGGACGATGTAGCAGGAGGAATCGGATCGTCACCAAACAATATAAGATGTGATGCGGAATCATCTTCCAAGGAGCTGGAAGGTTGGGGCTGATTTAGTGGATCCTTTTCCCTTTGCAAAGAATCATCAGGCCCTCCATCTTTTGTATTGACCATCATCACTGGTAAGGACTCGCAGGATGGTGTATGACTTGGTGGTCGAGCACTCGAAGATGATATTGAGTCATCTTCTATAAATAATCAGAATTAAAAATCATTTTATCTATTCGACAGCAAAAAACACTCTTGAAGTACTAGTCACAAGTTTAAAATGTATGCCTACAGATATAATATTAATTTTCTGAGTACTTTTTACGCTTAACTAATCAATAAAAACTCTTACCTTCATCTGACTTGTTGGCAACTAAATCCGTAAAAAATTGGTACAAAAATAAAATAGTGTCTTGGTCGATATTTAGGCGAATAGGAAGGAGAGAGACTTTAAGGCAGCACTCTTCAATGTTTAATTGTGGATCCGGTCGTATATGAGCTGCTTTTATCACCACCATATTAGCAAAGGACTGCTTTGGCAATGAAGGTGATGTGTATAGATACAACATTTTATTAAAAAGTGAAGTCTTTAGTTTATCTCGGACTTCAACGGTGTTTATGATGAGAACTTGTCGGGAGGCTTGTTCGGTGTTTTGTGGATACACTTCATGCTGAAATTTTATCTGCAAATATTACAATACAAGATTTTTAGAGTTTACTTACCGCAATAAGTATATAAATAATCTGATTCTTAAATGTTAGTTCTTTTGGCTTTACAAGTGCAAAGAAAAAATTCTAGTTTACACCATTTAGAATGGTTGCAAAAATACACTCTTAGTTTATAATGTCCTTCAAAAGTTGTGTAAGCACGTGCTAACTGGTTGCATAGTGCAAATCAGACATTATTTCCCATAACTTCTGTGTTGAATAACATTTTTTATTTTAATACATATCTAACCTTATCGATAAAATAAAAGTAATTAAGTACCTTGCTAAGTTGGAGCTCGACAAGTTTATCATGATTTCTACCTTTACCCCCTTGAACTCGCCATGTACTTCCATTGTCTAAAGAATGACGCCGTTGGCTCTTAGGACTATCATAAGCTTCCCAAGGACTCTAAAAATTTACCAAGAAAAAATGTTTATAAATTATGTACTTGAAGCAGTTAAGCGAATTCATTTTAGATCATATTAACAGTAAAAGTGCGTCCACGCGTTTCCATTCTTTGTTTTTTTAACAATTAAATTTTAAGTAAAGAAAAGCAAATATAAAAACTATAATAGCCTCATACTTCGAATGCTTTTGTTTTTGAAAACACAGCTCCTGGGTTCAAGGCATCAATAGCTAGATCAATTTCTGATGGATCACTTCTGTCGTAGCTGTCACCACGGGTAAATTCATGACTTAACCTTTACATCACAAAATTATATGATACATGTGTAAGTAATTTGAAAAATACAAATACATTATTAAAATTGTCAATTGAATGTTTTTATGTAGTACACCACGGTATGGACAATATTAAGTACAGAAACATCATAAAATTTTTTAAAAAACATGCTACATGCTAAACTCACGTTTCCGATGAGCCCCCAAATATAGTTTTATTCGAAGACCTAAAATTGCTACCACTCCCAAAATCCTCTCCATCATACAAATGCCACACTAGTGACATTTCCTGAATTGTGAATCTGGTTATTGGTTTTGGATAATGTTTTGGTGCTTGCAAAATATCCACCTTCCCCATTGGAACAGAAAAGTGATTCTCAATTAATTCAATTGGTTTATCCGTCAAAACTCGTACTTCAGGCTCGCCATTCCTTGGCTGTAAATTACAAAAATTAAAGACAAAATGTTTAAAAGGATTAAAAAGGATTTACTGTGGTAATACAACATTCTCAATCTGACGTTGATTAAAACTTCATTATAACAAAAACGTACCAAGAATCCCACACCCGGATCATTTTCCAATATACAAAATTGCTCTTCATCCTCATCACTCAGTTGTATTGATACAGGAAGACCATCACAACTTTCCATAATGGGATCATCCCGATGAAAAGGATGTGCTGGTGTGGATACATTTGATCTTTCAATTCCATTTCCATTAAAGTCATCACCTTCCTCATTTCTGTTTTCAATACCATATAATTTTTGCCCTGGGTCAAAATGTATTTCGATCGATTGAGATTTCCCAATTCCAAATCCAACGCTGCCGCTACTACCACTTGCACTGCGAGACTTGGGACTCTTACCTGATCCAAAACTGGACCCATACTTTTTCGAACTATTACTTTCCCGTTTAAAATTATAATTAGGATTTTCTTGCATTGCCTCCGCAACCATTGAATGAAGATGATCGGTTTGAATTTGTGTCTGCGTCTGATTCTGAAGGCTTTGAAGGTTTAGATTAGGGTAAATATTTTGATTTTGAGACAGTTTCCTTTCTCTTGTAATGCCCGCACCACTGAGACCAACGCCTGTAGGTTGTTGTGATGGAAATTCTTCAGTATCAAAAAAGACATTAGACAATAAGTCCGAATTAAGTGGAACTTGATTTTGACCTCCAATTCCAGTTCCAATGCCCATCCCATACTTCATCTCTTCCAATTCAGACAAAATTTCATCTTTTTCTGGTAAATCTCCATTATTCGCCAAATGTGTTATTAGTTCCAGAAGAACTTTGATGGAATCACTACACGTTCTTACATGAAGAACATTATTGGATGCTTTCAAATCTAACTGGGGAACTCCAGTCACTGCAGGATCATTACTCAGGTTCACACAAATTCTTAACAGAAGTTCAAACAAGTCCATATCCATGACACACACGTAGTCATGTCGAAGGTCAGATGATTCCTTTTTGTTCGTGATAAAGAGAGCAGCATCTTCAGCAATGAATCGAATCACTTTCATATTTGTTTGAGCTGCAATATTTACGGAGATACTGAAATTTTCCACCGTAAGGATGGACCTCAAGGGAAGTTGCAATGGCCTAAGATAACAAATACCATGAATTATTGAAGCATTATTTTAAATTAATCGCAATTTTCTAATTTATAAATGATTTAGTGTTACAAAAAATAAGGGAATTACGCATATGATGCTGCACAATTCCATAAATGAACGTGAAGTTCAGTGATGACAGCCGAAGGAGTATACCCCTCGACGCAAACATCAGTCACATCAAAAAAATCCACGATTTGCGTAAACCAATTTCGGTTCGGATAAGACATTCGGTAGTCTATTGTACCATCTTTGATACCTACAGCGACTTTAAAGTTCTAAAAAAGTAAATCCAGTAACAGTCTTTTAAGTATTTGAAAAAATGTATTATTCGATTAACCCCAAACGCAGCTGCAAGTAGGTAAATCGAAGGACGAAAGTTTCCATGCAAACGAATCGAAGCTTTTCTCTACCAGCTGTCACTTTCGGTTAATCCACGCATAGCTTTAACTTATTATCTTGAGATCGTAACCGAAATGCTATTATTTCCGAATTTGCATTATGTTTTCATACCTTAATATTTTTAAGCTCATCCTTGTCGATTTTAATAGCAACGGAAAGCATATCCACATGCTCACTTGCTAATGAGGAGCTATCAGAATTCGCCCTGGTGGTAACGACACCTTCTTCACTTGGGTAAATTATTCGTTTTAATTCCGCTCGTGGAATGAGATCGTTGGATTTCACCAATTCTACAGAATTAAAATAAATCCAAACAATAAAAATTAAAATTATAACTGAGATTTTGTATTCAACGTATCATTTATTTACATTGATTTATACAATTATGTAACGCAATAAGATACTTGTAAATATGTTATAAACTAAAATGTACCAGAATGAAAAAACGAAGCCCGATGGCTATGAAGACACAAGTAGCCTGAATTTCGACTCCCTTTGTATCCAGAAACAATAAAAAGATTGCCTTTCTCTATTTCTAAAGTTACTTGGCCTTTTAGCTCAGGAATTATGTTACCCAAAACGTCCTTTAAAAAACAAAAATAAATATAAACAACAATCCATTTAGCCGTATTTGTAAGTGCATAGTTAAAAATGCGTCCATTTGGATACGTGTGAAATATATTGTAATATATTTAAAATAAACAAGTTATAACAACATACCTCGAACGGAGTAAAAAAAGCACAAACGCCATGTGAAATCACAAGGTTAATAGTAACTTCACTCTGTCCTTGTGGTAATACTCGCTTATTTTTTAGATTCTGATCTGCAAATTTATGCCCTCTCCCTTTCCTTCCGCTAAATTTACTTGAAGAGGGATAAAACGTTGAGTCGTCTTCATCAGAATCTGACTCATCTGATTCTAAAAGGCAATAAACGCATTCAAATTTAATGAATTGGAAAACAATATCTTTATCCATCTATCTACTATCAATGGAAAATTGTAATATTTAAAGAAAAAATATGTAAAATGTGCAATTTTGCCCATCATGTATGTTTCACGTTTCTCACCTAGCCGAATGCCCGATTTGCACATTGAAAACTTTTGAGGACCCACACAACCACGAAAGGTACTCCCACCTTCACTGCCACTTTGCCCTTGATTTGATTGTTTAGGTGCGAGTGGTTCCCACAAAAGGAGATCCATACTTAACCTGTAAAAATAATGTGTACCATAGATATTTAGTTAGAAACTACAAACTACATTTGAAGAAATTAATACAGATTACATTATTACATACCTATTGTACAACTCTTCGAAGAATTCTTTGGACGGCATATTGATCTGAACTGATCTTAAATTACAATCAACCTTGTAGAGAACATTTCGTGTTGTATCATCCATAAATTTCTTCATATCCTCCTGATCTCCTGGTATAACACTTTCACCAAAAGCTAGGAGCAGAAAGTAAATGAATTTTTTTTTGAAATCCCAAGGTACACTAATTACATAATAACTTCGTTTACAAGACCAAGCCATGAATTTCCAACCAACAAAACAATGTATTCATAAATTAGAGTAACCGATAGTACGAATCATTGCACTGATCTAACTCACTTCCATTAGCTTTATCTTCAGGATTTGAACTAAGACATTCATGGACTACTCGCCGAGAACTAAAAGGTGACGGAGCAGTTTTAAAGTTAGCCATTGAAATAAAATTAGCGAGCGAATCATCTTCTTCGGATTTTGTAGTTGTATTTTCCGAAGCAATCTCGGATTTTCGTTCCGGAAAGATGGAAACAACAACTCTATAAAATTGAGTAATAAGAGTTTACGAAATCAAAAATACAAAATTTTTAATTCGAAATTAAATCTATTAAAAATAAAACATCTTGATGAGGAGCATAACGAACCTGGGTCTATCGAAGCCCCGCAAGGAAGGAGACTCCACATCGAAGTCATTATTAATAATATCATTTGCTGATGCTGTAGCAAAATGAAAAGGCGTATCTGCTGGCTTTGTTTTATAATACAAAGCACACTCTTGACACTGTGTATCAAATTCTAAAATTTCCGACTGTGAATTAATACACGTGTTGAAACTAAGTTCCTTTAATTTGAAAATTATGGAATCACTTCGAACGTTTCGTGTCCAATATGGAATTTTATTCTGATCGTCTGATTTCCTCATGTCCGGGATCGGAAATCTGAATTCCAAAATAACAAATAAATTACTAAAAAATACTACATGTGATTATTAAGCTTAACTTCAAATCTAGGTTTCGAAACTAAAGTTTCTTATTGTTCAACAGTGCATTTTAACTTTAAAGGACTCATCCGACTTACCTAAAATCTACACAACACTTTGGCGATGTAACTTTGAGGAAAATAACATTATGTGGCTTATTGTTCAAACCAGCGATATTCTGAACAATCAAAAACAAATTCAATCATCTCATAGATAAAATCCTTTGTGAAAATAATGAATTTAATAAAATAAATACAAAAGCTTGCAACAAATTTCATTACGTCTTGCTTATGGCCATTCAGAATAACAGGGAGTTTAGGCTGAAGGAGAGAATTTAAACGATCAATGATAGACATATCAAACTCCGATTCGCACTCTTGAAGATGGACGCTGCAAATAACGAAAAATTTGATTATAAAATTAATAATTATTAATACAATTAAGTAATACAAAAAGCCAGACAGAAGCACAAAAAAAGAGGCATGTCAAAGCATTATAGGTACTAAATTGTATTGAAATGGTATCTAATTTACCGTATATCCGTTTTGGTGACAGAACTCCGCGATCGATATGTTCTATGTTTAAATTCTACTTTGAGGGATTCTTTTCCAAATTGATGGTTTTGTGAAAAATTTAAAACCTACCAAAAATTCGAATATTTTTATTTAAAACTCGTGTATAGCAAAAGTAAAACTAAGCTGTTTTTAATGAATTCCTATATTATGAATATTATCAGAATTGACAAAGTGAATTGACATGAGTATAATAATACATTAAGTACGCATTGCGCGTACACATATTTAATATATGAATTCACCTCCGTAAGAACAGACGATGATTGACTTGAACCAGGCAGGTCATTATCCTTCAATGACTCTACAAGCTGGAAGGTTGCAAAGGACACATGGCCGGTGGTAGTAGGCACAGAATTTTCAATCGAAATGTTTCCTTCTAATTTCACAGGGGCTGCAATCAATCTAAAATACGAAAAAGATAAAATTATTTTCAATTTTATTTCTGAAACTATTAGCGGAAATGGAAAAATAAAAATAAATGGCTAGGTTGTAAAAGAAATTAATCCAGTTATGATAAAATCACACCTTAGACAGCTCTTAGGGCAAGCTTTCTCCAAACTTGCTTTTAGGTCATCAACTTGTCTCTTTCCACCACTAGCATTAACTATTCCAAATTTTTCAAAGAAATCAACTGCAAATTTCTGCATTTCTTTTGCAGTAGAAGGCGCCACAGCCATTGCTGAGCTCAAAGCGAGAATATCTTCATGAAGTAAAATCACAGCTGCACTTGCTATACTTATTGCAAACTTTGTCTTGTCTGCATGACTAGCTATCATGTTCATACCTAGAAATGAAGAAATATTGTGGTAATTACTACATACATTTTGTTTTGCCATAATATTGAAACCCAGCATTTCTATCCTAGAAACAGAGTTCGTGATCTTGTCTTATCCATACCGGAAAAAACATGAACTAGTAAGCCACCCCAATTGCAAGAATTTCCCTTACCCAAATGTGACTGCCCAGTTGGTGACTTGTAGGGTGAATTCAACGAGCTCACACCTGATCGAACACCTATAGACGTTGTACTCTCCATCATTGACTGGTTCATTGACCCAGCTTCCGAGGTCATTGAGGTTTCCATTAAGTTGGAGTGAGTGCTGGTAAACATGCCTGACTTTGTTTTGAATGGCAGGAACCTTTCATCTGGGTCATCTACAGTCGGAACAAGCCAAGTATAAATATCAGAAGCTGTAGCAGCTTTTTAATTAGCTACGCATATTGCAATTAAATAACACAAACAATATTAACTTATTATTACGTATTGCGTATAGCCGTGCATAATAATATGCGTGGTACGGTGTATTAAACATTACCATCATATGGAGAGGATGACCAGCCTTGATGTTGCACTCCAGGCAACCCGATTGTGTCCTTGCGATTGGTTTCCTCTAATTCTTCTTTTATTCGCATGAAATCAAACGAGTCCATCGGTTTTTCTTTCAAGTGCTGACGTAAGTTAAAGGTATCGCTAAAAGATTATTTATAAAAAATTAAAAGGACATTTAATTAAGTGTGTACAGTTATTTTCAATAGTCAAAAGTAGGTTAATTACTTTTTTTTCCCCTAATTTATTGTTTTATAACATAATAACTGTTTGTTCTGGTTAATGCTTAAATGTCATGTCATTACTGCGAAGGTGATGTTGGCGGATCGAGGAAATCTTCGAGAATTAAGTAAAAAATGTGCGCTTGAACGGGTGTGAGTAGAGCAATCATAGAACCAAATGAGCAGTCGAGTGAAATCTGAAAAAATATAAGCCAACGTACAGGTAGTGTGTAAGACAATAAATATTGAACATCTCAATGTATCTACAATTTATTGACCTAATTACGTGCGAAATATAGTTTAGCTTTTTTTTAAAATTTAATTAATTGTAAAACAAAATACCTGAGGCCCTCCCATAGACTCATCTGTTTTGATTCGTAAGCCTATGTCACAGAGTCCAGTAAAATTAGCCATTAGAGTTAAATTGTCCACTGGATTATCCTCATTTGAACTTTGGGGTACAGCATCCTAAAACATTAACAATATATTGTTTATGGTTCGAAAATTTGTATGATTTTGTGTTAATAAATTTCGGCTACATTTTCTAAATAAATATTGAATATTTAATTATAAAATTACAAATTGCGAATGTTGTTTGAAAATATCACTGTAAACTTTTATTCCTTGGAGCGAAAATTTTTTAAGCTGAAACGCAGTGTCGTACATTTTACGATCTTCAGTCATGTTTGCACCAGATTCATCCGAATAATTCCATCTGCATTGTAGAAATCATTTAAAAACATTGAGAATTGAGATACAAACATTTATTTTACGATATCTAAACTTTTAATTTAGACTTTTGAAATATTAAATTTACGATTTTATGCGAAGTTCCAGTGCGATGCCAACATTTGAACCAGACCGTTGTCCTCTCTCCACGCGAATCACGGAGTCGTGAAAGTTTACTTTGATTCGAGTCAGTACTATAATAATATATATCAAAAGTAGAGCGTGTAAATTAGTCTCGTGAAATATCACTTTCGAAAGTCAGCCAAACCATCAATAAAAAATTAGTAATTGAGGATGATTTGTTGTATTTAAATTACCTGCTTCAATAGTTTTTGCAATAGCTTCAAGACCAGGCATAGTATTACTTTGATTTTGATCTTCTTCATCACATGTTCTCATGAAATCCTCAGCTAAATGCATACTTGAAGCCATGCTAAACATGGAATTAACCATGGAGTTCCCTGCTAAAATGTAGAGAATTTTCAACATTAATCATACTGTAATAAAGCTGTACATATGAACGTTTGAAAACAAATGCTTAAATAATTTCGACAAACTTGCTCAAAACATAAATCTATACCCAAAAGCAAAAAATTGTTACTTAAACATTTATTATGGTCATATTTCCTTACCATTATCTCTATTTTTTGGCTGAATAGTAATGTACAAACCACTAACTTCAATGTGGCAACTCTCCTGCATTAACTTCATCCATGGTACGCTAACTGAGATACTTCCTAATGTTACTTCTATGAATTCCACAGGTATATTTTGTTCCTCTGCCACTTGATTGAGTGCCTATGGTAAATTATTTTCAAAATGTGAAATGATTACGACCCACATCCAACATCTCAGCACGCCATACCCATGCACACAAAAGGGTATCAAGTATAGCAAAATATTTATTTTAAATGGTAAATTCGTATTACAAGAAAATTAAAGATATTTATTGATTGATAGTAATATTTAAGTTGATGATTTTACATTCAAAAATATGAATATATACCTGACAATCAAGGGCAACATTCTTAACATTTCCTCGTCCATTGTACAAATCAACTGTGAGTTGATCCAGTGAAAATTTTTCTTCCAAAAACTGACCCAAGTAATGATTGAGAAGGTAGCGGAAGAATTTCTTCTTGAAATCCATGTTGACTTTTTCTTGAATCAATAAGCATCAAAACCAATATTTAATAGGAATTTCACAACATTTGACACACGAATTTCAACAGGTTTCGTGGCAAACACGTGCCTAGGGATTATCGTATACACACTAACTAACTTTACTGACTTTTTCCTAAAGCTCAGCTGATTTATGATTTATCCGTGCACTGGTGACTGGTACTGATCACTGGTAGTTAATAGAAGTTGCAAAAAAAAAAACATAGGATATATTGAACTCGAATTAAACAATTCGAATTCGCAGGGTGGCAACAATATTTTAATTACAGATCACAAGGTAGAGATGTAGAATACAACAACAACAACAACAACAATAGAACCAAAAACCAAACCATACACAATTATTATTAGCCAACCATTAACTGAATCTACGTTTTTTGTCTTGTTTTTCGTTCAGACGACAAATCCAAGTATTAGTACGATAATTTGTGAACAACACCAAACGACAAAAATGTGTGGACTGGGTGGTATAGGATCCACGAAGACGATGTTGATAATTATCCGTTACAATGCATATAAATAAATATGTTCAATTTTAATAATATTGAACGTGTACAAAATTTCCAATAGCAAAACTATACAACCTAAATGAACAATATATAAGTGATAAGTGATAAAACTACTATAATATAATGTTGAACGTTGGTTGGTTTGCTTTTGGGTCTCAGTCTCACTACGTAGTTACAGATTCATTATCAATGTCATTCGTCATACATCATATATGTCATATAGTGTAGCTGATGTCTGAGGTTAGACGAGAGTGAGTAACATTTAACATTACGTTGCAACTATTTTTATTAACTTGTGTGTACTTACGAACTTGCTAACTTTATTCTATACTCCTCACAACAACTATCACTATTACTAGTATTATAACATAAAAGAAGCATACTGCCTGTGTGCTCTGCTCCCTACTGTAGCTGTATATATCGTCTATCAACATCAGTACATCAGCTGTGATTGAAAAATTCAGCTGCTGAACAATAACAACTCACTCACACAAAGACCCAAATCAGTTATCTGTGAGCTCAAGTCACAAGTAAAATAAAGGACAAGCATTCACTTTTGTTGTTGTTAAGCTATGATTCCACTTCGTTCCTTCTTTCAGTTTGTTTGTCTCGTTCACTCACTGAATTTAACTGAGTTTCATGACTAGTAGTATGACTTCACAAGGAAATCACAATTTTCTTCACACGCATCCACCAAACCAGCAACTATACTAAACTGTCTACGAACACACAGAAATTATCCAATTCCAACAAAAACAAAAATTCAAAATCCTGAGACAACTGAAAAAAAGTAATATGTAGGTACTCCAAAATCCAAACAGCTAAAAATTTATAAAACAAAGAAGATACATGAAGATGAATGAACCAAACTATCCAAAAAGGAACAAGGCACAAAATCACAATCGCAATAATAACATTCAACACATGAGTATTTTTATATATTATTATTACTATGCATTACGTTAATATCACATGGAGACACCATATAAGAGGAGGCAACAGTAGTGCTGTTGGCTGTGCTGCGACTGTACTGTCTGTTAATGAAAGTAACATTGCGACTTGTAATTAACTACATAGGTATACCAATTCACCATCTACTAACGATAAGTACTGTCCACGTAACAATAATTGTTACCATCAACAAAACACACTTTGGACAACCTTTAAGATTTAATTTCAATTCAAATTCCAATTCGTAGTTAGAACTTTTAACATCTCCAGACATTGGAGAGTAAGAAAATGCATATAGACAACAATGGTCAATGGTAGTAGGTAACACATGACACACAGTAAAATACAAAGGTTTCACTACAGAATGGTTGTTATTACGAATTTCAAGTAGTGACAGTCAGCAGCCAGTAATAATAATGCAATAAAGTGATGAATCCAATTCCATTTTCTGATTAATCTTATCTCCGATCCGATTGCTATGTACAGGAACAGGAATTCAAAATCATAATATTTAACGATCAAAGAAAAAATGAAGTAAAAACCACAACAAAAGAGGGCAATAAGTATATCAACAACAAAATTAAACCCAGGATCGCTCGATATATTAATATGAGCGTCAATTTAAAACGCAATTCGATTCGAAGTACTTACACATTCGATTCGAATCAAGAACAATTCACAATTTCCTATTCAGCAGCTTCTTTGTCTACCTATCTCACCCTGCTGCCTATAATTCAGTACCTGTACGCAAGTATGCACCTATCTGTCACTGTCACCAGTGACTATTAGCATTTTTCAGACTGTCTTATTATACTTTCTTCCAAAACTAAAATTCGAAAATCAGACTTATAACAAACATAATTTATTGAAACAAAAAGAACCAAAAAATTCTAAACCAAGAAGAATGATGAACAACTACAGACAGAGAACTAAATGACAACAACTTCAACTTCATACTATATACTTTTAACCTTTCCTCAACGAAGTGAGTGTGCTATATCAATGTTAAAACAGGCCAAAGACATACAGAGGAAATCCGAAGATAAACTATACCATTATTAATTACGACCAAGGTGCAATGATGTTAGATTTGCAGATACGGATACGATTGACGATGCGAACATATGACGTATGATGAAATAAAAAAAGTTATACGCTCAACATTTAACAACACTCAACACTTATGACTTAACGTAAATTACCTTTATACTCACGATACTCTCACATTTTCTATGAATTCGCTAGTAACGATAAAAAACTTGAGGTAGATGGAAGAAAGGATGATGAAGGAAGTTCAAAAATTTTGAATTAGTTGACTCAACAATAATTATGTATACTATGTATAAGTACCTATATACACTTTTAAATTTTGTCAAAACGATGTACATGGAACCACAGTCAGTAACAATTTTGAATGGGTGCTTAAAACTAATCTGATTTTGACGATAATTTAAAAGTTAAATGTAGTAAGTTAAGTAATGCTAACGTTATTTCTATACTGGAATATGTGGACTGTGGACTGCCTGTCCGTCCGTCCGTGTGTAATTTAATAAAATGTTGTTTTCAGCACAAGAACAAAAGCAATACTTTATTAGTTCTGTTCCGTATTACGTTCAACTTTCAATGGCAATGCTAATATTATTATTTGCATTCGCAATATATCTCAATCGCAGATAGTCTACGCAATAACAGCTGGGCTTTACCACAGTGTAGTAGTCCCTGCCCCACTCAATGATGTACTGGAAACTTTATTTTCTATTTCTACTAGCCATTTGGGACCGGCCATAAATTACGTTACTAATGTTGAGGGTGAGTCAATGGACACCCTAGGTTCAAGATGACCATTTATGCAATGCTTAAGAGGGTGGCATAGTGAGTGGGAGAAACCAAAAATTTGATAAAATTTAGATGACGTCATTTTTGCACGCTTTCAGTATTCAATTATGTATGTACTTTAAAGTATATAAACTTGTTTTGTTTTGATACTTTAAGTTTCCCGGTTTGAATCCAACGAAAGGCAGACAGCTTACTTGCCGTATTATACAACCCGTATGATACATGCAAATGTTAAGCTTAACTAAAAAGAATTTTCTGACTAGTTAATGGGCGCTACTATCCCCATGTCATTCGCCCATAGAGTAAATGATCGACAAGGATTTAATAATAAAAATAAAAGTAATATTTTAGGGGGATCCATAGACTACTTCACAGCACATGTTAAGAAAGGTCATTTGGTACGACCACTACGGGCTTCTCGTAGAGCTTTTAAGGGCATTTCGGTTAGCTTTCTTAGGCATTGCCATTTGTCGTAGGACTCATAAAGGCGTCCATGACCTCCCATTGACCCAATGAGTGGTACGCACTTAGTGGAATTAGCTTTACGACGAAGGGCAAGAGTCCCACACGCCACATACAGAGAAGAATCAAAAATATAAAAATGCGCTGTTTAAAATACTACTGCGTTGTGGTTCCATTCCATACTGAATTCCATCGACATCGAATCGTTCGCATGTCTTGTACCGTGCAATGGAATTGGAGTTGAATATGCCTTTCGAAAAAGCGAAAGGGTTGAAGGCGAAGGTTTCATTCATGTTTATAAATACAACCTACTAAGTGGAAGGCACTATTTAAATGCAGAAGGTTTAAAGGTAAGTTGTCGCACATTTCACGGCTTATAGCTTGAAAATATCAGCAGCAGTATAATAAAAAAACCAAACTAAAAATAGTAGCATAACCTAAACGTAAACCTCAAGAAAGTTGAAGGAAGGTTAAAAATAATGTCAAATAAACTGTAATTCTATTCTCGTATTAGTATAATAAATCATGTCAAGTCGGCTGACTGCTATCTGTCCTGTGCATGTAAATTGGGATGGGGATTAATGGGGAATAGAAATAAAGAATCAATCACAAGAGTATATATAGGTAAGTAGATTAGTAGATACCTATGAATATAATATGATATTATAATATAACGACTGTGCGTAAGGATGAGGCAAGGCGAGAGATAGTTTAATTATTTTCACGCTTTCGCTCGTAAAGATTACTGATACTGATACGTTATAATCTTATAATGCGTTACTTGGCATATTATATACCTACATTATTTTTCAAAGTATCTAATTTTACTGCAAATTATTTCCAGGAGTTTTTAGTTCTTTGTATAAAACTAACAGGAAAAAGAAATTGTGTGCGTACAAGCGGTATCAGGTAGTGAGTACTTAAGTAAATCTGTCTTGTTCTGCAACCGGCGGGTATTTCATTACCCCACCTTTTAAAATGATAAAAAAAATTTTGTTATATTTTAGGCGCACAATATTAGTGTTTATTGTATTGTTATTATGTAACAACTAACCTAAGTGTAGTACCATTATACTCATATACATTATTTTTTTAAATTATTAAGCACTTATTACATATTTACTTCGGTTTCGGACAGAATTGTATTCCAAATTTCTGTTTCCCTGTACTTACTTAACTTATGTAATATAAAATAAGCTCTTTAATGGTATATTGTTTGATCCCTGTAGCAGAATCTGTGTGAATTAAATTAGAAATAGCCAAAATATGAACCTATCTAATTTATTTTAAAATTATTGTTGTTTATTGACACTTTAAATCCAAAACTACTGTTTACATTTACAAGCTATATACTTTTCTACGTATGCAGTGTAAAAGTTAAAGCATATTTATCCATAGTGAACCGCAGTGGTATATATCTATACATAAGATAATAATGATAATAATAATTACAGAGGTCCCTAGGTTTGCACTTAAATGCAAGTTAGTTGCGTATTTAGATGTTTTGACTATATATATACTTGATTCATACTCACCACCCTTAGTGATTAATTATTTTTGGAAATAATGAATTAATCGCTTTGATAAACAAAGTTGGATTTCTGGATAACAGGAATATTCCTGACTTTTCTGTTTGGTGGTAATACGTTGTAGCGAAAATGGACACTAGGGTCCTTTCCAAAACTGAGTCTATTTCCAGGTGGACTGTACAGAACGACGAGAGCAGCAAAACCATTCTTGGCAGCACAGCCAACACCTAAAGTCTTAGTGCTTTTCCAAACTAATTGAGTGAATGACCCGGTCCGGATAGAGTAGCCAGGATTCCGGTAATCGTAGTTTTGACCCCCATTGTACCAGTATGTTGTGGCGGAATTAGCTAAAGAGGAGCAAGACGGTTGCGAGGACAGTTGGTACCAGGCTGCGTATTGGTTCTCTCCCGTTGCATTCTTGAAAATGCACGAAGAATCAATTGTCCCTTTGGAAGCATAATACTCGGCACATTGCTGGGCTCCAAGGTTTAGCTATAATTTTATAATAAAATAAATAATTTCATAATAATAAATTACATCCTTCGTCTGTAAAATATATAAATTAGTTAATAGACGTTAGATTATTGTACAATACACTAGGCACTCTCTGCGTGTAATCATAGTTAATTTTGTAAAGTTTCCTAATTTACTAGTTGCAAATACGGTACACGGAGACGTAAGTACCTCATCGTCAAGTTCCAGGGGTGGAGACTGATGCTTACTCCGAAAAAAGTTGTGGTAATCTTTTGCAGCTAATTCATAATCTAAAAAATAATGTCGAATTAAAATAGTCCTTGTGTGATTTAAAAAATGCTTGCCTCTTCCTGAAAATATTTCATATTTAAACCTTGTTCGGGGCACTTTGCTATTTCAGCATCATAAAAGACTGGTAGGTAATACTTTAATGTAACTTTTACGGCATTAAACAATTAATAAATCCTGCTTACCCCGAGAGCTGCTAAAACACTTGGCCGGGCCAAGTGGTAGTTGCACCGATTCTGCACAATCGATGCGCTGAACAATTCCACAGCACAGAACTAAAAGTGAAAAACTAAACAAAAAGTACTTGATTTTAATATGGACATTTTGTATCAGTAATCAGTAATTTTATTATTATGTTAAACATTTTAAAAATAAATTTTAGGATTACGCTCAACCAGAATTTAGTTTCCTTACAGATTTTTAGTTATCGACATGTTGGAATTCCAAAATATGAGACTTTCTATTGGAACTAACATACGTCCTTAAAGTTAGTCTGCCAGTACCAGAATAGAAGTAGGTTTTTTATTATTCTATGATTCGATATTCGTTGACCAGGAATGCCGAAGTATTTATATGATCTGCACGTCTGTACATTCTTACAAGGCAGGTAGAGCGAAAAAAAAATGCAATTATTGCAAAATCAAATACTATGTTACAAATATAACAAGTCGGTACTTGCATATCCGGACGAACTTATATGACACTATAAAATAAATACTTTTTCACATTTGTATTTACTTACTTACTATTGATTGCACTCAATTAACTACCAACCTACATTATGGTTTTATTTTGTGTATAAAATGCAGCAGGAAATCCCCACAATGCATTATGGAAAATAATGCATAGGTATCCACAACGTGTATGATTTGCACTTAAGCAAGCATCTGCAGCTCTACGTACGCATGTGTCGATACTTAGATAAATTCATATGTCTATATCAGTTTCTTTCATAGATCCATTATTTTGTAATTAATTTTGGATTTGCATATCTGTAGCAAAAATCCCAGAAAAATGAACTCGTATCCATTTTTATCTATTTATTCTAAATAAATCATAACAAAATGACAAAAATACTCCTAGAGAAAGACGGTATGTTAAAATGACAAAATGAGGAAACACACGAGGCAGGCATCCCACCGGATTGTTCAAGTTCAGAAGGATTTATAGTTCATTGAATAATTAAGCACTTTCATTAATAATGCATTATAATTATCATTTCACATCACACTGCACGCAATGCAATAGTGAATAATAAAAGATTAGTATTAATGGGGATAATATAACAATTAAATATAGGTTCACTTTGAATGATTTCTTTTCTTACTCCAATTCTTCATGTACTAGCAGAGAGGTGTTGTACTAGTTACTGGGCACGTGCGTTACAGATGGCTCTTGTCAGTTGTCTCATATAATAATAAATTAATGACTAATTCATAGTGGAAATCGACAACGGAGCATGGTTAATTGAATTTAATTACTTAGATACTATTACAATTACAATGTCAGTTACTTTAGTTAATTTTAAATAAGCTTAATTTTTGGGTTCGTACCTATTACAAAATCTTCGTACATATTTGCCATAAGCTCCTTGAATTTCCTGTCACATGAATATAATTAGTTCGTAAACACAGTAACCACATGTAAAATGTCGAAGAAACACTTGTTTTAAAAATTACGCAAGGACGCACCTCATCACAACCGTTTTAGCTATAAGGACAAGATTTAAGTAGTTTTTGGCAAAGTCAAAGGTTGAGTATGCACCCGTTAACTTCATTTTGTGAATTTGAAGTGATTATTATATATTTAGAATTGCGGGCTAACCGGTCCGGGAAAAGGAGATTGTATTATATTTTATAGGTAGTTTACAACTGTATCCGTCACTTGTAAGGATTTCGTCATGAGATGTACAAAAGGTAAAAAAGTATGAAATAGTCAAATTGTATAAATTTCACGGGTAAACAAAACTTTAGTAAAACAAAATCGAAGTTCAAAAGTAAAAGTGATGTACTACCTACTTACGTTATCGGAAATAACTAGCCACTTTAAATTTATTTTGTACTCTTGCTTTTCTTGAACGGGCTGCTGTTGCCCTTTGCAATAATTTCAGTAACATCCGAATCCTCATCATACTCATCCCCTGAAGCAGAGCTTGTGGCCGTGGCTGTTGATTTTCTTTCACCGCCAACTGTTCGCTTCAAGTCCACGTATGGCTTACACACTTTTGTAAGGAACTTGTGGTCTTTTCGCACGGGGTTTCCACTGCTACTAGATGTTGAAGTAGCTTGGATACCAGCAGATCTAGTATTTGGGACTGTTTGTTTGCAGCTGCGATTGTATTTAGCCATAACTTTTGGGTCAAGTTGTTCCACTACAACCAAAGGTGTCTGTTTCAATTCAGCATTAGTATTGGTAGTACGAGAATAAGTACCGGCTCCTTCAGTCGTGGCCGAATACGCTGGGACTGGTACTACTTTCTGAGATCCCCGATTTCTTGTTAGAGGCTTTTTTGAGCTTGGCATCGGTACTGTGTATGCAGTTAGTTTAAGCTTGTTTTGAGACATAACTGGAAACACCGGCGATTCCTGTTGTAAATCTTCAACGTCAAGACGTTCAACAAGAACAACTGGGATTTGGTTATCGACTGGTAAGGAGTATCTTTCATCACACTCGCGCTCGCCGGTTCGGTAAACTTCTGGGAGATCTGGTGGCTGCTGATGCTGTTCGTACGACGCATTCTCGTAAGTATTTTGACTGTCATCAAGCTGAGTGGGATTATTCTGAGACTTTTGTATTACAAAAAAAAGGAAATAGTTCTGAGTTCCAGTTTTTATCCGATCATTATAAAAAAAACTTAAAAATCCAATTAATTATATTTACCTCATGTGGTTTCCCCATACTCAAGGCTGGAGCTGGCAACGAAGAAATGTCCATATCATTATCCTCAGAGTCGATATCAGAAGGTTCAATGATAACAACCTTGTGGTCTGGCTCCTCGTTTTCATTTACTGCGTCTTCAGTTGCCATCTGGAACGTTTGTGCTAGTTCATCCGTGGCAGTGGGAATAACAGAGTAGCAAGGTATAATTCCGTCAGGGTCTGCATTATAGCGTTTCTAAAATAAACATTTTAAAAATAAAAACCCAACACGCACTGGCACATACGGAGGTGACTTTCGTAGGTTAAATAGTTAAGTACACCTCTCCGCACTATTAACGCTTGTAGGTAGCTTCCGTAGAAATGACAACCCGCACTACCTCACCTAACCTAAGAAGCTCTGTCGTGATTGGCCAATAAAACTCGCGGGCTCATTTTTGCTCAGGGCCAATGAACGAAAGTTTCAAAGGCATCCTTGTTTGAGGGAGGGAAAAATGAAGTGTGGTAAGTGCAGGACCTTTAGTTAGGTAGGTAGCACCCACACTGCACAAATCACCTACCTACGTAGGTAGTTAGGTGGTTAGGTCTCGCCTATAACGCGTTTTACGTAGGTAAAAATTTAGGGTAAACCACGCCTACTTAGGCTTAGAGGAAGCTCTCCGCACTGTACCTAGCTAGGTTTTTTACGAAAGTCACCTCCGTAGGGGCGCAATGCGGAACGGGTTAAGCGTGTATAAAATTCTAAAGGATGTTTTGAACAATGACACAAATCGGCCGACCTATACACAGCTACTTCGTATTTAGTGTTTAAGGCTGGGCAAACAGACTCTTTCGCTTGCGTTTGGTCGGTTAGGTCAAGTTTTTTAATAAGAGTTCCCGGGATTGTACAGCTCACTATAAAATCCCGGGAACTACTGCAGCTATTTGATGACTGCATTTGATCCGATATTTCCGTTTTATCCAGAATCAAAAGGTTTTACTCACTACTGTACAACAAAGCTTATTACTTACCACTAACTCAGCACACAGAGAATTTGGCTCATCAACAGTTCGATCATCTACTTTAATTTCGACGTCCATAGTATCAAAACTCGTTGGCAATTCATTTGGATCAGATGCAACCGAGCGTCCTTCATCTCCATTAAGTGAACTATGAAGAGACCGAAGAATAAATGTATGCTTTAAAATGAATTCGCTGCAATGTAATTTAATGACTATTACGACGCAAGTAGTTACTGCATAGAAATTAGTTTTTAACTGATTCTTAAATGGGTTCGCAAGAAACTGCATTAACCTCTTATAACAATAATAATGATAATTCATTAGGCTTTCTCAATTATTAGCATAATAAAATAAAATTAGTACTTTTCAGCTTCCTCAAGGACAGATTCAACAATCTCTTCAGCAAGGCTACGGACACGAACAGGACCAGGGCTATTATTCTCACTCCCCTCTTGAATTTCTGGTCCGCAATTGTACGGTGCCTCAGCCCGTAGCTGGCCACCGCTTGTAACCCTGAAGCTGTCAACTGGGGAATCTTCTATAGAGCTTAAATTATTACACACGGGCTTATTCTTCGATTCCTCAACTTCTCTTGTTGTAGTACCAAATCCAAAAGGAATCAAAGTTTTGAAACTTGATGAAATTCTCGACACTATACTTTTCAATCCAGACACCATCGAATCTGATATTCTATAGTTCGTCTCGCGAGACTTTTCCACCCCCTTTTCTAGGTCCATCTTGATTACCAAATTTAAGATGGGCAGTAGCGTAGTGCTGATAAAGATTAGTATTTATAAATTTCCCAGCCAGTGCAGTGCCACAATTTTTTCTTCTTCACTATTTACTGCCTGTTCATTGGTTTCTTTACTATAAAATATCAAGCAAGCAGCATCCGCTTCGAATTTAGAAGTATGATGAAGCAGCACAAACAGAATGCCTATGTAAACACGGTTTACAAAAAAACGACAAACAATCAATAAGGCAAAGCTTGAATGTGTGGGCAGGTAACGACAAACATATCACGAAGTTAGTAAGACGAATATCAATATCAATAGTCAAAAAGGATGTAAATGGAATACACTATCAACAGAACTATTGATAATCAATAGTTGTGTGGGTTAAAAAAAATGTGGATATTTGGTCTTTCCTGAGTTGAGTTTCTGACTGTTCTGCTGCTATTGCAAGTCACAAATGTAAGTATGATTCACGAATATTGTGGGTGTAATTTTTTACCAGAAAAATCCCTATATAATGGAAGAGAGGGCAAAAAGTCCGGAGAGGGCAAAAAGTCCGCCAAAAGAGGGCAAAGAGGGACTTTTTGCCCTTATCGGACTTTATGCCCTCTTCGGACTTTTTGCCCTCTTCGGACTTTTTGCCCTCTTTTGGCGGACTTTTTGCCCTGTGCGGACTTTTTGCCCTTCCTCCCATTAGTTTGAATACTAAAAACACACGCCGTAAAAGTACACGCCGACACTAAATACTGGAAATGCTAAAATGCATTGGTTTTTGGTCACTAGATAATACAAAATTCTAGGGGACGGAGGGTCATCATACTAGCTTCAAACCATCTCATAGATGATAGACCATAAGACCATCAACAATGGACTAGCGATGCGAGGCATAAAATGCGCTTGATATGCCTTGCTTGCATCGTTTTAGTCTGTGGAGGTTCATCATACGTCCACACTGCACACCAACCCCGACTTGGGGAAGGTGTGCGTAAAACATGAAGTATGAATGAACTTCAATCATGAAATCCTGAATAGTTGGTCAATTGGTAAAAACCACTTTCTTAATCTGACATCTGAGCACAACTACCAAACTAACAACAAATTTCAAACAGTTAAGCTATAGTTGTTTGTTGATATTATTCCAAGTAATCGATAGTTGATAGTAGAATGAGCTTAACGGGTATCTTGTTGTATTCACTTCATAAGTGAAAGCACACGTACTGTCAACTGTTATTATTTGTTATTGGTTATATAGGTCCACGGATAACTGGTTGTACAGTCTGCGCTGAACACCGAAATTTAAAGCATAAAATATTATCCATTAGAATTGAGTATCCATTGTCTGTCATCGGGAATTGCTTTTGGTACCACCATTACCACCGCCACTACCACCACTACCACCGGCAATAAAAACTGTAGAATTTCACTCTTAACAATACTCACAATTACCACCACCAAGAAACACTGTTGAAATCGATTACCACGACCAACGACTACCACCGCCAATAAAAATTGTAAAATTCCACTTTCAACCATACTCACTAAGTTACCACCACCACCAAAAATTGTTGAAATCGATTACCACGACTACCACCACCAATACACTTTGTAGAATTCCACTCTCAACAATATTCACAATTACCATTGGTGGTGGTAGTCGTGGTAATCGATTTCAACAATTTTTGGTGGTGGTGGTAACTTAGTGAGTATGGTTGAAAGTGGAATTTTACAATTTTTATTGGCGGTGGTAGTCGTGGTAATCGATTTCAACAGTGTTTGTTGTTGGTGGTAATTGTGAGTATTGTTAAGAGTGAAATTCTAGTTTTTATTGCCGGTGGTAGAGGTGGTAGTGGCGGTGGTAACGGTGGTAATGGTGGTACCAAAAGCAATTCCCTCTGTCATCTGTTCTAGTGTTGTAATTTGTGCACAATGTTAGTTTGTTCTTGATTTTCTTATGGGATTTAACATGGGAAAATGTTGAACAACAATTGTGCACAATCACAGATTGTTCTCCTATGTTAAATCCCATAAGGGAAAAGAACAATTGTTAACAAGTCACAACACTAATATGTTCTATGTTGTGTATGTATCGATGCAATTAATTACAGGCTAAACATCATTTTCGTTGCGTTAATTATCAATCATCAATTACCGATTATTAAATGGATTACTGCCCAGAGTTAAGATCAACGATGTACTGTATCATTGCCACATACCTACATATGTATTCATTGTTCATGTGCTATTCAGCAATCGACAATAGTCGTTTACATCGAATACATCATAATTATCAATAACTATACTGTCCATCCATACAATCAACATAATATGCTTAATTCTATCACAGTTTACTGTAAAACCTTTAAAACTTACCATTTACAAACCACACTACCAACAAAGCTATAGATGATAGACTGCAGACTAGACCAACAAGTGAAACCGAAGTAGGTACTTAACTATTATCACAAACAGCAGTTGGCTGGCAAATTGAAATATTAGTATGAAAACTCAGGGTAATTAAAAAAAAGCCGCAAAGGAGAACTATGGTTACTTTCAACTATCCACTTTAACATTTAAAATTAATGCACATCAGATTTACTTAGGTCAGGGTCAGGGTCAAAGGGTGACGGATAACAAAAAATGAATTCAGATTGGTACTGTTCATTGGTAGATTGTTGATTGTGACTGCTACTGCAGACGAATTGCGATAATAACACCCGCCGGAACCGGAAATACCGGGAACGGGCACTATTTTTGTATCTACTCTGAACTCTGAACCTACTGTCAACTGTAATGAATATGAAAAGCGCGTCAAGAAAAGAAACAGTAAAGTTCAAGTTCACTAATTAACAATCAGTCGAAGTCGAAAATCGATAAAACAAAATAAGATTTTTTGTTTTAAGGTTTTTAGATCGCAGGATAAAAGCAGTAATAAAGAAGCACAGGCTATGCTGTATAATACATATTGAAGCGCGCAAATAAAATGGGCCAATGGCAAATCACAATATGGCAAATGAGATCAAGAAAATCAAAGGCGAAACATTAACTTGACAATAGAGGTCGCTCAATGTTTCACAATACGTCGATAAGCAGGTTAAGCCATTGCATTGCATTGTACTTAAAATTATGTACTGTCTCAAAGGTCGGCGCCTATCCTATAATATAGGCAAAAATATAGGCGATAGGCAGGCAGGCAGACAATTTCAAAAAAAATGTATAGGCAATAGGCAGGCAAATTAAAAAGATAAAAAATAGGATCGGCTAGGTAGGCAACGAAGAAATTCTGCCTGGTAGGCAAAATAGTTATGATGTGCATTGTTTGCCTTTTTTGAATCGCAAAATTTCTAATAATTTGGGCATTTCGGCAAAAATAATTATTTTCATCGCATCTAGATAGTAACTTAGGAAGGCTTATTTATAAAAAATAGGCTTTTATTAGGCTGATTTATGAAATATAGGCTGATTTAGAAAAATAGGCAGTAGGCAGGCAAATCGGTAAAAATAGGCAATAGGTAGGCTTCAAAAAAATCGTGGAAAAAGGATAGGCGATAGGTAGGCAATCTGATCTTTCAAAAAAACAGGATAGGCGATAGGTAGGCCAATTCAAACGCCGACCTTTGTACTGTCTAATTTTGTACAGTTAAACATCTACTAGAATAGAACTAACATCGTTAATGATCCGAATGACCCGAATGACCCATATCCAATTTAAGCTCAAATTAAAATCAGCTTCTTCAAATAAACTACATAAGATGTATTCGCAAAAACATTCTATTTAATACATGGTTTAACATTCACAGTATTCATACATCATTTTGATTTAATACTTTAAATAATGCCAGTAATTAAGGAAGCTAATGCAATCATAAGGAATTTAATTTGTTTAAAACGAGTAGTATATTTTTTTATTGCTACAATTTAAATGAAATGCATGTATGAAATATCAGATCAACCATCATCCTACACAAAATTAAAACTATTTACATCCTAACTATCCTCTCTAACTTATTCATCGTTCGCAAAGTCATATAGAAATTGTTTCCTATATTCAAGCTGTCCATCCGACCCTTGAAAAAAGCAGAATGTTTCACTGTTTTGGAGTAACAAGGTGCCAGGTATCTTTCCATCATTTCCGCCCCAAACGAAATGAGTAGTCCGGAAATTAAAACGGTGAGTGCTCCCGTGAAATGATCAATTTTCAGTCTGATAGGATCTTGGGAATATGGAACAATCGGAGTTGTTTCATTCCGACTCTTTTCCAATTCAAGTCTCTCTTTCCTCAGTCCCGTGTAAGTCCATGATCGCCAGAGAGGCGTGAGCCCATTCTCAAAATTAGATCTCACAATATCGCTCAAACGTTTGGTGAGAATGGAACCCTTCGCAAATTCGAGACTATTTGGGACTTGGAAAGCATTTGCCTGCTCAATGATGATTCGTCATGTCGATCTGCAATTTTAACTTGGATCTCCATTTGCATGGATGTGTCGTAGGAAATGCATGCATAGTTTGTCTTCTCCGATAATGTGTCAAGGAGACAATCCATGGTTTTTCGCTTTTTAATCCGCTTGTAGATCCGACCAAAGGAAGAATGCGAACTTGACTGGAGGAACAAGTTAAAGAGCGCTCCGCCAAAGTAAGTTAAACCAATGTCGTAATTCTTGGATTTTGCAAGTTCTTCAAATGTCCCAGGGATTCGTTCCGTGGGTGGGTTGACAAAGAACCCGAAAATCTTTGAGAGGTAGACATTTGTGATTACAGGAATGAAGCAAAACCAGCCCGCAGAGAAGACCCTCAGAGTGAGTGACCTTGCTCGTATGTACTTCTGGTTGAGGAAACTGGAAGTAATGAAAATGACTGAGGCTGAAGTAGATAGGAGCACAGGTCTGCGTCTGGTTCTGGTCTTCTGGTTCGGTATTTTCCGTCTGCTCTCTGATTGTCCCGAGATCTGTATAATTTGTGTTCCTCGAGTAGAACTCTTCGCACTATTAGAAGGAAACCCAATGAAACAGTAATCGTCACTACTATATTGTACCACAGAATATTTGAGAATGCATGGCCAAAATATTGTTTTCCAAGTGTAAATTGGTCTCGGTGGACCATGAGCAAAACTAATGGCAAGGAATTCGAACGCGAAGGAGAATTCTACGTATGGAAAGCGACCGAGCGTCACACCACATACAATTCCCACATCCGCCATTCTACTGTTGTAATTTGTGTACAAAGAACAATTGTTCTTTTCGTTTGTGATAGTGCTTTCACAACCACAAACACAAACTAGTAAATTGGATTGTGCACAATCACAATGTAGAACAAACACGCAGAACGACAAACAAGAACAAACCTGTTTTTGTCATTCGTCAGCACAGAACGTTTTGTGGACAAGCACAATCTATCACAATAACAATCCTAGCTGAGAAAATACATTGTGAACAACGTACTTTGTGATTGTTTTGTTATTTCAGAAATAACAATCTTCCAATTTGTTTGTTCACAAATTACAACAGTACGCCATTCCACGTGTCACATCCCCCATGATGCCGTTCCAGGTTTCATTTTTGGCTTTTAAGCCGGTTCCACCTCCTCGTTTAAGGACATAGGTGAAATTTAATGTCTCTGCAGCAATTACAAAATTTTTTAAGTAAGGACCACCAGTCAAATAAGGGACCAATTTCCCATCAACCAAATGTATTTGTGTACTAGGGCCTGTGGTCACCACGGAGCCAATGATTTCTGCCTTATTAAAATTACTTAATAAATTTGGGAAATAATTTTGTTCGTGGTCATTTATGTTTATTATTTTGGGTAATCCATGGCTGCAGTAAGGGCACAGAGTTTTTATTTCTGGTTGGGCCTTTCTACCCGTTATTGGGTTTGAATTAAAGCCGGACGTCAGCCCAATAGCAATCTTGTTTTTATTTTGAATCCCACATTGTTATTCAACAAAATTGCGTTTGAAACTATTGGTCCAGTTGTAATAAAGATGTAAAAGTCTTCATTCCGTTTGGTCAGTGGGACTGTTTTGGGGAGGTGCGGGACGTCGAAAATGTTTCCAAGAAAACGGAATTTTTTGTTGAGCTTCGTTGGTATTACTTCGGAGATAAAAATCAAGCTGAGGATGCAGTTGGCGCTATGCTTTTTAGCTCGTTTTAAATTGGAGTCACGCTTCTCGTTTGGGTATTCTTGCCCGCCTGTGATAATATATTGATCCCTTTGAATTTGATGCAATTTCATAGAGGTTGCTTGCAACGGCAGCACATAGTTATGGCATAAAGGTAATGGGCAGTCCCAAAAAGGGTATCGGCAGTCACTGGCAGTTAATTATTAAACAAGCGTATTGGCAGTATAGTCGAATATTGTGTAAAAACTCACAAAATTTCTCTTTATTTTGCGGTTATTGGCAGTATTAAAAATTCTCGTTCCTTGTCATACTTTTTGCATAACTAATGCATCACAACTAAACAAATGTGAATTTGAATGAGTTTACGTAATAGATGTATGGCTTTTCAGGCAAGCTTTTTCTCAGTCCGTTTCTATATTCTGTCAGAACAACATGTCTTTACAGGCGTCGTCTAGGTTTAGGACAGTTAATACTTGGAAGCTTGTCAAATCTTACGAATCATTAAATCACGCTCAGAAAAGAATTGCAGATAATAAAGTGGAAGAGGAGATATTCCAACACGTCAACTTTCGGGGATTTATCGGTGACTACTTCAGTTTACTATTGTTTTGTTCATGGAAAGAGTTGTCAGGCAAAAGTTCAGCTTGTGTATAACCAAGAAAAAGGAAGCACATCTTATTTTGAGCTAGAAGACATGAATCATAGTAATTTACCATTGAAGACCAAGTCAGGGCTGTCGCATTCTCAGAAAGAAGCTGTTAAGCATCTAGCACAGCAAGGACGAACAAGACCAAATGGAATGTTACTTACTTCATCTTACGTTCTATTTTTTTCGTCTTAATTCATTACTTTTCATGTAATATGACACCTAAGTATTACCTAAATATTTAGTCAAAATAAAAGTTCACTTTTCAATTTCATACTGCCTATTGTGTACATTTAATTTCCACTGCCCATTGCCGCAAACACTGTACTGCCGATAAGATACGCGTTAATTCACTGCCCATTCGCCCCCCCCATACTGCCGATTACCATGCAGCCCATAGTTATGGTGATTATTTTGGTCTTCATGTAATGGCTGCTCAAACTCAGCGAAAAGCAAGGTGCAGGATAGAAGATTTTTGGTTGAAATTACTTTGCTTATACTTTGATAAAGTAATTCAGCATGCCATTCAGCCTGTGAATTCAAGGATTTTTTACCAATATTCACTTGAGGATCGGGTTGGCTTTGTAGTATCCATGCTTCGGATTTTACCGAATAAATATTTAAAGTTATTAACAAACAACAGAAAATCGGTATAGTTCTATTGATTATTCTCATGTTCGAAGTTTTAACTTTTGCTAATGAATTAGGAATATAGGATTCAATTTTTAATGTTAAAATTTGTAACTTGAAATTTCTTTCTTTAGACAGAAGAAAGCTAACGTTCATCCATTATGGGATCGGAGTGGAAATATTACAGTGAGCAATACACTATAAAAACAACCCTTGATTTGACAATTCTTTGTGGTATATATTTTGGGTTGAATTGACACGTTCATATTTCCAAAAGCCGAAGGTCAGGTAAGTATTAATTACAGAAGCTATTACTAACACAGTTAAATGTAGAGGCTATAAATTAGTTCGCTTACAAGACTGTTATGGAGTTTGAATTTTGGGAAACTAGACAAAATAAGTTATTTATAAATATACATGATTGAAGACACGCTCAATTTATATCACCGCACCTCGTCATTTAATAAATAGTTGTTGACAATTATTTTAGCTTTCGGGGATGGCTATTTCAAAAATGACAGAGCATTAGTTAAATAATCATTCATGACTACTATTATTTATTTATTCGATCATTGACAATGTACAATTTGAAACGTTGCAAAAAAAAACTTTCATTATCTACAGGTCCAACAACTGGTTACATTAAGTGGTGTGGATAGAATGTCAATTCGTAGTATAATTACTTTAATATAAAATCTACAATCAATGTACATAATAGACAGGCTATTTGCAGCAGGCCCGTAGCAACTAAATTTTTTCAAGGGGGGTAAGATTTGTAGATCCAAAAATCCGGCGCTTCACACCTTATTTATCCACCATGGGCCTTAAGTAGTAGCTTAGCTTTCATAATCAGTATTGACTTTAACAAAAAGGCGGAGCCTTAATACCTATAGATCCTTGCTACCTATGGATCCAACATCCAACATCCAACAAAAAGTACGGTTCTGGATTTCCATGAGTAGCATGTTTTATATTTTTTTTAATTTCCATGTGTTCAAACTTTGCTGGTATAACTTTTTAGAAATCATTTATGACTTTTGAATGTAAGTCTTACAAATCCTTTATCACCACTGTTGCATAAGTTACCTCAAAAATATAACATTTTACTAAAAATTCAGGGGGGGGGGGCAAAACGACATGTCTTGTATCCCTACTGATTTTCCCCTTGCCCCCGTGGTTCCGACGTACCGATGATTTGCCGTCATTTTATAATAAATTGCATTTCAGTAGGCGTTTGAATTACTTTGAAATACTTTGTGCTTAGTTTGAATTGAGATATCATGTTCTTTATTGCCGAGTAGGCTTTTAAGAAACATGATTTGCGAGCTATTATCACGTATCTATCCAAATCCAATTGGTGTGATACTAATCAATATTTAGAGCTACATGTTCTAAGGTGTGTTTTTAATACTAGCGGAATATTTCAAGTTGTAAAGTTCTGTCCTCAATCTCTCCAGCAATAGCCTAGTAACAGTAACTAATTGATAATTGGACCACAGATTAAAATCGGTCTGTACTATTATGGATAATTCAAGGTTATTTAGCTCAATTATCAAAAGGGTGTGCATCCTTTTGCAGTACATATCTAAATAGGATAATTTCAAATTATATTTGAAAAAACAAGGGCTAAAGCCCTTGTTTTTTGGTAGCCTTAACAGTAATATGGGGTATTACTCTTTAATGCTAAAATCGGTATTAAAAAATTGCTATTTAAAAGTTAATTATAATTAAAAAAATTAAATGTAATAAATTGCAATTTAAATAATTTTTTTGTTTTTAAGAGCTTCAAAATCATATATTGCATGTCAAATGTCATTGAGAAATGCAAAAATGAGATAAATTATGTAGACATGTAGAAATAAGGGGATATTGAAAATTTGAATTTCCCGCCAAACCTAAAATGTCAAATTTCGACCGGTTACTCTCTTCAAATATAAAGAAGTGATGTATCAAAATGACGAGAATGAAGAGAAGAACAATATGTATTGCGATTGGCGCGCGAATTATGAAAGCTTCAATTTAAAATTGGACATTTAAAGTTAATTATGATTAAAAGAAATAGTAAATTAAATAATTTTCGATTTTCAAAGAATTTTATATTTTTTATTTTAAAAGAGCTTCAAAATGATATATCGCATGTCTAATTCGGCTAAGAATTGCCAAAGGTTGCTAAATTATGTAGATGGGTAGGAATAATTTTGTATAATAATAATAATAATAATAATAATTTATTCATCGTGTCGATTTTGCGTCAGCCCATACAACATTAATTTTGTATTACTTTATTTCCTAAATTTTGAAAGCCTTAAATATTTTCGAGCAACTCAATCACAAGAGATAAACCAAATGTTTGGTTAACATCGGCGGACTGAGGGAAGCAAAAACGGCCCTGGAAACTAAACCTTGCCGCTCAAGACGACCTATACGGCCTGTCACATTTTTACAAAATAATATGCTTGTGAATTTTGTCTGTAAACTTTAATGGAAATCCAGATCCAGACATCAATCAGTTTTCTTGTATGATTTTCCGGAACCGGACATCACTCAGTCTCCTGGCATGGTTTCCAGGTATTTATTGGAGGCCCGCATGTTAAATATAATTTAGGGATTTCTATCCTAAATAATGCCCATCCGGGGTGGCAGCCATTTTTGTATGTACTGTTGAACGCCAACTGTGTGGTATTTGGGAATTTCGTTCCCTCACGGATTATCTCTAATAGTAAAATAACTCCACTAATTGTAATAGCTAGTTTTTAAAAATAACGAATTCTAAAAAACAGTTTCTATAATTATTCTAAAGCTTTTTAATTTTCCTAAAAATGTATACTGTTCTTACTGTGTCTTAATGGAAAACGTTATTGTAACGTCAGTTGTAAATAAATATTTACGTTCTCTCTCTCTCTATGATATTAAAGCTAATTGTAAGTAAGTACCTTATATCTTGCAATAGTGCACCCCGCGTGCTGTTTAAATGTGGATCTATCAGACCCGAGTGCTATGACAGCCCCGCGTACTGCCATTGAATAGTGTGTGTAATTATGTATGTAAAAAATAGATAAATGTTGCATGGGCAGAGACAGGATCGACTCCGCGTAAATAAATAAATAAAAATTTAATTCGACTGGTCCACGTGGACGGGTAGAAAAAACAATATATATTATTATGTACACCGATCACCGAAGTATTTCTATGTGTGTAAGCAAATTCAAAATTAGACTATGCATACCTAACTAGGTACATGTCCACGAGTGCGAGTAACTACATAATTGGTTCCATGCTAAAATATTGGAGCGTGTATCCCATTTAAAAGCTAAGTAAACCTAATTATACTACTTAGGCACCATTTAATTGCTATTTACCCATTACATTTTATATTCAATAATACTACAATTTATACATACATAATTAATTACTGCACGCGCCACGTGCCCATTAACAAACTTAAAATTAAAACAGTTATTTTATACTAACATAAAATACAATGACCTTAATTCACGCACGACACTTTATTAAGATTTTATTTTTTTTAAAATTTCAAAAGTTTTAATCAAGCCGATAATATTAAAGTTAAAACAACTATTTACCTAACCATACAAAATTACATTAGACAATAATTTTTGTTTTAATTTACATATCACAACAGTCAATTTAGGTGGCATAAAGTAGCTGTATTCTTACAATTTGAATTAATTTTTGTTGTTGATACCCCACGTCAGTCACTGATCCAAGATATCTCTATAGACGTGCTCTATGGAACCTATCGTGTATACTAAAATTGAACTTCAGCGACTTGTGTCACTATTAGCCTTGGAAAAATCAGCATTCCATGCTTATTGCTGTAGCAAGGCTTAACGTATCTTTCTATAATTTCCGCCCCAAACGAAATCAAAAGCCCGGAAATTAAAATGGTGAGTGCTCCCGTGAAATGATCAATTTTCATTCTGATAGGATCTTGGGAATCTGGAACAATCGGAGTTGTTTCATTCCTACTCTTTTCTAACTCAAGTCTCTCTTTCCTCAATCCTGTGTAAGTCCATGATCGCCACAGTGGCGTGAGTCCACTTTCAAAGTTACAGCGCACAATATCGCTTAAACTTTTGGTGAGGATGGAACCCTTCGCAAATGCGAGACTAATTGGGACTTGGAAAGCATTTGCTTGCTCAATAATAATTCGTGATCTTCCATATCGATCCGCAATTTTAACTTGGATCTCCATTTGCATTGATGTATCGTAGGAAATGCATGCATAGTTTGTCTTCTCCGATAATGTGTCAAGGAGACAATCCATGGTTTTTCGCTTTTTAATCCGCTTGTAGATCCGACCAAAGGAAGAATGCGAACTTGACTGGAGGAACAAGTTAAAGAGCGCTCCACCGAAGTATGTTAAACCAATGTCGTAATTCTTGGATTTTGCAAGTTCTTCAAATGTCCCAGGGACTCGTTCCGTGGGTGGGTTGACAAAGAACCCGAAAATCTTTGAGAGGTAGACAGTTGTGATTACAAGAATGAAGCAAAACCAGCCCGCAGAGAAGACCCTCAGAGTGAGTGACCTTGCTCGTATGTAGTTCTGGTTGAGGAAACTTGAAGTAATAAAAATGACTGAGGCTGAAGTAGATAGAAGCAGCACAGGTCTGCGTCTGGTTCTGGTTCGGTATTTTCCGTCTGCTCTCTGATTGTCCCGGGATCTGAATAATTTGTGTTCCTCGAGTAGCACTCTTCGCACAATTAGAAGAAAACCTAATGAAGCAGTAATCGTCACTACAATAGTGTACCACAGAATATTCGAGAATGGCCAAAATATAGTTTTCCAAGTGTAAATTGGTTTCGATGGACCATGAGCAAAACTAATGACGAGGTATTCAAACGCGAAAGAGAAATCAACATGGGGAAATCGACCTGATGTGACAGCACATATAATACCCACATCCGCCCTCCCACTTGTCACGTCCCCCATGATGCCGTTCCACGTTCCACTTTTAGCTTTTAAGCCAGTTCCACCTCCTCGTTTAAGGACGTAAGTGAAATTTAATGCTTCTGCCGCAATTATAAAGTTTTTCAAGTAAGGACCCCCAGTCAAATAAGGGGCCAATTTCCCATCAACCATATGCATTTGCGTACTGGGTCCTGTTGTCATCACGGAGCCAGTGACTTCCGCCTTATTAAAATTATTCAGGAAATTTGGAAAATAATTTTCTTCATGTTCATTTAAGGCAATTATTTTAGGTAATCCATGACTGCAGTAGGGGCACAGGGTTTTTATTTCTGGTTGGGCCTTTCTATCCATTTCCGAATTAATGCCGGACGTCAAACCGATGACAATCTTGTTCTTGATTTTGAAGCCCACATTCTTATTCAACAGAATTGCGTTCGAAATTTTTGGTCCAGTTATTGTGATAAAGATGTAAAAGTCTTCATTCTGTTTGGCTAAGGGGATCGTGCTTGGGAGGGCAATAATGTCTCGAAGGAAATGGGAACTTTCACGAATGAAGACCAAATTGATGATGCAGTTGGTCCCGTGTTTTTTAACTCGTGTCAGACCGGAACCGGAATAACTGCTCGGTTGTTGTTCTTGGCCACTTGTGATGATATAGTGGTCTCTACGTATTTGATGAAATTTCCTGGAGGTTTCTTTTAATGTCAGTGCATATTTTTGGTTATTTTGATTTTGATCTTCATGTAACGACTGCTTAAATTCGTAGAGAAGCAGGGTGCAGGATACAAGATTTTTAGTTGTAATGACTTTGCTTACCCTTTGATAAAGTACTTCCGACTGTGAAATCAAAGGTGTTTTGACAATATTCACTTTTAGTTCAGGTTGACTTTGTAGTATCGATGCTTCAGATTTTACCGAATAAATATTTAAAGGAATTAACAAACAACAGAAAATCGGTATAATTTTATTGATTATTCTCATTTTCGAAGTTTTTAATTTTTTTATTAAATCAGACTTAGGATCATAATGTTGAATTGATATGTTCTCAAGAACTGATTGCCATGTAATGTATTTATGTACTCCTTTATCTACTTACTTCATATTATATGGCTCAGTCGTTCAGTGTTGTAGCTAAAGCTTCTAATGTAACTTGTTCGCCTAACACAAGTGTGTTTACCTCGCTCCATTTTACCTGGTATTATACAATTTATTAAAATTGAAGACACGCGCTCAATTAATATCACAATAAGTGTCCCTAATTATTGTCGAATATTTCATTTTTTGCGAAAAGCTGTTGGAAAACATGTTGTGCAATATTTAATAACCGTTCATAACCACGATTTATTAACTATTAACTCATTTAGTATGCACAATTTGAAACCTTGTAAATTAAAGCCTTTTCCATTATGTATTGGTCCAATTGGATTAATTAAAAGGTATGGATAGAATATTATGTTATTACATTATTATATGTAATCGACTATTTATATAGCATATGTATGCGCACTTATACAGACACCTACGTACACACTTCACATATTATGGATAATTTCTACGTAATTTTATGATAATATGTATCGAGGCGTGTTAAGTTTTACGGTATAAATACTAATTACAGTAATTTAGATATGTTTTGTATTTGTTCGCCTGTACAAAATAAACTATTTTTGAACTATTTATATTCTATTACTATAGCACCGTATATCTTCTAATAGAGCGACTCGCGTAGTATTAAAACTCAGGGGTTTTTCACCCGCGTTCTATTAGAGACCTGCGTAGTAATTGAAGATTTTTAAGCAGGCATTATCTGTCCAATATTTTTCAATAAACGGTAAGAGCTACGTAACTAACGGTAACGGTGTACTATATTTTTAAACTGGTGGAATATTTAAAGTTAATTTATACTGTTTCCTTTTTTAAAGTATCGTAATATGCGCAACAGTAATTCACTCACATTATAAGAGAAACTACTTAAAATGTTTTTGATTATTTTAGCGTTAGAGTTTGTTTAAGTAATGGAAGTTATGCTATTAAAATTTGAATGTGAGGAAACATGAAACCAAAGAAATAAAAATTGTAGCAAATTCCAGATAGATAAAATTAATACGCGGTCGTACTTAAGTATATGGAGTTTTGTATAAATTATATTTAATTTATTTTGTAGGCGTGTTCCTTTTTACTGATTCCGTTACTGAGGGGGAGTCAATATATGTATAGGCTCATACTTGTGACCAAAAGCTGATTTTCCACAAAGAATTTTGCGTTTTAGTATGAACTATATAGCATATATAGGGGACCACTTGAAAATAACAAGTTATATCAGGAATAAAATTTTGCCTGTAATTTTTGTTTAACAATAAATGTTTATGCGTCAGTTAATCAAATAATCAAACTTATATTATTATGGGCCGCGTTACTAGTAATATTATAATTGCAGGGCAAGCAACATATCGCCTGTGAAGAACCAAAATGACCCATATCCATTTTTAGCTAAAACGAATGTCCACTACATACAAAAAAATTGATACATGTCTTAAAAATATTTAAATAGAATATTTTGCACTTTTCAAACACATGTAAATAGAATATTTTGCACTTTTCAAAAACATGTAAATAGAACATTTTGCACTTTTCAAACACATGTAAATAGAATATTTTGCACTTTTCAAAAACATGTGACAAGAATATTTTACACTCTTCAAAATCATGCAAATAGAATATTTTACGCTTTTCAAAAACTCTTATATGAACATTAGACGCATGTTTTTCATTTTGTTTTTCTGACATAGCTCATTTTGATTCTGGCTTAAATTGGATAGGGGTCATTTTGGTTCTTCACAGACGATATCATAAGCAGATTCTGCTTATTTCCGCGGCAGAGTTTTGCCAGAGGTTGACTAAAGATTTTTCATGTTAAACAAAAAATGAATAGAAAACGAACCACGCCTTAGGCCAACGATATCAGTATAAAACTCCACCGGTGACGGCGACCGGCACCGGCGCTGTAGCTGCGACTAAATAATCATGATTAATATTATGTGAATTTTGACAATTTTGTGACAAATGGGAATTTTCTTGTTACTTACAATTTATTTGGAACCTTTATTTCACTAGAATTCCATATTAA
Organism: Dicyrtomina minuta; assembly: GCA_949802685.1. Classification (NCBI taxonomy): domain Eukaryota; kingdom Metazoa; phylum Arthropoda; class Collembola; order Symphypleona; family Dicyrtomidae; genus Dicyrtomina; species Dicyrtomina minuta. Next base: position 60,061,282 of record OX461808.1, on the reverse strand, counting down.
ATAGACGATTTTTTAGCCTTATCTAGTTTCATGCTGACAACGGCAATTGCATCCCTTTTTTAACGATGAAGAGATTATTCCGACGACATTTACAAATGTTGTTGAATGCTCTTAAAATGAGGTGCAATTTTTCTTGCCCAGTTAGATAATTTTAAAATTTCTACCAGACAATTGAAGACAATTTTTAATTAAAAAGTGCATACATACATACATACATACATACATACATACATACATACATACATACATACATACATACACACGTACATACATACAGTGTATATTTAATTTTTAATTTTTAATATGTACGCAATGTCAGTATAAAATAATAGCGAAAGTTCTACTAAAAAAATATGTAATTGTTAGTACAAAGGGCATGGAGAAGAAAACATGAATCAGCATCAGCATAATATGCTACTTATGCCTCCATGCCACAGCCACATGGAGTTGCATTCCATAAAATTGTATACTAAATTACTAATAATTGGCTATGAATGTTTAATGGAGCTACCTACTTATATATAACAGTAATATGGGGCAGTGTAAGACTTTTCTCGTTCGAACGGCTGAACGATGCCACGCGAACGGGGCGCCGTTCTATTTTTCTCCGAAGGCATGAGCTTTTGATTTGGAAAGCTCGAAGGCCGAGCTTCTGAGTCCGTTTTGCCCCCCGAAGGAGCCCTCGCGCTTTGGGGTGGTGAGGCGTTTTACCATTAGGGAGTGGAGTTGACAATTTCTGCTGGCACAGGTAGGTAGGCAGTATGTATATGTTGAACACAGTATAGGAAGGATTAAGTATAAAAGGTAATATAATATAAAGGGTCTCACAGCTATAACGTCATACGAACTTCCTCAAATTCTGTCTAGCCCTTTACTATTACTATATTAACGATAACGATAATGATAATACGACATACTATACGACTATACCTATGTTCTATTTTTATTTATTATAACTGAATATTTATAAAGTTTTACTTTTTTAAATAATGATAGTTATTTACAATGCATTTTTTTTGGTTAATGATTTTGACCATATTTAGCTTTTTTTACTGTTTTTAATTTATAAGTTAATTTGAGTAAAATCTTAAATAAAAAAAACATTAAAAAATAAAAAAACAAAGGCTACAATTGTTTTTTGTTGTTTTAGTTGTTGGAAATTGATAGTACATAGTAAATTACACACACAGTCATAAAATAAATTAAACTTATTAAACTCCATTGATATAACATCACAATTTGATAATTTATAGTATTCAAACATTTCATACTCATATCGTCTCATATAGCCCAGGCCCTGGTAGGCGGTGGGTAAGTAGGTAGTAGGTACTTAGGTACTTTTAGAGTGGAAAGTTGGAAAGGGAAAAAATCTACAGGTAGACAAAATATTATCCGTCCGTCAAGACGGCCGGGAGGTGGAAACGCGCTTTTATGAGCTTTCAGGGACCCACATGAGCCTTGAGTCCGTTTCAAAACGCCGAAAGCTCCATGAGTCCGTTTTTTGCGCCCAAAAATTGAACGAAGCTTATGTGAGGCGAAACGAACGATTATGAACTTTTTTCTTACACTGATATGGGGTATTACTCTTTAATGCTAAAATCGGTATGCAGTGGACGGCGTGGAGCGAGTGTAATTTTATTTCATCATTATTTTGAACTGCATCTTTTGGTGACCAATAGTGGTAGTAGGTAGTATGTGCAATTACCATTTGTAAATTCCAATGTTTGAATTTCCCGCTTAAGTTGTAAAAAGTGTTAAATGAAGATTTCGACCGGTTACTCAATGAAAATAAACTAACTTGTTATATTATTCGAACGGTAACAATTTGGCAAATGTAAATAACTTAGTGTGCACGCACGATTGTTATTAGTTTTTAAATGGTTTTGAAATAACATAATTGCAAATTAAAAAAATTTAACGGATTGTGTCGAGTGATATATCATTGGAAAGCTCTTCAAAAATAAGCAGGGACCTTTTTTTTCGTTTTTTGATTGTGACCCATGCAACAAATTTTTGGCGGTATTTAAAAATTAAAAGACCGTTATTTTGAAAACGTTTTGTTATAATGGAGGCCCGTTCCTAAATTTGAATTCTACTGGCGATTAGCTTTCCAATGATATATGGCTCGATGAAATCGGTCCTGTATTGCAGAATTTTCAAAATTCCGGTAAATTATGTAGAATGTAGGTAATGAATTTAATTAAGTATAGCATTACAGATAAACCGGATATGGTAAAATATGTAATAAGGAGGCCCGAGGCAAGGTAGTTTATACACATGTTATAGAAACTTTATATTTGGGTACACAAAATCAAAACCCAACTACAGCTACCTAACTATACATCCACCTCCACGAGTGAGTACGATTTGCATGCCAAACAATTGGCGCGTGTATGTCATCTAAACAGCTAAATGCAATTCTATCAGGTACCCTTTAACTGCTACCTAAAATGCCATTTTCTAATGAATAAACCTGATACATACATTTATAGTAATTAGTTCACTCCACGTGCACATTAATTAACATACTTAAAACAAAGTTCAACTCATAAGCACAACAGAAAATACAATCACATACAGCGACAGCGACTTTTACTCACCTTAATTAGGATTTTTTTGAAGAAATAAATGTAAAATGTTTTTATGAATGAGGCGGGAAAAATTTGAAAATAAAATATTTTTATTACGTTCCGAAATATAAATCCTAATAACTACTTATAGAGATACAGTTTTTCATATTTAAGTTAACATAATTAGTGTACAGAATTAATTATCACAACAATTCAGTGGCCTTATTGCCATAATACATACACATTTTTTTGATCCGCTACACTAACTTATCCAATGTTATTTCTATATTAATTTCTACATGTTTATTATAACCACTCATGACAAGACCATTTCTAATTGAGCTTTTGCCCCTATCATTCACATCCTCCACAATATGCGAAACCACATTACGATTAACTTTGAAAAAGGAAAAACGTCTTGCTTTGCGGTAGCAGCGATAGGAAGGTTTCATCCCTCTTTCTATAATTTCCGCCCCAAACGAAATGAGTAGCCCAGAAATTAAAATAGTAAATGCTCCCGTGAAATGATCAATTCTTAGTTTGACAGGTTCTTGGGAATCTGGAACAATCGGAGTTGTCTCATTCCGACTCTTTTCCAATTCAAGTCTCTCTTTCCTCAGCCCCGTGTAAGTCCAGGAGCGCCACAGCGGCGTGAGTCCACTTTCAAAGTTAGAACGAACAATATCGCTCAAACTTTTGGTGAGGATGGAACCCTTCCCAAATGCGAGGCTAATTGGGACTTGGAAAGCATTTGCCTGCTCAATAATAATTCGTGATCTTCCATATCGATCTGCAATTTTAACTTGGATCTCCATCTGCATGGATGCATCATAGGAAATGCATGCATACTTTTTCTCCTCAGATAATGTGTCTCGAAGACAGTCCATGATTTTCCGCTTCTCAATCCGCTTGTAGATCCGACCAAAGGAAGATTGCGGACTTGACTGGAGGAACAAATTGAAGAGGGCTCCCCCAAAGTAAGTGAGCCCCGTTCCATAATTTGACGCTGCCAACTCTTCAAAATTTGAGGGAGCTCTCTCTGTAGGAGGATTGATGAAGAATCCAAAAAGTTTTGAGAGGTAGACAGTTGTCAGGACGAGAATAAAAAAGAACCAAACGGCAGAGAAGACTTTGAGAGTATTAGCTCCAGCTTCTATGTAATTTTGATTCATAAAACTTGACAAGATGAAAATTACCGAGTTGGTTGCGGTCATTGTGAAATCTTTCGTAGTACGTTTCCGATTGGACACCTCCTGTAGTTTTCTCTGACTTCTTAGGTCGTGTCTATTGTGTTGCTTTTGAATCACGCGCCGGGTAAGACAAAGAAAAATTAGGGAAGCTATCATAGTAGTGAGGATGGCATACCAGAGATCGTTTGAAAATGGCCAGAAGACTGTTTTCCAGGTGTAGATGGGTCGGGTGGGACCATGAGAAATTCGAATGACTAAATATTCAAATGGGAAGGAAAATTCTACATGTGGAAATCGACTCAATGTGACAGCACATATAATACCCACATCCGCCCTCCCACTTGTCACGTCCCCCATGACACCGTTCCACGTTCCATTTTTCGCTTTTAAGCCAGTTCCACCCCCTCGTTTAAGAACGTACGTGAAATTTAAAGCTTCTGCCGCAATTACAAAATTTTTCAAGTAAGGACCACCCGACAAATAGGGGACTAATTTCCCATTAATAGTATGTGTTTGGGTACTTGGACCTGTGGTCATCACGGAGCCAATGACTTCCGCTTTATTGAAATTATTAAGAAAATTTGGAAAATAATTTTTTTCGTGGTCATTTAAGGCAATTATTTTGGGTAATCCATGACTGCAGTAGGGGCAGATTGTTTTTATTTCCGCTTCGGCCTTTCCACCCATTATTACTGGGTTCGAATTAAAGCTGGACTTCGACGTCAACCCGATGGCAATCTTGTTCTTGATTTTGAAGCCCACATTTTTATTCAACAGAATTGCGTTTGAAAATTTTGGTCCAGTTGTTGTAATAAAGATGTAAAAGTCTTCATTCCGTCTGGTCAGAGGGATCGTGTTTGGGAGGGCAATGTCTCGAAGGAAATGGAAATTTTCCCCTTTGTTTGCATCTTGTTCAAGAATGAAGATCAAATTAATGATACAGTTGGTCCCATGTTTTTTTACTCGCGTTAAACCGTTTTTACTAATAGTTGAGATTCTAGACTGATGCTTGGTCCAGTCTTGTTTTTCTTTAGCCTCATCCTTTCTCATAGTGAAGATGTCCCTTTGTATTTGGTGGAACTGAGTTGAGGTTTCTTGCAATACGGCGACGTCGTCGGCGTCGGCATTGCTATTTTGCTGGGGGAAATTTAGAAGGAGCAAGGTGCATGAGAGTAAATTTTTACTCTCGATAATTTTGCTCACACTTTGGCTGAGTAATGCTGAGAAAGGGGAAGAATTCTTTTGGAAACCGCTTCCAGCAGGTCTGAGTTGTGCTAAAGAAATAGCACAGTAATTGATGAGAACTAAAATAAAGTTGATTTTAGTGGTGTTTGAATGCATGGTTTTAGTTTCGCCGAATGCTGCAGTATGCAGATTCTAATATAAAAATATTTTTATATGTAGTAGACTATTTTTCTATTTAGTAATAAATTAGTTGCAGAATCAACAATTTAGACATTTAGCCATTATTCTTATTTGATAAGTCAAGTTACTTATTTACAAGTGTTTCGCCTATTGTTTGGGTCTTAAGTCAACGGAGCTTATTGAGCAGATGCCTGTCAATGGCTGAAGATTTCAATCGACTGACTTAATTATTTGACCATAGAATTCGAATGAGTGGCTCGGCAGTTTTTACAACAAGTAAAGTCAAAAGTACCTGAATTACACATAAACATATAGCTATGTTATTGACACGCGCCTTTCTTTGTCTTCGAGTCACCGTATAATTTTTGGGCAATTTATATAGTACCTACATTATATTATCAGGTCCACTTTGCAGTATTTCATGTCTTTTATGTAGTCAGAGGAAAACAATAATTTTATAAACATCTATTTTACGTAGGCAGTTAACTAAATATGGATGGTAATGAATAAGGTAATGGGGAACTCCACCAGTTAAAATTAAGTGCTAATAAATGTCAATTATAATAGCAGCACGTAATTTAGTATAGGTATATCGCCTGTGAAGAACCAAAATGACTCACATCCATTTGTAGCTAAAAACAATATCCACTATCTACAAAAATATTGAAACATGTCTTGAAAGCATTTAAATACAATGTTTTGCACTTTTCAAAAACCCGTAAATAGAACATTTTGAACTTTTCAAAAATATGTAAATAGATCATTTACACTTTTCAAAAATATGTAAATAGAACATTTTACACTTTAAAAAAATATGTAAACCGTACATTTTACACTTTTTAAAAACATGTAAACAGAACATTTTGCAATTTTAAAAATATTTAAATAGAACATTTTACGCTTTTAAAAAATATATAAATGGAACATTTTGCACTTTCGAAAAGTTTGTAAATAGATCATTTTAAAGTTTTCAAAAAACATGTAAATGGAACATTTTACACTTTAAAAAAATATTTAAATCGAACATTTTCAACTTTTTAAAAACTCTTAATAATTAACATTTTACGCATGTTTCTCATTTTGTTTTTGTGAGATAGCTCATTTTGGTTCTAACTTAAATTGGATATGGGTCATTTTGGTTCTTCACAGACGAGAGAGAGACAATTTTATTAAAATTAACTTGACACTGCGTCGTCCAACGACGATAGCCCAAAGGACTCAGTATACGTGTAGTCGGTGTAGTCCTATGCACGCTTAATAAATTCTGTAGGCATCATTGTGCTTTTAATAATATTGATTGCGGTTTAGGTTTAGATACTTAATTATAGTGTAGGATGAATATATTATCCATAATTGAAATTTCAGGTACACAATATGTATAAGGATTTGTACTTTCTATATAGCAATAGCGCTAAATAAATTACCCTATATCATAATATATAATATATAGTTTCCTTATAATCCGAAAATTTTAAGTTTGTTTTCCTATTTTGCAAAGTTATGCATATAGGTATAGTAAAATATTTAGGTAGGTACATACATACAGTACATACACTATAATATTCAAATCATGTAGTCCGATTTCCGTGCATTAGAAATTTGAGAAGCAATTAAGGATCTGCATTCAATTATAATTGTCTATTGTATTGCACACCGTGGAAACTTAACATTTTTAACTTTACATGTATTTATATATGTAATTCCATAATCTCACTAAATACTAAAAGTACTTCCATGTACCTATCATTAGTTATTATATGTAGTAAGTTTTAAACGTATTAAAAAATGCTTTTCCAAAATATGTATAGGTTTATTTCGTTTATTTAAATGTAAAATATGGTTACGTAGTACATTACTTTTTGCATAATAAATCCCAACTGACGGTGCACTGAGTATACTGAATTGAATATTAAATTATACAATCTTGAGAACTCCTAGATTTTGTTCTATTTCAGCTTTCAAGTATTAGCTAAAAAGTCAGTGCTAAAACTAAACTGATCCATCGTATTGTCTGTGAAGAATCAAAATGACCCATTTCCAATTTAAGCTAGAATCAAAATGAGCTATGTCATAAAAACAAAATGCTAAAGATGCGTAAAAATATTAACTAAAAGGTTTTGAAAAGCTCAAAATGTTCTATTTGCATATTTTTGAAAATTTCAAAATGTTCTATTTGCATATTTTTGAAAAGTTCAAAATGTTCTATATGCATGTTTTTCAAAATTTCAAAATGTTCTATTTGCATTTTTTTCAAAATTTCAAAATGTTATTTACATATTTTTTAAAAGTGGAAAATGTTCTATCTAAATGCTTTCACGACATCTTTCAAAATATTTGTGTAGCATTCGTAGTGTAGATAGTGGATATTGTTTTTAGTTAAAAATGGAAATAGGTCAGTTTGGTTCTTCCTAGAAGGTATGATTTTCTGATTAGGAGCGCGGGTTTAAATTCTATGAAAACCACATTTGAAGTAAATCATTTTGATTTGTACGTAGTATGTTAATTTCTTCACATATCGCAGTAGTTTGCTCATTCAGTTGTCCCAATTTTTCTTTTAAATCCAAATTCTCTGATGTTATAGCATCCACATGCTCTTTCAATTTTGAAATTTCCATTTCCAATTCCGTATCTGTTAGAGTGTCTTTGTCAGCTGGAGTTGCTGGAGTTAGAAAGGAATGGGAATAATGTGAGCCTAATAAGCCTAAATCTGAAATTTCTTGTATTCCCCATGGATCTTGATCTTTACCATTCCGGATTCCCATATCAGCCAGTTGTTGTTGTAGCGGAGTTTCTCTCCTTTGCACAATATGATGATGTGAATTCAATTTCCAACCACTTCCATGACTTTGGATCAAATATTTATTCAGACAAGGATGGTGATTGTCACCGCTCAAATGTTGGGTAGTGGTTGCATCGCCAACGATTAATTCAGCACCTGGCTCAGCTGGTACTGATCTGAACCTGCTACTATTATTGCTGTAATAATTGTTTGACTTTTGGTTCTTATTATTGTTCATGCTATTATTACTTTTAAATGCATTCACAGCGTTTTTAAGACTGTCCATTATAATACTGTTTTTTTCCAGGTGCTCATTTTGCTTATTAATTTGAGCGGATAAGGTCAGTGTCAAATTCTTTAGGTTCGTTGTAATTAAGTCGAAATCATTTTCATTTTTCTGCTGCTGCTGCTGCTGTCCTTCATTCCCTACTCCTACTATTCCTTTGGATGTTCGGAGTGAAATTGGATTTTTTCGGGGAAACTGGGACTGATTGTGAGGCTGAGTACGTATAGATGGTATCGATATTGGCTGAGAATCTTTTGACACGGACATCTCGTTACCTTTTATTATTGTACGAAGTTTTTCTATCTCCTTGCTTTTTGAAACTATTTCATCGTTACAGACTACAATCTGGATTAAAAAGGATTTGTATAAGGAAGCAAACGATTAGATTCGTATTGATGCGTTTAGGCTGGCTTTAAGTTTATCATGCTAAGTACTGACATTTATTGATGAGACCAATATTTTAATTCACAACGAGCTTGCTATAAATACAATTAAATACATAGCTTTCATTAATATCGTCTGTGAAGAACCAAAATGACCCATATCCAATTTAAGCTAGAATCAAAATGAGCTATGTCATAAAAACAAAATGAGAAACATGCGTAAAATGTTAATTAGGAGTTTTTGAAAAGTGTAAATTGTTCTATTTACATGTTTTAGAAAAGTGTGAAATGTTCTATTCACATGTTTTTTGAACAGTGTACAATGTTCTATTTACATTTTTTTGAAAACCGTAAAATGTACTATTTAAATGTTTTTAAAAAGTGCAAAATGTTCTATTTACATGTTTTTGAAAAGTGCAAAATATATTCTATTTCAATGCAATCAAGAGATGTTTCAATTATTTTGTAGATACTGGATATTGTTTTTAGGTAAAAATGGAAATGGGTCATTTTGTTTCTTCACAGACGATATGATATGACCATGGCCTGATGGCCATATAACTTCTTTTGAAAAAAATGGAAGAAAATACGAAAATCGTAGCTTACCTGACTGGACAAAGCACCAACTTTTGCTTTCAATTCGTCTTTGGCTTTTTCCAGCTCTGCGATCTCTTTGTCTTGGTTATTCACATTTGTTCTTAAATATTCGATCTCATCTTCATACACTTGCTTTTGGGAGCGTAACTCCAAGGACAGACGATACACCGTTTGCTTCAAATTTTCATTTTGAGTCTCTAATGATTTACTCCTTTCAACAACATCTCCAGACTCCCCGTTCATTTTTTTTACGAAAGTGGTATTGATCAAGGTTTGATTTTAATAACTGATATAGGCAATTTTAGTGCATTTCCAGTAATTCCAGCTTGCGTCTGTAGATTTTGTAACTGTTGATTACTGATTTTGAAATATTTTGAATTTGAAATGTTATACAAAAGAATTCGGTTCTAGAACTACTTTTGCTTGGTAATATTTTGCACGAAACTAATTTCTTTATTGATTGGCGTCTTGGGTTTGAAGGGTTTGGAGCTGGGAATGTTTGGTAATAGCTAAAAATAGCATTTATGATTTTATGATTTTTGACGAGATTGTTTGTTGTTTGTGGTTATTATTTTCACAGCCTTATGTACAGTTTTAGTCCAAATTCCAGTCTCCAAAACCTGTAGATACATTACTATGCACCTGGTCAAGTATTTCCCTGCACACATTTTCCCTGGAGCAATAATATAAGTGGATTTTAGATGTGCATAATTTTTTTAATTCGGAAGAATTTTCGAAAGAGAGAAAAAAACCGACCTGTAGGATTTTAGGAAAGTAAAACCTAGATTAGAGAAAAAAACTTTATTACACTATTGTTTATATTAAATTCTTATAGATTATAGATATTACATTTAACCTCAGATTTTAAACTGAAGTCAAGTTTAAAGTTTTTAATGCAACCAGGGTAATGGTAAAACAATAATTAAAAAGCGCGTTTGGTGCAGACTGCAGAGAGATGAATTGCTAAGCAACATTTGTGTGTATTTAAATACAATATGTCCCTGCTTGGCAAGTAAGTAGTGTTAGAATTATTGACCTGCAAAGCGCAAAGGGCATAAAGGTAATAGGCAGTAATTGCAAGGTAAAAGGCAGTTCTGAGGCAGTTTGGCAATAGGCAGTATCGCCTAATAATAATGTTTAACTGCCTCCTTTTGGGGGTATAGGCAGTATTGGCAGTTCGAACGATTTATGGCTATAATTTGTAGTTTGCATGGTTCTTATTATCATTTCTTCATTTCCTATTCATATTTGAAGTGATTTGCATAGCGATGACGTTCGTTGAGATTGGAAATCATGAACGTCCTATTTTTTGTCAGTCAAGCTAAACTCCTGTCCACCGCACAATGTCTTCTCAAGCTAGCACTGGTTCAGTAAACGTAATTCGAAAAAATAATATCAATTGGAAGTTTATAAAATTGTTTCGAAGCACAGAAAAAGCTCAACATTTTGTAGCAGAGAAGTGGAAAAAAAGGTACACCAATAAAGTAGCGGTTGGAGAGTTTACTACTACAAGTACAGTTTATTATTTTTGTGTCATTCATGGAAAGACCTGCCCAGCTAAAGTGCAATTAGTGTCCGGTTTCAATGGAGCAACAGAATACTTTAAATTGCGAGACTAATATATGCGTCTGTTCAATAATTTTGGTAATTTTACTTTTTCTTTTTACTAATTTTTTGTCTGACTTATTTATTATCTGTAAACTACGACATTATAAGCAAAATCATATTTATTTTATCAATAATTTTTCGTAATCATTTAAATATTTTATAAACTTTTCATTCGATTGTAAACTTCAAAATTGTTCGCAAAAAAATATTAAAAATCAGTTCCTATTGTGAAACTGCCTATCCACTCAACTGCCACGTCGTCCTTTTGGGCGCCATCTTTTTTTTTACTGCCTATTCGACCCCTAAAACTGCCTATTCCACTGCAGCCAGCGCAAAGGTCCCAGTTTTTGACATCCCCCAATTGAATTTTCTATTTCTTACCTTTGAAAACCGAACCCCCCCCCACATTTTTCCAAATACAGTGCACTCTTTAAAATACCCTAAAATTACGAATTACCCTACTCCATTTTTTAAACACAACACACTCCTTATCGACCCTATATCTTCCAAATTGAAATTACCCTGCTTTAGTGTTTAATATTCTAAAATTATTGTTTAAGAAATAGAAATAATCTCGATCATATCAAGCTTATTAATGCTTTTAAAAAAGAAACGCATACATAATATGGACTTAGGCAAAAATGTTTCTTCGCCCAAGCAATGCATGCACTATGTATCTTTAACTCAACAATAATATTTTCTAGCTAAACAAATTATTATCTTTATTTTGAGACATTTGGCATCAAAGTCGGTTATATGATACATATACGATATATGATATATGTATTTAATTTAGTTCACTCAGGCAGAGCCAGCTCAAAATGCAAAGAGTAATAATAGAACAGACGCTGTAGCGTAATCGTGAATACCCCTAATAATAATTTAGAGCTTCAGCAGCATTCTATAATACACTTTTACTTTTATGCCATGGCTGGAGGCTGGCAGTTTATTCTTTATTCGCAAATTACTTCTTTGCCATAGTCATAAAGGAGATTATATCTGATGCTCTTCGACCTTGACTGAACTCCTGGACACGTTTCCCATTTCGAAAATAGAGAAGGGTAGGGTAGCCTGATATTTGATAACGGTCAACCATCTGCAACAACAATGGAACATCCATTAAAAAATAATTCAATAGACATGTGGATCGGTGGATGCAGAGGAGAAACAATGCTAAGGGTATATTAAATTATAATGGCTAGGGGACGGGTTCAGTAGCTCAGTATTTAGAAAATATGGCATTATAGCTACTGATCAAACGGAACGGAGCACAATAATTAATACGATTAATTAATTAACTTAATTATTAATCTTACTTTAGGATTATCATCACAATTACAGGCTGCTAGTGCAGATTCTTCACCTGATCCAGTTCTGGCAAGACTTGATGCAGCTAGAGCGAATTCTGGCTTTAAGCGTTTGCAAGGTCCACACCCTGAGAAAAACCATAAATATAGATTTTGAAATGAATGTTGTTGATTGTATATAGCTTACGGAATATTTTAAATCAGTTGGTAAAAATCAAAACTCAAGTTCAACTTCAGGTTTAAGAAAATAAATAGAACAAATGTAATAAAGATGATGGTTATTGGTTATTAGCACTCATACATGGAGCATAGAACATAACAAGAACGGACTGGTGACTCTTGAGAAAATTACTGTGATTGAATTCAGACAATTTGTGGACATATTCGTGACCAATGATTCCATTCCAGTCGGTACTCTTAACACTGGTGGTCTGTGAGCTCATTCCTTCTACAATATCATTATCATGTTTCTGAAAAATCAAAAATTACTTTACTTTCAGCCACATGCAAAGCGACAATAGAAGTTGCCGTATGTTTATGTCTGGTGTAATTGTATAATTAAGTATAGGTATCATTATTCTATTCATAATTCATATCCGTCCGCATGAAGAAGAATGATGCCTTAATTAATTAGGTAGGTCTTGATCGAAGAAATTTTAGCTTAGTACACGCTTACCAAAAACCCAAATATAAACCGCATCATTTTGAAATTTTGTTTTATATGGATACTGATTACTGAAGTGATTTATGAGCAAACAAATCGATAGTTGCCTGTCTGTGTCTGTAGTGTGTGCGTAAGTCGAATTTCACTGATTACTGAGAATTTAAATTTAAACGACTTAAACGAATTTTGTATGCCGCAATATTCCGCATTTAAATTTTAAATCCCTATTCCGTCCCTATTAGTATTGATTAGTGGGTGGGTCGGTGGGTGTGGGTAGTGCAGCGGGCTTACAGGAACGCAATGACGCAATTATTACGTAAAATTTTGAAGTAATATGAAATTATTACTGCGCATCACAAATTAAATTTTAACTTGAATTAAGGGAAGTAATGCGGAATTCGGCGTTCCATTCCAGTTCCGTCCTCGTCCTCCGCCTTTTCGCCCGACCCGACTGGCGTTTCCTCTAACTAGTGTGAGTGACGTAAAGCGTGAGGGCACAGGGCACGAAAGTGAACCGGGGCATGGCGAGTAAAGAGTAAACTTCAAAATGGCATCAATCTCGAGATTTGTCTATAATATTATTTTTGTTTTAAGTACACTTTGTTTCAAAGAAGGTGTTGATTTGAAAAATATGTGTTAAAATTTACAATGTCTGTATAGCAACAGTAATCTGTAATTAAATTATAATAAATATCTCGTATGTGCACAATCCAAATCTTAGAAATTTGGAAGCTTAAATAAAAACCAATAAGAATAATAATTTAATTTAGCAAAAGCTAACTCATCTGCAGCACTTTATAGTATTTACTAACATGTATAAATTAATTTAGTACTATAGAAAATATTTGCGTACGGGGTTCAATCTATGTCAGGCGGCCGTGAATGTATGTTTCACAATGTTAAATGCGTATGGTAAAAAAAGGATTTCAGCCCATGCCTCTACTCTTAATTCTCGGCTGGGAGAAAGCTATAAAGCATGTAAAAGATTGAATACAGTAAAATATAATGATGTCAGCACTCAGCAGTTTATAATACTAGTTATCGATTTTGTCTCTTGCTGAAAGAATTGTAGCATTGAGCATTGCAATCCCCCCTACATAGTAGGCATCTGTCACCTGTCTTTCTAGGTATACCCATAGTGTAATAGTAGATCTCTCTAGTGGCAAGTAATAAATTATTAATTTTTAAGTCGTTATTAATTTATTTGCTGGGTTATTTTCATTACAACGTTTCAGAAATTCAAAAATGAGGAAGAAAATTCATTAAAAAAATACAGCACAAAAATATTATAAGAAGTTATTATGTAGTGTTTGAGCAAAAAGCGCAATACAAATTCTAACTAAACAATTTATCATAACAAATCTGTGCCAAATCCGGAATAAAATAATCGAGGGCAAATTCCAAGAGCTGCACAGTAAGATCTGTATTTGACTCATCAGCTGATGCAGAACCTGTTTCGGCAGTCTTTGTTGCAATTGGAAGCCCTTGGGTGAAATTTATAAACTCTTCCATAACTTGCCGACTAACGTTAGGAAGAAGGACGTCAGGTTGCTTGCTCTCTTCCCAACTTCTTTGACACATGATTTCAAAAACAGGTGTGTAAGCTGAAATTGAAATAATGTTAGATGATAATATTATGACAATGGGCAAGTGTAAATTCTAAATTTAAATTTAAAAAAAAAATAGTATACAGGATACCAAAGGACCAGGACCAGGACCAAGGACCTACCAGAAATTAAGCATGTATCCCCCCAAATCACATCATCATCTTTTTCAGAGCCCATTACTTTGAAGTGAATCTTCCGACATATCGTATGTTTCTTTTCATTTGACTTTGACATAAAGTCATCAAATATTTCTCGATGTTTTATTTGAAGACGCTTGGAATAATTTGGGATGGAAGAACTTACACGAGTCATGATAAATAACTCTATTTCAATCTTGCAGGCAGTGCCTAATGCTGGCATAACAACTGGTTGTTTCGCATTCCTATCCACCTTGAAATTCTTCATCTCCAATTCACAATCATAAAAACTATCCCGGACGTATGTTGCTTCACTACAATTTAGATGCATAAGCTGTGGTTTCGTGCATGAACCAGATTCCGCTTTAAATTCGTAACCTAAAAGTAAAAAAGTAACATTAAAAACACATTAATATGAGCATACACCAAGTCAACAATTTTGGTGTATTTTTGAGCTAAAAACAGATTTAAAACGTAACGAAAGGCTAAACACATACTTAGGTGACGGATGGCGTTGTCTCGATCGTCAATAAATTTAACTTTTACAAAACAGTTCCCGTACGAATCCAACGGATTTCCAACACTGATTTTTGGGAAGCAAATTTTTAGAAAATCTGGTGTCCATACATTAGATTTTGACATACGCAGGCTGAACCAAAAAGTGCTAGAAAGAAAAGAAAAATATAATTATTATTATACAAAAATAAACATACTAATATTCAACTTCTGTGATATTTTAATTAACTTAATTACGTAATTGTAGGACAATTATTATTCAAGTAGCCAAATCAAACATTATCCAAAACAATGTTTTCTCGTTCTTAACTAGGATTAGAGCCTTGCCTTGTGAAGGTAAATATGGAAAATGGTACTGCAGGGTATTAATAGCAGTAGCGGGAAAAGGACAAGGAAGGTTGGGGATGGAAAACCAACCGACGTCGTCGGTACAAGCAGTAATTTTCCACTGCGTATAGCAGGAGAGGAATGTAGGTATAGGAGAGGAGCGGGGCTAGGAGTATAGCAGGTAAAGTAGGGCAAGTGGAAAAGACGGTTGGAGTTGAGGAGTATGACGTAGGCACTCTCTCGATCGTACGATCGTCGTCCTCCTCAGCAGGCGAAGAGAGCCAGGACTTCACTTCCTATTTTACTCGTCAAGGTGACACAACTAGGTGGAAAGCTAGTAAAGTGAGGAAAATAGATAGCCCGTCAGCCATCTTGTTTATATTTTATTTATATATATATTTATTTATTCTCCTCCTTATTCTTCTCCTTCGGGAATCTTATTTTAATTACCCGTAAGGGATTAATTGTGTGATTAAGTTAGAGATCATTGTGTATATTCGTGAGGGAGTATTATGTACATTGTGGAGGTAAACGCGAACAGATCCAGAGTTCAATAAAAGAACACTCCCCAAAGACGATAACTTGTGCTGTAACATTAAATATTGCATTGGCATTATTTCGGCGTACTGGAGCCAGCACCGTAGTACTGTAGTGATACTCACAGTTCACCGGGTACCGGAGTATAACGGTCATCTCATTACATACTCTGGGTGTGGGTGTCGACGGTCATACCGGCACTTACACACCGGGTCATTATAGTCGTGCATCCCATCCTTAACCACGGAGCCCCTACCGAGTCACCGGGTTCTTCGTAGTCAACCTGGAGTAGCGAGACTTCGAGAGCAGGAACTTCGTAAGCGCGGTCGGCTTTCCCCGGTCGCTCTCTCTGTACAGACTAGAGCGGGCCGAGGACGATCTCGCCCACCGAGGACCGCGTCGTCCGCTAATCGCGGTCGAGGAAGAGGAAGAACTCCAACAGCAGAGACCGACCCGGTCGCTTTCCTGTTCCAACCACCTGTCCCGGTCGTACGTACTAGAGCGGGCCGAGGACGATCTCGCCCACCGAGGACCGCGTCGTCCGCTAATCGCGGTCGAGGAAGAGGAAGAACTCCAACAGCAGAGACCGACCCGGTCGCCTTCCTGTTCCAACCACCTGTCCCGGTCGTAATACGTGGGAAAAGGGGAGATATTGGGAAAATCCAGTTTACACTGGCGACCCTGAAGGACACACAACTTTCGTTTTGTTCAAGTACCACCAGCAGCACAATCAGGTGAGAACCACCAGTTCCACATTGTTGTTTTTCTCAAAACTTATTTTTAAGTTAGATTACTCATTAGTCGACCGCGACACACAACAGCGATCTTGTCTCGGTCGGAGGGTTAGCGTATTAGCATACAAGCATACATAACCATACAGCAGGGACGCATAGGTACCGAGTTTGGCATAGACGCGAGCACCTTGGTCGGCGGTATTGGTTTGGCAGAGGTGGATAAGCACACCGGAGCCCCGAGGCAGGCCAGGTCAGCCTGTCCACAGAGAACTTGCCGCATAGCGCAGACCGCGACTCGGTCGCGGAGTAGACTCGGTCTCGGTAGTTGTAAGTAACATAGACAACCGCGATATACCCCAAAAAGAGTTAGAAAAAAAAAAGTTCCGTATAGGTCCGGTCCAGTTTGAGGAGGTGGTAGTGCGTACGCGAGGGCCAAGCCCGAAGACCAGGAACCGGGACCGGGATGAAGCCAATCTGCGACATCAAGACGGACGGGGTAACGTGGACGGGCCGGGAAAGCGAGCTGATCTCAAAGCAGCTCTTGCTAGAAGACCCGCAGACACCGGGAACATGCGACCTGTTAACCGTAAAGAAGAGGTGGTACGTATATAAGTACCAATTGGAAGGGAAAGAAACACCCAAGCCTATGACACCATCGGAGGTGGCGTTCGCATTTGCAGGGTACCAACAGCAAATGATGACCGCGGAGTACGACGGGGCAACCGACTTCGAAGGTATCACCGAGCTGAGTCAAGCAGAGACGAAGAAACTGGAAGACTCGGTGAAGCAGATCGCGACCGCGTCGAAGAGCGACCCGGTGGCACCGAAGAAGGCAGAGGCCCCGGGAAAGACAATGCTGGACTATGTCATGCAGATGTCGAAAGACATGCAGTCCATGCAATTAGCCGTCCAGTCCATACAGGCGGACCAGGCACGCCTCAAAGCCCAGTTGGCAGTGGGCAAGAGTCCCGGGGGTCCAGCACTTCTACAAGGGAACTTGCTGCAACAGGCCACAGCAAGTACTGGCCACCAACAGCCACAGCAAAGGTCAATGTGTACCGGGACGAAGCAGCCAGCAACACCGGGTGTCACCTTCAGCGCGATACCTTCGCAACAGTCCAGCCAGCAGTCGTACAACAGTACAAGTAGTACCGCGTCAGCACCGGACATGTCGGACATGGCAGACCATCTGCTACATGTCCTGGATCAGCAAAACCAGAACACCCGGCACGCTCAGGAGTTACAGCGGGAGCAGACACAGCTGCTGGCAGGAATGATGGCGCCGACCGGGCTGCATATTATACCGCAGCACTTTGATCCAAGAGTAGACATTGCACCAAACTACATAGATGCATTCGAAGCACACCTGGAGATCCATGGGGCCCAGCCGAGGGCATACATCCAGATCTTCCAGAAGTGCTTGACAACACCGGCAGAAGCATCTTGGCTAAAGGCGACGCTTCTGGATGTGGACCATACTTGGGCAGCGGTAAGAGCAGAGTTTCTGAAGGCGTACGACCGGTCGAGCGCGCAGTCTGTCTTAAACAAAGTGGTGAATTGGAAGCAACAAGCTCACGAACCAATTCGGCAGTGGGCATCTGATTTTTATTCCTTGCTGAAAAGCATCAAGGAGCCTCACCCATGGGAGCAGCGGGAAATCATAAGTCGCATTAAACAGAACATGCATAGCTCGCTATACGGAGCATTCCCACCGGGGACAGCGGTCCCGCAGAGGCTAAACGACTTCATTAAGCAGGCAGAGGAGTTTCATAGAAACCGGGTCCGGGCTGAGAAGGAAAGGGAAACATATCGGCCGTGGAGTCAACAAGACCGAAGCAGAGGCCGAGACCGACAGCCGTACCAAGGGCAGCGGAACCAGCAATGGAACTCGAGGGACCGCCAACGTAGCAACGAGCAAAATCCCGGTCCGGGCGAGAGCAGGCGTGAGCAAAGTAGAAGTCCACAAGCACAGAACTCACCGGGCCGGTCAGGTCCAGGACGGGACAGATCGGCCAGCCCACAAGAGAGACGCGAATCACCGCGTCGAGATAGGCAACCAGAGCGGAGAACCGGGAAGTGGTGTCACGTATGTAGTAGAAACACGCACAACACGGAAGATTGCAGATCAGCAAAGGCCAAAGTCATGGCTTTGAAGATACTGGCTCAGGCATGTGCCGAAGAGGAAGCCGCAGAACACCAGACCGAGACACCACCGACCGGGACACCAGAAGGTATGCAAGGCTTACAGGCCTCAGCAGAAGACGAAGAGGACCCGGACGAGAGGCAACTATTTAATGCGTTGCGGACCGCGAAGAATAAGGAAGAAGGAAGCGCGCTGAGGCGAGACCGGGATCAACAACCAAGTCCCGGTGAAGACCAAGTCCAGAGGGCGATCAATAAATTGGAAGCCAAATTTGTACCGTCGGTACTACCACCGACTTTAAACTGGGTTCAGACACGGACAGACGAGGGGACCCGTGTCTTTTACACCGGATAAACAAAGCCCCTTATGCCCTAGTCAACATTAAGCACAAACAAAAGCTATTTCCGTATTTCGCGTTAATAGACTCGGGCTGCACCGCGCTCGCTATCTCCAAGAAGGAGTGCGATAGACTAGGTTTAGAGATAAGAAAGTCGTCAGTAAAGATGTCGGGTTTTGATGGTAAAGTAGTTACAGCGGGAGGTGTAGTAACATTAGACATGAAGATCGCAGGTCGGTGGTTTAGAGAGGATTTCCTGGTCCAAGAGGGACTAATGTGCCCCATTTTCATCGGGAACAAGTTCCGATGGAAACATGGCCTGAGTTTTGACGACGTGAAGGGCGAGATGCGATGGGATGTCCCTACCGAGGAAGAGAAGGAGCGAGATGCCGGGTACTTTGTCCGTGGTTTGTCAGTAAAGACCGCAAAAGACGTCTGTGACTTGTCACTAGCGTCGACCCCGGACAGGTACGACCGGACAAGGCTAGGGACGTCGTCCGTCCAAGTGTTCGTCGAAACTCTAGTCAAAAAGTATCCCGGGGTAGTACGAAGTGATGGTAGGTCCGGGATTACGAACGCGATCATCCACGATCTGCGTATCCCGGAGGACTGCCCGGTGATACAATGTAAACCTGCTCGAAGACCACCGGCAATAGCAAAGTGGGAAGACGAGACATTGCATGAGTTGGAGCTACAGGGTAAGATACGGCGGTCAACTTCGGCATATTCCTCGCCAGTATTAATTATACCGAAACCAAACGGCGATAAGCGAATGGTGGTAAATTATAAAGAGTTGAATAGCTACACACCGAAGATACAGAACCCAATGCCTATCATACATCAAATCTTGGAGCATCTTCCACCTAACCGAGTCATGTCCAAGCTGGACTTAAAGTCAGGCTTTTGGCAAATCCCCATAACAGAGAACTCCAAGAAGTTCACCGCGTTTCACACGCAGAATGCATGTTATGAGTGGAACGTGATGCCGATGGGGTTGAAAAATGCTCCAATGATTTTTCAGGATCTCATGAATAGGTTGTTTGGTAAGTTTGTGGGTGACTTTCTACATGTGTACCTGGATGATATTTTTATCTTTAGCGAGACCGAGCAACTGCACAAGGAGCACTTAGATTTTGTGTTTAAGACACTTCATAACTTTAACCTAACCTTAAACTGGGCTAAATGCGAGTTCGATCTACCGGAGGTTGAGTTCCTGGGCCACATCGTCACGCGCTTCGGCATCAAGAAATGCCCGAAGAAGGTAGCGGCGATCCAAGATTTCCCGTCACCGAGAACGAAGAAAGAAGTGCAGCGATTCTTAGGGGCCATTGGATGGTACATGCGGTTCATACCGCATTACGCCACTCAGTTAGAGCCCATATTTCTAAAGCTGAAGTCGGAGGCAGATCCGAATTTACCGTTCCGGTGGGGAAAGAGCCAGCAGACCGCGTTCAAGACGATTAAGGCGGAAGTGGCCAAGGAAATCACGTTAAACACAATAAACTACGATCATCCATTATACGTGTATACCGATGCAAGTGATGTAGGGCTGGGAGCAATCCTGGCTCAAAACTACCATTGCGAGTTGACCGGGGAAGACAGGTTCCGGGTGATCGAATGTCGCAGCAAACTGCTGAATGCAGCGGAGCGTAAGTATGACGCGAGAGAGAAAGAGTGTTTGGCTATCAGGTTTGCAAACCGAGTGTTCGACCCCTTCATCAGGTATCAGAAGGACGTGATTTTCAGATGTGACAACCAGGCGTTGACACATCTGAAGCATGCGGCCATCAACGATCACCTCTATAACCGGCATATTGTCAGGTGGGCAATAGAGTTGGGTCATGTTGTCAATGACATAGACTTCGTGAAGGGAGAGGATAACAAACTGGCAGACTTGCTCTCTCGTGGCGCGCTACCGGACCCCAAATACGACGACAATCCAGATGAGCTAGACATGTGTGTGGAGAGTGCTTGCGTATGCCTGGCGACGTTTACCAACACAAAAGACAGAGTGGAAGTGGATATGGACATGCTGAACAAGGACATGCTGCGGGGTGTGCAGAGAGAGTGTGAGGCACTATCCACTATTACTAAAAGCCTTAGCCGAGTCGGGGAGCGGTCTCGGTATCGCTACGACTACGTGATCGTCGAAGGAATCCTCTGTAGGTATGTCCCGTGTAGAGAGCGGACCGCGTCGCGGTCGATCCTGAAAGAGGGAACACCAGAAGGGGGCTTTTATAGCAACCAGGTGGATAAGTTGTGGGAACAGAGGCTAGAGGAGGACGAGCGGACCGGGCAGCCAGTGCAACCGGTAAGGGTGCGACCGTCTATGCTAATGAGGAAAGGTAAGCATATTAAATGGCAGCATCCGTTAATCCAGGCTAGCTTTTTAGATCCAGAGTCAGTGACAGCCAGGAAACGCATAGTCCCGGTCATACCGCAGTCCATAGAGCGGGATGTCATAGCGCACTTTCACGATAGCACGATGGCCGGGCACCAAGGAGTAGAGCGCACGTATGACCGGATTAGGAAAAGGTTCTGGTTCTACAATATGCATAAGATCATAGAGGCATATGTAAAGACTTGCGCGGTGTGCCAGTTAGTGAAGGCTTCAAACCAGGCACAACCGGGGAAGATGGGCATTCACTCTTACAGGAACAACGTGTTTGAGTGTGTTCATGTGGACATTGTTGGAGAGTTGACCGCGAGCGCAGGCTTCAAGTTCATTGTCGTTTGTGTGGACGAGTTTTCAAAGTGGGTGAGTATGGAACCCTTAACGTCGGTATCGTCAATAAAGATCTTGAAGTTCCTGCAGAAGGTGTTTAACCAGTTTGGAACACCGAAGCGCATAGTCTCCGACAATGCGTCATATTTCTCGGGTGATGACTGGAATGATCAGCTACGCCAGTGGGGAGCTACATGTGTCCATGTGGCACCGTACCATCCCAACCCGAACCAGTCGGAGCGGGCAAACCGGGACATTAAAAGTATATTACGCGCGTTTTGCATGGCGACCCAGACAATGTGGGCAAAGCAGTTAGGTGACTATATGGTGGCGCTCAACACCGCGAAATCCAAGTCATCTCGGTATTCACCTTGTCAACTGAACTTAGGCAGGGACATACTATTGCCAATAGACCGTAAGATGCAATTGCTAGAGACAATGAAGGTAACCGAGGAGGAGTACGGGCAGCAACTGCTTAAGGACGTGACGTTCATTCGGGACCAGGCCCGGTATAATTTAAGAGAGGCACAGTTGCAGCAGAAAAAGTACTTCGACCGAAACAGGAGAGATGTTGTGTACGCGGTAGGCGATTTGGTTAAGATACGCAATAAGAAACTGTCCTCAAAGGAGGAGAAGTACGCGAAATCCCTTGGACCGCGGTACACCGGGCCGTGGAAGGTAGTAGAGGTGCACTCAGATTGGTCCTACAGCATTCAGGACCCGGACAAACCCAATAGCAATCCAATGAGGTTCCACACCTCACTAATGTTACCTTACCACGGGAAAGAGAGCGAGGACCCGGTCCCGGTAGAGGAGTCTGTAATAAGTGCAGACGGGGAGTCGGGACCAGATACCAATGAACGACCACAGCCAGACTCGGTAGTCACTGAGTCTGTACCATCACCAGATACCGAGACGGTACCAGATTCCGGAGGGGGTCACGGTAGCGCGGTTACCGCGACCGGGGGTACGAACCAGGGCACAGGTTGGAGAGGAGGTTTTGGACCTATCGACCTGTCTGACGACTATGAAGTAGACATTGATGACCCACCACCACCGAGACGCTATCCCGGCCGGGATCACAAACAACCAGTGCGTTTGGGCATCAACTACGCGATGACCGAGGAGGACACTGGCAGTGTCCATGAATTTTCGATGCTAATGATAGAAATACCTAGTTTATTATAAACTCTTCAATCAAATCTTTTTATCTTTTATCCTATTCTTATTTATCCTTTAGTTTGCATGGAGTTTTCTTATGAAATTTTACATAAAAACTGAAAAAAAACTTTTAAAAATTTTATAAAACCGAAAAAAAAGTGTGTAGGTAACAAGGAAGGAATAGGTTAAGCATGAGATAGAGCGACCGGCCCGGTCAGTCAGGAGCTCGTAGGTGTATTATGATTAGGACGAAAGCGGGATACCGCGTCGAAGGGTAAATAGGACGAGCAGGTAGTATGTGGGGACCGGGACGTCAAGCGCGGTCGCGGTCGGTGGATTGACAAGCAGTGTGAAGGTAATAGGGTTTAGGCGTGACGACGACCCGGCTGCAGCAGTACGGCACTCTCTTTTTACACCTTTGTTTCAATGGGTACGTGCTTTGGGGAGCATCCAACGATGCTGGAGCAAGTACTACCCGGTTGAAACAGGTGGGGGGGATAGTGTGAAGGTAAATATGGAAAATGGTACTGCAGGGTATTAATAGCAGTAGCGGGAAAAGGACAAGGAAGGTTGGGGATGGAAAACCAACCGACGTCGTCGGTACAAGCAGTAATTTTCCACTGCGTATAGCAGGAGAGGAATGTAGGTATAGGAGAGGAGCGGGGCTAGGAGTATAGCAGGTAAAGTAGGGCAAGTGGAAAAGACGGTTGGAGTTGAGGAGTATGACGTAGGCACTCTCTCGATCGTACGATCGTCGTCCTCCTCAGCAGGCGAAGAGAGCCAGGACTTCACTTCCTATTTTACTCGTCAAGGTGACACAACTAGGTGGAAAGCTAGTAAAGTGAGGAAAATAGATAGCCCGTCAGCCATCTTGTTTATATTTTATTTATATATATATTTATTTATTCTCCTCCTTATTCTTCTCCTTCGGGAATCTTATTTTAATTACCCGTAAGGGATTAATTGTGTGATTAAGTTAGAGATCATTGTGTATATTCGTGAGGGAGTATTATGTACATTGTGGAGGTAAACGCGAACAGATCCAGAGTTCAATAAAAGAACACTCCCCAAAGACGATAACTTGTGCTGTAACATTAAATATTGCATTGGCATTATTTCGGCGTACTGGAGCCAGCACCGTAGTACTGTAGTGATACTCACAGTTCACCGGGTACCGGAGTATAACGGTCATCTCATTACATACTCTGGGTGTGGGTGTCGACGGTCATACCGGCACTTACACACCGGGTCATTATAGTCGTGCATCCCATCCTTAACCACGGAGCCCCTACCGAGTCACCGGGTTCTTCGTAGTCAACCTGGAGTAGCGAGACTTCGAGAGCAGGAACTTCGTAAGCGCGGTCGGCTTTCCCCGGTCGCTCTCTCTGTACAGACTAGAGCGGGCCGAGGACGATCTCGCCCACCGAGGACCGCGTCGTCCGCTAATCGCGGTCGAGGAAGAGGAAGAACTCCAACAGCAGAGACCGACCCGGTCGCTTTCCTGTTCCAACCACCTGTCCCGGTCGTACGTACTAGAGCGGGCCGAGGACGATCTCGCCCACCGAGGACCGCGTCGTCCGCTAATCGCGGTCGAGGAAGAGGAAGAACTCCAACAGCAGAGACCGACCCGGTCGCCTTCCTGTTCCAACCACCTGTCCCGGTCGTAATACGTGGGAAAAGGGGAGATATTGGGAAAATCCAGTTTACAGCCTTAAACTTTTTAAATCTTTTGTCTTTTTAATACCTTAATGTTAATTTCCAAAATTAGCACATTATTGGTAAAAAGTAATAAAGTTTACTCACACAGAGAATTCATGCCCATCGATACTGATTTTGGACGAGCCATGGTAATTCTGGTGTATTGCTACAGCTTGATTCTGCAATTCTTCATTGCGGGAATGACCATTTGAAGGATTCACGACATTAAGTAACCTCTTTGCAGATAGTAACTGCACAAACATATATTCAAAATTAAGCTAGTATTACGATGGATGAGATTAGTATCTAAAAGCATTATCAATAAACCACATAATATACACCATACACTTTTAGTTCAAATGAAATCAAAATTCATACCTTAAAAACTTGCATGTTTCCACCAGTAGCAGATGGTGTTTCAGCCGCTACCGAATTCGTACAGAGATTGCCTTTCGCGGGAGTAGTAGGTGGGACAAAAGGGCTCTGTCTAGTCTGTGACTTAAAATTTGCTTCACCCCCATGGGTTGAGGGAGGCACTCTGTTGTAATTACTCTTGTAAGTTTTATTAAAAGTTTTATCAACTGCAGGAATAACTTTTTTTTGGGGCTGCTGCTGCTGATGGGTTCGATAAAGTTGGTTTGGCATGGTTTCCACAGATCTTGGTGTATTCTCCTGCTTCACGTGTTTCTGAGCTTCACTTGCTGTCTGGATAATTTCCATCAGAGACGAAAGGCTGCCACAAGCCTCCTTCGACTTAGCCAAATTGGAATTATCACAACTAGGATTTTCAATTTTATTTTGCTTGCCGGAGCGAATGGGACTAGGGCTATCAGTTTTACCATTCGACGAAACGTTCAAATTGGAAGAGGAACGCTTCATGTTGGTTCTATGGTTTGTGTTCAGCGAAGTACTGTCCTTTCCATTGAATTTATTAGGATATCTCAGCTGTTGATTGTTAGTAGCATTTACATTTGCGCTGACAGCATTAGAATTATCCATGTTTGGATTCGGAATTATGGACATCAACGGTACTTGACTATTTATAGGAGGGTGTGGGGGAGGTTTTTGATTGCGAGAATTAAGATGACCTTCATCTATGGGTCCAGAGCTCATTGTTATTTGGGCATCCAAATTGAACTTGTTACTGGCTTTATTTGTATTGTGACTTGATGCATAACTAGGCATCATTTGTTTTTGAAATGCATTGGAATTTGAATGACTTTTGAATGGCTTAAAAGCTGAGTTCTTCTGTTGCACCTTGTGGAATTTTTTTGAGTTCAGTGCATTGAATTTTTCATTTAGTAAATCAAGCTGCTCTTGCACTGTATAATGTGGCAGCAAAGTTTAAGGAAAATCAATTATCACGAATAAAATAAATCAATATTATACACACTATAGAAATAATTATTACTGCATCGTAATATGTATTTGTGATTTGCAAAAACTACCTGAAATCTTCCACTCTTCAGAAATAGAATCACTTCCAAGGGTAGCAACAGACTGACGACTTCCCGTTAAAGCTGACGAGAGCCCAACTTCAGTTTGAGTACCACGCTGCTCCTTCGCAGAAACCGATGCATGACTTTCTTTTTCATTTTGAAGTACTATCAATTGGGATTTCAGCTCCGCAATAACTTTATCACGACCTTTTATATCATCACGTAAAACCGAAATTTCACTGTTTTTCGACCTTTCCATTTGAGTTAGGGCCAAAGTTCCTCGTTTAAGTTCCTCAATTTTGACCTTTAGCTTAGCGTTTACTTCATCCATCATAACATTTTTGAGACGTGTAACTTGAATACGCTCTTCGTTAATGCGCGTTTTCAACTCAATGTCAAACTTTGTTTTCTGGTCTTCCTCAAGTTGTGATGATTCTTGCAACTTTTTCCGCAAACCTTGGAGTTCAGATTCGAAATTTCGTTGTGCTTCATCCATAATCTTTGTTTTCTCTGATAATTTTTGTTGATGATCCTTAACTGTGGTTTCCAGTGCAAGAATAAGAGTTTCATTATGTTTCAATTTCCCTTCGAGGTTACTATTTGTAGCTTTTAAGCTTTCAAGTTCTGCTGGATCATGCTGTGTCATTGCAGACAACTTTAAAGCTTCCTCTTCATTCAACTTCTATAAATTGATATTCAAAAAACTCGAATAAAATAAACAAGAATTATCAAAGGAATTTCAAAAAATTAATTTAATACGACAGAGAAAAAAAATTTGGATGGGGCTGAAATTACAGAAGGGGGCAAATAGAAACCCGTGAGCAAAAAGTGTGCCACAAGA
This sequence comes from Dicyrtomina minuta, assembly GCA_949802685.1. Taxonomy (NCBI): domain Eukaryota; kingdom Metazoa; phylum Arthropoda; class Collembola; order Symphypleona; family Dicyrtomidae; genus Dicyrtomina; species Dicyrtomina minuta. The sequence continues at coordinate 60,034,331 of OX461808.1, read as the reverse complement.
GTTTAACAAATCAGCCAAAACAAATACTGGCCAGGATGCGTTCTTATTGGTAATGTTTTCATATCTTCCATCATATTTTGAATTTCTGGCTAATATAATGTACTTAAAACTTACTAATACTAAAATAGCTAACTTGTAAACGTGCGATTTCTCCTTTAGCCTCATTCAGCTCATCCTCGAGCAAAAACTTTTGGTCGATTACCTCCCCTTGAACTTCTTGCAATACTCGGTATTTGCACTCTATTCTCATTTTCTATAAATAAAAATAATCACAAAATTAAAAGCAACCATGCGACCATACCTGATTGTATCCGCCTGCCATTTCAAATTTTATTACAATAATGAATGTATTCACTAATTCACTTTAGTTTGGAATAAATCCTTCCACAGACGTGACATACAGCACCGCGGACCAGTACACTAATAAGGCTGCAGGTGATCTGGCAGTTTAAAAGGAGTTTCTGGCAGTTTAGTGCTCATTTCGTGAAAAAATGGGTGATGTGGCAGTAGGGTTTATGGCAGTTTGGTCGTCAAACTGCCAGATTTATTTTGCACATAATTTTAAATAATAAATTTAAATTTACAATCGAATGAAAAATAAACGTGTTCGGAAAAGAAAAGATAAATGCGAAACATGATAAATTATGTTGGAATATGATTATTGTTTCATAAGAGGCTGTCTAGTTGCCTGTTTGGGTTGTCCGCGCTTAGGTTTCGGGACGTTTATTCTGGCTACCTTCGCAGACAGGGAGAATTCAATCAAAGATCAAAGAATTCCTAACAGCTAGGGAAAAAACATGCTTGCGCTTGCACACGTGTCTCTTTAAAAAATTGGGACAGGTGCACGTTGATGTCTTCCAGTCCACAAAGTTAAAGGTGACAATGTACCCATCAAAGAACAACTTCTCAAAACTGGCAAATGTACGATAACGGCGTTGTAAATGTTGTACAATGGCGTATCTCTTCTTCCAGTCAGCAAGAAAAAGATGAGCTTCTTCTAAGCTTGAAAATAATTGAACTAACTTCCATTCAATTCTTTTGTAAACTCTTTTTGAACTACCTACTTCAGCGCCTTGCGAAGACATGTTGTTTCTGACGATCACTTTTGTTGACTGAAGATAAAGTCAACACTTAAAGAATTGTCAAAAACAGTGATATGAATATGGAATACATGAATATTATCATTAACAGTATGCAAAAACAACAAAAATATAAATAAACTATTCAAACTGCCAACACACCCAAACGGGGCAGTTTGTGAGCATTAATTAGTAGAACTGCCAGAACACCTACTGCCAGAAACTCCTTTTAAACTGCCAAAAAGAATTATGCCCACTGATAAGAGTCAACGTCTGTATAATTAAAAAAGAAAACTGTACGCTGTCAACTTTCTGACTTCTGAAAACTATAAAATGATTTTCAATCTTATGTCTTAACATCTCATTTTCGAGGTCACATTTAAATCTATACATGATACATACCTCTAAAATTGTTATCATTAATGTCATTCAAGTTAAAATCAAAAATACTGTTTGCACATAGTAAAAGTAAATTACCTCTTCGGTGAGCTCATCTAAACTTGATCGAAATGTTGTCTCCGAGGATTCGAAACGAACTTGTAATGCCTTAAAGGTTTCCAGTTCTTTCTTCAAGCTGGCTTCGCTGCTTCTTAAAAGCTCATTTTCTTCTTTTAATTCTAACAATCCTACTTTCCTGTCAAAATTACACTGACTTCCATCGTTTCTATTTTCCCCCTTCCCAGGGCCCGGAGAGCTCGCGTTTGTGCTTGACATGTTGATCGTTAGCTGTGTCTAATGTTATGAACTGTATGTTCAATGTTGTTGTTATTTAGTTCAATGCTTCACTACAATGACAAGAATCAGAATGTGAATGTTAGTTGGAAAGTACAGAACTGGCAGAACAAAACCCCTAAAAAAACTTGACATTAATTTGAATTAATTTTTGTATTCAGATTGTCACATAATTATTATGATTTATGATTATTATATAAAATCCATAATATAATATTGTTAACAAAGTTATGTTACCGTATATACTGAGTCTGTCAGGCTAACAGTTGACAGTGTTAAGTTTATTTTGTTGAATAAATTTATCTTTCTCTCTGTTAGGTTGTAGGTATGTATACCTAGTAAAATTCTTTAAGTCCACTATTCACTATTTGACAACTTCTACACTTTACTTTCAGAGGTGTGACATCGTGGCATGTGACATGTCAGCTGCATTTCACATTTAAAGAAACTCCCTGCCTGGAATGACACTTCAGCAGCTCAAGCTCAATGACTGAGGTTCACATTATTATATCGTAGTAATTAAATTAAATTTACTGTATTTCTAATTAAAAGCTACAGGAGTCATAAGTGAGTAAGTGAGTAGGTAACTTGCACACCTAAATTATGATGTTTGCAGACTTTCGAACACACATTAAATTATTACAACATACTTGTTTACACTTACAAACTTACTAGTTAGAAGCAAAGCATGATAATAAATATACCTATGTGATTGTAGTTAATTAGTTAATAAGAAAATAGGAACAGAAAATCGTATTCTGAACGATTTCTTGGTGCCGAAGAAGTAAGGATTTGAAATAAAAAATCTACGCGCGGAGCTTTCGATGTTCTATGACGGTGACGGTGACTAGTGGTTGAACCTTGGCTAGTGCTATGTAAAGAGTCGTCCGTAAATTATGTCATCGAAAAATCCCCATTTTTAGGACCCTACGACTACGACTACGATCCCCCTCGTATCATCTTAACCATTGCGTAAGCGGCTAATTTTAACATGGGATGTCATCAGTATTAAAGCAGACCGATTGTCCATACCTTTCCTTGGCGTCATTAACGGATGAATGATCTCTAATATAAACTATAAATTGTAAACTTAAATTTGTAATGCGATAACCTGTAAATTGTTTTTTCAGCTACAGTAATTATAATTACAATGGGTGTTATAGAATTGTAAATTGCAAATTATTATTCCCTAAGTCCCTAAAGTAATCGTAATGGTATAATAGTCTATCTACAGAACTTATAGTGTGCAAATGACAGCCTAGTTCAGCAGGTAAGTACTAACGAGGGAACGTTCAGAAGTGATCACGCCGAATCGGCTCCATATATTTTTTTTCAAAAAGAGCATGTGAAAAAAACTAGATTTGCTTAAGAACATGATGCCAATGGGCATTTTGACTCGCTAAGTGGGATTTTTGAAAGTATAAATAAGCTAACCCAGCAAACACAGTTGCAACATGATGTTAACATAATAGTTTCATAGGCCTGAGACCATTGGGCTCTAAATGTTGTCTGAATGTTACCAAATGTTATCCACAGGACAACATAATGGGTCACTAATGTCCGCTATAGACATGATCGAGCTCACAGAGGCGCCACCGTCGTTCCCTGGCATCAGCGCCTTTCTGACGATCCACAAAGCTTTTGAGCCCACAACAGAGATCAGCTGGGCTACTTGTTATTGCAAATGCAATGGATACGTACGTTCAAGAAGTAGTTACTTTACTTGTCATTTAATTGTCGCGTGGTAGTGTAACGGAATTTAGAAATTCAAGTCTCAAGATAAACAAAAAACTATATTCTTTCTTATCGTGCAAACATTATTTCTGCACTTTAGGTTAGTCAAGATATTAAGCCTATTTAATAGAATAACTCCAAAACTGACTCTGTTACTTCAAGACACATGTACGGACTATGAACCTACAAATGGAGAGTAGTCATCAGTAGTGGATTGGATTGGACGGACACACATGCTTGTGGGGCAGGAAGAGACTAGGCCGTCCAACGACATGTATAACGAAGCGTTCTGTGCTTGTGGAGTGTGGGACTAACCGAGCTTGATACTCTCTAGTCAGCACGGATAAAGTTTTCATTCGTATGCATGGAAAATTTATTATTGCCGAGCATCAAGCTCGGTCAATCCTAAATCCTACGGTAGGTATATGAAGCACACACATTCCTGCATTTGGGGTTCTATCTTTGCGATTTAATATCTTGACTAATATAGCAACTGTGGAAATAATGTTTACATAACAAGAAATAATATAGTTTTTTGATTACCGTGAGACTTAAATTTATAAATTGCATTGCATACAAACGCTGCAATTAAATGTTCAAGTAAGTCATTTCTTAATGCTAAGTAGCCGCAGATGAACTCTGCTGTTGGTCCAGCAGTTCGTTAGCTCGCCAGAACCAACAATGGCGCTAGTTTAAACGTGTCTTCGAATGCGCCTATAATGTTACTGTTCGGTTTCCGTACGGTTACTAAACTCTGATAAATTTTGGATGGATTTTAGAACTTTTCTAGCATCTTGCGGATTCTACAGTTACTAGTAGTACTACTTTACCCGCTCCTAATTTATGCCTTCATGCTCACCTATAAATGAAAATGAAACCTACACACATCAAACATACATCTATTTAATGACAATTCATCATAAAAATTACATCAAACTAATTCATCAGCATTCACTTTCACACCTCACAAAACTATATCGCATTGTACACACTGACACAACTAAATAAAAGTTTAGTTCTTGAATTTTCTTTATCCTATAGTACACATATTGTACAGTCAATATTATAAGCAAAACAGATGGAATGACAAATTGTACGTATTGAAAATTTAACTATCTCATCCACTGAACACGAACAATAACCACTTTAAGTATATTTTTCTTTCCGGGATGGGTTAAATTTAAATTGTCACAATATAACTATTTGTAGTAACAAAACTTAAATGACTAGTGAAAAAAAAATTCCTAGTAACATTATAAGTGCACACTACCAAAAGGACAAATAAAGTCGGAACCAACAGTTTTTCCATATTAAACCAGCTAACTATCAGACACTTTTGTAAAACTCACAAACAAATAAACTACACTGCCACAACAATTAAGTATGAACTTCTGCCGCAGTTGTGGGCAGTGTTACTGTAACAGGCAACAGTAGAGAAGTAGGAAAGAAATGAAGGTTACAGCCTGGCGCAAGTTCGTATTCAATACAAACGTATAATTTCCATGTGCTACCTGACCAATTTCCGGGGAATTTTAGACGAGTTTTAGAGACTCCGAAAAAGTGTCCCCATACTGTTAACATAATGTGTTCTACATGTACGCATCTTACGGTTGTAGGACACTTTTCCCCCGGACACTTTCCCCCCGGACATTTTCCCCCCCGGACATTTTCCCCCTAGGACATTATCCCCCCGGACGTTTTCCCCCCAAGCAGTAACCCCGGATCTTTTCCCCCCGCACCCGTATTTAAGATGCTACGATGCATACTGTTAGGGTATAGTGATAAATCATTAAATACTTTCCTCACGACATATCCAATTTAATCTAAAATTTATTAAACCTTAAGCGAAATGTGTGTAGTGAAACAAAATATGAATTCAAAAATGTAGAAAAGTATATTAAAAAAAGCACCTTATAATATATATTATTATATTATATATATAATATTCCTCAAAGTTAAAAGTTACTAGCAAACCTAAAAATGTGTATAATCTTTAATATGTACTACACCGTTTCTCCCGTGTGCAGCAAGAATTCTGTACATGTGCATACTGACGTCGCACAAAATGTCTAGTTACAAGATAATAGGTAATAGGACAGGGAAAACTCAATTATTTAAGTCATTATTTCTAATAGTTTTAATAATTTTTTAATAATTTTAATAATTTCTAATATTCTATCAATAATTTCTAACTCCATTTTAGCTTTAATAAATAGAAAACCCACAAAACAGAATATTACAATCGACTTTCAAGAGAGTCGAACTGCTCAGACCTCCTGCAACAGACTGATAAAATAAAATAGTGACTGAAATAAATTACTTGCTGGACTAATAAATTGGTATGATAAATTACAGTATGCAAAATAATGCATATATTTGTAGATTGTCAAACATAGATTGTTGCATATTAATTACTACGCTAATCATGAGAAAATGCATCAACGCTTAGACGTACTTAGAATACTACATTTTGTTTTATTTTCCTAAAACATTTACCTTAGCACTTAAGTGTACTTGTTTTTCCCTTTGTTTCATTTTTGGACTGGGGGGAAAATGTCCAGGGTTACTGCATGGGGGGAAAATGTCCGGGGGGATATTGTCCGGGGGGATTATGTCCGGGGGGATAATGTCCGGGGGGAAAGTGTCCGGGGGGAAAGTGTCCGTATACCGCATCTTACAAATGTTATATTTTAGAGCTCATATGGACTGCGCGTCTAAAATTCAACTTTATTCAGACAACATTAAGATGCCCTAGAATTAACTTAAATGTTTTAGAACAAATTTGGAAACGTATGTTGATAATTAGATAACATAATGTTGCTGAGTGTTTGCTGGGAATGGTAACTAAACGGGCGCCATATTTAATTGACCAGAAAATAAATTTTTAATTCTTTAGCACCCTGTAGCTCCTACAATTTTCGTCCGATTTATGAAAAATATGTAGTTTTGTATTTCCCAAAACATTATCTACATATATAAAGATAACTTTATTCAAAATGACAAAGTTAACACTGACCTCCAATGAGGGTAGCCTAATAAGACTCAGTATGCGTAACAAAAACTTTTTATCAACAAGGAAATATAAATAGATTCATGAATAAAATTTATATTTAGTGTAGCCAATTATGTATTGGGAACTGTAGAAAATAGATGATGTTGGCAAATCTGTACTGATTTCTTCAGCACTGTTGTTACAATATCTTCAATAAGAAAGGACGTCAATGCTTGAGATTTCATGAAATCCATAAAAAATTTAGTAATTTCTGGGTTTTTGAAAATTCAAAAAAATAATTTTTTTTCAGAAAATGAGGTGTTTTTCTCGGTCTCCTTGTAAATTCGTATTGCCCAGGCCCAGCCCAGGACCGAAACAAATACCTTATTTTCGGGGAAAAAATTCTTTTTTGAATTTTCAAAAATCCAGAAATTACTTTGTAGATAATGTTTTGGGAAATACAAAACTACATATTTTTCATAAATCGGACGAAAATTGTAGGAGCTACAGGGTGCTAAAGAATTAAAAATTTATTTTCTGGTCAATTAAATATGGCGCCCGTTTAGTTACCATTAGCTTATTTATACTTTCAAAAATCCCACTTAGCGAGTCAAAATGCCCATTGGCATCATGTTCTTAAGCAAATCTAGTTTTTTTCACATACTCTTTTTGAAAAAAAATATATGGAGTCGATTCGGCGTGATCACTTCTGAACGTTCCCTCGTAAGTACTTGCTTTTATTAGAAATACTTTTGAGATCTTCAAAAAGTCGAAAAAATTAAAAATTGAAAATGTTTCATCAATGTTCCTTCATAATTGAATATCAATTATTTTGACTAATAAAATCAATAGGCCACCAAAAATACGAACTGTATTATTGTACTTAAATTGTATTGTAATTTAATATTATGCTGTTGCACTATATTATGCGATTACGCATGTATTTATTAATTATTGCAGTTGCCAATAATTGAGGACTTTGTTATCAAAACGCGTTAAGTCCATGTTGCCCAACTTTACAGGAACCGCAAATTTTGATAATCATGTGAAAACGTGAATATTTTTTCGAATTTTTTTTTCAGTAACTGCATACTACCAGGTGTATTAGTAGCCAAAATAACTCAAATCTGACGCAGCGTCGTAATTTTTTAAAAATGATTCAAAATTTTGAAATCTTGGACTTAACGTGTTTTGCCAAAAAACCCATAAGAACCAATGCAAAAAATTAACCTTTTGAATTATATTGAATTGCATGCTAATTTATGATTGTAAAATTGAAGTATAAATTGTACACTTCAATAACATGTAAATAGAACATTATGCACTTTTTACAAAAATGTAAATAGAACATTATGCAATTTTCAAAAACATGTACATAGAACATTTTGCACTTTTTAAAAACATGTAAATACAACAGTAAGCTATAACTAAAACAATCCTGCATTCCAATGTTAAATTTTCGAGTGCAAATCTACTGCTCCTTAAAGAAGTTGTTTTCTAAGGGATTGTCCAAAAATGACGTCATGGAAAATTATTCATTTTTAAAACCATGTTCCCCCCTGTCACCAGATTAATCATATTGCGTAAATGACTATCCCTAGCATAGGATTGCCAAGTAGACCCATTGAACCTACCAATGACGTCATTTGTGAACGACCCCTTACGTTTTTCTTTCCTTCATAAAGAAACGCGACTGTTCTTTTGTACAATTTCTTAATTACTTTGTAAACCATGTCCGTCTGTATTATTAAAACAGCAGAGCTTCCAAATGTACCAAACAAATTGAAATTTAGTTTGCATATAGATCTGTTAAGGATCGTCCGTAAATTACGTTTTCGGTAGGGTATGTGAATCTAGTCATGTAGTAATGATATGCATGCCGTGGGAAAGATAACAGATGAACGCAATGTTAAAGTGATGACATGGCGATGGATTAGCCTTAAAAAGTGAAAATTTGTGGGACGTCATTTATGGACCATCCCCTACAAATAGTACACGTGAATTTGATGTTAAAGCGAATAAATTTCGTTTCATTACAAGAAGCAATTTTGTGAAAATAAGGATATTTTTTATAAGAATCAGTTGTTTTTATTGGGTTTAGTGGACTTAACGTGTTTTGCCAACAAATGACTGATGGACTTAACGTGTTTTGCCAGAAAACGGTTTTTGAGCGAATTATTTAAAATAGTTCCAGTGACCTTTGACCCGTAATATTGCACGGTGTGAATTATATGTACGTAGTCGTTCTTAAACACCAATAATCTCAATTTCTGAAAAAATGGACTTAACGCGTTTTGCTAGCAAACTCCTCAATTACAGCTTAACATTAATTGTGCATATATTTACAATGCACAAGTATACTTATTATTTTTATACAATAGTGTTACTAGGCTAGTACTACTGCTTTTAGTTCGTGTTACTTTTATCAATCGGCCGTTCCAAGTAAGATTGACCATGTCCATCCTGCTGTAGAAGCAAATGGTACAATCTCCACTAGAGATCCAATTAAGATAGCCGTATTGGCTTTTAATGCAGAATGGATATGGTCAGTATTGTGTTTAGCTAAGGAAATGGAGATAGTCAGACTTAATCCATTCCCTAACTACATTATTTTTATTAGGATTCAAAATCCAAACAATTTTACTATTACATGGGCAGAGGTGTATATTATGTATGTACTATTTTTAGAAACATTTACTTATTATGTGCACATGTGCATGTGCATGCACCTCAAGAAAGCAAAACTTCAAATGTTTTATGCCAGGAATTTTTTTATTGAAACCAACTTAAAATATATTCTATTCATTTTTTATGCAATTTTGAATGTATTAAAATAATTACGTTAAATTTTTAGCTTTCTAATCCATGATTTAAATGACGCTATAGAATTAATGTCTGAACAAATGCTTAAAAATTTAAAAATTGGAAATTGATTGGCAATATGCTTCCATATACATATTTATACTTTACTCCCCACATTATTAGTAAGAAATAATTTATCATCATTGATAATAATTAAGCTATAACATTTTTTGTTCATTTTATTTTTATTATTATTATTTTTTTTTTTTTTAAATTGTGGAACTTTATTTACCAAAAAACACCCATTACATATACATCAAACGCATTACTATAAATACAGTATTGTTACTATTTACACATTTTGAAATGTCTCACTCTAATACAAATACTATTGACTTAATTTTTGAATCTATGATCGGATTCTGTTTTGTTGTATGATTGTAATATTTATGCGAGGTTATAATATATTATTAGGCTATTATTATTATTACCTACACATTATTATTTACATATACACATGTGATTATTTACATATCACACAGTTTATGTTTACATACAATCAACCCTTACAGTGTAATGCTTTGGCTTGCCTTCTCAGAAAACGACAATAGTAACTTTTGGCATTACAATTAATTAGGTTAATCGATTTTTCAAACAAAATTGAAGGAGCAATGTAGAATCGGCATTTAGCACACATAGAAATATATTTTGAGTTATGAATAAAAAAACCAATGAAGACTTTTTAAGCATAACAGATCAAGTCCATCGAAGCAAATTTTACAAGAACTACGAATAATGAATAAAAGGTGACAGAGTTATTTTTTTAACTTTATTTTTTAAGGGTACTGGCGAAGCGTTATTACAAGCAGTTTCATAAATCCAATCTGCCTCTGGAATTTTTGCAACTTTTTTTAGAAATTTAAAAATGTGAACTTGACCCGGTTTGCTTCAAAATCAATAAGTCCTACATGGATTAAAAACTCCGTGCGATCATATTTTTAGCGTATTGGGTTCTGTGTATACCAGTGCAATCCAGTATAATAATGGGTCCTTGGTATTAATAATTAGTTTAGATGCAATTTTAAATCAAATTGAAGCATCAATGTTGAATCGGTACCAGGTACATATCGTCGATGAAGAATGAAGTTTGATCATCTCCCTTTGTAGCTAAAATGAATTATGATCATCTCCATTCTGATTACAAATTGGTTTTGATCATCTCCATTTTTCATGATATACGCCAAATGAGATATGTTAATGATTAGTTAATGGTTTAGTAATTTAAAAATAAGTACATTAAGGGTCACCCATAAATGACGTCATCAAGAAATCCCCATTTTAAGTCCCTATGACCCTCCTGTCATCAGAGTACCCGTTGGATAAATGGCTGTCTTTAACATGCGATACCATGAATATCCAAGTAGGCTGCTTGGCGATACCCGTGACGTCATTTATAGGCGACCCCTTAATGTTTTAAACTTTCAATAACGATTTATTGATGAAATAATCCCTGGTCTCATGAATGATGTACTAATTTATTAATTTGATTAAATTATTTCATCAATAAATCGTTATTAAAAGTTAAAACATGTAGGCGTCGCCCATAAATGACGTCATGGGTATGGCCAAGCAGCCTACTTGAATATTCATAGTATCGCATGTTAAAGACAGCCATTTGCCCAACGGGTACTCTGATGACAGGAGGGTCATATGGACTTAAAATGGGGATTTTTTGATGACGTCATTTATGAGTGACCCTTAATTTACTTAGTTTTAAATTACTAAACCATTAACTAATCGTTAGCATATCCCATTAGCCGTGTTTTATGAAAAATGGAGATGATCAAAATTCATTTTAAAGCAGAATGGAGATGATCATTATTCATTTTAGCCCCAACAGGAGATGATCAAACTTCATTCTACATCGACGATATGTTTAAATACATTTAATCAAGATAAAATAAACAAAGTGACAATTTACATTGACAAATACCATAGTTCAAGTTAACATTTTGGCTAAAAGCAAACGGGACCAAGAATAGAATAAAATAAATTCCAACAGCCTATGTAGTGTATAAAAAAGTTACATTCAAACAATATCTAAAGGGCATGGAATTAAAATAATCTACTGTCAAGATGAAAATGTCAATTATATTGGTGATGTCATCAATCATTTTATAAACATTTTTGTTTGAAAGTATTGAGGTCCTTTTTTAAAATTTGTTTACCACAATTTATTAAATCACAATGACTATATTTTGACTGCATTAATTTGGGATAAAATGAAATCACTTTTTTTTTTAAATATTTAGTGGACGCTATAAAATGCTTTTCATGCGATGAAGGGAGACTAGGGGCTAAGAAAGATGTCAAGTGCGACAATAAAATCGTCGTGGACCGCGGGGCCAAAAAGGAAAAGGAAGTGAGTGGCGTGTTTGAAGCAGTTTCCCAACCCTCACTTGCTCCGACTCCGACCGGGTGAAGTTGCTCATGTGATTAAAAAATGCGGCTCCTTGAAAGATAAACAAGACGAAGAGCCTGAAGAAGAAGCCTATGACGAAGAACTTGGTCAGCATGTTTTAAGACGATTTTGTACGACAGATCTCTGTAACAAGTATAACGTATGTCGTCCACGGTTACGGTTTTCAAATTAGTGGCAAATATACATCCACAATTCAATATTTCTCTGCTTATTAGGTATTTTTTATTATGTCATCTAATTCATTAGAAATTCTTGGTTTTCTGAATCAGTCATAATATTTTTACCTACTGCTTGCTGTGAGTATGTATCTGTAATAGTTTTACGATTTAATATACTTTATCAATATCATTGTATACTCCGCCATTCAATATAAATACTGCATGCACTTACTTGCTAGGTAAATAAATTACCTCTTCGGTGAGCTCAAGCTTGATCGAAAAGTTTTCTCCGAGGATTCAAAAGGAACTTGTAACGCCTTAAGGGTTTCCAGTTCTTTCTTGAAACTGGCTTCGCTGCTTCGTAAAAGCTTATTTTCTTCTTTTAATTCTAACAATCCTACTTTCCTAGGCTGTCAAAATTACACTGACTTCCATCGTCGTCGTTTCTATTTCCCCCCTTCCCAGGGTGCGGAGAGCCCGCGTTTGTGCTTGATATGTTGAACGCTAGCTGTTTCGAATTCGAATGTTATGAACTGTATGTTTAATGTTGTTGTTAGGTCAATATTTCACCACAAGAATCAGATGCTAGTTGGAAAGTACAGAACTGGTAGAACAGAGGTAAAACAAATTTGCCATTAATTTTAATTAATTTTTTTTTATTCAGATTGTCACATAATTATTATGATTTATGATTATTATATACAATCCATAATACATAATATAATTATTGTTATTTTGTTACATCTATGAAGTATTCGTGAATTTCTTAAGTACTAAATGATTAATTCTTGCATTGAAGAATTGGGAAAATAAATATTGTGTGCATTGAAGAATGCAATGTTGTTGTTGGTGAGACATGCAAGTTCTACATCTACGTATTTTTTTTTTAATTTTAATACATTTGGTACTAGCCTAGCAAATAAATGAGAATCTAAAACACTCGAACGTAAAAATATATTACATGCCATAGCCATTGATTTGATTTCTGAAACTAAAGCACGCATCAGCATTCTTCATTCAAATTCAAATACAAAACCAACTACTTAAATCTAATATGAATGTCACCATCACAGAATACAGATGATTGACATTCAAGACTTCATTGCTTATAAACTAGGAAGTTGAAACATACATGACTACAATGAGCGTGTGTATATATATGTATGTTTTAATAGCTACAGTAATTATTTATAATTACAATAGGTGTTCTAAAATTGTAAATTGCAATAATTATTATTCCCTAGAATAATCGTAATGATATAATGTCCATGCACCTCAAGAATGTTTTATGCCAGGAAAATTTTTATTGAAACCAGTTTAAAATTTATGCTATTCATTAGTTATGCAATTTTCAATGTATTTCGTGTAAATAGTATTAAAATAATTACGTTAAACTTTTAGCTTTCTAATCCATGATTTAAATGACGCTATAAAAGTTATTTAATGCCAGAACAAATGCTTAAAAATTTAAAAATTGGAAATTGATTGGCAATGTGCTTCCATATATTTAGACTTTATTCCCCACATTATTCGTAAGAAGTAATTTATCATCATTGATAATAATTAAGCTATAACATTTTTTGTTCATTTTATTTTCTGACATGCTAAAATTCTATACACTAGTAAAACGTCCCCTTTCTTATAATATCACTATTTGAAACTACACATTCTTCTCTACACGAATGTAATAATAATTAATTACCTCATTAATTATGGTATTTTATTTTTTCCCAAGGATTTCAATCATTTCGTCGTATTTTTCTTCTTCTTCATTTAATAACAGAGCGTCCAAGCAACCCTTGAAGTATGTTGAACCAAAGCAGTTCGACCTGAAAAATAAAAACGTCAAAATACCCAACTGTACTTTTTAAATGTGCGCTATCTCCCAAAAAAACCACATTAATTAATTTTGAAATGACTATAACCTTTCCCCATCTAGGCATCTGTTGGTACTTTTAAGTTTAAACATTATTATTACAAAACGAAATTGCAATAAAAAAACTCTACCTGCAAAGTGTGTAAAGTTGAGTTTCTTGGTACAAATTGAAGCAATCGTCACATACGCGGTCCAATTTGCTAAACAAACTTTTATCGTAGACACCTTTACATTGAATATCCGAGAAGGATCGCTTCGTCAAGGTTCTACTCCGACCTCCCACACCAAAACTCCCCACCCTCCCTCCAGATGCAGTCGCTGCCCCAACAATGCAAATCAACGCTACTACAGCAAGTGTCAGCAATTGTGATCCAAATTTGGCTTGCCTCTCCCCGCCGATCCGCCTGCTACTCCCGAAAATACTGCTACTAATCATGTTTACCTGTGAAAATTGGAATATTACAGTTTTACGCAAAATCAAATACCTATAAAATTGTGGTACTAATTACTTCCGAAAATTAATTAATCAAGATGAAATATGAGACACAAAATATTTTCAAGGGGAAACAAACCTGATTGATACTTTGTTCCGTCTAATGCAAATATCCAAAAATGATCACGATGAAGTCGCAGCGAATATAATATTCTTCTTTGTGATTATTTTTTAAGAAAAGTATAAATTGAAATATTTTCAAGATGGTGTAGTTTAATAGCTGATAAGAGTAGTGATAGTGACATACTTGGATTGAAAACAGTTCTTTTATATATACTTGTCAAAATGGTCCAAAAATTTCCATTTTTGTTTTGCGCGTCCTCACGAATGCCCGTCCACCGCACCGTTGCGTTGACCGTCCAGTCCAGATTCCTTTTAACACACTATTATCCATAATCCATGGTAGTGGCACCAAAAGGGAAAAAATCCGGATGCACAATATATATACTTAATTTGTGGTTTGTGGACGATCACATGGCGGTTGGATTTTTTTGATTTAATTAGAAGAACGTAATTAGAAGAGTAAGCGTAAAAAAGAGTTAAATAGATTAAATAATGAAAGACAAATTAGGACGAGACTTGTGGGTCGTGTGTCCTTTGATTCTATGAAATGAAAAATAAGTGATGATGATGACGCAAAAAAGCTACTATTTTACTAACTAATGGCATTCAAATTCAAAGGGAAGACTAATTAATAAAAAAAAAGAAAAAGGTTCACGCCTAATTCAGCGCAATCCTTGTGGCCTCGGCCTCTACTATAATTACCACATTTGTACACACTTACGAGTACATAATAATTACATGTATACACGTATAAACGTAATTATTTAATTACACTAAAACACTACAACCACAGAGTGGTTCTGTTTTTGTTTGCTTCAAGTATGTATGCTTATAAGACAGCTGACTATAAGCTGTTTCTTATCATAGTATGCTAATCGATTTAAATAGCATAGCAGTTCAAACTTCAAAGGAAGAAAATTACCCCAGAGCAGTACGCAGTACTCTACTTATTTGCACTTCATAGTAATTATAGTAGGTACTTCATTATTACACTTTTATTATCATAATAATGTCATCATTATTTTTTTCTATATAAGGGGTCGTCCATAAATTATTTCATCGAAATATTTACATTCCTAGGACCATATTATGACCCTCTTGTCATCAGCTATGGCTTAACCATTGCGTAAGTGGCTTTCTTTAACATGGGATGTCATCAGTATCCAATGAGCCAGCGTATCCATTGACCCTACCCGTGACATCATTAATGGACGATTCCTAATGCAAACTGGTTCTGCATTTTGCAATTTTATTCTCTTTCGGTTTAAAGGTACATAGGTGCCTACTTACGCACGCTGTACCTATGTATTTCCATTTTCAAAAACTTGAAACTCCCAAAATGCTTGAAATTTAAAGAATCATATTGGCAAGGAGCGTACAGATTTGTACAAGTGAAGTCTTTGCCATTATCATTATGAATTATTTTTAATCATGAGAAAAAAACGTGAATTCAAAAAAGTAAAGAATTGGAGACAATATGTTATAACACACATGACGGTAAGCGGCATGATGAAAAGACATCCGCATCAAAATCTGATTCTGATTCCCACTCGTATCGTGATAAAAATATTTACCATTTTGGTCATCGATGCTCTTCGCACCATAATAGTCATATCCCTGCTCGTCCTGTCGTCCTTCCATCATATTCTCAATGTTCCCCTCTCGGTATTCTATGCTATGCTTCAATTTTTGATTTTAAAATATCGTCCTGATGCAGACAAAATTATTACACGAAAAATGTCATTAGTATTTTATTTCTACCTATTTTTTATCAAATATAGCTTTCTATATTGGATTTGGGTTGCAAGGCGCAAACACTGAGCACTTTAGCGAAGCTTTCAAAAATTTAAAAATTAAATTGATACTTATTCTCACTTACAATTAGTTCATAATTAATAAATTACTGTAAACCTGTTCTTTTATTTTTCTAAAGCTTTTTATTTTTCTTAAAAATGTACTGTTGTTCTTACTATGTCTTTATGGCAAGCGTAATAAATTTTAGCTAAATAAAAGTTAGAATCCCAAACTCTTCTGGAGTGTCTAAAAAAAGGTAGTAATAAAATGTACGGCATCGTACGGTATTAATTCGAAATCTAGAAAATATTATAATAATGTAAGATTCTCCTTTCGGATCGGTCTCAAACTCGCAGACTGAGTACTTGACGTTACTTACAAAACCTCCTATTATCTCTTCGAGGGAATCCGCATTACAGTGTGAATTGACCTATGGCGTTGAACTAGGCACATATTTTTTATTTATTTGATCCAATTTTATATTTAATTTTATATTTATTTTCCAATTTCTTGCGTTGCGTTGTAATAAAATTATAACTTTTGCAATCTGGAATTCTTTTAAGTTCTGGCATTAATTAAATAATGAATAAATTCTTTAAGTGATTTAATTAATGCAAGAAGCTACTAGCTAAGGGTTCATCCATAAATGTTGTCACGGGTAGAGTCAATCGGTCCTCTTGGATATTGATGACACCCTGTGTTAAAGATAGCCATTTACGCAATGGTATATCGTTTATTATTGGAATCACGTTTTCACTCCTTTGCTTTGGAATTTTGCACTCCTTTGCTGGTCGTGGTAAAATAATGAAATGGTGCTGTAATATGCCTTTATGACGGCTCCGTTTCTAATGAGTTCATAATATATTATGCAAAATAGATTTTGGGGGCAAATATTTTTTATTTTCGTACAAGCTTATATTTTTCATTCAACATTCATCCAAATAAAACCCATGTGATAACGATATAATGATTCCCCGCTTCTAGTCCTTCAGGTCTTGCAATAATTTTGGCAAGTAAGAAGAGACGGCATCCCATGGATTGGGGAGGTGGTCGTCCGTCACGTAGGTAAACTTAACCGTCTCCTTAGCTTTCTTGACCTTGTTACTGTCATAATTCTGAGGAGTGACTTTGTAGGCTAAAATCCCCCACTTGCTACGTGGATAGTTCTTGTGCCATGTTCCGTATTGGGCCTCAGTGGGGAATGTGTCAGTTTCATAAATAATAATTGTGTCCACCGTGCTGATCCCTGGTCAGGTCGAGGGATTGCGTTGATGGGTAGAACATTGCCGACCATCTTGATCGTAGTGATCCATTCCGATGATGAAAGTCCATTTTTTGAGTGAAAAAATGATTTAAGAAACGGATCCGGTTCCGGAGAAACGGAAGCGGAGACCTTTACGCAGTTAATTTAAACATTATTTGAAAAACTCACATCGAAATAATTATAAGCTCATATTTACAGTAGTTTCTTCTGTATAAAGCTATACCACCACCTAGACCATGTAGTCTGTCGAATCGTAAAAAACCATAATTTTGAATCACATACATATTGTTTCGATATTTTGTCGCTACAGAGTTTAGTCTCGATCAATGCTAATATTTCTACGTTGCTTCCATTTAGGAATAATGCTACTTCATTTTTTCCATGTATCCCATTAATTTTACTGTGAAAAATCTTTGTACCGTTAGTCGAATATAAATTTTGTTATTGTACATTTGAAGAGCGTTTTGGCAAAATGAGATAAGTCCATGTTTTAAAAAAATGAAACTATTTGTGCTATTTGTTCTATTCAACTAGATACGTTACTGTAAAGGTCAAAGTTCAACCGAACCAATTTTTTTTAAATAGTCCAAATTTCGTTTTTTGGTAAAACGGGATAAGTCTATTAAATTATTTTTGGCAAAATGGGATAAGTCCACCTAAAACAGACATTTCTGATTTGATTTGATTATTGAGTGTTTTCGTAGTTTGCAGAAGGCGTTTAACATGTAACGATCTAGTCTATAGATTTCGATTTTAAATTGAAAATATTATGAGCGTGATTAGGATCTGTATAGTTCATTATAAGGAAACAGATTTTATGAATAAAGTGTGGCTGACCGTCCTATGTGTGGTGTGTCAGATAATTAGGATTATATTAATTAGAGGTTAAGAATAGCTAATATAGCATCAATGGAGTGCTCAATTGTGCTTTTAGAAGTTTCCATGGAAAATGAGCCAAATCCTCCAATGGCAACTGTTAATTGTTGAAGTGACCGAATTTGTTTTCTCAATATTAAAATGTCCTTGACCTCTTGTTGGGCCTGTATCTTCATTCCCTTCGCCTTTACACCGATTTCCATTCCCAAGTTGTGAAGCAGATCTGCTGAGTTGCTTTGAACTTGGGCGAGTGTGGTGTATGTAATAGTTGTTATAAGGAGGAGGTAGAGAGTGAAATTAGCAGCAAATGGAAATAGAAGCGGAAGATGCTTGGCACTGTACAAGCAAACCAACAATGACCACGTGAGAGCTATGAACAATGCAGTGACGACTGCAGGGGTGAAAAATGGCCGCCACCAATTGTTACACACTCTGTTGTAAACTTCAAGGGTTCGGTACGACTTCACCGTTTGCCCAATTTTCATTGCCATTTCCTTCTTTCGACTTCCACTTGACATGGCTGCATCAAAAATGGGAGACTCGTTGCTACAATAAATTCAAAAAATTAAAACCTTGAATTTGATGGGTATAGACAAATTGAACAGAGAAAGAATTTCATTCAGGATAAATTCACAGACACGGAACGAATATAAATACGTAGGTATAAATATTAAAAAACTAACGTTAGGTATTGAAGCTCCATCTTGAGAGTTATAAATCCCGTGAGGAAAACATACGAATACACGTAGCAAAATAGAAATGGTAAAAGCGTCCTCGTAGTTTCAAGAAGTAAAAAGACAGATTTAAATAGAACCCAAATAAAGATGCTATTCCCGGCGAGCATCTGCTTAAATTCAAAATAATTCCATAAAAATATGGGGGAGTCTCCAAAGGCCATGAACAAACACATGTGACTCAACGGCTGCAAGAATGAACATGCTCCGAAAGAAACTGCAAAGAAACTAAACAGCAAACTGTCAAAACAATTGACATTTTGATTTGATTTCTTTGAATTTTGTCGTCTTCCTAGAATTTGGTCAGAAGCGCCCAAAATACGAACCACTTCTTGAGGTGAGGAAAAAGTGGATAGTAACAAAAATATTCCGCAGATTGGGGCAAGTAGACAATTTCCGACGCAGGCAATCGCGAGGAAGAGCTCTCCCTTTTCACTGATCTGATGGATCCAAGTGATGATATTCATAACGAATATAATATACATTGAAAGGTAGGCTCCTTTAAATGCCAAGAGCTTCCATCCTTTTTGGAACGGTTGAAAATTAACATTTTTTCGGCTTTGGTTTTGGTTTCCAATTTGAAGTGGAGACTCACTCGTGAAACTGATGCTGAAAGGAACTACTTTTACTACTGAACAAAACTGAAGCCATTTTTTGCTCAGTGCAAATGCCACGGCTTTGAAATTTTGTAGATTTAAGTATTTTAAAAAAGTCTGGGTTAATTTATACAGCGTGTGTCCTATGTCTTTTAACTTCATCATGAAAAGGAAATATAGATGCTACTTACAACTAGAGTTTATAACTAAAAATTAAAATATTTTGTCTTTGGATTTGCAAAATTACCTAGAGGTAAACTGAAATTTTATATTTTCTGTCTACTCCTGTCTACTCCTGTTCTACGAATGAATTTACAGAAAGCTGCGCTAACTCGGTAGACATTGCCAAAATTAACTGGCGGTTACCTATAAATACTATAATTAAATATTAAATAGTGCGGACTATTTTTTGATATATGCATTCGCTACAAGCTTTCCTCAATTTTATGCTTCCTTTAGTTTTAGTTTCTCAACAAAAAATGTTTTTCACTCTTCTAATTTCGTAATGGAATTTGGTCCATCGGTCCATGAATAAACAAGTTATTTATTTATTTCTTGACTCCCATAGTCCACCAAAACCAAACCTGTTTTATAAAATTATTTTATATTTGAAATGGTTTTATATTTATAGAAAGTTTTATTTGCGATTGAAATGGAAATATTAAGTGAAGTGAGTCACTTGCCAATAGTTGTTGGTAGTTTATATTCTCCACGCTATATATTTATTCAATATTTCTCTTTAAAAAAAAGAAATATGAACTGGGCGTTGAAAGAATATGAACATACCTATATGTGAAAACATCTAAAAGTATAGTAGTGCAAATATATATGTGAGCTAACTTTAATTGTGTTGACTTTCAAATGCTGTAACTTGATAAATAAAAAGTGTATACATAGTCATGTTCTATGTAATATGTACCATGCAAGGTATCAAATAGAAAAAAAAAGAAAAAAACTTATATAAATTGTTTTTTGAGTCCTTTGGGCTATCCTCAACGGAGGACAGTGTCAAATTTATTTTTTAATAAAATTGTCTTTCTCTCTACTAGATACTGAAGGCTTCCTTAAGAAAACAAACACTTGAGGAAATTTCTAGTACTGTCCGCATATCGTCTGTGAACTGTGAAGAACCAAAATGACCCATTTCCATTTTTAGCTAAAAACAATATGAACTATCTACAAAAAAAATAGCATTTAAATCGACCATTTTGCACTTTTCAAAAATGTGTATATAGACACTTTTACACTTTTCAAAAATATGTAAATAGAACATTTTACACTTTTTTAAAACCCTTAATTAACATTTTACGCATGTTTCTCATTTTGTTTTTGTTTTTGACATAGCTCATTTTGATTCGAGCTGAAATTGGAAATAGGTCATTTTGGTTCTTCACAGACGATATTTATTATCATAAGGGAATAAAAGTGTACAGATGCATATTCCACCTCAAAAAGTGTGGCGTTGAGGTCCGAGTCAAAGGTAATCGCAATTTAAATCATACTACGTCGTCCATTTCCCTATAGAAATGACATTATGATATTTTTTAATAGTACTTACCAATATTGTTTTTGAAAAACAATTTTTTAGATTCGATATTTCTCACTACCTTTTATCAGTCAGTAAATTAATGTAAAAATAAAATAAAAATTTTAAATGGCAGAATCGAAAGGTTTGAGGAAAGCGGACGAAGACGAAATCAATTAAAAATAACACATTTTTGGTTGTATGTACATTAGTATAGCCGGTTAGTTAATAAAAATAATAATGTAATATTATTTTACATAGATCTAGAATCTAGATTCTAGCTAGATGGTAGAAGTAGAAGTAATTCCTAAAGAATTATTTTAAAGTTTACAAATACAAATAATATACCTACTTGAGTTACAAATATCACTAGTAGCAGAAACAGTAGTTGTAGGTTGTAGCTAGAAGTAATATTAGTTTGGTAAAGGGTCAATTACACATTACATATTGCATATAGCATATAGCACATAGCACAGTAAATTATTAATTTTCAATATTTCACGCTAACGCTAATTTATTATATTATTGCAGTGTTTCAAAATGCTTCGAATTGGAATTATTATAAACTAATTTTTTAAATTCTTAAAGTATACACGTATAATGCATATTGCGTACTAGTTTGTGCGCTGTAATTGATATAGAAATATAAAAAATATATAGGCACTTTGAGAAAATAATAAATTACAATCACATAAATACCTGCTATTGTATAGTTTGCCTTTGCTATTCAAAATTAAAACAAAGCTGGCCTCACTCTCACTCTGGTCTTGTATGCAAATTGTACATAATATTTAAATTTAACTCGAATAAAATTCAAAATCCCTGCTTTAAAATTTAAATCACAGCAGCTATATATAAAGCGTTACGTTTTAGTTGTAATTATTGTCAATCGTCATCATATCATGGGGATGAGTAAACATGTCGACATCATGGAGTGTTTAGAATTGAAATGCATCCCAAGTACCAAAATGTAAGTTCACTTTCAATTAAAACACGAATACAATCCAATCCTCACCGTGCAGTTAAAGTTAAAGCTTTTCAATAATAATAATTCCAAGGTGTGCTTTAATTTAAATATTATTTATTTGTTCGGTAGTAAACTTTATGACGATTATATCGAACGTCAAATGACAACGGTGGAAACTGCTGAAACCCGAACTTTTATAATGCCAATATGGAGACTTCGCTCAAGTTTCCACGACGCTCTCCGCCCCATTCAAGAAAGCGTGATGGACTCAATACTCAGCAGTGACAAGATGATTCTAGCAACAAAAGCGATTAGAGGTAAATTGCAGATACACTCAATTCATACTACTGCTTTTATTGTTATTAAAAACCTCTTTCAATTATTACAAAAATCTAACATATACCGTATATTATTTTATCGTCAGTGAAGAATCAATATTGCCCTTATCTATTTTCTTGCTATAAATAAAATGAACTAAATGCAAACAAATATATAATGATACTTTAGGCATGAAAATAGAACAATTTGTGCATTTCAAAACTAACGATAAGTAAGCAGTATATTTTGAAATTTTCAAAAAATGAATTAGAAACTTTTGCACATTTCAAGGACACGTAAATAGGACAGTTTGCAATTTTCAAAAAACAAGTTAACAGAAAATTTTGCACTTTTCCAAAACCCGTATACAGTCAAATCCGGTTATAAGGGATCCGGGTGTAAGGGAAACCCGGCTTAACGGGACAGTTTTAAAATATTTGGTTGGCCAGCCTATGTTTCAATGTTAAAAACATCTGGATATAAGGGAACCGATATAAGGGAGAATCCGGGTATAAGGGACAAATTATTGACCATTTTTTGGTATTTTAGTCCACTTATAAGGGAGTTTTCAAGAAAAACGTTAAAAAATAATAGGACTGAACCAAGCCTAACAAGGGGAGCACTATCATACTTTACAACTACACTGGCAAATACAGACGACGCAACATTTTCTGATCCACACAACATAATCTTACGTGTTCGTCAGAACCAAACTAACAAAGACACGAAATGATCGACATTAACTGACTATTTTAAATAATCTAAATACATAATAACTTGTATAAATTGAACAAAGTTGTATATTATTTGGCCATGTTTTGACTAAAAATAAAAGTTACAAATTAAAATTGTGTTGTGTCCACTTGTAAGGGAAATCCCTTAAACGGTTAAAAGGGAATCCGGCTATAAGAGACCGATTTTGCCGGTCCCACGGCGTCCCATATAAATAGATTTGACTGTATTGTATATATAGAACATTTCGCACTTTTCAAAAAAACTTTAATTGAACATTTTACGCTCTTTTTAAATCTCATTCAGTTTATTCAACTAGCACATTCAAATTCTATACAATTATACATTGGAAATAAAAAATGTTTGATTCTTACCTCACATTTTGGTTATTTTATATGTTGCAAATTCGAAATTTATTCTTTCATTTATTCATTACAAAAAAAGTTATATTTTCCATTTTTCTTGCTGGATTTTAGAAGGCCGAATCGATGACCCAAATATTGATTACGTTCTCACTGAAACTCAAAGATACTCCGCAATGTACTCGAAATACATCCGAAGACTCAAGGAGTTGTACCACAAAACAAAATATATATTTAAAACCATTTCATTTCACAAAATAGAGATTCTTGACGACTACGCCGAATTCCACAATTACGATCCCTTTCAAACAAGGAATCATTACAATCGTATCGTTTTCGTCCTAGAAATGTCCATAGTTGTGGGAGAGTCAATTCGGGATGCGATGCACAATGCTTATCGGGTCATGAATTGTGCTCAAGAGAATTTAAGGGACATGCTCACTTGCTATCAAACTATCTATACTTTGCAACAACTAGAGAATTTAATGGACAATAGTCAAGAAAATCAATTCGATTCAAATATAACTGGAGCTGGAGGGGCTACAACATTTCCTTGCCTTTTTCAAAATCCAAAGGATTTGAATTTAATCCTAAGTACCCTCGGGACAAGCGATACTGCTGATGATGACGGCGAAAGCGAAACAGAAGAAGAAATCGATATCGACATGCATCCTAAAAATATAGCCAGAATTCAGTTGCCGAATAAATATAGTATAAAAGTTAAACGTCCAAATATGCAAAAACAAAAAATGCAGAATCAAACCCAAAGCCAAACACAACAAACCCATATTATAAAGATTAAAGATTCCCACAATAATAGTAATAACCATGTTGATCCCCAGCCAAAATTAGTCGTATTTGCCCCTTCAAATTCAGAACACGAAAGTAGACGAATATCTACAAGCTCAAAAGCTGGTCCTTCTAATCGTAATAAGTATCCATCCATTAACAGTGATTTACTTATATCCGAGACCAATGAGGCAAATACATACAAAAATAAGGTCCTTGTGAATTTTCCAAAAACAAAACTAAAACACTCTCAGATTCCCAGTAGTGAAACTACTACACGACACCAGCAGAGCTCGCTCAGAGTACTAAAACCAATTTCAGTTTCAGCTTCTGAAAGAATCAGAATCAGAAATGGACCGGCCAAAGCAGTAACTACAGTCTCTGCAGAAAAAGTTCCAAAGACAAAAACAAAACCACGATCTAGAATTTCAAAACAAATCATATAAATTTAGTTTATTAGGAACAACCTAAAAATTTTATTTATTACATAATTTAAATTACAAGCAACAGTTGTCTTTTATATTTTTGGTTGAGTTACACAGCTATTTAGTGATCGTGAGATTGAAGATTGATAGGGTGCATTAAATATACAGTCACATCTTAATAATGTTTTATTATTATTATAATAGCATCCGTAAAAAATCAAGTAAAGTTTAAAAAATAATTTGTTTAGTAGCGTAACATTTCTTTAGTTGGGAATACATTCAAGCGGTGTTACAATTAATTACTTATTAGCTACCATATAGTACACGACAAATGTGTAAAACTGCTTAGAATATTTGTAAATTGTAAATTCAATGTGTTTTTTGCTACTACCGTAGCAACCAGACTTATAATAAGAAAGCAACTATCTGAGCAAGTTGGTTAATTTTTAGCTTAGCATGTATGTCAAGTTCTCCGTCCAAAATTAGGAAATCTTTTCATATTTTCCAATTTTTCAATATTTCACGAAAAACTAACAAACTGAGAAAGTATCTTTTAATTACTTTTATGCGATTCTGTATCATTATACTAAGACTTCATAATTACTGGGATCATTTCTTGAATAAAAAAAACTAGAAGCAACAGTCACAGTCACAAAGGGAAAGGGTCTTTTATAATAATGCGTATATATATTTTACATATTTCAAAAACTAGTTCAACATTTTCAATCAAGGAAGTTTATTTTTGCTTAGGAGTGCAATATCCTGTAGTTTCTTTAATTCTTTCTTCATATAATTGTCCATGAGAAGATAATCCATCAAAATATCTTGAACTACTTCACTTAGGAGAGATGGCCAAATTTTGTCGAGTAAATCTAATTTTTCCAGAATTTCTACTCCAGTATGAATTATTTTACCAGGGATTTCCGTTCTCTCCTTTTGTTTTGCTTGAGTAGTGTCCTATAGTTAAATTTAAAAAGTTTAATTCAAAATTGTTGTTTAAGTCTATATAAAAAATTCGAAAATCGGAAATAAATGCAATAATGGTCTCAAACTATATGTGTACAAAACGTTTTTGCTATATAGCTCTGTCTATAATATTTATACAGGTAAAAGTGGTGGAGGTTCGTAGACCAAAGCTTCTTTCCCAATAACATCTAATAGGACGGGATCATCGTCCCAGGAAGTACAAGGGTGTTGACCAGTTGTTGTTCCAGGACTAGTTGCCCCAGTAGCATTCGGTTGAATGACTATGTCATTCATACCTGCTCCCCCTGTCTTCCTTTGGCGACCTAAAAGCATTAAAAAATATGAATTCCAGTAATTAAAACTTTTCTGCTACTACACACACGAAATGATTGCTGTGTTCTTTTAGTAACCAGAATCGTCAGATGAGCTTGAGGGTGAACAGCAGCAAAAACAGTGCAGTGTATGAAGTCGTTTGGCTAATGGAGTTAAAGCTGTTTGTGGCAAGCAAGAAAGAGCAACATAACCCAAAGACTCAAATGCTTTAATTGAGACTGATGAAACAACAGATAAATCAAGACGGCCAATTGCTTGGGAGGATATCTTAATTGGGAGTAATTAAGTCCAGTATAATTATCGCACAATTCATTAGCCAATTCTTTCGGAAGGTATCGTCAATATATTATGTTTCACAAGCGTTTTGAAAATTATTTTAATATAATATATGAAAGTAAATTAAAACGTGAACTCATATGGCGTAATATATGGCATACCTGCTTCCCATTAATATTTTGTAATCCCCAATGTGACAATCTATATGCGGCATAATTTGGCCAAAGCTCATTAGTAATAAGTGGGTTCCCTTCCTTCACGATGTGTAGCGAAGTTAATCCTTGGAGATCTGCGAGGGAGTTTAGCTGAGATAGAGATGTTAAGTTATTTGCTCTGGAAGACAAAAATTATTTTTTCAGGAAATCCTGAAAAAAGGCATCCGCTACCCTTTAACATGGGATGTCAGACCCAATGACCCTACCAATGCATTGGTAATGACGTAATTTGTGGACGGTCCCTAAAGGCCAAAATGAAGGTGCGATAGTTTTACGGATTATATTTATTATCGATACTTACCGAAATTGAAAATGTTCCAAGGACGGATAAATCTGGCGTATTTTCCCAAAATATGGAATCAGGGTATCGTAGGAAATATAATGGAATTTAGCTGTCGTCACATGGGATGTTAGACTGACAGGGAAACCCTGTGGAGAGATCAGTATTTTATTTCTAAAATGGTTAAACATGCACAAGTATCTTACATTTCGTCTGCTTTACAAACTTACCATCATGGTATACTTGAGTGCTCCTTGTCCATAAATATTTAAAACTCGCCCATCAATCTCAACTAAGTAATCCGTGCCTTGCTTCTTCATAGTAGCAGAGGTTAATCGAGGACTTAAATCTGACACGGCAGAATCACTCCTTTTTAATGGCTTGTTTGGATTTGGTCCTCGATTTTGACTCGAATCTCGATTCCCTGTGTAAGGACGACGTCCTGCGGGGAAACCACCCCCTTGATTATTCTTTGATGATAATAAACGATCTCTCTGAAAATAGTGATAGACCGAATCGTCATAAAACACACCACAATATAGTATCCCAAATAAAGCGGTTCTAATAAAATAACCTCAAAAGTCAAATGTTCACTGCAAGCTTCTATATATAAATGATAAACAATATATTATGGATACCTTAACTCTCGTTCTATTTCTTGGAAAAAATTTACGATTAACGCCATTTCTCCCAATTTCCGAAGTATTTGCTGTCATAAAACTTGAAGTGCCGTCTGAGCTTTCTGAATCGGATGAAACTAGATTATAGCCTACATCAAAACTTTGACTACGCAGATTTTTCATCAAAGCTAATTTATTTTTATTTGGGTTCAATGCCGGAATTTGTAGGGTATCTTTGCCTAATTTGTTTTCAGTAAAATATTCACTGAAATCAACTCCTGTTCCGGTTGCATCAGCGCCAGTGCCAACAACATCTAACAAATTCAAATTGTCTGTGATTGCAGTGATTGCTGGCAAGGATATAGATGATGCGCTACGCTTGAGCTTGCTTACAAAACCATCTGCTCCTAAAGTCGAAGTTTTCCCAATAATTTCGCTATCGCTTTTAAACTGGTTTTCAGCTTCAGCATCATCTATCAACACTACTGGGTGTTGACTATCAAAATTTCTTCCAGTTTCAGTTGAATTAACTCCGTCTGCTGTGTCTGCAACAAGGTTAGTCTCAAGATGATTATCGATTGCCTTTGCTTCTAAATTAGAGTTGAAACATAATATAGGTTCGCCGTTTATTTCATCCTCCTGTCCAAAATCATCTCGAAAGTGTTTTAAATGCAAGTTAGTATTGATTTTACTGAGCTTATTTGCATCATTTTGATCTGTCATAGATGCGGTTTCCAGTTGATTTTCAATAAGGCAGCTGATCGATTCCCCTTCATTTGTAACTGGGAACAACTGATCACATTCTTCAGTGGCTGTGTCATCTTCGTCGTTTTGCGTTTCGAGCAAATGTTTTAAATGACTAATTTGTGAATTTGCATATATTTCACTTATTTGATTATTTAAATTTGTTTCCCTAGTTTCAGCATGATTAGCCACAATACAATTAGTTTCATCCTTTTCGTATTGATTTTCAGTTTTTAATAGCGTTCCAGGCCCAGGCCCGTCTTCATCCACATTTAAATTGACATTTCGCATTTGTGGACGAACCACTGCAATCTTTGCAGATTTTGATGGAGTGAGGGTAGTTATACTTTTTGATTGTTCTTTATTGTAATTATTAGTTGTTAAGTCATCGTTATTATCATCCGACATAGCTGTTTGAGACTCCAGACGTGTTTCCAAATCGAACTTTGCTGATAGTGTGGGCTCGATTTCGGGACCGTTCTCTGTTTGTGAGGATTTTTGTTTGACACTCAGGTTGTGACTTCTACCACTGCTAGTGATAGTTGTATCGTTATTATTGGCGTTGTAATTATCGCTAGTATCAGTAGTATATTTGAATTCTGGGTTTTCATTTTCAGTTACTGATGTTGTGTTTGTGTTTGATGGCATTAGGTTCGACATCGGCATCGACATAGGTGATTGACCTAGGGCGACAGAGCTTCTACTATCGTTATCAAAATTGTGAGTAATACTATCATCTGCCCCCAATAAGTTATTAGCTGGGATATCAAAATCAATTAGTGGCTCTTTATGGACAATTTCTGCTGGTCCTCCTTGAGGAAAGTTTTGGAATAAAATCCGACTCATTGTAGACATTGAAGTTAATTCGTGCATTGATAATTTGTGTCCATTTTTCTCTTCGCCAGTTTCCACAGCTGTTACGACTGAGGCTGTAGTGGAATTTTCTGTGGAGTGTGAGGCTTGCTTAACAAAGTTTTTAACGGACTGCCATCGACGTCGAGCTTGAAGGATTATTTCCTCTCTCGTCACAGGGGTGGCTGTTGCCCGAATTTTCATTTGCTCAACCTTTTTCTTTTCCTCGTCTTCTGCAAGGCGTTTTCGATGCCAGGCTTTGGCTTCGTTCCGTTGCTGATCTGTTATGGTGGATCGATCAAGAATGCTCAGCCATGGGAAGATTGTTAATATTTGACTAGTGTAGTCAGGTGAGGAGCAGAGTTGATTTGGCTCAAATAGAATCTCTTGAAGAAATACCAATTTACGGAGAGGCCAGAGGCAGGCCGCACTTTTAGTAGTAGAAAAGGATAGAAAAAAATAAAGTGAATACTTGTTACTATAATTTTCCAACATATCGATTATTTCCATTATTTTGTGTATATAGTGTATCTCTTAAAATATTTCTCGCTTGCAAAGTCAAATTTTAAAGTGTCATACGAACTATACTAACCTTGAGAGCTCATTATTGGCCAGCAATATTTTTTTCAAATGCGGTGCTTTCTGTAACCCCTCTAAATTTCGTATACGATTTCTTTTCAGATTTAATTCAGTGAGGGCAAGTAAGTTTGCTGGTCCTAAGCGTATCGTTTTAAAATTATTTCCAGCTAAATTTAGTACTCGAAGTGAGGCTAAACAACCCAAGTTGTCTACGTAGCGGAGCTGATTTCCATGAAGGTCCAGTATTTCTAAGCGTCTTAGACCCTCAAGGCCTTCAATTCGACGGATTCTGTTGTAAACAAATTGGATTATTTATAATAATTATTACTGTATGTATATTTTGATTTAATTGATTTTGGAAAGTATGATTTTTTATTTATTTTGCATAAATTATCGGACCTACCTATTTTTACCAAGCAATAAAACACGCAGCGAATTTAATCCTTGAAGTCCAGTAATTTTCTCGATGCGATTATCATAAATATCTAAAACTACCAAATGAGTTAATGCGGGGACATTCTCGAGTCGCGTAATTTGATTATGTTGAAGAGACAGGAGTTTTAATTGTTGTTCCGATGACGGTGTAATGACGGGGAAATGCTTAAGTCCACATTTATCTAAACGAATCGAATCTGGGTTTCTGAGTTTTTCTTGTTCTGTCCGAATTACTTGCATTCGTTCACCCAGAAAACTTCCCCCTCCGCCACTCCCTTTCGATTGTGTTCCGCCGGCACTGGAGCCTCCCCCTCCTCCTCCACCAGTTCCACTCCCACCCCCTCCATTTCCACCTCTAGCAGGTACAAGACATGCTGTTAATTCACCTCCATGATCCACCGGTCCTGTCCCAGTTGGATGTGGATTCGAATCTCTTGTTTGTAGTGCCACTCCAGGCTTCTTGATATCTTTGATTTTTAAAGCTTTCTCAATTTTCTTCCCATCATTTTTATTGGACTTGACATTCAAATTAGATTTATTATCTTGAGATTTTTTTAAACTGGATTTTAACGGAGAGCTATTATTGCCATCTCCGGTCCCGGTCCCACTACTAGTACTACTGCCGTTCGTAATCGCGGTAGTTGTATGTATTGTACTTGTCTCTAGATTTCCATCATTCCCACTTCCACTACCATTTGTATTAGGGATTTTCCTATAGCGTAAATTTTGTCTAATATTTCTTCGTGATAAAACAGGACTGTTTATTAATGATGTCATTTTTTGTGCAGGGCTTAAACTTGGATTTGAAAGTAAAGATGGTCCTAGTAAGTTTATTAGAATTGGAGATGATTTGGCAAAACGTCGGGCGCTGTGACTCATTTTTGGCACTGGAACTGGTGAACTTAGCCATTGACTCTGAAACAACCAAAAAGATTGGAAAATATTCATAGTCACAAGTCAAATCACAAAACCAGCTAACAAAAGTAATACATTATTGTAAAATTACCTACTAGTTTTTTTATTAAAAAATCCATACCTGCTGCTGTGACTCTGGTGTGACTTGGACAGTTGATGGGAATGTAATAAACTTGACGGAGGTCTCGTTTCTCGGTGGACAGAGTGGCAGAAATGTGGTTGGCTTAGGAGAATTTCTATTTGGGCTCTGATTCGAATTCTGAGCTTGATTTGTCTCGTGATTAAGTGACGGATTAGGATTGAAATTAAAGTTTAGTATTCGATTTGGATTTGGGGTCGGGGTCGGGGTCGAGTCCCCACCATGACCCTGGCTCTGACTCTGGCTCTGGCTATTCCCAGGTCCGTAACTATGTAATATGCTCGCTGTTTTTGCTCGTGTTTTACTATTGTTCATTTTAATTTTATTCTCCTATTCCGATACCGATATATAATTACTAAAGCTAAAAATGGTACGTACGAATTCTATTTGTATATTATCCTTTCGTTTTCGTTTTCGTCTAATAGTTTTATTCATTTTAATGAGTAGCACACGAAGATGCTGCTCCGGGGGCAGATGGCCGTTGTCTACAGCAGATTACTTATGTGCCTTTCTTATTTGTTTCCTTACAGTTACTAATCCAGCTCAGAGACTTCATGTTATTCAGTTTTTTAACCTGAGCTTTTAGTTGAAATTAGGAGAACAATGGCCTCAGTCAAGAGTAGTGACGAGGTGTTGTGTCAGGTGGGAGTCGAGATAAGAAAAGAAGTGTTAACTGGGGACGAAATCGAAGTATAAAAAGTCGCCTCACTGTCACTCTGCCCTCCTACTTCACTTTTGTGTATAACTCCGTGTGTGTCCTAATAAACTTGCTACTATTTATAATACTTTTGTTCTGGGTGACAAAATAGGTGACAAAATAAATCCCAATCAAAACTATAAAATATAAGAGGAAGAGATATGATTGTCTTCTTGTCTGTACTCTGTCTGTACAAAGAATAAAAAAAGGTTGTAAATAATAAAACGGAGCGGGCAAAAAATTTATTGACTGGCTCATCTGGCTCCGAAACACTAGCAGCTGTTTTTGGGCTACTTAAACGTGGATACATATTTGTTTTATGTGTCTATCTTCATTCAAGCCTTTAACAAACTACAACGTATGTGGGTCTGGATTCCGGATTTTAATACAGTAATTATGTATAGGGAGGTAGTTAGGTACTTATGTATATACTCACGTGTTATATTGAACAAACGGGAAAAAATCAAAAAAGAAAGGAGAAAATACTCAAAAGCTCCCACGAAACGAACGACGAACATCCGCATATAATATGTGAATCCCCCCACGATCCGAACTAGAAAAGTCAAGTGTGCTTCCGCGTACCTTGCACTTCCATTCACCAGCAATAGTAGACGGGGCATGATAAAAGTTTTCTTTTGGACTGGACGTCGTGTCGCCGTCTCTCATTGATTAAGTAGGATCCCCTCCTCTATCACTCGTCCTGTGCCTCTGTCTGTAGATGTACACACTGCACTGACACTGCAATGTAGCAACCAAAACCGACCAAACTTAAAATAATAATGCCCGCACCGGGTAGCCTCACTTCCTTGATTTATTCCTCGTCCAACTTCCAGTCGTAAAATACTCATATTGTATGCAAAAGGCGCAAATGTGTATCGACACGAATGCGGCAAAAAGTGTTAACTGTATTTGTCACTATGTGTGGCGGAATAAAAATACTTACGAACGGCTTGATTGGATATTTTGAAAGGTTTCTAATAAATTTAAATAAGATTTCTGGTCTATGACTATGTACAATTAATATTGTATTGAGGTAAATTAGTGTACATTACATTTTTCAAAAGGACAAAAAAAAATTATAATCACCATATAGCATAGTTAAATTTTTAATATAATTAAATATTGAAAATATTAAATTTTTATTTTCTCGGATCTAGGATAATAATCTAGTTAGGCTGTTTTGAATTTTGAACCTCCATGGTCATATATAAAATAAGCTTACCTACAGAGGCACTTACAAAAAGTAAGTAATTTTCGTAGTTATACCATAAGCATGCAATGTAATAATAAAATATGGGAAACGTTTTATATGTATACGTAGACATCCGGAAATTACACAGGTACCCCGCAGGTATAGGTTTCTTAACTGCTTTTCTTTTGTCGATTCCCCGTGCTATGGTGTGAAGTGTGCCAGTATTTATTACTCTTGATTATCTCCTAATCGTAAGTCCACCTGCTTTTTGAGTTTTCCAAGTCAAAATATTATTATTATGTATATATAGTCTAGACTTGGTTTTGGTTTTGGGTGATCTTCTTCGGGTGTTTGTCCTTTATGTTCCTTACTTATTCTGAAAATTTTCCCCTTGTCCTTTTATCTTTTTGACGGCTTATGTCTATAGTTCTATAGTGTTTAGCACACCTTTCATCATCATCATGAAAAATCACTGTGTGCGTATTTTGCGAACAATAGCGAACTGAATTCGAATTCAATGCTAAACACTTGTCTGTATTTCTGTGTGTGTTCTTGTTCTTGTTTGACTATGCTATGTATGTATTGATTACTAGCATTAATTTACAACTTTAAAAGCTTCTTTGTTAGATCGACATCGTCAACAGAGCAGACAGCAAAGAATTACACGACGACATGAATGAGGGAAAGTCTAGCATTAGATCTTTTGATTGTGATTAGAATAGCAGTGCCAAAAATAGCTAATCAAAATAATGTTTTTTGTCACTATATACAATGCCCGGGAAAAATATCCTGTATGTCATTGCCATTGTCGTTCCTTTATATGTATTATGTGTCTGTCTTTTTAATATTTTATTCGCATGGTTCTCTCTCATATTTAACTTTTAATTTAATCTTGTCGTGTCATTTCACCTTTGACAACTTTAAATGTACATTTGATTTTTTGGCGATTTAAACGAGCTTTCCTGGAATTCTTTTGAACTCTGCTGATATATATATATACTATGCTGATATTTGCTTCTAAAATAAATAGTATAAACCAGTTTAAAAAAACGTACAATTTAAAAATGTTCCAATCCAACAACGTTTTGAAAGTAATTGAATGCACTGTTGTACAGAATATTAGAGGTAAGCGGATGGCAGGGTTTGCCCGCCAGTTTGTTGAACTGTGTCTTTAGATTTGTTATTAACTCTACAGGAGAGTCTTGGAGGAAATCAAACTGAAATTTAAAATTCAAATCGAGTTAAATAATGCGCATCAATAAAAGTAACTAGGTGATTTTCAGATGCAATTAATTGACGTAGTACATTCCTATAAAATTGATGTCTGAAATATTTTAGGTGATTACAATATGTATATCGTTACTGAAGAAACAATATTGAATTGTCGCTACAAGCGAAATTGCCGGTCTCCATTTTTTACTGTATGTAAATGTGTGTAACTTTTTATTTGGAAAAATAAGCAAAAGTATAAATTTCCTATTGCTTATTATGCTGAAAATGTTCTAATTTCATGTTTTTGAAAAGGTGCAAAATGTTCTAATTCCATGTTTTTGAAAAGGTGCAAAATGTTCTAATTCCATGTTTTTAAAAAGGTGCAAAATGTTCTAACTCCATGTTTTAAAAAGTTGCAAAATGTTCTAATTCCATGTTTTTGAAAAGGGATAAACTGTTCTAATTCCATGTTTTTAAAAAGGTGCAAAATGTTGTATTTACATATTTTTTGAAAGGTGCAAAATGTTCTATTTAAATTCTCTCAAGACATAGTTGAATATTTGTGTACACAGTTGATATTGTTTTTACATACTGACATTGAGGGTCGAAAAATGGAGATAGGCCGTTTTGCTAGTAGTGACAATTCAATATTATTTCTTCAGTAACGATATGTACCACACAAACTTGTAGTATGGAATGGAGTTCATAAAATTGAATATAAAAATAGCACTCACATGACGGAAGTCTTCATAAAGTTGATTTAAAAATGGAAAATAAGCTTTACTGTGGAATGTGCCACCATTCCCATGGACGACTTTAACTCCATTAGAAAGCGTAGCGTTGCAGAAGCAAATAGATTCCCCAGTAGTTTTATTAATACAAGGGTAATACTTGGGGATGCCACAGTGGACCCAGTTGAAGTTGTATGAACAGTCCAGCACGTGTAGTTTTTCTTAAACATGTGTAAATTATTACAAAATTGTAATCCACAAATATACAAAAAACGAATTCATAATTTCGGCTGTAATATTATTATGATTGTTACAAAACAAAATAGGTAATTGGAAATGTGTGTAATCCTACAATAGAACTATTTTACCTGGATATGCATGAAATATAATGTTGAGAATATCCTGATCGGCTAATTTAATTTTTTCCTTGTAAACTGTGAGTGCAGCCATTGACTTCTCTTCCATACTAAAATTTCTCATTTGTGTCAAATTCATGAGCATCACACCAGCATTTAGTCCTTAAAAACCAGTACAAAACAAAAATACTAATAAAATTAAATAACTAATTTTCCAAACTGCATTTTACATACCTTTTGAAATTATGATATTTACAATAACGGTTTTTATTAAGT
The DNA here is from genome assembly GCA_949802685.1 of Dicyrtomina minuta. NCBI lineage: Eukaryota > Metazoa > Arthropoda > Collembola > Symphypleona > Dicyrtomidae > Dicyrtomina > Dicyrtomina minuta. Next base: position 59,998,720 of record OX461808.1, on the reverse strand, counting down.
ATATGTACCTAGTTTAGGTTAATTAATTGCAATATATAGGTATTTACCCCGGGGTTCATAATACGGAACCTTGCTCATAGTGTTGTACCAACCAACAGCAGTAGGCTCATTATTTGCAGCCATTCCTGCCATTTTTGCATCTCTCATTTCTCTTGAAAAATGGAGCCAAAATTCAGTCAGATTTGATAGGACGATTATGTCCGTGTCCAGGTAGATCAGGGAGTCGATATGGGGTAGTAATGACTTAAGTTTGATATGCAAAATAAGTTTTTACGTAAGTCCACTCATAAAATGTGGCAAAAATAAAATAGCCTTAACAAAACGTTAAATCTTACTGGAAAAAATAGACGTTGCGTAGCACAAGGTGTGTACATTTGTTTCCATTCGTTTTTTCTATCATGTGGGAACCAGTCCAGGAGTAGTTCGAATGTAAAATCTCTCCCTAAGGCGTTTACAATCCATTTAAGTTCCAGTAACTATTTACGAAAAAACCATAGTAATTTTGGGTAAATACAATAGCAGGTCAGGTAAATCTAAATAATTATCATTATGTTAAATAGATCAATACAAAATATGTATACAACTGACATCAGCAGCTACGTTCAAAATGGTAGCTTTGTCACTGAACATAATAATGTGGAGAGCGGCATCTTGACTGAATAAAACAGCTGATTTGAGCATTACAAGAGCCTCCGTGCGCCTTTTTCCACACGCGACAGCAGCCAAATTGATTTGAATCGTTTTTGAAGATTTGAACGTTTTTTCTTTTTGGCGACTTTGACTCTGACCTTGACCTTGACTTGCATTAGAGTTGAGTTTGGCCAGATCAATCATTTGTAATTCAAGGGAATTTCTCTCAGTTAAATATAGTTGAATTGATTCGTACTTATTTTTTAAGCGAGAAAACAGTAGTGTTGAGTTTTCATCTAATTCTTTTAAGTTAATGCTGTTGGCCTTCAGAAGTTCCTCGAACCTAGTGTTAATTTATGTCAGTTAATTTATTAAGCTTATTAATGTACATGCAACATTAATATTGATTTATTTTTGTCTGATTTTTTAAAATTTTCCTCTTACATTAAATAAGATGTAAAATGTTTTCCTCCACATGCAGATGAAGTAGACTCATTTTTACCAATAAGATTGAACACACGAATTAAATCGTTCAGATTTGAATTTTTAAATCCAGTTGAAAATGATGGTACAGCAATTAAAACAATACTATTTTCTATAGCGGTAGTAGTAGTAGAAGTAGTACTGCTACTATTGTACGTAATACTACTACACTTTGGCTTGTTAAAATATTCATAATCCCGCTTTAAATTTTCCTGAAGACTTAAGAAATACAGAAATAGAAGACACAACACAATTATAAATAAGAGTGCATTTTGAGGTCGAAGTAATGATTTGAACGCCATTTTTTCAGTTATACTGTTATACAGTTTGAACTTTATTCAATATTTACACGAAAATGAAAAATTAATAAGAACAGTATATTATTGACACAGTGCACTTGAACCATTTCATGCAAGACAGTAACTCTGTTTTAAAATTTATGTTGGAATTGATTATCGGCATCGAAGAGTAAATAGCTTTTAATTACTAGATGTGGACAGAATCGGCCAACTAATTGACAAATTATCTCTTCGTATTATCTCTTTACATGGACCTAGTATAATTATATGCTGGCTGCATTTACATTTAACAAAGCCTGGTGATTTGTGTCTTGAAAGAAAATAATATGTACATTACATATTGAATTTATTACGCTATTGATGTGGCTTCAGGGTTTCTTCTCGGTCATGTGGATCTCATCGTGTCCCAGTCATAATAGTATGTAGTACTGGTTTGAGTTTTTCTTTGTTTATGTGTCAAATTATCACCTTTTTCAAGCTACGTTGTAAAATTGCACCTAATTATTGCATCCCTTAGGGATCATCCATAAATAATGTCATAGAAATACCCCCATTTTTAGAACCCTATCTTCTGTGCAGAACCAAAATGACTAATATCCATTTGTAGCTAAAAACAATATACTCTTTCTACAAGAATAATGAAACATGTCTTGAAAGCATTTAAATAGAATATTTTCAACTTTTAAAAAATATGTAAATAAAACATTTTACACTTTTCAAAAACATGTAAATAGAACATTTTACACTTTTCAAAAACATGTAAATAGAAAATTTTTCACTTTTCAAAAACATGAAAGAACATTTTACACTTTTCACAAACTCTTAATTAACATTTGATGCATGTTTCTCATTTTGTTTTTATGACATAGCTCCTTTTGATTCCAGCTTAAATTAAATATGGGTCATTTTAGTTCTTCACAGGCGCTATGACCCCCCTTGTCATCAGCTTAACCATTGGGTAAACGGCTATCTTTAACTTGGAATGTCATCAATTTCCAAGCAGACCTATTGGCACTAACCGTGACGTCATTTATGGACGATCCCTTGTATATGTATTAGCTTCGTTGTGTTGTTGTGGTTTCATTTATTTTTCGGGTTTTTGTCTTCGTTCCATCGTCTCTGTCTTTGTTGAACTGTGATGTAAAAGAATTAAGGGATATTAAATTAGTATGTGCCTACATGTTATACTTGCAGCAGGAGCAGTAGATGAAGCTTTTAAACCATATTATTATTTCATGATAATAAATGACGAAGAAAATTAATGACGTAATTAAGTATTTACATTCTTGCTTGTGAATGAGCTTAATAGACTCTGTATTCATCATCATTCTAGCTGCCATAGACTGTCGTCTGGCTTCCACCTCCCTCTTCGTGGGAGTTAAAACTTCGGACGCCAACTCTTGTTTGAGATCATACAACCTGGCTTTTCTCTGATTTGGAGTTTCTTCAGGAGGTGTTTGGGCCTCAAAATCATCCAGAAGCTGCTGTCGTAAGGCTTGAATTTGTTTGTACTTCCCTGAGAGTTCATGCACCTTCCCGCCGACTATGAGAGCTGCGAGCGTCCTCACTTTGGCTTTGAATATATTCCGCTTGTCTAAAGTTAAGTGAACTACTTCTGCCTCCTTATCCGACTCTGTCGTCATCTCTTTATCGTTATCGTTTTCCCCAGTCTCATCCCCATCCGCCGCCTTGGAACAATTATAAATTGCACGGAGTAGTAATATTCGGTCTCTCTTCTCAAGGTGCAAATGTTGTTTTTTCGTTTCTAGCGTCGTTTTGTAAGCGTCACCCCATTTCTTCATGACGTAGATTGTGCCGCTGTTTTATTAGGAAAATAAATAAATAATAATTTCTTATTTTAATAAAATTAGGGAAATCTAGCTAATAAGTAGTTAAGGAATTTCCTGCCAAACGCAAACGTAAGGGTCTTAATTAATTATGTGTTTTTTATTTTAAAAAACAATAAGGGAAGAGACACATATTACGTAAGCTACCAGGGTGGGAGGCAGTTTTTCAAAATGATGATGTACCATGTTAAAGATAGCCATTTACGCAATGGTTAAGGTGCTGACAATAGGGGTGGGTGGGTGCCAAAATTTCTCAAGAATTGCTTACGTAATATGTGTCTCTTCCCTAACTTTGTTTTTCAACAATGTTTCACTTAATACCATACTATCCCAAATATCGCATATCCAATAGCCGGTTGGGTGATTATTAACCAAATTATTTTTCGGCCGCCGAACCTAGATGGATCCATGTCATCAAATGGTTTAGTGTAGAAATGGCGTGGAGACTTAGGGTCACACGTATCAAAAATTGTGTTATTTAGTTGATGTACTCCACAACCTTTAGATGGGCGTCCCCTTTAATAATCGAACAAAACAAATTTGGTTTTATATGGAAAATCTAAAAGTATACCGTATTTTCTCTAATAGTACGCGGGTCACTAATAATGCGCGGGTCTCTAATAGTACGCGGGGGGTAGCCGCCTCAGTTTGGATAGTACGCGGGTCTATTTAACACACTATTAAATGCCAGTGCGCGGGTCTCTATTAATGCGCGGGTCTCTAATTATACGCGGGGGGTCAAGGCTCGAGTTTGGATAGTACGCAGGGCGTACTATCAGAGCAAATACGGTAGTCCTATTCACAAGACTACGATCATCTAATCAAAATTCATACAATATTGTAGAAACGAATGTTTTTCGGTCTTACCTGAACAGTAAATGCAAACTACAAAAAGTTTGAACAATGAAAAAGAAGTAGTAGCACATGAAATAGGGGAGTTCAAAGTCGGACACATGAACAAAATATTTTGGATGAGAATAAATCCAGTACAGTATTGTCTTCAAATAAAAACAAAAACAAATCAGAAACAATAAAACTGTAAGAACAGAGCCAACTAGATAATATAGAGTATATACTTATATGTATATCTTAATATCTAGTTGGCCATGGTAAAAGTAACATTAAACTATTATACATGGTTCTTTTGGTTATATAGGGGCATTAATTTAATTGGCAATTTGGCAAAATGTGCATACACTTTCAAAAAAAGGAATAAACTTAAGGATCGTCCATAAATGTTGTCATTGGTGGTAGGGTCCGTCAGTGGGTCTATAGTCAGAGTCTATATGGGTGGTTTGCCATATGTTAAACATAGCCGTTTATGTAGTGTTAAAGTGATGACATGAGGGGGGGGGGGGTAGGTATACTAAAAGTGTGATAATTTGGGCAACATCATTTATGGACCATCCCTTACCTTTTTGACATAAAATGTAATCCAATTAGCAATCAAGCTTATTGGGGAAAGCAAGGGAGCAAACTGGACCACCATACTTAGTAGCGCATGTCGAAATATTAAAGAAACAACCATAATGTCCATTGATAACTCTGGAGCGGTGTATGTCTTTGAGCATTTCCTTTTGAAAATAATAAAATACAATTAAAAGTTTTTAGTTATATGTATATAAACTCATTAATTGAATTAATTATCCTTAGTTTCTATATTAATCTTCAGTTAAATCTCCCTAATCTTCGAATCTTCCTTCGCATACTATTATTTACGAATTATTTTTTTTTCTAAACACACCAAATAATGAAATTGAGCAAAACGTCCTTCACAATCCAATAAATTGTTGTGATAATAAATTCCCAGATTAGAACTTGATAAAAGGCTTCACACATGGCATTTTCGTAGCAAAGTCCATTTGAATCCCAAGCCTTTTAAATTTGACATTTAAAGAATAATCTCAAAATAATAAAATCGTCAGAAAATTATTTAGTGTAATGCGATACATACTTTTAAAAATACAGATAAAAATATTATTTTTTAAATATATACCGTAGACGTAGACCACCAAAATGCAACCAGGGCTATGTAATTTCCAATGTACATGAACGACAACCTGCACACAACAGTAGATATAGCACTCAAATCATACGTGTCTATTCTATGTGGGTGTATTGATATTTATATTTTTCCCCTATACATTTTAAATAATTAATTACTATATAAAATAAAATAGGCATTTAAATCTGACCGGCCGATGACAACGTAGTTTCTGTATCTTCTTTTATACCACAATTCAACATCGGACAAATAAACAATGAATGGACTGACTATGTTAAAAAGGAAACTAAAGTAGCAACCTCGAACCCAGAAATATTTGACTTCTTTGAACTCAAATCTAGTCGCCTTTTTTGGAATATCAAAAACAAACATAATATTATAGCCATTATAGGCATACGTTATGGTCTCAATCAATATTTTGAACAGTATAACTATTCTACTACATATCGTCTGTAAAGAACCAAAATGACCCTTATCCATTTTTGGCTTAAAAATATATCTACTATCTACACAAATATTCAAATATTCTTGAGAGCATTAAAATACAACATTTTACACTTTTCAAACACATGGAATTAGAAGTTTTTGCACCTTTTCAAAAACATGTAAATAGTACATTTTACACCTTTTCAAAAACATGTATTAAATAGGACATTTTACGTTTTTCAAAAGCTCGTAATTAACATTTGAGGCATGTTTCTCATTTTGTTTTTATGACATAGCTCATTTCGATTGTAGTTTAAATTGGATATGGGTCATTTTGGTTCTTCACAGACGATATCTTACCTTGGCACATGGTAAATCATCTCTTTTGTCATTCAAAAATGATTCCATTTCAAACGCAAGGACGGACGTCAAAATAGTTATAGCTATAGTGACAATGTGGACAAAGAAATGGTAAATCTGGGGCCCATACGGGACTTTGGTAATATATCGTTTGAAGGTCCGCCCTTTGTCATTATAGTTGTATGCTTTGTGTGCATCCCCAGTTAAATGGCTATTTAATAGCTATACAAAGAAAAATACATACATTTTAAATTGTTATCACACACTTTGGTTGTGACAGAAATAGAAAGCTTGTTAGCACATAATAATTTAATGTGATTAAGATTATAAGCTAAAAGATAAGCCAAAGTGTTCAAGTACCGTGAACTCTTTGGAAATGGCTTGCTGGACACTGGCTGAGAGCTGAACACTGTTCACCGAAAATTCCCAGGAACAAAATATTGTGTTAAAATATGATAGCGTTTCCCCGCCCCCACTTCGGGAAGCACTTAGCTGGCGGTGGCGGTAGAAAAAAATCCTGTTTATAGAAATGATCATTCAGATCAAAAATGTGTAAAAACTAATTGAAATAAAACGATGGCAGAGTTTAAAAAAAGTGTGTGTGCGTTTTAGGATTTATAAATTTTGATTGATAAATTTACCTGAGTACAATGATTAAAGTATTTGAGAGCAATAGCGTTAGCCACAAGAGTAAAAGTCTGTAAGCCCCATTTCTGAAAGTGTTTGCGCCTTTCTCATGATTAATTTCTCTTGCATGTGGGTATCCTCCATAGAATGCAAATGATGTTTGGAACCATCCCTTTTTTTAAAAATAAAATCATAAATCATGAATATATTTCGAGTTTTAAAAGTTTGCATTTTTTTCAAAGTTTTAAGAGAATAGGAATTTAAAGGGAATATTTATTTTGAGAGTCGCCTATAATTTATTTCAAACAAAAATCTTGGAAGTTTTAGTTTATAATACTTTATAATGATGAAGAAGGTATCATTAATAACTTTGTACTTATTGTTAGTAATTAAAAGGGGCATCTCATAATTCATAGAACGAGTTACTGCAATTAACAATAATTATATTATTCATGTACTGATATAACTTACTCCACCATGTAGGAAATCACTTGGTGTAAAGGGTTGCACCATTCCTATCTTGATCAGGTATTCATCCTGGAATTGCCTCCCGTGTGTGTAATAAGCTGGTACAACTTTAATGCCCACAGTTCTATTTACAAAGCAAAAAAACTCACGTGAAAACTACACAGAAAATATAGATTATAGATTCAATTTCAATTAAACTTGTTTCAAACTTTACATACTATATTATGTGTGCATACAGAGAGCAAATTCCATTCCTCCTGGTTTCTACATCACTTACATAAAAACGTAGAAAAGTTGTATTAAAAATATTTTTCGAAGCCAGAGAAAATAGTAGAGAACTTCCACACCAAAATAGGCGTACATGTTTTGAATCGGAACTTTCCACAGCATCAACGCTGGAGCAATAGCATAAACAATTTTGCTTACCTATCATTCGGTTCAAACATAAAAAATATGAATGTAAACACTGATTTCAATTGTTAGTTGTTCCAAAATGTTCAATTTCAAACTTATAAGTATGATCACTGAATCAGACTTATTGTTAGTGTTAGTTTGTAACTTGCATCAGTCGTAAAATATGTAGTAAGTAGGTAGTCTACCTGGTTTTACGTTTAGGATTTTAGTGCTACGTCGTTGTAATTTAATACTTGCAAGGGATCGTTCATAAATGACGTAGTGGGTAGGGTCTGCTAGTCTGCTTATTGGAGACTAATATGATATCCAATGTTAAAGATAGCCATTTAAGCAATGGTTTTAGGTAAGCTGATGACAGGGACGTCATCATAGGGTCTTAAAAATGTTGATATTTTGAAGCCGTCATTTACGATTTACGGAGGATCTCTAATTTTATTTTCAAATTATATGCATACTAAACTACTAAATACTAATATATTATAGGTAATTAATAATTTCATTACAATGAATTACATGCAAAAAAAGACAGTAACAGCAGGGATAACATCGAAGTTTGCATCTACATCCTTTTTGAGTTTTTTGAAATTGTGTCGCCTCCGCATTCAGATATCGATACATGAGTCTTTTTTTGTTCAGTGAGACTGGAAATGATTTTATTATTTCTCTTAAAAAAATCCAAAACAATTAAAAGATGTTTTAAAGACTTTTAATAAATATACTATATATTAACGATTAACCAAAATAAATAGACAGAGCTTATATCATATTCAGTGTTTTTGGCATTAACTGTTAGTCAACGTAATATCGCCTGTGAGGAACCAAAATGACCCATTTCCATTTTTAGTTAAAAACAAAATGCACTATCCACACAAAAAATTTAAATAATACGTGATCATGAAAGCATGTAAATAGAACCTTATGCATTTTTCAAAAAATATGTAAATATTAAAATATTTTGCACTTTTCAAAAAGCATGTAAATAGAACATTTTGACCCTTTTAAAAACATTTTGACCCTTTTAAAAACATTTAACTAGAATATTTTGCACTTTTCAAAAACACTTAAACAGAACATTTTGACATTTTCAAAAACATGTAAATAGAATAATTTGCAAGTTTTAGTAACTTGTGTTTAGCGTTGTAAGCATGTATCTTATTTAACTGCCTTTATTGACATAGCTCATATTAATTCTAGTGTAAATTGGATATGGGTCATTTTAGTTCTTCATAGACGATATTTTGCTATTTACATATCGTTGCTAAATATAAAGTTGTGATCGTAATCACGTGGCTTAATTAAAGAGAACATACAGCTCCTCAAAGTAGTTGAACTTTTTCCGATACTCTGTGGAACTGGAACCAGTGATCACAACCTCCTTTAAATGTTCATCGTAGTCACATTCTGTTTGAGCGTCGTCATCAGTTAAGGCACATTTCTATTTTTACGTGAAAGTGTGAAACAAAAAACGAATCATCAAATTGTTATTTTTTAAAAATGGCTTCAGATTTCTACCTTAAATATGGTGCTGTAAAACGGAATAGTACACCAACATACTAGCTTATTTTTAGACCTAAGTTAATTAATGTAAATAATGGAAAGTCAGTATGTTTTGTTATATATGTAGATAGAAACGTACTGCATACACACGGTTTTTAGCAGCTTTAAATTGGCGATAATACTTCCCATCTAAAATGGTGGTTCCTTTGAATGGATCTCGACTTTGTACTTCGCCTCAAATTGAAACAAAAGGTTTTGTAAAATATTATTATGTAAAAGTGTGTAAGCAAGATTGAATAAGATGACGATATTTTAACCAATTCTACATATCGTCTGTAAAGAATCAAAACGACCCATATCCATTTCTAGCCAAAAACGATATCCACTATCTACAAAAATATTGTCGAATATATGCAAATAAAACATTTTGCATTTTTCAAAACATTTAAATAGAACATTTTAAACTTTTAAAAAAGCATGTAAAAAATAGAACATTTTGCACTTTTCAAAAAAATGCAAATAAAGCATTTTGCACTTTTCAATAACATGCAAATAAAGCATTTTACACTTTTCAAGAAGCATGCAAATAAAACATTTTGCACTTTTCAAAACGTGTAAATCGAACATTTTACACTTTTCAAAAAGCATGTAAATACAATATTTTGCACTTTTTAAAAACATGTAAATAGAACATTTTACATTTTTCAAAAACTCGGAAACATTTGACGCATCTTCCTCATTCTGTAGTTTTTATGACATAGCTCATTTTGATTCTAGCTTAAATTGGATATGGGTCATTTTGGTTCTTCACAGACGATATTAATTTATTGTTGATGTTTATTTAATGTTAAAATCATCTGTTATTGAAATTGGGAATATTAAACTATAAATGTGTTCTTATATATTCTTCTATACCTTTAACAGATGGAAGTGTGGCCCGTGCTTTGAGAAGCCACTCATTAAAGCTGGATGTTTTATTAATGTTTGTTGCTTCCCATGGATTCTCATCGTCATCCTCCTCGTCGTCTTTATGCTCAGTATCAGTCACCGTTGTGTCCATCATCGGGGGGACACCTGCCTCATCCTCCAGTTGTGGCTTCTTACGAGTTCGTCGATCCCTCTCAACTTCATTAATCGCCTCAAGAACCGTATTCCAGTATTTTAAAATTTTCTGTTTCCTTTTTTTTCGTATTCGACTGATTTGTGCTGATAGTTTTAATGAAATATCATTACTTGTTTGCTCACCTCCAGCATTTGAATGGGCGGCTTGACTTTTCCGTTTTTCTTGTTGAGTGCGGTCGGTGACTGTTGTTGGGACATTTGTTTGGAGTTTTTCAGTATTATTCCATCCCATTGGCCCTTCACTCTTCTCACTGTAAGTGGCTGAAGGCTCCGAGCCAATGCGGTTCTTTTTTGATTTGGTTTTCTTCATTTTGGTTTTACTTTTTCCTTGTTTTGATTTATTTCGTTTTGAGGAACTCTTACTTTTGACAGATTTGGATTTGGCCATTTTTAACAGTGGCAGAAGTAGTCAAAATAGCAATTTTTTTCAATTTAAAATAGAACCTGTAATTTTTACAAGTTGAGCGATACCGCGAACTCTATTTTTTTAATTACCTATAAATTTAATTATTGTAGATCGTTTTCACACCTGTCTTTTCTGTTTTCTGTCCCAACTGAGTTACGATTAATGTTTGGTGTTGGTATTATTGTATTCTTTGCTGAATCAGCAATGCTGATGTTTCCAGATCTGAGATCCAGAAAGAAATTGCATATTTTAAAATTGCACAACTAAATACCATGAATTACGGAAACTTTTGTACGTTTCGAATTCGAAAAGTGACTTTTGTGAAAGTTGGCAATCACTGAGGAAATGTATATAGCATATATATTCAGATATTCACTGTGTGTTCATTCAGTTTTCAATTTTTCAGCAATAAATAATGCAATAACTTACTCCACATGCTCCTTTTAATTTTCAAGAGAAGAGAATTACTGAGTGATTCTACGCTAAGAGGTTGCAGTTAAAATGTTATATTTATTGTTTTCAGAATAGACTTTATTTGGAACATTTTATTAAACAGGTTAACAAATTAAAAACCAACCAAGACAACTATTCCTATACTGGCCATAATTTATTATGTACAACAACATAAAAGGTAGAGCAAAGCGATTTTTGCTTGAGAGCACCTTCATATATATGAAGAGCTGTTTGCCAAAACGAGATAAGTCCAATTAAAAAAAAAGATTATTATTTGCCTTTTGCGTATTATTCAACTGTATACGTGACTGTGTTGAATGGTAAGGGTCATAGTTCAACAAAGTTATTTTTTTAAATTGCTAAAATTTCCATTTTTGGCGAAACGGGATAAGTCCATTGAATGATTTTCGGAAAAATGAGATAAGTCCACCTAAAACATGCATTTCTGATTCAAATTTGGGTTTTGTTTGTTTTTGTAGTTTGTAGAAGGCAGTTGCCGTGTGTAAATTATTTTATGCAGGAAAAATTTTCAAAGTTAAAAAAGTTTGGATTCGCTCAAAACGATTTAAATTTCATCCCACGGACGTTTTACTCCATGCTAAGTTATTAAATAAAATAAATAAATAAATTTGAGGTTGCCCCGATTTAACCGCAGTTCTTACAGGGTGCCCGACCTCGAATTCACTTCTTGTACTGTGCCATCACACAGGTTTTGTCATTCCAACATTAGTCGGGCCTACTTCTATGGCGAACTTCATTTTACATTGACGTTCAGAGCCGCCGAGCCCTTCACTGCCTTGTGGACAAGGAAAACCCAGTGGGAAAACTTGCCACCGCCGCTGGTCTCGATCACCAAGACCCGAAGCGAGCATTTGCTTAAACAGCAGGTTCATAGACACCAGTGCAGTAAGCACTGAGCTACGCGGGCTCGCTATGCTAAGTTATTGATTTTGAGGCAAAACGGAATAAGTCTACGAATTAAAATGTCTGAAAATTTTTCAAAAATTCCAGAGTCAGTCTACATTTATGAAACTTCTTGAAATAACGCTTGGTAACCTGTAGAAAAAAAATTGTTCAAAAATTAATCATCTCACCTTTTATTCATTAGTCTAGTCGTTATTCCTTTAAAATTACCTTTGCTGGCCTTGCCAATATGTAAACTCTGCATTTGCAAGAAAACGTTAGTTAAAAACTTTAAAAAAATGTATGCATTAAATTGCAGACAGTTTAACACTTAATGAGTACAAAACCATTTAGTTTTACGATTTCTTCATGGATACAGCTTATGTGTGTCAATTTTTCACGAATGCTCTAAATTCATTAATATTTGCCATATCCTTAGCATGATTTTCTTGGGATTCCTTTATAATGTAATGGCCAGATTAAAACAGCAGTTTTTACTTTAATTTATGTAGGTATAAAATCAGAAGTCAGGCGAGTATCCCGCTGTAATAATTGTAATCACCTAATGCATAGCACGTGTCGTAGATAAGTTTGGAAAAGTTTTAGATGCACGTTTCTCTCGTACAGCACGTCCTGTCTGCTTTCGTACTTTCTGGATTAATTAATCCAAGTTAAAATGTGTAACACTGCTTGCGAGAGAGTTCTCATGCCATTCTATCGCAGTACTCCCACTTTCTTCTTCCGGCTAGACTATAGACTGGTCGTCATCGGGCCGGTCACCCCGGCATTTCTTCGTTTATAGTGGAAGATAGTAAATATGGAAAGATGTACGTAGAAACTTTATAATTATAATAAATCAAAACGTTAACTCTTACTAACTATATGTTCAGAGCCTATTCTGCATAATTATACTGCACTATATAGTTAGTATAAATCCATAAATTATGTTAAAACTATCATACGGTTTTATATGTTGTTTTAATAGCCCACCTTGGCTTAGAGGATTAACATACGATAAATTAAAAAGTTTATTTTTTGTACGAATATCCATCTTTAATCCGGCTCACTACTCAGTTAAAATCAGAAAGTTCATTGTGTGAGAGAGATATATCGTCGGTGAAGAACCAAAATGACCCATATCCAACTTATGCTAGAATTAAAATGAGCTATGTCAAAAAAGAGAGTTAAATAAGGTACATACTAACAATGCTAATCACGAGTTTGTAAAACGTGCAAAATGTCCTACTTACTTGTTTTCTGAAAAGTGCAAAATATTCTATTTACGTAATTTTGAAAATATCAAATTGTTTTAATTGCTTGCTTTTCAAAAGTGCAAAATATTCTATTTGCATGCTTTTTGAAAAGACCAAAATGTTCTATTTACATGCTTTTTGAAAAGATCAAAATTTTCTATTTACATGCTTTTTTAAAAGATCAAAATGTTCTATTACATGTTTTTTTTTAAATGCAAAATATTCTATTTACATGTTTTTTTAAATAGATCAAAATTTTCTAATTACTTGCTTTTAAAAAGATCAAAATGTTCCATTTACATGCTTTTTGAAAAATGCAAAAGGTTCTATTTACATGCTTTCATGAAGCTGATATTTTAGTTTTTTGCTTAGATAGTACATTTTGTTTTAACTACAAATGGAAATGGGTCATTTTTGTTCTTCACAGACGATATTCATTATGAAGCTGTTGAGCAATTTAAAATTTGCGATTTGTTCTATTAGTCGTCGTCATTGTACTTATCGAAGCTGTACTGACAGTACGCTGACATTCGCATAAATCAGAGTACAGGTGACGTGTGGCGACTCGTGTAAATTTTGCCTCGTATCCATATATAGAGGATTTAATTAAGTTGAGGTTGGTGATCATACTTTTGAACTTGAACAAAGCTAAAGTTTACTATTTACTAATTACTCCCGTATCCACTATTCTAACGAACTGTGTGTAGATTATAATAATTACTCTTGAAAAACACTACAAACCAAGTGAACTTGTCAAAAAGTGAAATCACAAGTGAGTCACCTCTTAAGTCGTTACAACAACTTGGGAGTCGCAAGCCCTGATGTGGAAGAAGCAAAATAGAAAACCCTACAAATAAGTTAACTAGTATTCCGGAATTCCGTCAAGTTCAACAAGTCCTTCTTTCAACGATGGTAGTGTAAGTTTCGTTTCCACAGGTGTTCAGTGTACAGCTCAGTCATAATTTATTTGAGTTCGTCAAGATTCAAAATGAGTGTGAAATATTCTTCTTCTCCAGTTCGTTCTCAGCAACAATTATTGTTTACAACAAGACGCATACTTTCATTATATTTGTCCTTACTTGTGCTAAGTTCGAAGTGTCTTGGATTTAGCTTCAACCGGTTTTTCCGAGAGGCTAATGGTAAAATTGATGAATTACTCAAGGATGATCGACCGTGCAATTTTTTAATGGACTACAACGATGCTCATCTTACGGCTGTAAGTGTTGAATTAACAACGTAAATATATTCTCATTTTGTGCGTTTTGACGAATTAGTAATAATGATTTTAGGCATTGTGGAAATAATTTAATTTTTATTAGTAATTAAATAATATTAGGTTTTATTAATATTTTTGAAAATTTTTTCACAGCCGGAGATTATAAAAAAATATGATTACCCAGTTGAGCGTCATTGGGTAACAACCGAGGATGGCTATATTTTAGAAATGCATCGACTTCCCAAGGGGTTAGATAAAAACAGGAAGCCTGCTCCAGCCGTCTTCCTCATGCATGGAGTCTTCAGTTCGTCCAGAGATTATGTAATTAACTGTGACAGACGAGCCTTAGGTTGGTGTTTTGTACTAAAACTTGGTTCCAATTAATTGGATTAAGGTCTAGTGGCCTAGTCCAGGGAATACGCATTCTTTTAATTTTGCACACCTCCCTATATAATATAACTAAATGGAATTTGTTTTACGGCTTTTAGCATTCATGTTGTTCGATAACGGCTACGACGTTTGGTTAGGTAATTATAATTTATTCATTAAGTCGATTTGGCCCATACAACGTTGGTTTTTTACATAATTGACTGTACAAGGGTAATTCATTTGATTAGGTAATTATCGTGGGAATACTTACAGCCGTAATCACACATGGCTTCGAGCCAATGACCCTAAATTTTGGGACTTCTCGTAAGTTACTGCATTATTTTTATCTATGAATTATATAGATGTGAACTGTCTTAAATAGTGACATTCTGATTTGTGTGAATTACTTATAATTTTATTATTACTGTGTGTATACGCATTTATTCCCTATTTTTTGTGAAGAAATTTTATAATCTGGGTTATTTTTTCAATAGTGTTGATGAAATCGGTTATTACGATGCCCCAGCAATGATTGACCACATTATTCGACGAACCCGTATATCAAAAGTTAGTTGTATTGGTTTATCCATGGGGAATGGTATTGGACTGACTATGCTTGCCTCTCGACCTGAGTACAATGATAAAATTCATATTTGGTTTGCCATGGCTGCTGCTGTCACTCTCAGAGATACACGGTCACCAGCTGTTAAGCTTGCTGCTCCATTTTCAAGATTTTTTGAGGTACGTTACTTCTAACATTTATGTATTGAAATTTAATTTTTGACTAGCGTAATAATAATTAGTCTATATAAAAACTGCAACGTTGACCAAAAAAATTTAGCAAATGGCAAATATTGATACATGGGATTACAGAAAGTAGTTAGAAAGTTTAGCCACGGAGAATTGTGGACTCCGCCGATGCTCTATTTCCTTAACAATTACCTGCCGCGGATCTGTAGGAGGGAAGGGGAGGTCCGTAATTACCATGGGATCTGTGCCAGCTTTTTATTTATAAATGATGGATATGATCCTGGACAAATTTCTGCTGTAAGTTTCGTTCATAATATATTTGCAAGCAATTTGTTAGGAATTACCTACATAATAATTAAGATAATACTTTTATTTTTGTTGCCTTTATTTTTACCAGGAAGTTTATAGTGTGATTACTGGGGGTATCCCAACATCCACTTCAATGAAATTTGTAGCTCAATGGCTTCAATGGATAATTAGTGGGTCTGTTACATACTATGACGAAGGACCGTTTAAAAATCTACAGACGTATGGAACATTGAAGCCCAAAAGATATCCTGTGGAAGAAATCGTTGTCCCTTTTATTCTGTATTGGGCTGAAAATGACTGGATTACAACTTCTAATGTGGGACTTTAAACTTTTAAAACATTATATGCATAGTTTCAGTTCCATTTTCGATTATTGTCTAAATGGTGAATTCTATTTGACTCGATTGCAGGATGTAAGTAAATCCATCCAGCTGTTAATACCAGCAACGAATGGGACGAAATCAGTTGGGAGAAGAGAATATATACAAGTTGCATTACCCTCTTGGAATCATTTAGATTTTGCATACGGAAAGGATGCGGATATTTATGTGTATAATCTTATTATAAAGAAACTAAATACATTATATGCTGAAAATGCCTTGTATTAATAATTATTATTGTACTAATTTCATATTTAACTTTAAAAATATTGTACTACCAATTTTTATATGTAAACCCATTGACTGTTGGAATATCAGTATCTTATACGTAGCTGGTCTGCATGGTAGCAAGCAAGCTAAAACACTAATGCAGGATGTGTAATAAATGTTCGAATTTATTTTTGTAGTTTCATGTTTTTATATTTATCTGTAATTATTAGAGTGGAATATTTTTTACCGTTTTTATTGTTATGTAGTTAGCTAATACAAAAGAAATGAATATCGCATAGCATAGGAGTACCTTGTTATATAGTTTGTATTATTTTATTGTTAAAACCGATTTTATTGGTTTGATATTTTGTTTATTGTTATGTAATTGATTAAAAAGTATTATCAATGAAAAAGCCTTTCACTTTCGTGTCTTTTAATAATAATTATTTTAACCCTGATTTTGATACACTAGGCGAAGTCTACGCAGAATATGAGAATAAGTGAAGACGTCTGCATCTTTTCCATAAATAAAATTCAAATGGTTCCAACTACGGGACTGAATTTTTAAAAACTCAACCGGAGGATTTGGTCGCAGAAATGTTCCATTTAATGCTTGAACTATTGCATCGGTCCTTCGTACGTCCTGTGGTAGAATCAGAATATGTGATACTTAAATTAATGATTAATCTACGAAGTGAAAACTTTTACGAAATTATTTATAGCGTAGCAATACAACTGCCTAGCACTAGCACTTGGCACTTAGGATCAGAATTATAAAGATCTTACCGCTTCCGAAACGATCCAGTCATTCTCTCCCCACATAAGAATCGTTTTTGTACTCAAATTTTCAATAGGGTACATTTTTGGCTTTAAGGTTCCATACTTTCTCAAATTTTTTAATGGTCCTTCGTCAAACATAGTAAAATTACCACTAACAATCCATTGCAACCACTGAGTGACGAGCTTGCTTGAAGTAGGCGCTGGACTTTCACCCGCTATTACGCTCCATAGTTCCTTAAGGAAGTATAAAACAAAAGTCGAATAAGTTACAATTCATAATATATACGTCTGTGAAGAACCAAGATGGTCCATATCCAATTTAAGCTAAAATCAAAATGAGCTATGCCATAGAAACAAAATGAGAAACCTGCGTAAAATGTTAAATCAGAGTTTTTGAAAAGCGTAAAATGTTCTATTTACATATTTTTGAAAAGCGTAAAATGTATATATATTATATGTATAATATATATGTATATTATAAATATATGTGTATAATATTTACATGATTTTTAAAAGCACAAAGTAATCTATTTAAATGTTTTCAAGACATATTCCAATTTTTCGATGTTTTTGTAGATAGTGGATATTGTTTTTAGCTACAAATTGATATGGGTCATTTTGGTTCTTCACAGACGATATCACTTATGTTGTTCTCAATGTCTAAAATACTTTTTATCACGTGGTTTGAATTTTTATGAAATTTGATGTATAAATAAATAGCTCACTGGTGGAATTTGTCCAGGATTATAGCCATCATGAATAAAAGAAAAGATAGAACATATTCCATGATAATTAGAGAGTAGACCCTCCTTGAGGCATAAAAATGGATTCAGCTGGAACATAAATTTGAGTAGTCTTGGTGGAAAAAGTTCTCCGTGGTTATATGTCGTAAGAGCCCACTAGAATTATCAAGAAAAAGATTACAATTAAATTTTAATTGTTTTTCATCAAGATTTAAAAGTGTGTGAACAATATTCATTACAGAAAAAATGTTTCGAATTTGTTAAATGAAAAAATATATTATACTTGTACCTGAAAAGCTCTTGAAAAGGGAGCAATAATTCGTAGAATTGGTGAGTCAGTGTTTCGAAGTGACACGGCTGCTGACATTGCAAACCAAATATTAATTTTCTCGTTGTACTCTGGACGGGCGGTGAGAAGTATGAGTGCATAGCCGTTGCCCATTGAATGACCTATATAGCTGACCTGCTTCAACTTGATCGTGTTCAAGATGTAGTCGAGCATTGCAGGAACGTCATAGAATCCTATTTCGTCAGCTCTTTATTTCGTTGGCATTATATTCGTAAAAAATTTAAAAATTTCAAACTTTTTTTTACATTCATACGTTTAACGTCTCTGACATAAATTTCATGTTGACGTTTAAAATTAATTAAAAATTCAGCGGGAAATATTCATCAGTATACTTACGAAAAATCCCAAAACGTAGTGTCATTAGTTGCGAGCCAAGTGTGGTTACGGCTGTAAGTATTCCCACGCGAATTACCTAACCAAACGAATTACCCTTGTACAGTCAATTATGTAAATAACCAATGTTGTAGTATGGGCTGCGGCCAAATCGACTTAATGAATAAATTATTATTACCTAACCAAACGTCGTAGCCGTTATCCCACAATTGGAATGCTGCACAAATGAATTAAAATTAAATGAATTAAAAATAATTAAACTATGCGGTATAACTGTTTTTTTGAATTATGACTAATTTTCTTGGGAAGTTACAAGAGATTAAAAATCGTAATATGACATACCCAAAGCTCGTCTTTCACAGTTAATAACGAAATCCCTTGATGATCCTTCAACACCATGCATCAAAAATACTGCAGGATTTTTTATTTTCATGGCTCGTATATTAGTTGACCTGTTGCTGTTGCTAACTTCAGATTTGTGTATGAAATTATCATCTTCGTTTCCTCGTTTTTGGTTACTGTATTGTGAATTTTCTCTTTGGGGAAGTCGGTGAATTTCTAAGATATATCCATCCTGTGTAGTCACCCAGTGGCGCTCAAATGGGTAGCCATATTTTTGTACTACTCCAGGCTAATAATAAATAAATACAAAAATATACATTTAAAAAACTTTCATGCAGTAATTTTGTATATTTTAGCTGAAGTTTTAAATAAACAAATAAAAATAAATATTTGTAATTAAATATATTATGTGTAAATCATTATTATTCTTGGTTCAAACCGTTAGCAGATGAGCATCCTTAATATTTAGCCGAAAGTTACAGGGGCGATCGTTCTTGAGCTCATTTCTAATCTGCTCGTTTGCTTCCCCAAAGAATACGAAGGCATCCACCATACTTACGTGACAAATGTGTATCAGTATGACGATGACGATCATGGTCCAGCCATGAAAATGATAACTCAACTTTATTAGTGGGCTTGTAAATAGAGACATTCTGATATAAATTAGGGTCAGCTGAAAGATCTGTAGGCTGTATATGTATACTAGACTGCAGTGCAGATTTAATTAAATGGTTAAAAGAATGGCCGTGTTGACAGGGCCGTATTATTTATGGTGGCTGTACTTAATAAACGACTAAAAATCGACCATCATTCTTCTTGTTACTGGTACGACACGGTTATAGCGTGAACAAAATATAATACTTTTATTATCACACAATTTTCAATTTTACTTATTACACAGCCTTAAGGTTTCTTAAATACCACCAAAAATGTGTTATATGTGTTTTGCTGCTTCGACACAACTGGAAAGTTCTAATTTATTCACTTTCTACTTATAGCTTAGCAAAAATAATTACACGGAAATTATTCAACCTTATTAGAAATTAAGTAATATTACTACACAACCTTAGTCAATGTCATATTATGTACATACATTATTATTGCACCAAACTTTTACTGGACACTGGATACATGTAATAATTATTACATGAAATACAATGGGATGCAATGAGTATGGAATTCAATGACGTAAATTCTAACTTGAAGAAAAAACCATGACCATGGGTTACACGGTGTCACATAAAGAATTCTTCTGTGCTGACAATCTGTGCGACCGAGCATAGGTGAACAAAAGATTTCGTGAGGTTGTACGTGAGATATTTTCCAGCGTAGTATAATATAGTTAACTTGAACTTGTATTTTTTTTACTATGCGTTATACGTATTGTGACCTTAGGCTGGGCCATATGTGTGAATCACTTACACAACAGTACATATTTTAAGTGCCAAAAGATCATCTGGAAATGAAGTAAGCGATATATTTTTTTGCAGCTATATTTCGACATTTAGGTGTAATTATTATTACACATTTATACTTTTACCCTGTCACTTATTATTCATGTGAATTTGAGCTGTTTTACTTAAGGTGATTGACGGTTTCATACGAAGTTCGGTTCCCGTCATTCCTACTGTCACCATTGTTTGGATGTTGATGATAAACTGACTCAAGTCTACTCAAAATGTAAGGGTAGACAAATTTGTCAGCGTCCTTCCCGAAAATAAAATCTGCATGATTCCATTGGGGTGAGGCGACTTTAAATAATTCAACGGGGTTTTCGATTCTGTGCTTTCGCATCACATTTTTAGCTATTCTTCCCGTCTTCATTACATCCTACATATATGGTAGGAAGTTATGACACACATATATATTAAACATTATCGGGATCTTGAAAACACAAGTAAAATTAAGTTAAGAATTTACTTACACACATGTAAAAATTATTATAACATTAAATTAAATTAAAGCTCACCGATCCAGTGACAATCCAATCGTTCTCTCCCCACATAAGAATCGTAGGGGTTGTAAGCTTTTCAAAAGAATAAATTGGGGGTGCTATGGAACCATATTTTTTAAAATTTTTAATGGGTCCTTCATCATACTTTGCAAAATTTCCACTGATGATCCACTGCATCCATTGGACAATAAATCTCACAGAAGTAGCGGTCGGATATTCCCCAAATACTACGGTCCAGATTTCCTACCAAAGAAATGTATAACAAATTGTTAGATATTCAAAATTCATTATTTCAGTTTATGAAATCTCAGAAATACATTAATTATTTTCGACTAAAACTGTTGGTCATAAAATATATGCAAATATTTATATAGTTAACAATGCACCTACTATCACTTACCGGAGGAATTTGTCCTGGATAATACCCATCGTTGATATAATAAAATATAGAACAAGGCCCAAGATGGTTCCCCGTCCTTCCTGCTCTCCGACAGGCAATTGGAGCATATCGAGACCAAAGTTTCTGGAACCTCTCAGGGATGAATTTACCATGATTATATCTCGTTAACAGCCACTGCAATATCATAGACATAATTAATAAGCGCTGTGATATTGCGTTGTGATTTTGTGATAATTTTAATTATTTTTAATTTTAAAATAATAAAACCGATGGCACATTCTACAATTACCTCAGTAGTCCTTGGAAAAGCGGCAAGGATTCTGATAAGTGGGGAGGCAGTATCTTGAAGTGCAACAGAGCCTGACATTACGAACCAAACGTTGACCTTTTCGTTGTACTCTGGACGACTGGTCAACGTTATCAAAACAACAGCATTGCCAATGGAATGACCCACGTAGCTAATCTCCTTCAACTTGGTTACGTTCAAGATGTGATCGATCGTTGCTGGAACGTCGTAGTAGCCAACCTCGTCAACCCTGCAATCAGTTTTAGTCATCCATCATCCATATATCTGTACTTACAAATTGAAAATATTTTCTTGTTTTTTTCTGTGGGGGTTTAAGAACTTTAAGATACTTACGAAAAATCCCAAAATTTTGAAACTTCCGGGTTTAAGGTCGTGTGATTGCGACAGTATGTGTTCCCACGGAAATTTCCCAACCATACATCATAGTTATTTTCCCACAGTTGGAATGCTAAATGTGGAAATTGGTTGGGTGGAAGTGATATTTTAGTGATCAGTAACAATTCTTTAGAATTAATAATTTTATGCAAAGTAGCGACATTTTTGTAAAACATGATTTAGCGAAGAAAGTATTCCTCTTCTATTGGCTCACCTAAAGCACGTCTTTCACAGTTGATCACAAAATCTCTGGAAGAACTCAAAACGCCATGCATTAGTAAAACAGCGGGATTTGGCTTAGTTTTAGCTGTATTGTTGTTCCTGCCTGTGTCCCCGTCCCCCGTGATGTTGTAGCTGGAATTGTTCGAAATATTGTTTGAAATTTGTTTCCCAGGGATTCGGTGAATTTCCAAAATGTAGCCATCCTCCGTCGTTACCCAATGACGCTCAACAGGGTATCCATATTTCTTTATTATCCCAGGCTAATTTAATAAAAGGATTAGAAAGTAATAATAATTACTAACTATTAACTAGTCAGGGTTACTACTAACTAGTAGGGTTGGGTCACGTGGGAGGAGCCAAAGACATGACTCCGCCCCATGTTGACATAACCCAAATTAACATGCACCATGCGCGTGCAGCGGCTTCCTCACTCATAGGTTGTCGCGACGCCATGTTAGTGCGACAAGCACGTCTAACGCACCCCACTGGTGCTCACACCCCACCCCACTCCCACTCCTTTATATTTCTAATCCAAGAGCCTTACCACATTCATGGTGTGATACGAGGGCTCGGGAACAAAGACCAGCTATTTGTGGCTGACACAAATGACATACCGCGGTCATGTATATTAGCATCCAGAAATGTCAAAGCAACGGTATTGCTGCAATTCTGTGATAAAGATACAGTAGCAATACTAACTCATTGGGGGAAGCGAACTATAGTGTTTGCATCGGTCTATATGCCTGGTGACACACTGGATGTTCCGTCTGAACATATGAGAAAACTAGTATCCTACTGTGACACGCATAAGCTACCACTGGTGATTGGTGCTGATGCAAACGCACATCATTCAGTGTGGGGCAGCACGAACATAAATGAGAGGGGTGATAAACTGCTTGAGTTTCTACTAGCCAGTAACCTGGATGTGGAAAATCAGGGCATCAAACCTACATTTATAGTAAAAAATCGGGAAGAAGTTCTTGATATAACTATAACAAACAGCTATGCACAAAATCTTATTCGGCTATGGCATGTTTCTGACGAAGAGTCAAATTCAGACCACCGGTACATAAAATTTAAAGTCACAAGCGCTAAACCACCGCCAATTAAAGTGCGAAATGTAAGGAAAACAAACTGGGCAATCTTTCAAAACACACTGAGGGGCAAGTTAAAGGATGTAGATAGCAGCTGTGACCTCACACCTTTTGGTCTGGAGGATCAAGCTAACTGCATTACCTTGTTTTTACAGGAGAGTTTTCAGAAAGCCTGTCCAGAAACATATGTCACCTGGAGAAGCAAAGCAGCTCCGTGGTGGTCACCTGAACTAACAATTCTTCGCAAGAGAACTAGGGATCTCTTTCGGCAGGCCGGCTCTAAATCAGAAAGAGACCCTGCCAAATGGAAGAAATACTTAATATCAAGAAACAACCACAAAAATGTTTTGCGAAAAGCCCAGCGTATAGCATGGAGCAACTACTGTTCAGAGATTGAGAGTCTACCAGTAGCTGCACGGGTTAGCAAAGCACTTGGAAATGAAAAACGCAAGGTTCCTACTAGCCTTAAGATACCTGGTACGGATAATCTCACCCAGGACAACGCTGAAATTCTAGATATTCTTCTAGCTCACCACTTTCCTAGTGATCCACAGCTGGTTATTCCAGCTATGGATTTTACTCCTATGAACGTGCCGGAGCTGGATATTATTATAACTCCAGAAAAGCTGAAATGGGCAGTGAACAGCTTTATGCCGTATAAGGCACCAGGCCCAGACGGTATAGCTCCGGCTGTACTACAGCACAGCTTACCTGTACTCACTGAACATCTGCAATTTCTATTTAAAGGATGCCTAACATTGGGCTACACACCGACAATTTGGCGTAATGCAAAGGTCGTATTCTTACCTAAACCAGGAAAGAAAGATTATAGCGAACCCACATCGTGGCGTCCGATCTCACTATCTAACTTCCTGTTAAAAACACTTGAGAGGTTAACGGATAGGCACATAAGGACTCCTAAATTAGAAGCCTTGTTGCGCTCCAATAACCAATTTGCTTACCTAAAAGGAGTATCTACCGAAGCTGCTCTACATAGGCTAGTCACACATGTAGAAAAAGCTTTGCAAAGGAAAGAGCTAGTCCTTGCTGTCTTTGCCGACATTGAAGGAGCATTTAGCAATCTATTATTCAGTGCTGTACAGCGAGCAATGGAGCGTCTGGAAATATCTCCCTTCCTCAGAAGGTGGATATTTTGCATGCTCTGCAATCGCCAAGTACACTCTAAACTGCAACAAGAAACTAGGACAAGGAGTGTAGAGAGAGGATGCCCACAGGGGGGTGTTCTTTCACCACTTCTTTGGAACCTAGTAATGGATGAGTTACTTGCCACTCTGAAGGCCAAAGTACCATCAATGCTATCCCAAGGTTTCGCAGACGATGCAGCCATGGTACAAAGCGGTCGAGACTTCAACGCCATTGTGAGCAGGATCCAAGCGGGTTTACGCCTGACGGATGCCTGGTGCTCTAATAATGGACTTAGGTTGAAGCCTGACAAGACCTATATAATGGATTTTACTAGAAACCCCCGTTTTAAAGGGAGACCTGTATACTATCAGGGTATCCTCTTACTCAAATCAGACACGGTTAAATACCTTGGTGTGATCCTGGATAAGAGGCTCACATGGATTCCACATTGTGAATCTATTGGGAAAAAAGCATCGACCACCCTTGCAAGATGCAAGCGGATGGTTGGGAAATCATGGGGACTTCAGCCTAGAGTCGTAAGTTGGATGTACACAGCAATGGTTCGTCCAGTCCTAGACTACGCAGTTGCTGTTTGGCATCCCGCTATTCGTACTCAAAAAGCTGTTAAAGTTCTCACAAAAGTTCAAAGACACGCTTGTCTTTTGATAACAGAAGCAATGCAGACCACACCCACGTCCGCAATCGAATGCTTGGTCGGACTGACTCCTTTGGATATACATCTAACTGGAATAGCAGTTCGTACAATGCATAGATTGAGAGCTAGGGGTCTGTGGCATGGCAACCCACAAGTACTTGACCATCGCAGTCACACACGCCTTTGGGATGAATGGGTTAACAATGAACCCATCCTCCAAATGGGCACTGACTGTAGCATCCTTACTCCAAAGGATAGTATCTACTACTTAGTAGAAAATCAACCCAGAAATGCCTGGGACAGTGATCTATCGGAGCTAGCACATGGGTATGTTTGCTTTACAGACGGATCCAGAAATGGGCCTCTCTCAGGAAGCGGTGTCCTCATTGAGCTGTGTCAATCCAACACCCGAGAAACACTGCATTCAGAATCCATCTACCTAGGCAAGTACGCTACTGTATTTCAGTGTGAGATCTTTGCAATCCTACACACGGCAAATTGGCTGTTGGGGATGGGCTGTGAAGGTCAAACAATACACATCTTTAGCGACAGTCTAAGTTCACTAAATGCGCTGGTAAAAGATACCACCGTGTCTACGCTAGTGCTTGCGTGTCACGAAAGTTTGAACCGTCTGGCCACATGCAACGTAGTTAGACTTTCATGGATTCCAAGTCACACTGGCTACCGAGGCAATGAAGAGGCAGATCGCCTTGCCAAAGCATCGTATGAGAACATTGCTCCCGCACAGGAGGCAATGCATTCTATTCCTATTGCAACATCTGTGGTTAACATGGCTATCCGCTCTAGAGGAAGGAAAGCACACACAGAGAGGTGGAATAAAACATCTACCTGCGCGCAGTCAAAGCGATGGATTGACAAACCTTGGTATGGAAATCACTCGCTCACAAGATTCTCGCGCACGCACTTAAAATGGCTGGTGGAAATACTCACTGGTCATGGAAGATTCCAGGCACACATGCACAGGATGAGACTAGCCAATTCACCTCTGTGTTCACATTGTGGACTAGAGCAGGAAACAGCACGTCACTTTCTAGCTGAGTGTCCGAGATATATCATGGTCAGGAATATTTATCTAGGTGCATGCATCTTGACAACTGATCAACTACTACTGGCTACACCAAGAGACTTGTTGTCCTATTCTATGGCAACAGGTCGTTTTGCGTAATGCCTAAATTAAAGCTATAGTATAAGGGTAGTCTGCAATGGGCCTATTAGTGGCCTGAGCGGCATTTTGCATAGTATTATACTATGCAAGATCCCTTCAAATACAATACAAAAACTATTAACTATATAACTTAATTGGTACCGCGACTGCTTATACCCGCTACATCCGTAACCCATTATTCCTGCCCTTAATTCTCTAGTACCGGTACCGGTACCGTGCTACATATCATCAGTGAAGAGTCATAATGACCCATTAATTGTATCCATTTTTTAACAAAAACAAAAATGCAACATTTATCAAAAAATTAAAATATCATGATCATAAGAGCATGTAAACAGAACATTCTACACTTTTCAAAAGTATCTCAAACAGTACATTTTGCGGGGGTAGGACAACCTGGCTGGAAGCGGTTAAAGGTAGGTTATATTTCTCCCTCGGCCACCCGAAGCGGGAGGGAAAAATATAACCTATTCGTTTTCAGGTAGCTTTAGGAGCCTAGTTCAGTATTAATTCAGGTGAATCGTAATAAAAAACTGTTTTGCAGCATCACCCTAGTCCTACTTCTAGTCGCTTTACCGAATTTGTTATTAGACGTCACTTTACTAAATTCAGACCTTTTTTTACCGGTCTAGACATCACTTATCAAAGAAACCCCCGAATTTGCACTTTTCAAAATCATGCGAATGGAAAATCTGTGCACTTTTTAAAAACGTAAAAATTTAACATTTAACGCACCATATCTCGTGATTGTTTTTTAGCATAGCTCATTCTAATTCTTTCTTAAATTGGATATTATAGTCATTTTGATTCTTCACCCTGTAGAAATCTCAAATCTCCCTATCTTCAAATTTTCAAAAATAATTTGAGGCGCGTGCCCATTTTTGTCGCTCAAAAAATCTGATGTTTATTTTACCCATTTTTCTGCTGTATTAGGCTAAAAGGAAGATACTAATCGGTCCATTGATTTCAAAATTTGCTAACTTAACGCGTTTTTCAGTGTACGATCGAAGTAAGCATGTAAATACATTTATATTGTTATCTAGAAATTCTATCCTATTCTAAAATTCAAAAACTCTCGCGCGTAAATTTTATAGTTTTTTCAGTTCTTTGACGTGGAAAGGTTTGCACGCGTGAAGTGGATTGCTCATGTAAGGGTAGGGTTATATAATAAGGAATTCAATACCCTTTGAAATTTGATCACTGTTTCACAAAAATTGAAATTTTAGCTTCATTGAATTTCCCAGCCGCTTGGGTGCTTGTAATGCTATATATTTTTAAATTACTCACTGGGACGACTCTTTCAGGTTCAGGGTTCATTCGTATAAAATAGGATACAAATAATATAGATTACACAAATTACGAATGTAGCAGGTATAAGATTGCACACACCATCAATGTAGATTTTGCAAAAATGGCATCGTAAATAGTGCATTACCAGGAGTATAAGAAGCACCTACCGTTAATAAATGAGCGTCGTTAAAGTCCAGGAGAAAATTACAGGGACGATCATTACTGAGTGCGTTTTTAATTTCCTCATTTGCTTCCCGAAACGATATGAAAGCGCCCACCAAACTCACGAGATAAATATTTAACACTAAAATGATGCAATAATTATTGATGTTTATTAAATTTAACGCCATATCATCCAAATCCGATAAGAATAGCCGTATTAGATGAAAAATACGTTGCACACTTTTTTACAGTTAGTTGATTTAAAACTTCGATTAAAAGTTGTAAACAGAAAAATACGAAAATGGACTGAAAATGAACTGGTCGCCACTGATTCCTTTAGTACAGTGAACAGTCAACAGTAAATAATAGTAAAATTCAATATTAAATAACTGCAGTGTGAGTATTCACGCAATAATATAGCTACTACATTCCTGATCACTTGAATTTCAAGTCACAACTACCGCAATTAGAATTATTTTGTACCTGCTTGACTCATAATGTAGTGTGGTAAGCGCATACAAATTAAACTGAGTACCTAGTTAGCTCTCTACTCTCTGGACATGTGTGTAAAGGTACAGCCTGAACTTGAGCTAGCATAATTGTGACAAATTATACACATGTAACTACATAATATTATGCGCTGCTACTTTACCTGCAAGTTCTGTCCATGGCTGACCAGTATGTAGTAATTACTAGTACTCGTGAGCATACAACATTTATTTCTTGCTCTACTGCGTACACATTTTTGGTCATTTGAAGATGTAATAAGAGTTTCTGTTTGTGATAATTGTGAATGTCACTACGGACGGACGTTGTCTGAGGTAGTCAACTTTTTTAATAAAAAATAATATTATTCCCATTTTTCTTGTCCCACTGATTGCCAACGTGAATAATTCCAGTCATGTCAGGCAGGGCCGGACGATGGAATTGGTTTTAGGCAGCAATTTGTTTTCATACAAAAACCACCATTATTGATGGTTTTCTTTAGTAAAGCAAAATGGTGTATTTACTGTTTTTAGATAAGCTTAAAATGTTCTTTTTACTTGATTCAGAAAAGTGCAAAATGTTCTATTTACATGTTTTGGAAAAGTGTTAAATGCTTTTTTATTTTCATGTTTTTGAAATGTACACAAAAATTTTATTTTGAATATTTTTGAAAACCGCAAAATGTTCCATTTGCATGTTTTTTAAAAATTCAACCAGCAGGGACTGCCTGCGCCTGCGCTGGCCGCATTATCCGGCCCTGATGTCAGGGCAGCTTTTATCTCATCCTCGTGATATTAATTGTGAGTTAAAAGTTGATTTAATCATAAATAACACTAATTTACAATTTATTTTCTATCGGTTTAACAATACTAACAAAATGACTTTTGTTTTCTTTAAAATGTGGATGAGGTTTTTTATTTGTTTCTACCTAGTACATAGGTTCGCATCTTAATTAGCTAGAATGTTAACAATAATATCAAACAATTTTTTTACAAAGATTTTCACATATAGCTTTTTTTGTAGGTCAATTTGTTTAATTTCTGATGTCCTCTGTTCTGTGTATGAGTATGGTATCCAGGTAATTATGTATTGTAAATATATTATAGGCACTTATTTTTTTAATAATTTGCAAATTAAATAATTTTTCTAAAATCAGCAATGACTTTGTCCTAACATAAAGGATTTCAAATTTTGTGAAAATTGGAAAGAAACTGATAAAATGTGGTGTAAAATAGTATAAATCACAGTCATTGTATTTGCTTTTAATTAATTGCTGATGTACTGTGCCATAGCCATGCCATGTGCGTGTCGATTGTTCCTTGAAATACAAAAAATGAGGTATTATTATCTTTCTGTTACCAGCTGATAAACATGATAATAACAGGGGAAAATTAGTAATTTGTATCGAACTTACATGTTTTTTAATGATAGTTATTGATACTTCTGTACTTGTTTTTTGATAGATTGTAAGTGTTTGCACCTCCATAGCTATCTGTATAAGTAGTCGCTCTCACGCCTAGCCTAAAAAAAGTAGTTCTGGCTGTACATAGTTCTGCGGACTGCTTAGTTTTCCAGTGCAATAATTATTAAATTAAAGATTGTTGTTACATAGCTGACCTTTCATAGTGTTGGACAGGGCGGGAAGACGCTTCATAGACTCTTCTAATGATAATAAAGTATGAGTCAGTATTCTATAATGACTGGCTGAGGTGCGGCTTCTTTTTTAAATGCAAAATTTCTATAACATTAGTAATTAGTATGCCCTATGCAGATCAGTACAGCATTGCAATTAAAATAATTTGTACAATCCAGCGCCACTCTTTTAGATATCGCTATTTTAATTTTACCGCATTTGTTCGAATAATCACAGAGGAGATTATACATTTTTTTGACTGGCAGTCGGGTGTGGCACTTACTAAAGCTGGGTGGAAAACTATGCCTAAAGTAAAAGTTTGTTGTTGCTTTTATTAAAGACCAAAATGTGTTCCTACTGTCATCGATGTAATTGGTACTGTCAGTAGTGCTCCATCCAGACTATGATCATAGGCACCTATGATAGTCATTGAGTTTACACTCAAAAGCGCGAAACTCAAACACACTGCCTATGAGGGTTATTGATAATAGATTACGGTCAATTGACAAACCAACCTCAATTGACTATAATCGTATACCTATCATAGTCTGGATGGAGCATAGGTCTAGGCTGGTATTTATGACATGACATGTTAAGGGGGAGACATAAGATCCATGCGCTCTCAAAGACCAGAGATGCTAGGATTTTTAGTCTTTGATGCGCTCTAAGATACGGCAATAGGGACGTGGGACAGGTTAAGTTATATTTTTTCTCACATCTTATGGGCAATATCTAGGAAACCTCTAACGAAAATTTTGGGATTTATTGTTATGTTATGAGCTAGAGTTATTTAAAGTTCATCGGTGACGCTGAAGGCGACCAGTCGCATTTTTCAGAGCTCCTGCTCCGACTGTGTCCTTTAGTACTACAACCTATACACAAGTTGTGTGCTGTTCTCTGGTTTGGTAGACCAGGCTTGGAGGGGAGGATGTGATAAGTTACACTGAGCCATCGGATTCCTGAGTCCGAAGGCTGAGTTTCCTTATTTGCATCTCCACTCAAGTCTCAGTGCACGAGGAAACAGAGATAGGGAAAGAAGCTATCACTGAGGGCATTCGTTGAACTCATATTAGAATACTTCTTTCTATTGTACTATCCTTGAACTCCAAGGTATTGGCAGTTGCAGAGGAGAGGCAGATGGGGAAAATCAGTCTCTGGGCTCTGTAGTCCGGAGGCTCGTAGTACTTTTTTCACTGAATTCCTTTTAATCTGGATTATTCAAACGCGTTCGGAATCTTGACCGCTTTGCATTATCTGTCGGTTGTGTAAGGAGCTCCGAGCAAACTTGCATCAACTTCAGCCGATTGTGCTAGATAGATTATTCATCGCAACCGAGCTTCCTGGCATAGTGGACTCAGTTGTTATATTTTAATACCTCCCTGGATTAGCCTAGGAGGTATCTCGCAGTATAGGGTTTAGCAACTAGGCAATAGGAATGACCAAGGTCTACTCACGGAAGGCTTTACGCAATCCACTTATTGGGTATGTCCAAGGTACAAATTCCTTATAACAAATTATTCTTAGAATAAATGGGACAGCAATGGTTCAGTATTGGACTAGGCTATGAAATGTCTGATACGAATCTGTGAGCGTGTCAGTTATGGAACCTATAAGATACTTACATAGAGTTATTTAAAGATTGAAATTTTTAGCTTTGCGTCTTATGGGATCTTGAAACGCGGCAACTTTGAGCGCTAAAATAAAATACTTACAAGGCATAAATCGAACAAAACTCTCAGAGGCTGCCTAGACAAACGGTTAAGGTAGGTACTTGGACCGAAAAAATGTTTCAAAATTTTGTCAAATTGGCTGTGAAATAGCTCGAAATTTCATCCTATGACGCATCATGAGGCAGTGTCAAAACCTGCGTACACACAGCAGTGGTAGGCATTGGCACCTGAATTGCCGCAGTAATAAAATCATATGAGTGGCGTCGGGTCAAAACATTGTATGATTTTTGAACGAGTAACAATATTTCTGACGTCACCCTTGTTTCTAAAATTGACTGTTTAATGTTTTTAGAAGTATGGGCTTGAAATGCGTTTAGTTATTTAATCAGAAAACTCATGATTTGACAAAATAATCAGTTATTATTTGTTGATATTATTCAGGCAGCTTTAACGCCGTTTGAATTTTATACTTCATGAAGAGATGTACGTGTATGAATGGAATTGGGAATCGCTTCAGTTTTTATAGAAAGCAGCTATTTAGCTTCTGACTCTCCCTTAAACGTAGCCGTTTAGGCGATGGTAAAGTGATGACAGGAATTTGAGTGACGTAATTTATGGACCACCCCTCAGTTTTGCATAATTTATATTGCTAGCTATTGCGTAACCTCAAGGTATATTATATTTTTTATACAATATACAATCAAAATTTTCCTTCTGGTTTGGAAATTAGCGTATTCTCCGTATTATTATTTTCGTTGTTTGCAATTTATTATGTATGTAATGTAATAACAGGCCTTCAAAATATACGATGAATTACTCATATATTAAAAATCACTATTCACAAACTGGAATTCGTTGGTTTACAGTCTACAGAAATTTTATTGCAGTATTTTTACAAATAATAGCACCAATTAATAACATCCATGAATAATAAATTAGAATTGTAAAATAACATGTCATTTCGTAAAGATTTAAAAATATGATTACATATTAGGCTTGCATACATTGTATCGTGCTTGCGCAGCTGTGCTATCCTGGTTCGCTTAATGTGATGATAATTAATAGATAGGTGCATACTTAAATTGGCACCATATTTTTCAGTCTAGTTTGGACATTTGCATGTTCCTATGAGCTCTGCCCAACTAAATATTTTAGTACCCGCAACTGAGTTGACTCACTATATTTCTAAAAAAGTTGTGTTGCTTCCACTGTTAAAATTATTATTGCCTGCATGTTTATAAACCGTATCAAGTCTTTCCAATATATTTGCGTAGACAAAAATGTCAGCATCCTTGCCATAAATAAAATCTCCATGATTCCAACGAGGTGATGAGACTTTAAAGTATTCAATAGGCAATGAGCCAAGTCCTAACTTTCGAACCATTTTGTCCAATAAATATTTCATCTTCCGTACATCCTGCAAGAGATTGAAAAAAAAACACAGAATTATTACAAAAAATTGCAGAATTCTTGAAATTCAAATCAAACGTCGTAGTTGACATAGATTGTGCAACAATCTAAAACTTTACGATTGCATTAGATAAGAAAACTTACTGATGCGCTGACAACCCAATCGTTTTCTCCATACAGCATAACTGTTGGAGTTGTTAGCTTTTCAATAGGAAACTTGGGGGGTGCAATGGATCCATATTTTTTCAAATTTTTAATAGGCCCTTCATCATACATTGCAAAATTTCCACTGATGATCCACTGCATCCACTGGACGATAAATCTAACAGATGTGGCCGTCGGAAACTCTCCTGTCACTACGCTCCAAAGCTCCTACCAAAATTCAAATATCAAAAATAAAAATGCGATTTAAATATTTATTATACTAATACTCAGTCAGAATCATAACTGTCATTCAAGGCCGTAAATTACGAAATCCTTCAATAAGAAGGTTTTTAATTAAAAACATTTTTGACAAAAAATTGAAATTTTTAGAAATAAACAAATTCATTATTATTTTTAAAAAATAAAGAAGCTAGTTCAAAATTGTTTTTGAAGGATAAAATAAGACAGACAAAGTATCAGAAATGTATCGTGTTTATTTAACCTAGGTGCGTATTACTTACCGGAGGAACTTGTCCTGGATCATACCCATCATTGATATAAAAAATTACGGAACAAATCCCATGCAAGTTCCCCGTCCTTCCTTCTCTCCTGCAGGCGATTGGGAAATAGCGAGACATGAGTTTGAGGAATTCCTCTGGGAAGAATTTACCATGATTATATCTCGTTAATATCCACTGCAATAATACACAAAAACAATTTTTTAAGCATTGTGCAGTGCAGTGTGGGATAATTTCAATGTGATAAAACAAATAGTACATTTTGAAAATTATTTTACTTCAACAGTTCTTGGAAATGCGGCAAATATTCGAAGAAGTGGGGAGCCAGTGTCTTGAAGTGTCACAGAGGCTGCCATTGCGAACCAAATATTGATTTTTTCGTTGTACTCTGGGCGTGTGGTCAGCATAATAAGAGCCACACCATTCCCCATAGAATATCCAACATAGCTCAACTGCTTGAGATCAGTTATATTCAGAATGTAGTCAACCATTGCTGGACCGTCGTAGTAGCCAATTTCGTCAATCCTTCAATAATTGATTTTACAATCCATAATTAAACACAGTTCTTAAATTTGAAAATATCTGTAAATACAATATTATTACCCACAAACACACACCCTACTTACACACTAATTAAATTGTTTTGCTTTATTGTAGTGAGGGATCGTCCATACATGACTTCATGGGTAGAGTCAATGGGTCTGCGTGAAGACTACAGTGACATCCAATGTTAAAGATAGCCATTTTTACGTGCAATTGTTAAGCTGATGACAGGGGGTCATTGGGTGCTAAATGTAGGGATATTTCGATGACCTCCTTTATGGACGATCCCTTATATGATTACATATTTACTTACGAAAAATCCCAAAATTGTGAATCTGACTCGCTGAGAGTCGTGTGATTTCGGCAATATGTATTTCCACGAAAATTGCCCAGCCAGACGTCGTATCCATTGTCGTATAATTGGAATGCTAGAAATTATTAAGTGTGTGTAGAAAATAATTAGTGTTAAATACTTGTGTGATTTTTCCGTATTAATTATTTAAATTCAGTAAAAACTTAATATATTTGACACGTTTGTGTGCAATATTATTTCAAATCAAAGATATAATAATTAATGGCTCACCTAAAGCACGCCTGTCACAGTTAATTACAAAATCCCTGGAAGAACTAACAACGCCATGCATGAGTAAAACAGCGGGACTTGCTTCAGTTTTAGCTAAAGTAGCATTATTACTATTGATTTTGTCCGTGTCACTCGTGTTGTTGGTATCGTTGAAGCTTGAATTTGTGAGATTTGTTATTGAATTTAATTTTTTCCCAGGGATTCGATGTATTTCCAAAATGTAACCATCCTCAGTCGTCACCCAATGACGTTCTACAGGGTATCCGTACTTCTCCACTATCCCAGGCTAATGTAATCAATGACAGTACGAATAATAATCAGTTTCAAAAAGCAAGTAATTTCATACATATTGACATATACTCTCAAATAATTTTAATATACATTAATACAACCTTTATTTCACATTAAAAATTTGTATGGCACAAACCGTTAATAATAATAAGCACTTTTAAAAAATTTGTAAATAGAACATTTGACACTTTTCAAAAACATGTAAATAGAACATTTTGCAGTTTTCAAAATCATGTAGATGGAAAATTTGACACTTTTCAAAAACATGTAAATAGAACATTTTGCACTTTTCAAAAACATGTAAATAAAACATTTTGCACTTTTCAAAATCATGTAAATAAAACATTTTGTACTTTTTAAAAACATGTAAATAGAACAATTACGAAATCACGAATGCAGCAGGTATTAGATCACGCACTCAATTAATTTTTTTGCAACAATGGCATTGTTAAAAATGGAACCGATGGTATTCGAGAAGCACCAACCGTTAATAAATGAGCGTCGTTAAAGTCCAGGAGAAAATTACAGGGACGATCATTACTGAGTGCGTTTTTAATTTCCTCGTTTGCTTCCCGAAACGATATGATAGCGCCCACCAAACTCACGAAATAAATATTTAGCACTATGATAACGTAATAATGATTTACATTAATTTTTCTAATTTTTGTAATTTGTAAACACCTGTTCTCAGCTTGCATTTTAAAAATAATATTCTATAAAAACCTACGAAATTAAAAAAAGGTATAGAACTTCATTCCCAGAACGAAATAAAAATAGACGTTGTCTTCCAATCAGCAGACTATAGTTCAGTTCACTAGTATCAGACAGCAACCAGACTGACAGTGTTTTTTGACATCAAAGTATGTTATATACTAATGGTATTAATGAAAATACATTTTGATTTAAAACTCTGATTAAGTAAAGAAAAAAACTGTACAGACGTTATACATTTATACAATCTAGGAAACAATAAAAATGTTGCTAACAGAGATGAGCACTGATAGCTTCAGCACCACCGTTGCTGTAATGATACTATTTTACCGGTAACGGCGGTAACTAACCCCGATCTTGATTTGAACCCTCAACTACCGTAGTTATAGATACTTTATTTTATTACATCTGTCTATACTATATTACATAAAAAATAAACTAGCAAACCCCCGTAAACAAAGGCTATGAACTTGAGCTTATACATATTATGATTACAAATTAGATAAATACATCCATTACTTTTATAACCTCTAATTATATGTATTTTTATTAGAGGCCATATTAGTATAGTGAATAATTCTATTACATTATGCATATACAATTTGTATGTTAGAAAAATATATAAATAAATGCAAATTTTACTCACGTTGAGAAGAGATGGTAAACTTTTTTTCAGAAGTGATATTCCCATAGTAATTATGTGTGTGTAGACATGTTGACTGACAGTCTCATGGTCAGTGCGAATTCCAGTCAGGGCAACTGTTGTCTCATCTCCATCCTCCTCAAATGAAGTGTGAGTTTAAGTTAAAAATCGTACCCAACTAACCTACCACACAATTTGTTGACCATTGGTACAATAATAAAATTAAAAAAATATATTAATCTATTTTGTAAACGAAGGTTTGTTGGTAGGTTTGTTTTCCTGCTCATATGCATACTACCAACTCCAAGCTCTTATCTTTATTTGCTAATGTTAGCAATAGGAAACAAAATTTTGATTAGGTATTTGATACAAATGTGTAGAAGAGCTGCCTAATTTTAAGTATTAGGTATGTTATAGTAATGCAAATTTAGTTCAGTTCATTTCAAGGACGAACACTGATTTTTTAGTAAAATACAAGGGGAGCAAGAATATTGGGATACATGAATTATTTATTAATTCATTTGTTTGGTTTCTGTAACTCTTAAGAAATGCTGTATGAAGTATGAGGCATATCCTTATTATTGCGATAGACAAGGAACTCTTTAGTTTCAGAATATGAGACGAATATTTAAAAATTGTGAAAAAGATTGTTTACTATTAATTTTGTCATTTTTGTCACGCAATTTGTGCCCGAAATCAAATCAGATGTAGTTTAATCGAGCTTTATAAAAATTCAAGAATATAGCAACTGGT
This sequence comes from Dicyrtomina minuta, assembly GCA_949802685.1. Taxonomy (NCBI): domain Eukaryota; kingdom Metazoa; phylum Arthropoda; class Collembola; order Symphypleona; family Dicyrtomidae; genus Dicyrtomina; species Dicyrtomina minuta. Next base: position 59,961,570 of record OX461808.1, on the reverse strand, counting down.
GTCTGCCCTTTATTCTAATGATTTTCACCAACACTTTTTACGAACGTGATAAGCTTACACAAATTTCACTCGTATGACGCCTTATAAGGAGGATTTGAGGATTCTTAACGGGGAGTCAGAAGAACTTTGTGCTCTAAGATCAGCCGGTAGAGACGTAGTGGGACGTGGTAAATTATATTTTTTCTCACATCTTGTATGCAATATCTAAGAAACCTGGAAGGAAAATTTCAAAATTTTTGTTCCTGTTACGAGTTAGAATTATTTAAAGATCGAAATTTTTAACGTTTAGTCTTATGGGATTTTGAAACCCATCAACTTTAAGCGGTTAAAAAATACTTGGAAGGCATAAATCGAACAAAACTCTCAGAGGTTCTCTAAATAAATATATATGGTAGGTGCCTGTACAAAAAAAGTGTTTCAAAATTTTCTAAAAAATTGGCTACGAAATAGTCCGAAATTTAATCCTTGGCGCACCCAGAGGAAGTGACAAAACCTGTATAAACATAGGAGAAGTGCATCAATAAGCTGCGTCGAAGCCACTAAACATGCGTGAGTGGCGTCGAGCCTAAGCGTTTACTTGATTGGTGAATGAGTAACAAAATTTCTGCCACCACCATTGTTGCTAAAATTGTCAATTTAAGGTTTTTGGGAATAATGGCCTTAAACTACTTAATTGTTGTTCAATGTGAAAAGATTTGATTGGTCACACATATCACTTTTTACTGATTATTGTTATTTGGGCAGCTTCAACGTCGGTTGAGTTTTATAGTTTTTGCGAGCTGTTTCTTGGTAGCTGTATTACATGTGCCTTGTTTCAGTTTTTATAGAAACATCGATTCAGGGTAGAAACAATGGTGATGGCAGAAATTTTGTTGCTCGTTCGCCAATCAAGTAAACGTGAAGGCTGGATGCCACTCACACATGTTTAGCCGCTTCGAAAAGCCCCAATTCGGCTGTCCACTTCGGCTGCGTTAACACAGGTTATGACACTTCCTCTGTGTGCGTCATATGATGAAATTTCGAGCTCTTTCCCAGGCAATTTGACAAAATTTTGAAGCATTTTTTTGGTCCAAAAACCTACCTTAACCTTTTATCTTGAACGCCTCTGAGATTTTTGTTCGATTTATGCTTTGAAAGTTTATTTATGAAGCGCTCAAAGTTATCGCGTTTCAAAATCCCAATAGACACAACGCTAAAAATTTCCATCTTTAAATAATTCTAACTCGTAATAACAGGAACAAAAATTTTGAAATTTTCCTTAGAGGTGCCCTAGATATGATGAAACGATGTGATAAAAAATATAACTTAACATGTCCCACGTCTCTACAGGCATATCTTAGGGCACAAAGATCGTATGCCTCCCCCTTAATATTACATGGGGAAACTCATAGAAGTGAAATATGTAATTATTTTTAATGTTAGTCTTAGTTGATAAATAATTATTGCCTTTCGGCTTTGTTATTGCTTGCTAGCGGCTTCATGAGACTATTATAATATACCGTATTTGCTCTGATAGTACGCCCCGCGTACTATCCAACTCGAGCCTTGACCCCCCGCGTATAATTAGAGACCCGCGCATTAATAGAGACCCGCGCACTGGCATTTAATAGTGTGTTAAATAGACCCGCGTACTATCCAAACTGAGGCGGCTACCCCCCGCGTACTATTAGAGACCCGCGCATTATTAGTGACCCGCGTACTATTAGAGAAAATACGGTACATGCGGATCGACTGACGAGTGCGTAAAATTTTACACAGTACACATACGGGTATGCTGCTTTTTTTGCAAATGGAAAATGGAACTAGCATAAAAACAATAACATAGTCATAATATATGACTATGTAACGTTTTTTCAATAAAGTCTGATGTTGTATCTAGGGACTTGGGAAGCAAAATCTCAAAAATTATTTTTATTTTGGTTACTAACCGCAATTAAAAATTGCCAAAATTAACCAGCGATTAAACGAGGAACGTAGATGGTTACATGTTTGGTTACTTGCAGCTAAAGGAAATTAAAAATAAGAAATATCTCTTCCGGAGTCCCTAGGCAAGTGCATCACTTACTCAAAAATGTGAAAATATTTCCTGTAGGTTTCACCAAAATTTCGATCCATTTGTTCGAAATATTGTCCCTATGTTGGTAATATGAGGCACTAACAAAACCCGACAGGATTGCGGTGGGGCAACTCCTTTGCAATTCGGAATAGCAGTATTTCATTAGACGGCGTTGAACATTTATATTTGCTGTCTTTGTATTGCACTTTTCAACGCAGTCAGCCATTGAATCAATATGCGTAAAATCCTTGTTACTAACAATTAGGATTTAATAAATTAGATACGAATCGTATCGTACGATTACATGTTCTGAAATTCGAAGAACAATTAAATTTAAGTAGCATTAATTTTTCTATGAATAAATAAACTTGTATAAATGAATGCAAATTAAATGAATATTGAATATAAATTACATGATGAAAACTTTGTACTAAAATACTGTATTCTTTTGATAAAGCTTGACGCCGTTAAGAATTTATACTAAGTCTGGAACGCCGTCAAACGGCAGACTTTACTTTGTTAGGGTGGATGTATTGTAGGCGCAAATAGCATTGAGCCTGACCGTTAATCTTTGTTCAAAAATTTGTATCATATGTAATGTTAAAAGTAACGTCAAGTTCTACTGCGCATGTACAAAAGGCTCAACCCTATATGCGACGATAATACCATTTCATTATTTTTTGCGCGGGGTTGCTCAAACACCGCATAAGGCCCCCTTAAGCTTATGGCAGGGGGGTCACAGGGTCGTAAAAATGGGGATTTGTTGATGACGCCGTTTGTGGACGATCAGTAAACAAGTCTATTACAATATATTTTTATTCAAAGTATTTTTAAATTTACCTTTTTTGACGTTATTAATAATTTAAATATTGTGCATAATATTATCTTTCCAGTTTGTGTCAAGAATGATTATTTTAGATAATTTTTGTATGAATTTTTTACACTTGATATAGAGAAGAACTTGAATCGAAAAGGAATTTAATGTATGTAGGTAATTAGCTTTGTGGAGTGTATTTTTATTTGTAAATGTAAAGACTAAACATAAATAAATTTTTCAAACAGTAATACTGTTAACATGTGTTTCATGGTCAAGTATTAATTACATTCACACTATGCATTATAAATAAGTACATTATTTAAATAATCAACCAGCACGAAATCAAAGTTAATTTATCAGTGAAGGGGATGATTGTTTATATTTTCTAGTTAGCTCAGCCTCTATATTCTGTCCCACCAGCAGTGAATCATTTTGACTTTTATTTGAATAGATCTCACCAAGTTTACGCAGGATGTGAGTGTATACAAAAATATCAGCATCTTTCCCATAAATAAAGTCCACATGATTCCAAAGAGGGGACTCAACTTTGAAAAATTCAACTGGTGGATCCTTGGGTCTTAACCGAGTAACAAGTGCTTCCATTCTCCGAATGTCCTGTAAAAAAACGATATTAAAATATATTACAGTAAACTATAATCTTGCGATACTACCTAATTAATTTTTTTGTGTTTTAAAGTCTTACAGAAGCATCAACAATCCAGTCGTTCTCTCCCCAAAACAAAATCGTGGACGTATTCACGTTTTGAATATCATACAGTTTCGGCGCTACGTCCCCATATTTGGCTAAATTTTTGAGGGGTCCTTCGTCGTACATTGCAAAATTCCCACTTATTATCCATTGCATCCACTGAACTAAGAACTTGACTGACGTCGAAGTGGGGAAATCTCCAACAACTACGCTCCAAAATTCCTTTTAGTTCAGAACAACGAACAACAATTTAAGTACAACGATTAAAATAATTAAAATTGTATACACGGTAATGGCCGACTAATTAGTAGTGTTACAATTGTTACAGAAACATTTCGTTTCTCCTAATTTTACCGGAGGTATTTGTCCAGGATGATAACCATCGTTGACAAAAAGGGAGCGAGCACAAAAACCATGATAGTCCCCCGTCTTCCCTTCTTCTTGACACCAATATGGCCCATTTTGATTCATAACTTTGAGTATAAGTGTCGGGAAGAGTCTTCCTGAATTGTATCTCCCTAGCATCCACTACATATTATATGAAACTTTTATTAATTATCTGCACATACTTACGAGGGAGTGACGCGACATGATCAACCTAGATTTAAAAAGGACCAATTCCAAAAAATCAGGCTAATTTTCAATAGCTCAGATCCAAAGTAACTCGAGCGTATTTTGTGTGGTTTGGTAACAGTGACCCGCCAAAGTTTGAAAATTTCAAGTTTTGAAACTTTGCCGCCCTATAATTTCTACAGTTCTCATCCAATTTTGATCAAATTTGAGTTTTTTTAATCCTCAGATTATTTTCTAAAAATGAAATTCAGGATTTTTAAAATTCAAAATTTTTTATTTTTTTCACAAAATGGGTTTTTATTGAGCCTTAAAAATAAGGTGTTTTTTTAATTTTGAAAAAAATAAAAAATTTTGAATTTTAAAAATCCTGAATTTCATTTTTAGAAAATAATCTGAGGATTAAAAAACTCAAATTTTATCAAAATCGGATGAGAACTGTAGAAATTATAGGGCGGTAAAGTTTCAAAATTTGAATTTGTTAAATTTTGGCGGGTTACTGTGACCAAACAACGCAAAATACACAAGAGGTACTTTGGATCTGTGCTACTGAAAAGTATCCTGATATTTTGGAATGGGTCTTTTTAAAATCCATGTTGATCATGTCGCGTCATTCCCTTGTTAGTAAAAAGTGTGAAATGTTTTGTTTCCTGAATTGAAATTGAAAAGTTGACATTACTGATAAATCGACTTTTAAGATTAAATAATTGGAACCAACAAAAATGGCAACTATCAAAATTAAATTATTTAAAAAAAATTATGTATAGGATGTTACCTGGAAAATTCTATAAAAGGTAGCCATAATTCTGAGAAATGGTGAACTTGTACCTTGAATGTGAATGGCAGCTGACAAGGCAAACCAAAAATTTATTTTTTCATTATACTCTGGACGTGTGGACAACATGATGAGTATCACACCATTTCCCATAGAGTGACCAATGTAGGTAACTTGCTTCACTTTGGTTGTTTCCAGAATGTAATCGATATTGGCTGGGGCATCGTAAAAGCCAATTTCATCTATCCTTTATTAGTACGTTTTGTAATAATTAAAAATAAATAAATATATATCAATATTATAATAAAATTATTTATAGGGTGTATGAAAGAAATCTTTGACTTCGTCATCAAGTTGAAAATTTAGAGCAAACTTGGGATTGCGGAGGAAACACAAACTTACGAAAAATCCCAAAATTTGATATTGTCCGGGCTTAAAACTGTATGATTTCGACTGTATCTATTTCCGCGAAAATTGCCAAGCCAGACGTCGTATCCATTGTCGTATAATTGGAATGCTAAAATATACAAAATTGTTTTATAAATTCCCATTCAAAATTACCAAAATAGTGTGTAATTGCACGCAAAAAACAAGTAGATACATGTCGTCTGTAAAGAACCAAAATGACCTATATCCAATTTCAGCTACAATTCTAATGAGCTATGTCATATGAGAAACATGCGTAAAATGTTAATTAGGAGTTTCTGAAAGCCGATATTTCTGAAAAAATATTCTATTTTCATGTTTTTAAAAAGTGCAAAATGATTCTAATTCCATGGTTTTAAAAAGGTGCGAAATTTTGTAACTTCATGCTTTTGAAAAGGTGCAAAATGTTCTAATTACACGTTTTTGAAAAGTGTGAAATGTTCTAATTACACGTTTTTGAAAAGTGTGAAATGTTCTAATTCCATGTTTTTGAAAAGGTGTAAAATGTTCTATTTACATATTTTTGAAAAGTGCAAAATGTTCTATTTAAATTCTCTCACGAAATATTGGAATATTTTTGTAGATAGATGATATTGATTTTAGGTAAAACTGAATATGGGTCATTTTGGTTCTTCACAGACGATATGCGATACTGGGATGGGACAGAAATTGACAGGTACAAGGTCACACAAGGTTGTGCACACTCCTTTGACGAAAATTGTTGTTTAAAAATACAAATTGTCCAAAATGAAGCTCACGCACCTAAAGCCCGCTTGTCACAGTTGATGACGAAATCCCGAGAAGAACTCATAACGCCGTGCATGAGATAAACTGCTGGACTAGGTTTTCCATTTTTGTCGGGGCCTCTTGGAATTCTATGCAGTTCTAAAATATAATGGTCCTCAGTCGTGACCCAGTGACGCTCAGCGGGGTAGCCGTATTTTTCGATAATCCCAATCTACACAAGAATGAACGTTTTTCAAATCAAACTTTCACTCATATATTACTACAAATATAAGTAATAATACCACAATAAGTCATTAATGAATTTTATTGATCAGTATGTTGTACTAACTGTTGACAGATGGGCGTCTTCGATACCCAATAGAAAATTACACGGACGATCATGTTTGAGCTCTTTACCAACACGTTCGTTTGCTTCATCGTAAGATATTAACTTTAATGCACTCACTAGACGATTTGAATTAGAAATGCTTAAAAAAATTAAAACTATACAGTAGTACAATGCAGTCGTTTGAATTTTATATATTATAGTAAACATAGTTTGAATTTAAATAAATTATTTTTTTTGCTTCTACACTTTATTTTTACATTGAAAAAATCCGGACTCGACTAGACTAGACTCACACAACTTTAATACTAAACTATCTATACGCATTTCTATTGCAAAAAAATATATTCTATATAGTTCTATTGCAGAATTAATAACTTTCAGAATTGCTATTTTTGGATTAGTAATAATACAGTGTGTGTAGTCAGTGTATACTAATTATTATTGTAAAAACTATGTTAAATTTTCATTTTTTCTGGGAATTTTATTGCTTCCTCATACTTAAAATATTCGAATATAATCTGCACTGTTTAATCTACTGTAAAGTATGACCTTCCCTTAGGCTTGGCTGCTTATTTCTGTTTCCCTTATCAGTGATTTCTGATTTCCCATGGTCTGTTACACGTGGTTATAATCATTATTTTGTGTGTGTTTGCGTCAATGACTTTGTAGACGGGGAAAAGTTTTAGAGCTGGAGAAATTATAAACTGTTTTTACTTTTGAATTTGTATGGTAATTAACTTGATTCACTTCCAGGTCCCAGTTTGCCGGCTTCCGTATAACGATTTTTATTTTTCAGTAGTGTCAAGTTAGTTCACAAGGTTCGCTACATCTAATCTCATCAAAAATATTACCATTATTTTTAAGAAAATAAAAGTAAAAGTCTTTAAATTGTAGCTTATATTACTGCTACTGCTCACCTGGATAGACAAGTTCTACTGAAAAACGTAATAATTTCATTGCCGATGCATTTCATACAATGTAATTGCAATAGGCTAATGTTTATTAAAGTTGGCTTATAAATTAATTATATATGTATATAATATGTAAAATTGTTGAGGAAAGCATTCCCTTATAAAACATGTTGTGAACTCCATACATATATAATTAAGTGTGTTAAAAATAAGAAAATATGGTACACAATACATCTCGTATCAGGGAGCATTATGGCCGTGACTCACCAGTTATGAAATGGTGGGAATCTAAGAATTATCTTGTGCTAGGTATAGAACTTCCCTTGCTTTTATTGCTGATAATACAGCCATGTTAATGTAAGCCTATAGGTATTTAATTTTCATTGAACTTGATCTTGACTATGAATTTGCGAAACGCCTTTTAGGAAAATCATTCATGGCCAGGAGTTGGTTCATTATTAAAATGGTAAATCTGCACATTATTTCGCGAGGAAGGGGAAGTAAAATTTAATTTGTTTGTTGCTTATATACATTAAAATAGTCGCATATAGATATTTTTTAGACAAATCACTAGTGTTTTAGACAAAACATTTCATACTGCAAAAGTTTAACCTGACTGAAATTTTGTGCGTCAGAAATTTTGACCTGCAGAAATTTTGACCAGCAGGAATTTTCCGCGACTGTGTATTTTCAGGTTTACCTCTTGGTGAACCTTTTGAATATTGGCAGTAAACCTACTATCTGCATGACCGTGGGCTATTTTGTCAGCACTGGGGTAAAGACAGTATGTCATGTATTACGTCATGAAAATTCCTGACACGGAACGACCGACCCCCATCGTAAACCACTGTGAGAACTCAGCTTCCAATGCACGCTGCCTACATCACTACAAATTACATTGCATTGCTAGCCGTATCCATGAAAGAAAAGGATGTATTTTAGGTCGGAAACAAATGATGTCACTCAAAACCGAGTTTTTGGACCCACGTACGTTGTCACCCAATTACAAGTATGAAAAATTGCTGCGGAAACCATTCCTTTATAATATAACTTGTGTTAATTGTGTACCTATTGTATAAAACAGTTAAATGTGTTAAGAATTAATGGTGAAGAGGTTCGCAATAGTCGCTTCGCGTATCAGTATATAGCTTAATGGCCATGACTCCCCAACCACTATCCATGGAATGATGGGAATCTAAGACTAACTAGTGCGACTAATCTTGTGCTTGGCATAAAACTTCCCTTACTTTTATTATCCATAATGAGCCTATTGCAAAACTACCGCCGCTCACGGAGCAAGAGTGAACTATTTTGAAAAAAACCAATGTTAAATCATACGTATTCTTAAATGGCTTAATTTCCAATATAAGGTTTGTAGTCTAAAATTAAAGATAAATGCACAATTAAAACTTTAAGATCATTAAATTGGCAGTACCGCATGCCTGCAGTGACCGTAAAATTGAATCTCAGGTCGACGTATGTATTTCAATGAAAACCCCGTACCATTTGTAACTGACATTGATTAAAGCCGTACGGGGTTTCCATTGAAATACATACGTCGACCTGAGAATCAATTTTACGGTCACCACAACAGGCACGGTACTGCCAATGTAATGATATTAAAGTGTTAATTGTGCATTTATCTTTAATTTTAGACTATAAACCTCACATTGGAAATTAAGCCATTTAAGAATACGTATGATTTAACATTGGTTTTTTTCAAAATAGTTCACTCTTGCTCCGTGAGCGGCGGTAGTTTTGCAATAGGCTCATTCGCTCATGTTACCCTATGTAATTTTTTATTGAACTTGATCTTGACTATGAATTTGCGAAACGCTTTCTAAGAGAATCATTCATGGCCATAGGAGTTAATTTATTACTAAAATGGTAAAACTTTACACATCATTTTGCGAGGAAGGGGAAACAACAATTAATTTGTTTGCTTCCATTAAACTAGACTATAAGATATTTATGTGAAAAAGTACCTGCGCAGACGATGTTAAACGTTAAAATGTAGAAACAAAAATTGTGCTCTGCATTCTGCTTACAACGAAGTCTAAACGATTCAAAAGACTTTGCATGTAAGTTTCATGTCAGTTCCTTTGTTTTGTTGTTATAATGACATAATTACAATACAAGTACGAGTAATAAGTAACTAACATTAAGAGTAATTATTTCTACGTGATACTGATGTGCACGACGCATCTTTAATGTATGGTTAACTATAATGTGAATATGAAACAAAGAAACATCAATTAAATAGAAACTTCAACAATGGTCAAGTTAAAAACTGATTTTTATAGCAGTATATTATAAGTATCATATATCCTGCTGTTTATTAAATTGTATTGCATAGCATTTGCTTGTTACAGAACTTTTCAGAGGTATTTAATAAATAAATTAAAGTAATGAAGCCACATTGCAACCAATGCAAAAAAATGCGAAAAAAATAGAAACTATTGACTAATTTCAAAACATTTGTGCTCACATTATAAATCTAGTATAGCCATCATAACGTAAGTGGTAGATGTAACAAAAATTGTACCAGTATAGAAATAGTCCTTTCATTCTCACAATCAGTCACTTTTGTCGTTAATTCGTTAACTCAAGCTTTATATGTCACCTAATTTTGCGATTCGATTCTGATATCAACCAAATCTTGATCTATTTGTATTGGATAATCTGTGGTATTGCTGTCCACGTTGATATTGTTAATAGTGGTCGCTTCCTCCTGATCCTGACTGTGGTCCTCACCGTGGTACAGAGAATGGAGTCTACTCAGAATATGAGAGTAAACCAAAATATCGGCGTCTTTTCCATAAATAAAATCCAAATGATTCCAATGTGGTGACTCAATTTGAAAGAATTCAACGGGTGCGGGTTCACTTCGTAATTTGTTAACTAAAGTTGTAATTATTGCTTTCGACTTGCGTACATCCTATACAGAAACAATGGCAGTTTCAAGACGCAATAATATTAGATTGTGAACATATTCGATCATTTTCAAATACTTGTTTAAAATTCAAGAAATATCAAAAATCTTACCGACGCAGAAACAATCCAATCATTCTCTCCGTACATGAGAATCATGGTGGTGCTCATATTCTCAAGGGGAATTAGTGGCGGTTCAATGTTTCCATACTTTTTCAAATTTTGTATGGGTCCTTCGTCAAACTTTGCAAATCTCCCACTGATGATCCACTGCATCCACTGAACGATTAACTTGGCAGAGGTTGAATTAGGGTTTTCTCCAGCCACCACTGTCCAAAGTTCCTTTTAAGTACAAACATTTTTTTAAATACTGAATTTTCCGATTCCAATTTTGTTTGATGCGCTTTTTTAGAATTACCAAGAAATTACACAGAAATTTTTACAAAAGCAAATTATATGCTGCATAATTATATCATTAGTTACTTACGGGTGCAATCTGTCCGGGGTCATAGCCATCATTGATAAAATAGAGAATAGAACAAATACCAAAATTGTCCCGTCTTAACCCTTCCCGTCGGCAGACGCGTGCAAAAAATTGTTGGAAATTTCGAAGAAATCTTGGTGGAAATAGTTCACCCCGATTATATCTTGTTAAGGTCCACTAAAAGTATTCACAACAAATATACTGTAAGAATCCAACTTACATAATAACTAATAAATACTTTGCCTTAAACTTTAACTTTAAGGCTGATGTTTGAAATACCAGAAAAGATCTTGGGAAAGCGGCAGCGATTCTGAGAAATGGAGAACCAGTTTCTTGAACTGACGCGGATGCAGACATAGCAAACCAAATATTGACCTTTTCATTGTACTCTGGACGCGTGGTGAGCATGATGATTCCCACAGCGTTGCCCATCGAGTGCCCTACATAGCTGATCTCCTTCAATGTAGTTGTGTTCAGTACATGATCGATCATGGCTGGAACATCATAGTAACCTACTTCGTCTGGCCTTCGGGGTTTTAAAATAAAGTATAAATAAAGAGCCATGTTTTTTTGGAGTCATCACTGTTACAAAGATACAACAATGTTTGTATTGAGTATCGAGTTTGAACTTCAGAAGTTATTAACTCACTCTTTATACAATTTACTGTGTGATTTGAAGAACCCGCGATACAGTATTATACTGTACCGCATTGGGCTTCGCATCGCTAATATGTTTATTTATATAGATAGTTGCGCACGTACTGCAGACCTGAGTGGACAGATAGATTACCCTGCGTCACCGCATGCCAATTTGTTTTTCCGGCGTAGCCGCGGACCGCTGGAAGGTTACATCGTAATAGCTGAGGGCTGTCAATTCCCTCCTCTAGCACGAATTCAACCAACCAGCTTCCCGGCCTGCCCCTGCACTGATAGAGAGAGTAAACAAGAGAAACGACTTGCAGAGGAACAAGTTAGAAACAGATGGTGAGAGGATAGGTATATACAAAGAGTACGTGGCTTGGCTACAGAGCGTATCCGTATTAAGGCACATATATCTCCGTCTCTTGCACAGGGCAACGGATAAACATACATACCACCAGTCCACTTATACCATCTCCCTACCCCAAACTGAATCCTCCTCGCTGCCTCCAAGCCCTGTCTCAACTTGATTACAATCCAAGTGTGGGGCAGACTCCCCCGACTCCGCAATCCAGTAGTCAGACCACTGGACCGCCAAGTCGGGGTCTGTTACAAAGATACGAATTATTACGAAATAAATGAATGAATTACTTACGAAAAGTCCCAAAATTTTGAATCGTCCGGACTAAGACTCGTATGATTTCTAGAGTATGTATTGCCCCTGTAATTCCCCAGCCAAACATCGTACCCGTTATCAAATAACAGGAATGCTGCAATAATTTATTGAACCAGAAAGAAAACGTGCTGTAGTCTGTAGAACTCAGGAAAGCCGAAAGGTGGAAATAAGGAATGCATTTTTGTATATATAGTTTATAATTAATTGACTTAATAATTACCTAAAGCTCGCTTATCACAGTTCAAAACAAAATCCCTGGAAGAGCTCAAAACGCCATGCATGAGAAAAACGGCAGGACTAGGTTTTCCACTTTTTGTATCTCTGCCCCTTGGAATTCTTTGCATTTCTAAAATATAACCGTCATCCGTGGTCACCCAATGACGCTCCATAGGATAGCCATATTTCACTATTATCCCAGGCTATATTTATCAAATATTTATCAAAATATTATAAAATTAAAACCGGTCTTTTTTTAACGAAATTATATCAAAATGATATTCTTGATTTCCTAATTCTATTTATTGTTAAAACAGTAATCCAAAATCGAACCGTTAATAAATGAGCGTCGTTGTGATCCAAGAGAAAATTACACGGGCGGTCATCCTTAAGTTTTTCATTGATGTCATTGTTGAACTCACGAAATGCAATTGAAGATGGAGATGGTGCTGATGCTCTCACTAAACTTAATCTTAGCTCACAAAGGGTTAAAAAAATACAAACACTGAACAGAGAGAACGAGAAACCTCTGATTTTTGTACGTGTTCTATTGTAATTCCCTTTCAAACGCAGATTCTCCACTTCAATACTGATATCACGAGACATTGAAGACCAATTTGTACTATTACTGTTTAACATTGTATAAAATATTGTAGAATAAATTAATAACGTAAGTAGTAGAAAATTTGAATAATTTACTACTGCTTCATTTTTAAATACAAATTGCAACTAAATGCAGTTATATTGAATCAGAATTAAATATTGTGGAATTAAATATTGTGGAATTAAATATCGCAGAGAGATGCGCAATTCCAAATATAGTTCCTACAGTCCAGCTTCCTTCCGTAGCACTGACATTTACCATTATCTTTTGCTAATGTAACTTCAAACATTTGGCATAACATGTTAAAGGTTGATGTTGGGCCTTTAGCACCTAAAAGATGCGCAGAGCTGAAAAATTGTTGTTGACTAAAAATTAATTATGCAAAATAATACATTCTTGGAGTTGAAGTCCCTGGACATTCAAAAATGATTAACTAACGATGAGTAAAAAAGTGAACTGCACTCCACAATTTAATAAAACTTACGCGTGAGTAAGTTACAAACATGTACACAAGCTAATGGCGTTGATGTACTTGAGTCCTGAACTAAAACGATAAAAATTAGTTGAATGTACCTACAGTATAAAATACACAGTATAATATGTAATTATATGTTTACTACGTTGTTGGGAACCCTACTAGAAGCTAAGCCCAAGGCAGATATAAAACAATAAAACAAGTTTATGGCTTGTTTTTGAAAATATTACATGTAAAAAAAAGAACAATAAATTTTGTTGGTACATTATCCATTATAATTATTATAGAAGATTTTTTCACCTTTTATTTCCTATATTTTTTGTATTCTCGTGATGGGTATATGACGCATGACATTGACAGTGAATTTCAATAATTTGAATAATAACTCACGTTTATGAATGTTGTGAAATTAGGTATAGCTTTGATTATCCACTGATCCATGTCGAAACTTAGGACGGTCAATGTACTATACTTACTTTTTGATAGTATTCTGTATGTAATGTCAATATAAAATATTATTATTTCATTTTGGCGAATTATCGTCAGTCCGAGCCCATGCAAGATTGGATACCAACTTGTATGGAAAACTTAAAGAAATATTATGCAATATTATTTTAAGCTGTGTTATAATCAAAATGTAAATCGCTGGACCTGGTACACTGTTACAGGAAATACGGTATATCGTTAATTATGGTCGTCCTCCATTTTTACAAAAAGCAAAGACAATTTTTTCAAGTGTATTGAAACGTGAAGTGCGGCCCCTTTTGCTTTTAGTTTATTTTGGAGAACGGCCACATAGTTTGCATTTACAGTAAATATATAATATGTTATATCGTCTGTGAAGAACCAAAATGACCCATCTATCCAATTTACGCTAGAATTGAAATGAGCTACTTAATAAAAAACATCAAATTAAATGGATGCGTAAAATGTTAATTAGGAGTTTTTAAAGAGTGCAATATGTTGCATTTACACGTTTTTGAAAAGTGTCAAATGTTCTAATTACACGTTTTTGAAAAGTGTCAAATGCTCTAATTACACGTTTTTGAAAAGTGTCAAATGTTCTAAATTACATGCCTTAAGAACTACTTACGCGATATTTATATATTGATTGTAGATAGTACATTTCGTATTTAATGTTAAAATGGAAATGGGTCATTTTGATTCTTCACAGGCAATATATGTTATATGGGGAATTCATGGGGCTTACAATTTTAGTTTAAATATTGTAATTTTATCACAAAATCGAAAGTAGAATGTACACACTTTTAGTTTTGTATTGTTTTTGTAGCGTCGTCATTGAAATAAAATTGAAAGGACTGATTAAATGCATTCTTTCATGACCAATGTGACAATGACCTTGTGAACTAGTTTAGTTTACGATGCATTCGTGTGAGTGAAGTTCAGTGTAGTGATGCATAGATAAGAATAAAATCTAATATTATAATTATTATCTCCTTCCGTCCCGTCCTTTACTAATCTACAGCAACAGGCAAGAGTAACAGTAAATTCTGAAGTTCTGACACAAGACAACAACGTGTGATGATCCTAGGCGAACAATGATATAAGATAAAGAGTATATAGTTATTCCACTCCTAAGACAATGATGAATACTATAGACTTAGACTTTGACAATCTGACTTTGACTTGACGTCAAGTGGAATTTGTCGTAGTACGTGAATTATGTTGACAACCTTTTTTTAGTTTACCTATTTTTAGCTTATTAGTATTATAGACTGAAATTAAATCTAAAAAATCCCTACGTGTGACGTGTTTCATTTTCGGAGAAAGCAAAGTTTACAATTTTGATTAAAATACTCCATTTACCGCAGCTGCATCTAATATTTACTGTTTATTAAACTTAAAATTCTGTTATGTATATAAACTTGCCGGTCTACCTTTCTCAGCCACATTTTGCATCGGCAACGGCATCGACGACGTCCACAAGCTTGATTAGGAAGCAGGAAAGCTCGTGAGAATTAAATTAATTGCATGATATACTCAAAACACGAGTGCTAATGTCAAATGCCAATGCAACGCAAAGGAATTAATATGCCACCTTAACCCTCACAATTGAACCAACTACCGGTTCCATTGTTCGATGTTCCCAAGTCTCTGTCTGTTTATTGTTATCTCATAACCAATGGATGTTTGTTTGTAAGGTAGGGACTTCCAAGGCATTAAGACTTTAACTTTAAACAGGTGTCCGGTGATGTAATATGTCCCTTTTGCTGTAGCAGGCAGGAGATTTGACCTTGCTGTAATATTATATGCTAATAATGTTTGAAATTAGCAATATTAAAGAACGAATTTGTTGGCTTAATTTGCTACAAGTGTTAGTATTTTAGATAATTTATAATTTATTTTGCCACTTAAGTAAACATACTACGTCTTCCGTCTTCCCATTTGAGTTATGTGTAAAAACATTAATTTGCTTGCGTTAAACAACATCTATGGAACTTCTTCGTGTATAATAACTTATTGCATTGTATAGAACATTAACTACTGCTGTTAAAAATTCGGTGTATAATTTAAGCTCTTAGACTTTCTGTTTAAATTTTGCCACTAAGTCTAATGTCAATAGCTTGATCAATTTCTTCGTCAATAATTTGTGTTGTAGCGTCATTGATCTCATCTTCATTATCGTTGCTGATTGATGCTGGTGTTGTTGTTGTTGCTGTTGTCGTTGTAGTTGCTGCTGTTGAAGTAGTAGTAATTGCTGATGTTGTAGTTACTGCTGCTGTTGTCGTAGTAGTAGTAGTTGTTGTGTTACTTTGATGATTATCATCTCCATAAATCAAACGAAGTCGTTGGAGGATATGAGAGTAGACTAAAATATCCGCATCTTTCCCGAAAACAAAATCTGCATGATTCCAACTGGGTGAAGCAACTTTAAAGTACTCAACCGTAGGGGCTGGAGCACCTACAGAAGCTCGAAGTTTTTCAACTATTGCTTCTGTTTTTTTAATGTCCTGTATTTTGATGAGGAAAATGCATTCACGTTAATTTAAAGAATATTAGATATTTGAATTCGAATTAAAGCCTTAATAAAACTGACGATAAGTAATAAAAGGTATTCAATAATAATAAAAGGTTAATTCAATCAACTAACAGATCCCGAAACAATCCAGTCATTTTCTCCCCAGAAAAGAATTGAGGGCGTCCTGAGCTTTTCGATGGGGAACCGTTTTGGCTTGACACTCCCATATTTTTTCATATTTTTTCTTGGACCGCCGTCGTACATTGTAAAATTCCCGCTAATAATCCACTGGAACCATTGAACGATGAATTTACCAGAGGTGGAAGTTGGGTAGGATCCCGTCACGATGCTCCAAAATTCCTTTAATAATTTCAAAAGAGTAGGTTACACTGTATTCGTCTGTGAAGAACCAAAATGATCCGTATCCATTTGTAGCTAAAAACAATATCCACTATCTACAAAAATATTGAAACGTCTTGACAGCATTTAAATAGAATATTTTACAATTTACAAAAAACATGTAAATAGAACATTTTACACTTTTCAAAAACATGTAAATAGAACATTTTACACTTTACAAACAACATGTAAATAGAACATTTTACACTTTTCAAAAACATGTAAATAGAACATTTTACACTTTTCAAAAACATGTAAATAGAACATTTTAAGCTTTTCAGAAACATGTAAATAGAACATTTTAAACTTTTCAAACACTCCTAATTAAATTTTTTTACGCATGTTTTTCATTTTGTTTCATGACATAGCTCATTTTGATTCTAGCCTAAATTGGAAATGGCTCATTTTGGTTCTACACAGACGATATTATATTGCTACAGAAACAAGTAGTTATGAATTTCACAGACGGACGAATATTTAATAGGAGTTTTAAAGGTAAAATAAACGTCGGTTTTTTATACCGTAACTAACGGAAATGTTACTAGCTTACCGGTGGTATTTGGCCAGGATCGTAGCCATCGCCTATAAAAGCAACAAAGGAACAGATACCATGAAAGTCCTGGAGTCTCCCTTCTCTTCTACACAATGTTGGGATGTAGCGATGAGCGAGTGCAAGCAATTTTTCCGGAATTAGTTCTCCGTGGTTAAATGTTGTTACGAGGCTCTACGCATAAAATTTGTACGGAATTAAATAAATGTTAGATAACTTTATTATTGATGTAAAATACATAAAAGTAGGAAGATTTCCTAAACAAAAGAGCAGTCAGTACCTCAATGGTTCTTGGAAATGCCGCAAATATTCTTAGAAGGGGTGAGCCAGTGTCTTGAAGTGTGACGGAGGCTGACATAGCAAACCAAAAATTAATTTTGTCGTTGTATTCTGGACGAAGGGAGAGCATAACGAGTGTTAATCCATTCCCCATAGAATGACCAACGAAACTAATTTGCTTCAACTTGGTTGTGTTCAGAACGTAGTCAATCATTGCTGGGATGTCGTAGTAACCAACTTGGTCAACTCTTAATTCACAATTTTTAAACATTAGTATAAGCACTGTATAGTGCTATAATACAACTATGACTGCAAGATTGGTAACGTTATATTCGTGGAATGCTTATATGCTTCAATCCAAACACAAAGTGCCTAGTCAAAATGGCACACAATAATCTAAGCAATTTCAAGAGATCAATCTTTAAAACTTAATACAAAACAGAATTAGAGGTTTGGCTGTGTTGGCAATGAGTAATTATGTAGAAACTTTTACAATTTTAGAATGATTGGGATAATATAGGACTAATATCTCTTAAAAGCACGGCAGATAGATAATTTTGGAGCTTTTAAAACATGTAATATAAACGTATAAAAACCACGCAGTTTTCAAAGTCAGGTGTATAGAATATTTTGCTTTAGTTGTTTAAAACAGCGTGAAATTACAACGCCCCTAGTAAAATAATGTTTTTAAAAAGAGCATTATTCATTTTAATGAAAAGTAAAATTGCAAATTGTACCGTCCTTTTCAAATTCACGTAGATAGAATATTTTGTATTTTTTAAAACATAGTAAAAGGATTGCGCATGTTTCGAAAATCATGGAGACAGAACCTTTTGCAGCTTCCAAAAATATAAAACAAGAAAAACAAACAAATACAAATATTACTATATAATAGGTAGTGATAAGAACATTGTGTACTTTACAATTCCAACTGCAACTTACGAAAAATCCCAAAATCTTAAACTGTCTACTTTCAATGAGGTGTGATTTCGGCTGTGTGGGGTCCCCCTTAAGGAAAAATATTTTATTAGAAACTAAATTGAAAATAGCCTTTAATTAAAAACTATTTAATAATTTATAATACCTGTAGTTGCCCATCCAAACATCGTAGCCATTGTCGTATAATTCAAATGCTGTAATGAATTTCAAAATAAATTATACTCTGTATTTAATTAAATTATGTAATTAATTACATAATACGTACAACTAGTTGTACTAGTTGTAAGAAACAAATTAATTTTAACACCAACAATTTTGTAAAAATACAAATGTAATTCAAATAATATAGGAATTTGAACAAAAAGAAGTGGCGATAACAGACCTAAAGCACGTCTCTCACAGTTAATAACAAAATCCCGAGATGAACTTAAAACTCCATGCTGAAGAAATACAGCTGGGCTAGGTTTTCCATTTTTATCCTCTCTTGGGATTCTGTGCATTTCTAAAATATAACCGTCATCTGTGGTCACCCAATGACGCTCCATAGGATAGCCATATTTCACTATTATCCCGGGCTATTCACAAAACAAATATACAATTTTTGTGAAACTTTTACTTACTCAAAAAAATAGAAATTATATTTGCAGATGTCGTCTATGAAGAACCAAAATGACCCATTTCCAATGTATGCTAGAATTAAAATGAGCTATATAAAAAAATATCGTATATAAGATCCATGCTTACTATGCTAATGACGAGTTTCTAAAATGAGCAAATTGTTCTATTTGCATGTTTTTAAAAACGACAAACTGTTCTATTTACATGTTTTTAAAAAAGTCTAACTGTTCTATTTAAATGTTTTTTAAAAGTGTAAAATTTCCTATTTACATATTTTTGAAAAGGTCAAACTGTTCTATTAAAAGTTTTTTAAAAGTGCAAAATATTCTATTTTACTTGTTTTTTGAAAAATACACAAGATTTAAGTTACATTCTTTCTTTAACATTGTATTTTAATTTTTTCTGTAGATAGTAAATTTTATTTTGGACTAAAAATGGATATATGGGCCATTTTGGTTCTTCACTGACGATATATAGCTATTATGTAGAAAAAGAATTAAATTTGGCCGGTGCCGGCAAAAACGGGATAACCGTTGACCGTACCGTCGTAAGATGAGCGTCTTGGGGTCCTAGTAGGAAATTACATGGGCGATCATTCTTGAGCCCATTTCGAACTTGTTCGTTAGCCTCACGAAAGAAAATTGCAGCAGTTGTTAATCTCAAGTATGATAAGCAAATATAAATATTTAACAGGATAACATATTTAAAATTAAGATCACCCAAAGAACCAATAACTCTTCTTTTCTTTTTGTAATTTAATTTTAGACACAAGACTGGAGTATCACTTGCACGTGACATTTTAGAATTTTCTTAATAATAATTTATTTTTGCAATCACGAAAACTGATCTTACTCACAATTGAAATGACGCCACTACTGATTGCATTTTGAAGTTGTTGCGTGTGTGTAATGTGATGCAATGAGATAGATTATTTTAATTTTATCTTTTAGAAAATAAGAATGTCGTAAATTACATTGTTCCTCCTTCCTCCTCCTACTTTCTTCCTTCCTCAACACTACCTGTAGTAAAGGTAGTTTTACAATTCACAACGTTTTGATATACGAGATATATAGTAGATATATAGTGGGCTCTAATCGATATAAAGTATAATGTCGTCGTGCATGCAATAAGGTAAGTCATTAAATTGAGTATGTCTGTCTGTAGGTCACAATAATGCTTTAGTGTGATATTGTTTTGTTATTGTTATTGTATCCTGAAGAAGAATTATTCATCAAGTGCAAGTATGTAAGGTAGTAGTTAAAAAAATGGAGGTAGGAAACCATAAGACCCTGGACAGCACAACAACACCTTCTACCTGCGTATTTTACACATATGACTTATATAATACAATTAATGCAAAGTCAAGAGCAAAGGATATAGCTATATAGCTACGTTAAATATGTTGCATGTAGCATTTAACCTGGATGATTATATTATATAACACGTGCAATTATTACAAGTTTCCTTATTTAACCATATTAAACGTGTTAGCCAGGGCCGGATGAAGGAACTGCTTTTTTAGGCAGCTATTTGTTCCCATACAAAAACCACCATGTTGATTTTATTGATGGTTTTCTTTGGTAAAGGAAAATGTGTTATTTAAATGTTTTAGAAAAGTGCAAAATGTTCTTTTTACTTGATTCTGAAAAGTGGAAAATGTTCTATTTCCATGATTTTGAAATGTACAAAAATATTTATTTTGCATGTTTTTGAAAAGTCAAAATATTCTATTTACATATTTTTGAAAAATGCAAAATTTTCCATTTACATGGTTTTTGAAAATTCAAGCAGCGGGGGCTGCCTACGCTGGCCGCATTATCCGGCCCTGTGGAAAGCATGCTAATAGTATATAGGTATGCAATCAACTTTACGTAGGTAGGTAGGTACGCATTTTGTTTTTGTTTTGGTATATCGCACAAAAAATGGATAAATTTTCCACTAACTTGATATTTATTAATTTTATGATGCTTCCAAACACCTGGGTTCAGTATAGAAATACTATTCAACAACTTGCAAAAATATTTTATTCCCATACGTTTAGCAATTTATGACAGGATGCACATATAATACATGCCTATAATAAAAATTAATTAATTCTCCAATTTTTTAAATTTGGCATCACTCCATTTCGTCGTCGGTGAAAAAATACTTTTTAGATTTTGTCTCTCAAAGCGGCAATTTTGTGACTAATTTAGCGTAATTAAGGCATTTTGCCCTTCTAGAAATTCTAATTGTATATAGTTTTTTAGGGGATCTGGTGAACGTATACCTATTTGACTTTTGCAATTTGTAATTATTATTTCATAAGTGTAATTTTACTATATAAAAATAAACAGCGCACCTTGCCCTTTACGACTAGGTATGTTTATAGCATGCATTGTATACTATGTGGAATAAACAAATACAACAATAATTACGTATAATTATACAATCAAGAATAAAATGTGGTTGTACTTGAATTGCGTTGCCAATAAGTCTTTACTATTATATGCGTCAAATCATGTACAATGGAATCGGAATCTACTTACTAGTTAGCTAAGGTACCTGCCTAAAGATTTGTTTGCAGGTAGGCAGTTCACGTTACGCTCACTTCTTAATGATTTCATCATAATTCGTAAGGCACCCTTTCCTTATTCGTGATTGTTGGGCCGGTCATAATTACCTAATGCGTCCCAATTAGAATATACATAATAAAATAATTTTGTTATGCAAGTATATTATGAATGTTATTATGAATGGTTCTGCTTAAATATGCTTTTTACCTGTAAATTCAAATTCATAAATAAAGCATGCTAATTCCTTTGTCATTGACCGTCCATGTTTACATGTCAGTCCAATTTTGAGTCACTGTCATATTATACGCTTCCCAGCATTGTTCATTTTGATTTTGATTGCACTGGACACTCATATTGTGTAAGTGTGACTCTTTCCACTGTTCAGCATTACACACCTGAACCTTTCTAATAACCCATAGTGGAAGTGGAATAGAAACGAACAGAATATAATTATTATAAAATAAATTAGCTGCGATCAGGGACGGATGACGGACAATGCGGCCAGCGCAGGCAGCCCCCGCAGCTTGAATTTTCAAAAAACATTTAAATAGAACATTTTGTTGTTTTCGAAAATATGTAAAAAGAATATTTTGACTTTTCAAAAAAATGCAAATAAATTTTCTTGTACATTTCAAAAACATGAAAATAAACCTTTTTCCACTTTTCTCAAAAACTATAAATAGAGCATTGAGCACTTTTCTTAATCAAGTAAAAAGAACATTTTTCACTTTTTTAAAAACATGTAAATACAACATTTTGCTTTACCAAAGAAAACCATCAATAAAATCAAAATGGTGGTTTTTTTATGGAAACCAATTGCTGCCTAAAACCAATTCCTTCGTCCGGCCCTGGCTCCGATTACGTTTGCAAATACTATTTTTGTTGTAGTAGAGTATAGTTACACTTCAACACAATATCTAGTGCTGAAGTTCGACGGACAATGACATTGGCAATGGCATTGGAATTTTGTGATGGCCAGCGCTGTAAGAACCAGTTTACAAACAGCAAATAAATGTTATATTTTAACACAAAACGCAAAAATATATTTTTATCTCGTAAATACATTTCATATTGAGTTTTCCATTGTCATTTGTAAATAATTACATGTGTATTTTTACATAATCTTGAGCGTAGTATTCTGTTACAGAAGTTTATTTTTGCTTCGAATTTTATTTCCATGGCCTACCATGTTGCATTTTGCATTGGGCATTGGTGAAAATAGGATACTTGAAAAAGTGACAGAAACATAGACGCTTAAATACACTTACTAATAAATGCTTTACCACTTTACACCATTTTTGTTTATTAGATTACTCCTTGCATTTTCCGAGTATAATTTATTATTTTACGTAGCTGCGAGTACGGTGACCGTGAAATTTAAGTTAATTAACCAGAAAATAAACTTACATTGTTCTTTCAAAAACGCTTAGAAGTGCCTATATAGTTTTGCACATCTTTAATAATTGCTATTAAACAATTATGCCTACTAATTTCTTATTATGACGTTGTAAACTTTACAACTGATAGCAACAAATATTTTATTTTTGAAATCTCTATGTAGAGATTGTGCACAACTTTTACATTGAAAATTTGATCGTAAATTAAGTAATTAGCGTTTCAAAAATAATTATGAAAGTGCGATGCAACCTGTTGTCTTGTCGTAAATAGGTAAAAACATTTTGCTATGCAATGTAATGGCATAAAACGGCTCAACCTTTTGTCTACTTATGTATATCACTACAGGAAATATCGCCTATGAAGAACCAAAAATGACCCATATCAATTTTTAGCTAAAAGCGAAAACCACTATTTACAAAGATATTGTAAAATATATATCTCGAAAGCATTTAAATGGAACATTTTGCACTTTTTAAAAACATGCAAATAGAACATTTTACACTTTTTAAAAACATGCAAATAAAACATTTTTAACTTTTCAAAAAACATGTAAATAGAACATTGTACAATTTTTAAAAACATGCAAATAAAACATTTTGCACTTTTCAAAAACTCCTAATTAGCATTTTACTGATTTTACGCATGTTTCTCATTTTATTTGTATGACATAGCTCATTTTGATTCTAGATTAAATTGGATATGAGCCATTTTGGTTCTTCACAGACGATATCATATTTTACATAGGTAGTCACTGTCAGCATGCAGCAATGTAGATTACCAATGATTACCTTCCAATAAATGACAAATTAATGAATAAATTCCTATACAAACTTAATTCAAAATTCAAGACCCGTTGTCCTTGCCGCTCTGTCACTAATCATCATCATATTATAATATGCATGCTCACATAATTTGATGCATAATTTAATGAAACTAAATTGCTCAAAGGCCGTGTGAATGAATTTACCTTGACTTTGACTTTGGAATTATTATTGGGAAGATGGAAAATAAAAATGAGTAAATACACCTTAAACACATCATTTCATTTTTTGAATTTCCAAATATATATTATACTTCACACATTTTATTTACCCAAAAAAAAGAAAGATAATCATCAGTACTATGTAAAGGAAATAGGGAGTTACATGACGTTTATAATAGCAATCGTTTTTGTATAATTATTACATAGGTAATCTATCTATCTACTAGTAAGAATATCTACAGCTATACTATTATAGATTTTACCTATAGAGGATCATACCTATACCTATAAAAAATCAAAACATAATTTACACAATTATATCCAATAATTCCATTATGAACTTTATATAGTAATTTATTATGTACTTTAACTTGTATAATGTTTCTTATGTTTTCATTTGTAGAATAATTTAGTTTTGTATTGTTGTACATGTGTACGTACCATATAGTTTTTAGTTCAATCTTAGGTAAGTAATAGAGATATACATAATTTATGTATAGGTATTTACTTAAGTAAATATCAATACATATCATTACAGTTACAGTATAGCAGTAATTACTGTATACTAACAAAAATGTAGATATTATAATGTATAATACCTACTTTTCTCAGACTGAAAATATGACGACGATACAACAGAGTCAATATTCAACAGAGGGAAAGTGTTCCACAGTTGGACCTATTAACTACGTTGACGTTGACAGCTCCCATCACCATTTTCAAACAAGTAAATTACCTATGTCTCTAATTATCTTTGTATTTTTATCCCTTGTATCAATATTTAAATTTGGTTGGATAATTCAAAAATTAGAGATATTTTTAAATAATTACACTTTGATTTTTTTTATTTGAAACAACAATATCTATTTTATGTACGTTGTATGTACTGAACTCGTTTCCTTTTTTTGTTGTTTTATTTTTTTTTCTGTTTTATTTTGATTTTAGTTTTTGGTGGTGGCTTTCATCAGTAGGTTTGTAGATTTGACGTTTATTCTAATTAACTAATCTGCTGTTCACATCCATGTCCATAGGCGCGATGTGATGAATGATTCTATAGTTAACTTGACTTTGGCCCAATTAATGGACTTTATAATAAGCTTGTCCCATATTATTATAATAATAGGGCTTCCAATAATATTATAATTATTTACCCCGCACCACTTCATTAATACTAACGTAAGTTGTATGTATACGTTGCTAACAATGTACTATAACCCAAACACTATTACAGAGACAGGAGACAGCACCCACGTAAAGCTAAAACCTTGCATGATTAATTTTTAGATTTGTTTTAAGTACAACACAAAAAATGCAATATGTATCCCGTGCATCCATTTTTTCAGTTTTTAATCATAATCTTTTTTACTATACCTAAGTAGCAACCTTAACTTGTAAATGTAAATGTTATTTTGACAAATAATCACTAATCACAGATGCTTAGGTAAATATTTAAATTCTTAGCCGACTTTAACATTTTGAATTATCAGATTGAGTCACATAACTAAATTATTACACTTTACAAGATAGTTTACTCATCTCAATGGGTTGGGTGAAGGGGATTAATTTTAGGTATCATCAAATACTACAGACTACTTACGCGACGTAAGGTATTCTATGGGGAATGGGGATCTCTAATTTCACTTTTAGCATATTCTATATTATATATCGATCGTAGCGAAATTACTTTTTTAATACAACTGACACATCAAAATATTATGGTTACATGTATAATGTACTCCAGAATATATGTAGGTACATATCAAGAATCTTCTACAATATCATGTCAATTATACGCACAATATTGTTTAGACTCCCAATTACTCCCAATCTTTTAATCTCAAGTTCATAAAAGTTAAGCTTAAATTACTATACTTTACTTACTTACGCAGTAAAACATTTTTATATTTTCAAGTTCCATATGACTTGGATTATTAGTTGTATTTTAAATACCCACAAAAGTGATAATGTATTAATACCACACGTCAAAATTACAATAACATTTTTGACAACAATGATTATTACAGTCAGCAATAAAGTAATACTTAGTACAACTTCACGACTGTAGTCATTATTATTCTCTAACAATTATATTTAACTCCATACTGCCAGTTCTCCTTTTTGTCTCTGTCAATGCTCCTCTGCTCTGCATTGAGCAAGCGAGCAGTACAGAAATCGCAAAATCCCAAAGACAAAAGAAAACTAAAAGCTAGCAAAAAAACGAAACGAGAAACGAGTTGTATTCGAGCATACGGCGTACAACGAGCCATTAATAATTTTTTGTAATATGTACAACATTTTATTTAATGAAATTTAAATTGTCTTATTTATTATTTTACTGGCATTATTATAGTACTATACGTACTTAATTTATAATTTACACAGAAACAAAACAACCCATTTTAGAATAGAATCAATTTTCAATTTCAGGTAAAGTATATTAATATGTGTTTTACTCTAATGTATTTTTGTTCACGAACAAAAACAAAGTAAAATACAATAAAACTTATCGAAATTTGAATGCGAAATATCATAATCATTATAAACGCTATTACTGTAATATTAATAAATTGTAAACTAGAAAAAATATATAATTATGTACGTATATAATTAGTAGTGATTGTACGCAAAACGATATTTCGATTATTTCGATACGACACAATTCAATTATTAGTACAATATGTGACCCACAACCCAAAAAAGATACTACAATATGTAGGTAATTTGTCTTGAGAGTGCGGTCATACGTACTATTGCTATGCTTACAACGACAAAAACAAAGCAAGTAAGTAATTAATGAATTATACATGTATATAATGCTAAATTACGAAGGCTTATTTAATACGATTTTAATATATAACTAGAATATATATAATATTTAAGTACAATCATTATTAATTACAAGAGAAACTCAAATAACTGCGTGCGCTAAGCTAAGCTATGATACAAAATAAATGTATATATAATTATAAATATTATTTATAAATTTAACAACAACTCTTACTTAGTTGCTTGAAGTCGAAACGAAATATATAGTTTTTTTATGGAAAAGTCTATGCAAATTATTATCATGCAATGATAGTAACAATCAATTCAAAACAAAAATCAAAATTAAATACACTAGTGTGATGTTACTGAGCTGTGATCTTAAATATTGATGAATGATAAATATTAAGATGGACCCAACACATGACATTATTATCATGCTATTGTTCCGCAGAATAAAAGTGCTTTCTCGTAGCAGGTTTACCAGTATTACGTTGATCTACCGAGGTTTCGGAATCCTCAATTACAATATATTATATTACAATAGTTAATTTCGAGTAGCTAAGTTTTACAAATCCCGAATAACAAATCAATTTTTTACGCTTCTATTACTTTTAATTTTTTAATAAATTGTTTAACCTGAACACTTTCTTATATTCTTAATAATTTTCATTTGGCTCAAAGAACTTGGGAACAACCAATAAGACTCATCTTAATAATGTATCGTTAACTCGCTTTGAATATAAATCTAACAGACACTGCATATAGTACACAAATATAATACGATGATGACAATTCACGTACCTTCCGTAAAATATATCTACTGTGTTCACTTTTAAATTTCAAGCAACCTTGTTGCAGCTTTCTTCAAAAGTGCTTTTCCATGTGTTCATCGACGTTGCTTACGATGACAATGCGATGAGTTCAATCCATATATCCAACCAAATCCAATGAATAGGATTTTAATGTTGCTATTGCTATACGTTTATTAATTACTTATGAGTAGGCAGGAAGTGAGGTACTCATGTGCTTCCACTGGTGAATTGGAATAGGACACATACTTTTTTTTAGGAATTGGAGGTTGTTAGGATGTTAGGACTTAGGAATACAATGTATAGATTGGAATACAGTTTGACATTAACTGACATCAAAATGATTATTAGCATGGTATTTCGATATTCGAATAATAATTAATTTCGTAATTCTTTATTTATGTAAATCCTTTCTTCTCTATGACAAGACGATTGCCTCATATGGATGATCGTCGCACTCTCCATGAGCAAGACGGTGCATAGCCATCTCACAAATTCCATAGTAATGTACAAAAGCTGCAGCAATGACGAGAATGTGGAACAGCTGATGGCTGTGAAACTGAAATTATAAAAAATTCTGTTTTCATTCCATAATATTAAATTAAGAGTTGAATGGTAAAAAAAAATACCCTTACAATATTTTGTTTCTAAATATATACTAAATAAAATCCCTCGGACAAAATTCAACATACCCAAATATCACATTTTCCAGGGAACCATCTTTCGGGTATCCTTGAAGCATAAACAAGAGCTCCTAAAATGTACAGTGCACCCATAAGAATCAACCATCCAAGTGATGCTCGGGAAATTGCATGGATCCACCCTTTGGCTAATGCATAATGAACTGCGGGAATGACACCACTTAAACCGAAGCCAGCGAACAAACCTGTGAACCAAAATACAATTATAAATATATTGTCATAATGCATTATCATTTGCTTTATTGTAAACTCAAACAGCGACGAACACTAATTTTCAAAGACAGACATTATTTCATTTCATTATTTCAATACCAGCAATAACTTAGAACGACCAAACATATTATGTCATCGTCATCTTTAATACTAAATGTAAGTCCTCCAAATGTATTTATTTACATTTCCCACAATGATGCACATCATTCAACTGATTAAACATAGCATTTCATTCTAGCTCTCTCTCTCTCACCTTCTAATATACCATACAATAATAATAACCTAAAAATTTAAATCCATGCCAAATTCTGCCGATCCCGATTTTAAACTTTAAACCAATCAAATCCCATTACTCAAGAAAAGCAACCTCACTAGGTTATGTACACTTGAGTAAATACACTTAATTCAAAAACTTACTAGTTTCATATAGCTGGACATTTCAGTGTTTGAAAGTTTGAGTAAGCTAACTGACAATGAATGGCTTTTCAGCCTTTATTAATTCAAAATTCCAAACACTCCATCCAATCCAAGGCTAATTTATGAAATTTTAATGACTGAACATCTGACAGTCAGTACGTGAGTGTGCTTCGTAACTAAGCTACAACTCAAAGTAGATACATAAGGGCAATTTACACATGCCATAATACTTTCTACTTTCTACCCAGTAGTGAATTCCTGAACAGAATATAACTCGATCGATACGTTTTGTTACATATGTATAGTTATAGTTGCATGGCGCACGAAATGGTAACATACCTATCTAAATTGATAGCTTAATAAGACAAGACCGAAGTATAGCTAGCATTTACAAGGCTTACCTTGTCTCTTTTCAGGTTGCATGTGCTACGAAGCAGTGCAGTCTGCACTGCAAGTCATGTAACATTTAAGCCGTGACAACTGGATCACTTTATAAAAACTACCTAATCCATGTGTCCTAAACGCCCAAACTTAAGCCTTATCTGAATTGAAACGAGACAAATTAGAATTCTAAATTACATTTTGCAGGCAGGATACTATCCCTAACACTGAATATATAAACTAGCTTCATTGAAAGTGTAATATAATATTACATCATTTTTGCAAATATGGAAGTAATATATATCAAAGCACTTCTGA
The DNA here is from genome assembly GCA_949802685.1 of Dicyrtomina minuta. NCBI lineage: Eukaryota > Metazoa > Arthropoda > Collembola > Symphypleona > Dicyrtomidae > Dicyrtomina > Dicyrtomina minuta. The sequence continues at coordinate 59,931,901 of OX461808.1, read as the reverse complement.
ATTCTGAACAAACTTCCTTAATCTAGTTTTTCACAAAAGAGTACAAATGAGTGTAAATGTACTTGCGAAAAAAACCCTCTGTCACTGTACCTAGTCATGATGCATTCAAGACATATACATACTTATATAGGTATACGGTTTGTTTGAAAGGAACATCTCACCTGCACGCAATGGTCTGAAATGTGGTTCTCCAAATTTGTCCCACAGAGAGACAACAATGGATGTGACGCCGAGAACAAAGGTAACGCTCATATATGTGAATTTGACTGCCTTCTCGCAATAAAATCCATAGTATAGCCACGGGAAAAATGAACCCATTATTAACAATGCAATTCCAACATAATCCAACCTATGAAAACAAAACAAAACACAAAATATTAATGAAAATAACCAACACCTAGTATATATATATATTGTCAATCATAAAACTCATAAGAATATTGGATGTTTCGGAAAATAATGTGTATTAAATTAACGAGAGTGACCACTCACTTGCTAAATAATTTCCCTACGAATTCTGAATGACAGTGAAGCGTGTGAAAGGCAGATGATAAAAAGAGACAAACGATAGCTCCCGTAAAGAATACAGCGAAGACCAGCTTCTCCTGAATATCAATCTCAACTGTGGGTCGAGTTAGAAAGTAAATGGCCACGGTAAGGAAAGCGATGCATCCAAGTAAATGAGTCCAAATATTCCCTGTTTCCGTATGAATTCTAAAAATACTCTTAAGACATTCAGCCACGGAGGGAAGGGGTGGTCGATGACCGCGATGAAGGAAATCATTATCTTGAAGCCAGCGTGGTAATGCCTATAAAAAACGTATACAAATAAGATTTATACATATTATGCTCATATTAGGCACCTATTTAACAAAATTGATTTGTAATTAACAACGTCAATATAGATGCATGATCCATTCCACGAATCAATTAAGTAGTAACTTACTTTAAAATGACAAACATTCCATCCAGCAGCCCAAACTTTCCGTGCAAATTCCTCAACTTGCTCTGTTGCAGCTGATAATTGTGGGATACAAAAATCATACTCGTCCAAATCTTCTTCTCGGTTTAATAAGTCAGGATCAACCTTTAAATTTAAAAACGCAAAAATGGTAAACTTTATGCACCAATAATAGAAGAAATTATCGTGAAAAAGTGTAGAAAATGTAAGCTAATTTTTTTTAATAAAACGGACATATCAATTTGCATTTACTTATTAATCAAAGATTTGTAATAGAAAATAGCCCAACATTTTAAACAAGTAGTTCACTATTTAATTGTAATATTATGATAGTACCTCAATATCGCTGGGTGATTCAAGTGGAGTGGCGGGGAGCGTGAGGCCTCCGCCTTCTTCTAGTTCATCATCTAGTGACTCGTTAAATATTTCAGGAAGCATAGATGGGAATTCAGAAAATCCCATATCTAGCTTTTCCAATTTACTATTTAGTATATGTACATCAAATTCCTTTTCGTCCTGATCGTCCGGTCTATCAAAGAAATAAACACAAATATTTAGTTACCTACAAAAATTTTTACAGACTATAATTTCATAAAGCATGCAATGTGTATATAATGTTAAAATATGTGAATATGTTTATACAGATAGAAGATGACATACCCAAACCCATTCAGTTTTCTATGTAATAAACGATCAGCAGCAGAACTTTGAGGGAACCCATCCGCAGAATTGACTACAATTTTGTAACGTCGACGGGTTCCACTTCCTCCTGCACCCTCAAAATCTGGCTCCAAAAATCCCTCCATACTGTTAACCTTTATTCGCTCAACTTTGTCTTCAAGCTGATCTTGACACTCGATAATAATATACAGTCGAACAACTAGTTTCAATTTTCAATGTTCAGATCTGATAAGTTTTCACAGCTTTGAAGTGAATAGACCCAGCTCAGATCACACAACCCAAATTAAGCCTGAAAATCAGTAAAAAAACAAAAACGTTAGTTAAATCAAACAGTAAAACTAATACTTGTCTAAATAATGATTTATCGTTATCATATTCAGAGATTATATTGTAACGTAAGTCAACAAAGTACAGATTAGACACTTTTAAAATTTCCACATCAAAAAATCCATATCAATCATTCAACATAGTCACCTACTTTATTAACGTAAGATTATGATTCCAATTCGAATCGATCAACTTATCAATTTATTACAAGGGATCAACATGATTCATTGTGTAAGAACTATTCAAAATACAACATTTTCATAAACAATGATTACCTTGTTTCATAAATAGTTTACCCCTATTTACTATTTTCACAAAAATTCCCTATAGGTATAAATTATATCATACGAAAATAAAGTGCGCACTTAAAATTGTATTTTAAGTCTGACTACCATGTTATACAGAGGCACGTGCGCATGATTAGGTACACATTATAATTAAAAACTCTACTAATGGGAATTTAATGCGGTCCCTGCCATATGTAGCATCCAGCACGTAATATTTATTAATTACTGTACACATAGATACTGATTAGATTTAACAGCGGGCACCAGCTACACCACAATAAACATGAAAAATGGTAACCGACGAGAAAACAAGAAGGGAAAAAGAACAAAATGTAAAAGAAACATATGTAAGGCACCTACCTTTCTAGGTACCGTATTTCTTCTAATGCCTCCCGGGTCTGTGGCTAAGTTTTGCGTAACTCCCGCGGGGAGTTATTAGAAGAAATACGGTATATATATACCTGACATCTACCTATCTAAATAGGTAATTATTAATTCCGTATGCGGTCGTGATTTTGTGATGGGAGTTATACCTCGAAATCAAATCTCAATCGAATCTCCTGTAGCGTTCAACCGTTGATCGAGATCAGGATTAAATCATTGTCAATCATCAATTTACGTGACATTTTATTTTTCATCAGCTATCATTTTATCGATATTGAATACTCTCATCTGCACATTACGAATAATAATGAGCTCCCGTCGCGCGATAAAAGCCGTCACACCCTGCCCTACGAAATAAATAAAACTAATGACTCAATAATGAGCATGGATGACAGACGACTGCCGATAAATCTAATGACCATGATCATGACTACGATTGACCATGTATTACAGCATTATAGTATTTCATACATACATATTCACGTAATGATTGCATTTCATCTTATTTGTATTTTTGTATTCAACATGAAAATAAAAAACAGTTCTATACAAATATTACACGTAAACAAATAATGACATTTTGGTGCACTATTTTATTTTTGCATGTCGGGATACGTAATTTTATGACTTATGTCCCTGCTCTTATTTATTTATGATTGCTCTGTAGTGTGTAGGATACGAGCTTGCAGACAAAATTTTCCTGCTATTTCTTAGTTTCAATTTTCCAATTTTGTTTCCAGATTTTAATTTCGAGATGTTTTAGAAACCGATACGCGAGGAAGAAAATAACGAATCGATTGGATTCATAATATACAAATGAAACTATTACGAGTCAATGTACATACCTACCAAACATCGTGTCACGACCATAATAGGTATGTAGGTACCTAGTTATTTAGTATGGAAAACTACATATCTAGGTACCTACCTACAAGAGCCAAAGCAACCTTCCCTATACCAAAACGAGGATGTTACTCGAGAACCCAGTTTTACGATCACGGTTTTCTCTTTTTCTAGGTTATTTACGTTTTCCCTTGGTTTAAGATACAATAATTTATTATAATAAGTTCATAGCTATTGCTCACCGTGCACAGAGCAGACAATTACCTAAAGACAAACGCCACTGGCCACATACCCAACACAACAATTCCAAAAAAAAGAGTATATTACACCCGAAAACTACGAAGGAGGCAAGTAGACCAATTATTATTAAAATGTCAATAACGCATACGTAATTACGTAGGTGACGTAGATAGCTCAACAGCTGTTTATTTATGCTCTACATTCCGTAAATCACATTCCAGATTTCGTATCTGGACAGAAACCTTTATAAATAAATACCTACCTACAGCACCTACCTACTACATTTTGTTCCACCTCAATTTCCAATTTTTCCCGGACAATGAACTTAAAGCTTCTACCACGGTACTTAAACGTGTAATTATACCTACCTGTCTAGCCTATTTTCTATTTCCCCTTAAAATCTACCATTTAAGAGAGAACAAGGCAGACGCTCCACGAGTGCTGAGAGTACATGTTTCACCTTTAGTATAATCTGGTTGTCAGTCCTGTCGGCTTCAACTCATGAAGTAACGGAACTTTCAGCTCAGACCATAATAATATTTGGTGTCCTTTTTATTATATATTTTAGATTTTTATTGAGGGCCTATAATCTATGTACAATGGCACTGCTCTCTACATACAAGTCACTAGTCAGTTAACACATAAAACAGAACGGAATTCAAACGATAGGTGTCAGTTTTTTTTGCTACATTCCAAATCCAAATCCAAGAGACAGATTAAGTATAAGAAAAATTAAATCAACCAAGAAATAGTAACAATAATTAATAATAATTACACTTTTGAAAAGATGCCACTGTTCCTGGCACAAGACTATACTTGTACTGCACTGCCCAAGAGCCAAGAGTGCAAGACGAAATTATGATGAAATGAAACTAAACCAAGAACTAAAGTGTCAAAGTGTGGTATCGAGACTGCAAGGATAAATATTAAATTACCTTCAACTATGAAGCTAAAAGTATACACTTAACAAAGAGAAAGAAAAGCCAATTTTAACTTCAACTATATTTATATTGACAGGAAAGATGACTGACTCTCACCCTGTACGTCTGATGTAGAAGTCAAATAAAGTCTACAAAAGAAATAAATGCTTCATAAATTGTAACGATTATACATGCACTCTGACTCTGAGTCTGAATTGCTATAATATTCTCATTTACATATTTGATTTTACATAATAATAATAAGGATAAAATTGAAATGAGATGAAAGGCATATAATATACGGCACAATACAAATTTGCAATATTTGTATTTAAACTTCAAAGTTTTCTCACTCACAAAGTATTTTATGTATATTAAAAAAGAAACGTCACAGTTATTTTTAACAGTGCCCAATATAGTTACAAAACACTGATAATAATATTTAATAGAAATACACACACCTCTGTATTTAATAGAAAATTGCATATGGTAATGATAAGTAAGTACATGTGCACTTTCCAGCTATGTGACTGATTCAAATCTTCTTCCCTATATTTTACATTTTACAACGCAACAGGCGCAATGGAACGCTATCGTATACACAGCCAACGCAACAGTAGAGCATCATCGCAATTAAATGTGGGTTAACTTGCGGGCGCATAATTACATATATAGAAATCAAAACTGCGCAATTTAAACTATCTTAATCGTCCAGTAATCCAGCAGCCGCAGCCTATAATACATTCCCTTACGCTGCAGTTCAATTCAGTTCAATTCGAAAAAAAATACAGAACATTATAAATAATTATAGTAATAATAATAACACCATACTTGTCAGTATCGTATACAAATCATTTTTAACTACACCAATAACATCTCCATTTCAAAACTATACCACACACCACACGATAAAAATAGGAAATACCTATTAGGGTATTTTATTCTGGAGCTTCAATGTCCTACTCAAACAATTCAATATGTAAAAACGTCCTTTATTCAAGAATGTTTGTGTATATTTGCTATGTACATGTAGCACACATTTTTTTCTGTGACGAGAAAAGTGAAACTATATGAGAATAAATACGCACAACTAACTAACTAGTCGTCAGTGCACATTTCTATGCAGTCAATTAAAAATAAAGACAATGCAAAATTCACTTAAGAGGTTTCGTTTTTAAGTTCTTCAATACCAAAAGTTCTAAAATCAAAGTTCTTTTATCACATGTTATGTATGTAAAGTACAGTACACACCACATTATAGCCCCAAAGCTATATCTATACATATATGGATTTTAAAATCTACATGCACGTCCCAGAAAATCTTGACCAACTAACAACATTTAGCTTACCCTTGGAACAACTTGTAAGTAGTCAGAGATTATTTATCAGATCTGATTGAGACCAAAATTAAAGTCCCAGATCCCCACAAAACTATACACACAGATTTAGTTCTCAAGAACTAATCAGCGGAAACACACAATAATTATCTACTAAACTTAATAAACCTAAACCAGTACTTACAAAGTAGAAAAGGCTAAAATATATTAAGTTTCTCGCAGTGAGTAAACACGTGAATAGACTACATAACTAGTATATAAGGTGGGAGAGAAGCTTAAAAGCCGCAACCACATCGGCCAAAATTCCCATTAAAATGAAAACCAAACCCAAACAACTAGACGAAGCCGACCTACCATCATATTATCATTCCTTGCTTTTTCCCTTCTACCTTACAAATATGTAAACTAAAGTCCCTACAAGTCCCTACATACTACATACAACATAGGTAGATAGCTGTTGTAGCATGCCTTGGTACTTAATTCTTCCATTCATTATTTTGTATCTTATATAGCTAAAAAGAAAAACTTGATTTTATACGGTGCTTTTTAGCTTGTTCCTTTAAGTATACCTATACCAGACCTACAACCTAACCTAGGCAGTGTTTTGATATTGTATATATAGTACAAACTACAACAACTTTGGCTTCTGGTCTTGGTCTTACTCAACGTCAACGTGAACGTGAAGCCTAAAGCATAAAATATCTGTAAAACTTGTCTGTCCTCGCACTGCACTCGGTGTCTTCCCTTTTGTCTTCCCATTCAATATTTGCATACAAGAGTACGTGAGTACGTCTAATAATCGTAAAGTCTACACTAATAGGAACCACAAGAAACCAAAACAAAATAATTTACATACCAGTGCTATGTCTTACATTATACTCTATACCTATACCCCCTACTCACCTGAGTAACCATCACTTTATTTCCAAATTCAAAAACAACCGTACAGTACAATTATCATAACATTTTTATTGCCCTTACAAAAGGCTTTACTTTAAGTAAGGTCTGTCTGACAACATTCAACTTCAAGAGCCATACCGGCAGAAAGCCTTAGCCCAACTCATCAGCACATTACATATATTACAATTTGCAATGGATAGAATGCTTTATTATGTACATAATGCCTAACGCCTTTTGTTTGCCCATTTCTCCTTTTTAGGAAATTAAAGCGCACTATATTAATAAGGTTATACAAAATAAAGACGAACTTAAGTTTTTTCGATTTTATTTATTAGATTAAAACCCATATCGTCCCTGAAGAACCAAAGTGACTCATTTCCAATTTAACCTAGAATTAAAATAAACTATCTCAGAAAAATACGAAATAAGATTTGATAGGCAAGTTGTTAATTACTAGTTTTTGAAAAGTGGAAAATGTTCTATTTGCATCTTTTTAAAAATTGCAAAATTTTGTATTCACATTTGTTTCTGGAAAGTGCAAAATGTTCTATTTACAAGTTTTTATGAGCAGGATATACATTTTTTTGTCGATAAAGCATTTGTTTTTAGGTCCTTTTGAGTTTTGATTCTTCGCAGACTATATTTTTTATTTCATAGTATTTGAGTATTTCATAGGTACAAATACGAAAATACAGTGTAGATATAGCATACTAGCAAATAGTACTTCCATTTTGAATCCCTCTCACTTTCCCACACATCACAGTATACTCGATAAAGTTAAAAAATAATGTATTATTTTTGTAATTTCAATTATTACTTAAATTAAAAATCCAGCAGTTGATGGTTAAAATCACTAAAAAATTCGCGACACATGTAATTTTGGAGTAAACGTCCGCCCGTCTAAGTTAAAAGTTTATGAACAACTCGCTCATATTAAACGAAACGTACTAGAATTTCTGACGACTAAAACAATAAGTGGTTGTACAAAATAAAATAAAATACATAGCGTGATCCTAACCGTTCCCATACATATTATACTCTTGAGAATATTAACTAAGGATAAGTAAGTTGCTTCGTGAGAGACAAAGAGAATTATAACATGCACCAATTTAAAGGAAAGAAGAGAATCTATTATTTAAATAAAGATTGGAACAAGCAATAGTTCCTTGACTCTTCTGCCTCAATGCAAGTTTACTGATATTCCTCCTATACAAACCTACAAACTTAACAAACATTGTAACATGCATTACTTCATTGACTTCACTTGACTTTGTTGGACTTATTAAATGGATTGCATGCGAGAACATGAAGTAGAGCTACTCTACGTAAGTACACTCAGCCAAAATGCCAAAACAAAAATCAAGCAGAAAGAACCGTCGTCATACTATTACAGCCATATGCCATGCCATACCTACTGTCATATATAGGAAAACAGGTTGATTACATTACAGGATTTACATACTGAATTATGCATGTTGCATTGCTCCGAATGGTTTCTTTCTTTTTACAACCTTTTTTGATGAAACTTCCACCATCTGCCATCACCATATCATATATAATAAAATTATTATATTCGCAATCGCAATATTTGTTCCCTCATCGCATCCTCCCCCCCCCCCATATTTCCAGTTTCCACATAGGTACATTCAACAACAACAAAAACTTGACAGAATCAGAATCAGACAATACGAGAGACATGGAAGAGATATGAAGGGACTAAAAAGAGAGGAACGAAGTCTGCAGGAAAGCGTGCAACAACGTGAGCTCAGAGCCCGTGTGTTTCCTTCTTTTTCGCTCTTTATTAGATAGATATACGGGAGTTCCAAAAATGGAGTGAGTGACGATGAATGACGATGACGAGAGCCGAAAGCCGAAGAGAGCCTTATGTACAAACTTAATAAAATATGCAGGCATGAACAAACCTATCGACCTTAACTCGCTGTATGTACCTACTTACGTAAGTATGTATGTCCCTTTACATAGACACAGGTACGTAGTAAGTAGCTCCGTTGACATGAATCTTTTTTAGGGGACAACGATGAACGAACCAAGTCAAGTTCTCGTTCTCGTTTTTCCGCCTGGCAATTTCCTACAGGAGAACTGCTGAATAGTAATTAATTGCACTCCTATCTATATTCTATAGCTACATTATAACCTACCTTCACAGTTTCTCACACAGTCCCCAAAACTGAACGAATAGTAAGTAGGTACCTACCCGCATTCATCCTCTTTAATGCCCCACCGCACCTGCCTAAAGTTTGTAGCTTTTATAGTATCATTGTAACCTTGTTCACACCTTGTTTTTCCATCATTCAAATTTCCATTCTCTGTTAATTATAACTTCATACTAACTTCTATAATAGAGGAGGGAACAACTTCAACGTCATTCCAGATGTAAGTGACCTAACTTATACAAGTCTGTTTCCAGGTCGACAATGGACAACCATAGTACCAGACTAGTTGTTTCAAATCCAAATCCAACAAATAAAATGGAACACAACAAATGCAATTTAGCAAAATATGAATCCAATACCCTCTCTACTACAGTGACACACTCTGTATTTAATTATCTAAAATTAATTATCAGCATGTGTAAGGATAAGTACATGCGACAAAATTATCATATTATTACTACGACCAACAAAACGATTGCCTTAAGTAAATGCCTGAGCTGCTTTTGCATGTACTAACGCTGCAAATGTAGGTAATCCAATTCAAAGAGGCACAAATGATTTGCAATTTATGCGTTATAAATTATGAATGCTACACAGGCACGAGACTATTGATAGTCGATGTACTGCTGTACAAACATAGACGGAACTAGATGGAACTAAAAGCGTGAGATTCCATATTAAGGAAAAAAACATGGGCCAGACCAGACGGGAGTTTGCATTGAAAATATAATATGTATCTATAATGATAATTTAAGTGTATATAAAAAAAATAATAAAATTACGCATTAACTTTCAAAATTCCCCAGTGAGTATCCAAGATACAATAGGGAAACACTATCATGTAGTTTGTTCCCTAGTATGTAGATACTTAGTAAGTAGTTGGTTAGTCCAGTTCCAGTAAGTAATCTGGTATGCAGATTGAGGGAAAACCACTTCACACATGATTATAACTTTCTGAAGCTCCAACTCTACTCACGTGTTGTTGCAAACATGTAGCCAATTTATCTTCCTATATTGTTCATTGTTGATATATTTATATATCTTAAAGCGCATTTCCTACGTTAAGAATATTTGCTATACTATATAGTATATATCATCTCAATACAGTTTAGACTTTCAACTTCCAAATTCCAAACGCTATTCATTTACAATAGCACGTACGCGGCAGTCAATATCATTTCACATAAATATTATTAAAGTATATAATATATACTACTAGTTAGTAGTTAGGTAGGTTACGTATTTATCATAAGGTGAAAAAAAACGTAGAAATTGCGCCACACACCATTCCACGAGCCAATTGAGAGATGCGATGCGTCCTTGACGCTAGTAGTAGAACCCCAGAATCTTAAATATAAAGCATGGGGAACATAGGAGATGGCCCGGGGGCATGAGCTGTAGCTGTGGCTGGATGAGTAGAATGGTGTTGGTACCGGTACTGGTACTGGTGTTGGTACTGGTACTGGTACTGGTACTGGTACTGGTAGCGGTAGCGGTAGCATGCGATGGGTTGGAAGCAGCAGCCCCACGCGCGTACGTGATGGTGCACGACGCTTGGCGATGGAATTGGGGGAAGCCCCAAGGGAGCGAGATGTTGGAGCGTGACGGTGTTGGTGCATGGCCCGTGCGTTGGAGTTGGAACTGGAATGGAATGTGAAGGTGAGCGGGTGCAAGGTAGGAAGGATGAGTGAGCCCATTGTTTACCTTTTTTCGTACAGGTGCTGGAGGAATAGTATGTAGAGCGGAAGGAGTTTTATTAATATTTTTTTTTCATTCTTTCTTACATGGTAAGAATGAAATGAGAGATTGTATGGTACGCATCGTGTGTGATGGGGTTGTTACATTTGTTTCATTGAATGAAACAATGCACAGACCAAGACCGTCACACACTTGTATGTGGAAACTCGCATGCATTTAAAAAAGGACAAATTGATATTGGGGATTAAATTTTGCGGTTTTTTCCTTTTTTACCTACCTACGTAGCAAGTCGGATGATGTTTTTGGATTATGAATTTATTCGTGTTTTCGCTGTCGATTACGTAACTTCGACATAAAAAGTTGTCAAAGTGTGTATTATTTTTTAAATTCAGAAAAATCAAATATATTAATTGATTTAAAAAAAAATAATAGCTATTAGTACCAAGAGGGTACACAGGGGAAAAATGAATCAGCAAGAAGAGGAAAACATGGAAGTGGAACCAGGGCAAGGAGGAGAAGTAGAACCAGGGCAAGGAGGACAAGTAGAACCAGGGCAAGGAGGACAAGTGGAACCAGGGCAAGGAGGACAAGTAGAACCAGGGCAAGCAGGACAAGCGGGAGTACCAGGGCAAGCAGGACAAGCGGGAGTACCAGCAGTTGTTGTGCAAATATTACCCGACCCAATGATTTTGACATTTCCTGGAGGGAGAGGGAGTTTGAAAGAACCACCGGTACCAATTGGAACTGAAGTGGAAACATTGGGATTGGAGTCAATTGAGTACGGCAAAACACAAACGGAAGGCATTCAAGAATTGATTACGTGCCATACGTGCTTGGGGCACTACACGTTCCCAATTGTTATTTGCTGCATCAACGGACATTCAGCATGCAAATTATGTGTGTTGAATATGGTGAACAAGCGTTGTGCTGAGTGTCGGTCTCCATTATTGGGAGATGCGATATATAACAGAAAACTCATTGAATTCATGAAGCGCAAAGAAGTACAATGCCAACATTTTGTGAAATGCGGTACAGTGTCAACGTATTTCACATTTAAAGATCATGAGATTCACTGTTTTTATCCCAAGATTACTTGCCCACTGGAGCACACACATCTCTGCTCATACAAAATATATTCCGATGATTCTTTTATGGATCACTTTAAGCAACATCATAGACCTGTTGTGAGAAAATCGACATTGCACTTTAAAACAACGATATCGTTGACAAGAAACGGTGGAATGTTTGGAAATATTGTCTACATAGAAACAAGCGTACCAAGACAAAAATTCATTTTTCGTATGGATCGCGACTCACGCAATGGAAATGAAGAATCTCACCAATATTTTCTTATTGTCCATTATGCTGGATTAGAAGACCCACAGTGGAATTTTGATTATTTACTGAAAATGAAGAATGAAAAACGTTCTCACAAGCCCCAAATCAAATATAGATGCTCTGTGTCTTGGTTTGACACTGTTAAAAGAATGCACACAAATTCAAGAGCTCTTCCCATTCCATTATTACAAATTCAGGATTTATCTGAGGGACCTAAGCCATCCGGGGATTACTTTCTTGAAGTGACTGTCACCATTTATCAGCGACGGATTCACCAGGCACCAGTTCCAATGCCGAATTCGGATTCGGATACGGATCTGGAACCGGATCCGGTTCCAGTACCAGTTCCAAATGAGCCAGTTCCAATTGTCCAGATTGACTAAGAAATACGTTGATCATGATGATGATGATGATGATGACTGTATATAAGACTGAATATGATGACTGGATTGGTCAAGGTACAAACGTAAATTTTTATCTAGGTGATGGAAAATTATTATTAAACCTAATGGGAGGTAATGGGATTTTGAGGTTGATGGGTATTTTAATATTTTTGGTAATTGTTATTAAAAAAACTTTTTTTTGTTAAATAGCAATAAAAGAAAAAAACAAATAAAAAAAACAAATAAAAACAAAACAAAACAAAAAAAAACCAAAAAAAAACAAAACAAAAACAAATTGAACATTGTCGTTTGTCTGTCTGTCTGTCTGTCTGTTGGTGTCGGTCCGTTTGGCTGACTGTCTGTGGGTGTCAGTCCGTTTGGCTGACTGTCTGTTAGTGCCAGTCCGTTTGGCTGACTGTTGCTGAGTGTCCGTTGGTTTCTGCCTGTCGGACTGTGCCCGAATGTTGGTTGGTGTCTGTCTGTCTGTCTGACTGACTGGTCGTGTCCATATGACCGTGTCCGTCAATCGGTCCGTCTGTAACTTGGTCCATTGATGACAGTTGGTCTATGGACGTGTCCAGCCAAGGTCATGTCATGCTAGGGTCATGTCTAGTTACCGGTCTGAGATGCATCTAAGACATGACCAACTTGGTCCATGGTCATGACCAATGACCGGTGGGTCGGGTCAAAAGTCAAAGAGGCCATAGGGGGGAGGGGGGCTAAAAACAATAATATAAAAAATTACCCCCCCCCCCAATTTTTTGTCCCCCCCCAAAATGATAATATAAAAAATGACCCCCCATAGGGAGGGGGGGGGGGGGGGGGATTTTTTTATTTTTCATGAAACGTCCAAATATGCAAGAAAAATTTTTTTCTTAAGTAAATTTTTTGGGCCCCTTACACCGGCCCTGCCAAAAAATAATTTTTTTTCTACTTTTTCATGAAACGTCCAAATATGCAAGAAAAAATTTTTTTCATAAGTAAATTTTTTGGGCTGACCATACCAGGCCTGACCAAAAAATAATTTTTTTTCTACTTTTTCATGAAACGTCCAAATATGCAAGAAAAATTTTTTTTCATAAGTAAATTTTTTTGAGCTAACTATACCGGTCCTGACAAAAAATATTTTTTTTCTACTTTTTCATGAAACGTTCAAATATGCAAGAAAAATTTTTTTTCCTAAGTAAATTTTTTGGGCTGACCATACCGGGCCTGACAAAAAAATAATTTTTTTTCTACTTTTTCATGAATCGTTCAAATATGCGAGAAAAAATTTTTTTTCTTAAGTAAATTTTTTGGGCTGACTATACCGGCCCTGCCAAAAAATAATTTTTTTTCTACTTTTTCATGAAACGTCCAAATATGCAAGAAAAATTTTTTTTCATAGGTAAATTTTTTGGGCTGACCATACCGGGCCTGACCAAAAAATAATTTTTTTTCTACTTTTTCATGAAACGTCCAAATATGCAAGAAAAAATTTTTTTCATAAGTAAATTTTTTTGAGCTGACCATACCGGCCCTGACAAAAAAATATTTTTTTTCTACTTTTCCATGAAACGTTCAAATATGCAAGAAAAATTTTTTTTCCTAAGTAAATTTTTTGGGCTGACCATACCGGGCCTGACAAAAAAATAATTTTTTTTCTACTTTTTCATGAAACGTTCAAATATGCGAGAAAAATTTTTTTTTCTTAAGTAAATTTTTTGGGCTGACTATACCGGCCCTGACAAAAAAATAATTTTTTTCTACTTTTTTATGAAACGGTTAAATATGCAAGTAAAATTTTTTTTCCTAAGTAAATTTTTTGGAGCTGACTATACCGGCCCTGACAAAAAAATAATTTTTTTTCTACTTTTTCATGAAACGTTCAAATATGCAAGAAAAAATTTTTTTCGTAAGTAAATTTTTTTCTGTTTAATCAGTTACATTTTATTTCATTAAACAAAATAAAAACAAGGAACAGTAAAATTACGTTTTTTATTTTGTTTGAAAGAAAAAACATTTAATGCAACTTATTCATTGTTTTCCAACAACTTTGCACTTTCCTGTTTGATAAATTTTAGCAATTGTCTCATCCTGGGAAGTGGAAATTGCAAGACACCACCAGGCCAGTTGAGAGTATCTTCTGAATCTTTTGAACCAGGTGAATTCAGATAAAGTACGTACGTACTGTAGCCGGAATCATAGACAACACGAGCACGAACAGACCGGAGATTTAAATCTGGGTTACGCCAGAAGTCACACTTGTCATTGTTGTTGATTCGCTCAGTAATTTCCTTTCGATCTCTTCCGTCAAAAAATGGAATGAATGATTGGGTAGATCCAAACTTGTGTTGATGATTGCGAATTTGATTTATGATTTTTCTCACAAAATCAATCAAATCGGCAGAGTCGTATGCTGAAATTCGAATTCTTGTTGGTTTTTGATCTTTCTTGTTGGGTCGTGCCAGACAGAAAAAATGAGTTTCCGTTTCAGGATTCCACCAAGTTCGAGCATGAATGTTTGTCCCAAGCATTGTTACTTTTTCTTGATCTTCATACCACTCCCAAACATCAGGACCAGAACCATCCAAAAGAGATTTAGTTTTCTTTCTCATTTCTGGAGAGTTGTATTTGTAGAGTTTGACATTGTCGTCATCATCCTCGTCAAAAAGAAGCATTCGCTCAACTGTAAATGACAAACCAAAAAAAAACAACTTAATATTTAGGAATAGTAATAAAATACTACTAAAGTTACATCAAAAAAACAATTAACCTGGTCTTTGATCGCTAGAGAAATCCACGTTGTCGTCTTGATCAATGTTATTGTCATCATCGTCGACAACATCATGCTTGCGCTTAGCTGCAAAATCAAAACAAAAACCCTATGTTGAATATTAAAGTTTAAAAAACACATACAAAATATTATTTTACAAACAAACAAAAACTGTTAATAAGAATATAAAACTATATAAGAGAATGCATACTTTGTACACTAGCGCGGGACGTCAAAGCCATTGCTTATCAGTTTTTTGTAGTTTTAACGAAAAAATTTACAAAATCAGCACGCTTGTTGTAAGCAAAACTTCAACTTAACTGAACATCATTTGTAAACTGTCTGGTGCTTTTATACTTGAGCTGGATAGAGAGTTTCACTCACATCACGATGTGATGATCGTCTCATTGTATTCTGCATCCAACTTTGATACAGTTTTAAAGCAATCTTGCTTAGTTTGATTGTACAGAGCAATAGTATTAACAAAAATGACGCACAATCAACTAAAAAAAAAAGAAAAATGAAAAGTTTTATATTATTTCATTTTACATTATTAGCACTTCTAAGCAAAAAAAAAAGTTGGTCTTACATGTATGTAGTTTCTGAAGATATAATTTCAAAAACAAGTTTTCCGAGTAATCAAAGCTGGTTTCGTAATGTTCAATCTCTGAATTGCTTGTCAAGTTTGTGAGTGCAAAAATGATATTATCAATTCTAGATGATAGTTCTTGATATTCTTTAGTTGGTACATAAAGGCAACTAGATAGTTTTAACAAAAGAATGAATGTAATCAAAACTCTTAATATTCGTTTCATGCTCACTATCACATTGCAATTAACAAAAAACCAACTATTTTTTATGTTTTTGTTTTGAAATTGAAGAGGTTGCTTTGAAGTTTGTATTTCGACGTTTTTTCTTTTGTAATACTGGTTTTTGTATTATTTTACTTATGATTTGTTTCGTATTACTAGGTAACTTATAAAATGATCTCCAATGTGGAATTATTTCATTTTTAGATGTATCTTTTGTATCTTGAGAATGTGTAATTGATTCGTTCTTTAAACTGGTTTCTTGCCTTTGTTTGTTTAACACGTCTTCTTTGGTGCTGTCCTGAGAACCAACTGGTTGGGAAAACGCAAAATTTGTAGAAACTGGTGTTGTATCTTGTTTCATGTAAATTTCCATTAACTTGTCGTAAAGTCTAGGTTCAATAATTCGCATCACCGTCGCCATGACAATGCAACATAAAAACACGCTCTTGGTTTGCAACGACAAAGAAAATTGTCGATAACAATGCTTGAACAAGGTTTTGTTTTTTAATGCAGTACAACTTTAAATTATCAAAAAAATCTTGAGTGGATGTGATATTATTATTACAACAGGCTTTATAAAATGTTTCGAGTTTCTTAAGATCACGTTGTGTAATTGATGTATTAAATAAACCTACATTTAATGCACATTCTACAATAGCACATAGTTGATTCGAAGTTGCATTTTCAATCCCCCTCATATATAAACGTTTGTTTATGCTTTTCTTCTTAAATGGAATTAAACTATAGAGAAACTCGTATTCACGTTCAAGACCAGTTGCCATTACGTAGGCACATAAATTTCACAAGTTTGAGGATCTGGGTACAAGTTTGATCTTACCCAGTATTTAGTGTTTGTACTTTTTGGATGTAAATCCAAGAAAAGGTAGCCGTATTTACGTGACGTAACAGCTTTTACGTATGCGTTTTGAAGAAATTTGACACTTCCAGGGCAGATTTGTCGTGCAATGTTTGTAATAACACTGCGATCACGACGCGAATCAAACAAAACTAAGTACTGTGTTGATAGGTTGACGTCCCTAAGAGCAGATTTGAAGGAATTTTGAACTAACAAAATAATTGAAGTGTTGCGGTGATGAGCAAATTTTGTAAAGTATTTTGTAATAAGTACATTTTCTTCACTTCCATTTTTTGATAGAACATCTAATTGATCGTCGACTACTATAAGTATAGGTGATTCTTTATATTTTTCAATATCTTTAATGTTATTTGAAAAAATAACATTCGGATCAGTTTTTTGAATTGAAAAGAATTCCTCTTGAAAATCACAATAAATATACAAAACTCGTGTAATATCTGTATTGATTATGTTTTTACGATTCAGAATAAGATTCAATACAAAGTAAGTTTTGCCAGCAAAACTAGGACCTTGACATTGAAGTGAAAATGGATGCAATAGCCTAAAGTCTAAAAATTCTGTATTTGCTAATGATGTCTCGGAAGACATGCTAAATTTTAATGTTTACCAATGCAAATAAATTTTAATACTGAGCCAAATATTCATATACTGTAAGTTTTATTAAGTTATTCAATACTCAGGTGTATCAAGTTTACATTTACAAGACATATCCAAACAGCAGGAAACGTTTGGATCAACGTTTGAATCATAGTATTTGTATGGATCAAAATTACAAATGGAATTTATAAATTTTGATACTTTACGATCATTAGCTTTTGCATTATAACTAAATTGTTCAATAAATTGTACAAATGGTATACCAATAGCCATGGAATAAATAAAGTAAACGCAATAATGGCCACAGAGATTAGATTTTGACGATTGCAGTTGAAGCCCGCTTTCCTCAACAATACATTCAACTGGTGGTCTTTCAATATTTTTGTATATACTAATTTCATTAGCAAATGAATCAAAATAATAACAGTTTTTAGATGATATTATCCAGAATGCAATCCAATGGGAACCTGTCATGTTGTTATTGTCTGTATTACAAATAATTCCAAATGGTAATGATTTAAATTTAATTGATGACAGCAAAGTATCAGCAGCAGTGACAAACACAGGAACACGTTGGTTTGTGCATTCAAACAATATGCGTAGAGCTTCTTCTATTGATGATGTATTCATTGTTCGTCTGCAAATGTAACACGCTTATGCTTGTCAACTTGTATGACTGATTGAAATTGGCAATACAAAATCACGTTGATTGGTTCGTCTAACGGACTTCGAAAACGAACTCCAATTTTTATTTGTCCAGATCGATTTACAACAAGACCGTTGTTAATAGCTGGCAGTAGTTGAAATGCCGTCAAAACGTTACCTGTGTAAGTATAAAGATGTCACCATATTAATATATATATATTAAATACACTTTTATTCCGACCAACCAACGACCCATGAATAGTATAAAAAATATGATGTAACATCTTTATACTTACCATTGGTGTAGGAATCGCGCGTAATGCCGTTCCCAAGGGCAGGCCAAGCAGCTGCACTTTTAAGTGATCTGACGCCAAGAAGAAAATTATCTGAGCCAGCATTGTTTGCAGTCTTAAAACTAAATGGAATTGCTTTATGTTCGACTGCTTCTCCATTCCATGTTAATGATAACTCAGTCATATCTTTATGCAGAAAATTGAAAGGGCTTTTGTCAATTTTTCCATTGTAGGCAGTACTTGAGACAAACCCCACAATTATCATCTTAGGTACTTTTCCCAAGATAATCGCGTCAGTAGTATTACTTGTTATGCCTTTTGCAATTGTATACGTTTTTATTTCCATATCGTTGCATGGAAACAAATATTTTTTCCCTTCTGCAAGTAATCTTTTGTGTTCATCTGCTATTGCTGTAGAAACAAATTTTCTACGGACATAAAGAATTGCTTCGTTAATATCAAAACGAAATGGAACACCATTAACGGATGGCTTTGTTGTCATTGCAGATGTGAGGCAAAACTCTGGTAATGATCTTTTTAAAACAAGTTTTATATTACAGCCAGGGGGTATGAATCGAGTTTGATTAAACAGGTTTGTAACCAATCTTCCTAGTAATGGAAATTGTTTTGATTCTTCAACCATATCAAACCTTTTCTTAAAACCAGCATTTTCAGTTGTTTTAAAATTATCTTGAACTGAATCTGGATAAAAAAACTCGTCCAACAACAAATCATTTTTTTCTTCTGGACTTGAAGACACAAGTCGCTGTATGTAAGCTAAGTAGGCATACTGATTGTTGCCGTCAAATATCTTTTGTCCATTTAGGTATAATTCCACGTTGTTGAATAATGCGTGAAAGAATAAATTACATGGGCTTACGATATCTGTTTTTTCTAACACAGTACCATTTTGATTACACAGCCGGCAGTTGATATACAACAAAATATCATTCGGATCAACGTAGTCTAATGTATCAAATTCAAATTCAAGTGGATTCCAATTATCTTTAATAGGTAGTCTTGAGTAGTATTGAAGGTATTCTCCTTTACTTAGTTGCGATGTATCAGTTGGTTGTAAATAAAATGAATTCAAGTTTGAAACTTGAGATTTAGCTGATCCTTTGTAAGCGGTTGGATTACCTTGAAAAAGAGAACTTGTTTCCATTTTTGACTTGTAGAGTTGCAATACGTTATTACTTTTTACGAGCCTTGCTAGTTTTTTTACTGCCAGAACCTCGTTGGTTCCCCTTTCTTGCACGAACTGATTTTGAATGATGCGAAGCTCGTCTTTTGCAACCTGATCCTGCCTGAGTAGAACGTTTAATAGTTGTTGATTTATGATGACTCGAGTTACGTGACTTTCCTGCACCTCCCTTTAAACGTTTTGAAGTTGCCTTTTGCTTGGGTTTTAAAACTTTTCCTCTACCAGTAAGTGGTTTTTTACGTCGATAATGACGCTTTTTCTTGATTGGTTCTAATTGACCGGCAGATGATCTAATTGGAATCAGGGTACCACTTGATCCTTCGTCAAAATCACCTGCACCAGTCATTTCACTGTTTTTTTGAGTTTGTTGATTAGAATCACTCTGTGCTGTTGTATAATTGCTGTTAGTATGGGGAGGTTCTAATACACAAATATCTTGCTCACAAAATATGTCTCGCATTACTCCAGATTTGGTTTAAAGTGTAATTTGACAACAGTTTGACTCTCAGGTTTTAATTTTAATTCTTGACCATGTTCGTCTACAAGACGAATACGAATATCTTGAATATGTTGCCGACTGAGAGGTAAATAAAGTACTGGATTAAAATCAACCCTAGTCTCAGTTAAATAGTTGTTGCTCAAATCATAATCGCGAATAATTGGAAGATAATTTGGCGCGTAAAATTGACTTTGTATCAAGTCTGTTAAAACCAAAATTCTTTTCGATGGTTCAGTATACACAGGTTCAATTACATCTTCCCCCTTTTCTTTGTATTTTTCTTCTTCCTCTTCTTCTATTATTATTTCGTTTTCTATGGGTACACGTGTATTTGTTTTGAATACTGTATCTTCTGGAATGTTAAAATATTGACATACTGCTTTTGGTAATATAATTGAAATATCTTCTCTCAAGTTTACAGCAAATATCTTTCCATTGTCAATTTTAAAATAAATCACAGTATCAGGAAAAACTTGATTTTCAAATGCATCATTAATCATATCTAGTACATCTTGCACAGCCATACTTGCAGGCTCTTTTAACGCAACAGTATAGTTTGTGCTAAAACCAAAGCGAAAATAAGTCCACTCAAAGTCTTCAATTTTGCTGTATGCAGTAAAATCAAATGGTAACTCAGATTTGTAAGTTCCTGGAAAGTACTTTTCCTGCTTAAGTTTTAAACAATCAATATGCTTTTGATCAAAGTGTATGTATGATTCTGGACTTGGATCATCAAATACAAATTCAAATTTGTTATCGCTGTCAAATGAGCACTCAAACTTTTGAACTAGTAGTTTTAATTCTTCTGTAACATTTTTATAATACTGTTTAAAATCTGAATGTCCTACTGCGTTGTTTCTCATAAAGGAATCTAGTGATTCAAACATTTGATTTATTGTTACCAAATTTTCCTCGTTGTCCCATTCAATTGTTTGTACTTTAAATTCCGTTCCAGTTGTTATTTGATTGTATGCTTCTTGAGTTGCTACAGAATGCGGTCCAAATCTTCCTGCATTAAACCGAGTTCGATTATACCCTAAAAGTCTTGCAAGTTCATTAGTAATTACTAAATGTTGGTTTGGTTTATGTGATGTGTTGAGAATGTCTATGACATCTAAAAAAGGTGTCATGTTAATAATTTCTTGTTCCAACACAACAGATATTCCAGTTTTCTTGAACGTGTCTACAGCCGCGACTATCCACTTTAAAAACTTTTTTTTATCTTTTTTTAATGTAACTGATTTTACTTTGAATGGTTTTAAGTTGGGAAAAAGAGGTCCTGTAGGTATTGGAACTGCAGTACTACTCGTTTCAATTGGAACCGGTTGTTCGTTTTGTTCAATAACTTCATGTTTAGGTTCAGGATTTTCTGCAGTGTATATTAAACTTAATAGACCAACTTCGTATCTGTTTTCTTGAAAACTAATTCCTGGAGCTGGCAATTTGCCTACAAAGTGGGTATTTGTGTTTTGTGGAGCTTCACTAATGTCTGCGTTGCTAGTTAATGTCACGCAAATGTTCTTTGATGGATTCATTATGCTAATTTCATTTCGTAACTATAAAATGCACCACGAACTTGTTCATTATTCAAGTCTTCAAGGACAAATGACCATGGATTCGTGTTCTGAACTCGTTTTACTCGAAATATTTCGGTGGACCAGTTAGTTGCGTAGCCTGATTGGTAGATAAAAATTGTTTTTAATACATATGAATTTCCAATTTTAAATTACATACATACAGGAAAAATGTAGAAACTACTTACCCTTAGTAAAGATATCCTTGACTTTCGAAACACGTACTAAATCCTTTACTTTAAACTGTGGTGGTTTGCGTGAAGTTTTAGTCTTTTCAGCTTGTATTTCTTTCTTGAACATGCGACGCCAAACTTGATTTTCGTTTTGCTTTGTTACGTTTATGGGGGCCATACCAATTGTTCTATGATAGGAATGATTTAATGCTGCAGTAAACTGGAGTAAAACGTTGTCAATTTTCTGCGTATTTCGTTCGGTCTGATAACGCTCCAACTTTGAGAACAGTGTCCTTATATATCTTTCAGCTATAGAACTCTTAATATGAGAGTAGATATGATATAATGTGATACTGTGAGACTTTAAAAACGTTTGAAAAGGAGCAGATACATATTCCTTCCCCCTGTCAGTATACAAATACCGTGGTTTTGTCCCTGCTTCTTTAAAAATTGATTTAAACGCTTTAATCATACTGTCAGATGACTTGGTTTTCAATAATCTAGTATATCCACGTTTTGAAAAAACGTCTACAACTATTAAAACAAACGTATTATTGTTGTTAAACTTGGCAATGTTTGATATATCCTTCAAATCAGAAGCCCAGGTTTCATTTATGAAAAATGAACGAATTCTACGTCGCGGAAAATTTTTTCTTGCATCTTGATGCAAAGAAAATGATTCAAGTTTTCTTAATTCTAAAACTACTTGTTTTTTATCTTTCCACTTTTTCCTGTTTCGAAGAAATCCTTGCAACCCTGAGAAACTTCCTGCAAATCTTTGATTAACGTATGATTTTCTAATCTCAGCTCCAGATTTATCACGTGTTAGATCTGTTATGGATGACATGTTTACGCAATGAGTATGCACTCACAACTGAATAAATCAAAGTTTGTAACTCGCATTTTTTCCACCACCATTTGTTTCTGTTTTATTTATTAAACCCATTGAAAACTATTTCACCATAAAAACGTCCAATCACCAACCCAAAACACATACCTAAATCAGCATACTAATACATGCTCCACTAAATCAAAACATTACATTTTTTGTATAACAAATACTAAATTCCATTTTAACCATAACCACATTTATATTTACTTGTTACGTTTTGTTTTGAATGTAAACACATGAATATTATTTTTTGTGTCACTATAATAATCAAAATCCTCACTCAACATGACTTTTAGCAATTTCAATTTGCTACAATCAACATCCTTAATATGATTTGGATCATTTGTAACAATATCAACAAAATGTTTTGCATGATTTTTAATTAAACTAAAATCGTTGTGTTTTTTCTTTTCAATCAAAATATCAGATAATCGTGAGAGAATAAAGTCACAAGACTGTTTACATTGTTTTGTTTTTAAACAAATATCCAAAATACCTTTTTGATTTGCCTCGAGTAATGAAAAGTATTGTCCATCTTCTGAAAGATATATAACATGAAGTTTTAAAAGAGTTTCTTCTCCAAATTTGTAAGCTGCTGTCTTAAACATATTTTCGTCCATTCCGCCCAAAAACAGTTCTTTAACAAACCAGACTGGAATATTTTCAGGCTCAAAATACGCCAAACAAAAATAAATCATGGTTGCCATTGGACAAACGTCTGTAAGCGCACTTAAATCCAGTACTGCTTTTTTTGGTATTGGCTGAGGATCCATTTCTGTATTTATAAAACAAAAAAACAGAATTAAATAAAGATACAAATTTAAAATATTTTTTGTTACAACAAAAACCTAAAGTAACAAATTAAAAACTATATTTACCTAAAATGATATTTTCTTGAAACACTTTTTTTTAAACTCTGAGGGTTCTAATTTGCGTTTGGATCCGTGTAGAGATGTTGCTTCCTCCAGCTCGCAATCTAAAATGTTTGGAGTTTGTAAACATTGTTCCAGTTTATGTAGTCGCGTTTCTTCGTCCAGCAGGTACTCCACACGAATTCGCTTGTCTTGAAGTCGGGAGTGCGTAACTTTTTCATTGTCCAAAATCATTATATCCTCAACGTTTTTTACTCTCGAGAATGCTACGTAATCCATGCCAGGAAACATCTCTGATGGACCCAAGCTGATTGCAAGTTTAGGTAGATTCAAGCCTTGAACTCGATGAACAGTCAGAGCAAAACATAGTTTTAATGGAAATTTTTCAACTGAAATGCTTTCATATGTATTTATCTGCGTTGAATGATGTTGTTCCATTATTGGAACGCCAGTTCCTTTGGATGTTCTCCATACTCGCTTACCAATGTAACCAGGAAAATGAACAATAAAACAAAAAGGCGCTTTTGGGTCTAGTTTCTTTGCAGCAATTTCGTCCGACGAGTATCTATCCTTTTGTAATAGTATATCAACCACAACTCCACGACTCCCATTACACAACCCTGCATCAGTAACTAAGTTGTTAAGTAGAATTACAGGGCATCCAATTGCAATTTCTAAAGTCACATCTCCGTTAAAAAACCTGATTGCATATGGAAACATACGTTGAATCATTTTCCTAAACACCAAAAAAAAGTAAAAATCAGATCAGGTAGCTCAGCATTTGTAAAACCTGTTTTTCAAAGTGTAAAACTTTATTTTACTCTTACCGGTTATGGTCGTGAACTTCTTTGTTTGTTTGAAACACGTGTATATGATTTTGAAACTCACGTTGTCCTTGTAGTGTTAAACTTGTATAATGCCTGTTTTGAATGTAATCCACATCATCTTGCGTAACAGAATTATAGCGAAGATTACGTAAAAAGTTCTTGAATCTTATTTGTTTGTCACTGTTTCCAGCTTGTCGGTAGATATGTTTTAAATTGATGCACTTATCAAATGTTTTGTAAATTTGTTGGGCGTCGTAAAATGGACGCATGTTTGGTGGGCAGTCAGACGGAACAGGTTTAAACAAGCTTGAATCACGTACTGGAGGTAGTTGAAAGTAGTCTCCTATTAAAATAACAGACCGGTTTCCAAATGGAAAATCTTTGTTAATTTTATCAGTTTTTCGAAAAAACCGGTCTATAAGATCAAACATTCTTAATCCAAGAAGACTAAACTCTTCAATTATAATCAATTTAAGTTTCTGAAATTTATAAATTTCAGTATCATTTTCAAGTCTTTTATCTAATTTCAAGTAATTTGTCCCGGGAATAAACTGGAATGTAGAATGAATTGTTTGTCCACCAGCATTAAATGCTGATAGCCCAGTAGAGCTAACAATTTTCCATCCAAATGTTTGGTTTAGTTTTTCATGATTTTGTAATAATAATTTTAAATGTTCTATAACTGCAGTTTTTCCCACACCACCTTCTCCTGTAATAATCATACGTAAAGGTTTCTGAAAAAACTCATCTGGAGTTAACTGAAGTTGCGATTTTACACAATCTATGATAAATTTTTGATTTTCATTTAAACATGAATAATCAACGGATGGTACAAGATCTTTAATATTTAAATTATCATCATGAAACCAAGCTTTTAAAATGTTTTTGTTTAAAAACTTGACATTGTCAACACGTTGTTGAGAATTATTATTCATTTTTCTATTTTAAGTCGGAACAACTTGTGTTGTGTCTTTGTTTACATCAACCAATCTTTTTTCAATCAGAACAATTTCTTTTAAAAATTCACTGCAAGTAATTCTTTTTTCAGCAGGAACAAATATCTTGTGCAACACTGGTAAAAAAATAATGTTATTCATTTGTGCTGACGGAATTGGCCATTCAAAATTTTTAATTTTTTGAAACAAATTTGAAGGCACATTGTCGTAGAAGGGAAAACAACCAAAGTTTAATGTGAACAAAATAACACCAAGTGCCCAAATGTCTGTAGGTTTACCATGATAAGGTTTTTCTGATAAAAGTTCAGGCGATACATAGGCTGGTGATCCTGCTTGGTCTGTGAATAATTGTTCTTCACTGTATAGCTGTCTTGCTAACATAAAATTTTGAATAAGAACGCTAGGTACATTTAAATTTATAATAACGTTACCTAGTTTTAAATCTCTATGAACAATGTTTTGATCATGTAGACGCTGCACAATTCTTAAAACTAAAATCATAATCTTTGCAGTCCGTGTATCTTGTAGTCGTCCGAACTGACCAACAAGTTGTTGAAGAGTCCTAATACAGTAACTATTTGGGTGCGAACTAGTATAACAATCGTAAATTGACACAACTTTATGCAAATGTTCGTTCACAGTGTCTTTGATTCTAAATAATCCATAATGTCTAATTATACCTGGTTGTCCAGAAAGTTTTGATAAAATGGAATACTCATTGTTCAAAATTGATTTTCCAGTATATTTCTCAGTTACTATATCTTCTTGAAAATTTTCTACATTGTTTAATATTTTCAAAGTATAAAAATTGTCTGTGTACTCTAACTGTGCGATGTGAGTGTTATAATGTATACTTAAATCAGTATTTTGTTTTTCTTGTAGAATAAATTCACCAATAGGATGAATGTACAGCTTTTCTAACTTTTTGTCAGTTGACATTGTTATATTGTTGAGTAGGTTATTTTCCCAAATAAATTAATTTTCTCTTTTTTTGTTACTATAAATTCTAAAATATCATACTGTTTCAGAAATATGTCTTTGTGAATCCATGCATCATCTTTAAACCAACACTTTTCACATCGATAATTTTCACTGTCTTGATTTGATAGTTCTAAATTTTTACGGGAACGCCAACATTCTACACAGCAATATCGTCTTCGAAATGGTCTTATACAACAAACTTGATTACGTCTAAAACAAAAGTTGCACAAATCAGTTTCCAAAAATGCACCATAGCATATATACAATTTAGAATCCCAACATCCAGTTTTAATATTAAACACGCCTACGCTATGTCCATGGCACAAGTTGCATCTATCAGTAATTATGGTTTTTCGGGTACATCCTCGCAAATGCTGTGGTAATAATGTTATTGATACTCCAACACAGTTTGTGCAAAATGTTATGCACAAATTATTTTCTAAACTGACAAATCGTTTAGGGTTTAGATGATCACGATTTGGTTTTTGTAGCTTTAAATTTAAATTTGATATAAGTGAACACCAATTACGAGCACCTGCTGCAGAATCGGATGCAATAGTCACAAGTTCATGTCTTGGTTTCATTTTTGCTGTATAGGTCAGAATAGGTTTTACGTAAATGTGCGTGATTAGGAACTATATTTGTAAATATTGTGCGAAATGCATTTGCGCAAAGAAACAAATCCTCACATTGACAACTGTTCTTCAAATTTTGTTTTAACTGAACAGCTCTGCAATGTGCTGTTATTTCTTCTAAAGTTGCACCATTTTTCATACTTTGATGAAATTTGAGGACTGACATACAACTTAAATTATAATTTTTATAAGAGTCATTTCCCCATTTTCTCCATTGAAGCAATAAAATATTAATATTCATTCCACACTTGCATTCTTTTGTATTATCATGGTATATATCAAACTCACAATT
This sequence comes from Dicyrtomina minuta, assembly GCA_949802685.1. Lineage (NCBI taxonomy): Eukaryota > Metazoa > Arthropoda > Collembola > Symphypleona > Dicyrtomidae > Dicyrtomina > Dicyrtomina minuta. The sequence goes on along the minus strand of OX461808.1, from coordinate 59,904,544 downwards.
GCAATAGTTGGTTGTTGTCAACCAGTGTACTAAGAATCTTGGTGAAATTTCATTTTCAACATGTTCACAACAAGTGTCTGATTCAACTGACTTAAATGGATACGCATTTGATCTAAATTTATTGAACAAATGATACACAGAATGTCCAACGCAATTGTTGTTTATTCGGTTACGAATCACATTAGGGTGCTTTACATGGTTATCAACGTACATATAACATGATTGACAAATAATTATTTTTTCACAAAATATGTATTGATAAACTGTGATGCCACAACATTCCAATTCTCTATAACTGTCATAACTTGTTGGAAACCAACAATCATTTAAACAGTATACGCAGCTAAAGTTTTCTTTTGAAAGAAACATTTGCACATAGTTACTATTATTTGTAATATTAATATTGCTGGTTGGGTTTATAAATGGAATGATTTGATTTGCCTTTTGAAACTGAAAACATTTATAAACTTGAATATCTCTACACCGGACACAAAGTTTTTTATTTTGAAAAGAAATAATGGCTGTATCTAGGCTTGCACCTGCACAATTCAAATAACAAGCACCGCAATAGTCACAAGGCATGATTTACCTAGTATAACCTAATATTTTGCCTTGTATTCTATAACAATAATCGCTCTTGATGCACTCGGGACGTGGGATCCAACACATTTGTTTATTCAAAGCGTACTTGTAAAATCCAGGATGTAAACCTAATATTTCAAAAGTTGGTTCACACAATTCCACACACTGACACAACTGTATACTGTTTGTTTGCCAATTGCACTCTGATTTAAACGATTCTTTAGAATACTTTTTGAAGACTACATGAATTATAAATTTTATATCACTCATGCATAACAAATTTGCTTTACTTAAAACTCGTAGCCAAAGTTCAAACAGATGAATAAATTCTGTACACAATTTACAACAGTTACAAGAATAGCCTTCAGACGCAATACACCAAACACAATTACAAATATTCAACTGTTTTAATCTTGATATTATTTCGTTTCCATTTGGAAGACTAGTAGAGGTAAAGCTAGTATTAAAAACAATGGATCCAGCTGCGGCCATGGTCAAAGATTAAATAACAAACATTTTGTTTCATCATCAGATTTTAACCAAACTTTACATCATCTCATATTGCTGTGTACATTGCTATGAAATTTGAAGACATATTGGTTTACAAACACATACTCAGTTTACACAGCTGTGTTTCTTCATACGAAACTGGTTTGTATTTGCCTCCACAATGCAGTTTTATTGTCACAAGTTAGAACTTTAAGTGCACGCATCATGAATTTTCTTGTTCATTCGACTTTGAATCTCGGTCTTGAAACTATTCAGTTGAGTACTATAAGGCAGCAAAGAATATCATGGACACACCGCAGCAACCAGGTACTAGTACTAGTACAAGTTCAGATCACCCCATAAAAATTATAATAAACGAAGAAGTTGAAGATTTTCCATCGCCATATCGAACAAGAGATGATCGTTTTACAGTAAGTATTTTTTTTCATAGTATTTATTTATAAAATAAAAGATACTGAGTATTCTAAATATGTTCTATTTTTTCTGTTTATAAAAGCGGTTTGAATGTCGAATGCACGGATGTCCAACCTCTACACGTACTCATCTTTTATTTAACGAACACATTGAAATAATACATCAGTGCGAGGACTGTGAGCTTTATGTTCCTCACATGGAAAACCACGTATGTACTCGACCAGGACTTCAAGGTGGACATGTTGACGGAAGATCTAATTCTAGAATTGATCTTTCAGTCTTTAAAGAACTAAGTAGAAGTAATAGAGGAGCAATCGTAACATATGTGTACTATCCCACAACTAATTATACTGAGTTTCATGATTTTATGCAATCTGCTCAAGATCCAACAGTGCGTCTTGTTTCGCAAGTGCTAGAAGCTAGAGATAATGGTGTCAGAGTTAAATTGTGCGTTCGTATATTGTGGGAAAAAGAAATCATTATAACGGACGACAGTGGTGCCGAAGTACCATCATATATTCAGGATGAAACGTATTATTTCTCTGAAATGTATAATCTCTTTAACGAAAATGGAATTGAGAATATCTTATTAGAATCATCTTCAGATATGTTAGATCGTATTCGTGATTTTACTGCACAAGGAAGTGGATGGTACGTTAAACAGTTTTTAGAATTGCAAGTTAGAATTGGTGAAATACAAATGCTAAGTTCAACAAGAGCTAGTGGATCTGTTAAACTCCCTCCATGGTTGAACAACAAAAAGGGAAAAATTAATATCGAAAACAAAGATGACAAATGTTTCCATTACTGCATTGCCGCTGGAGTGTATATGAATAAAGAAAAACACAAACAGATGATACAATTAAAAAACTTTTCAACTTGGAGACCTTACTTAAAAAATTTTAACTTCAGAGGTATTAATGGACCAGTTAATATTAATACTGACATTCCGTTGTTTGAGCAACAAAATAAAATTGCAGTAAATGTTATTACTCATCAAGGTAAAAAAATTGTTCCACTTCGTCAAAGCCAACTTAAAACTGAAAAAATTGTAAACTTGTTTCTTTTTAACCAAATTCATAACGGAAAAATCAACCAACATTTTGTACTTATAACAAATCTTAGTAAATTTATTGGAAAAGGCTCAAAAACAACATCAACACAGTACTGTTCAAAATGTTTTTCTTGCTTTACAACGAAATCAAAATTTAACAATCACGTTCAAATTTGTTTAGGATTGAAAAAACAAATTTTAAAATTCCCAGACAAAAATAAACGTCTGCAATTTTCGCGACCAGAAATGACCTTACCGTACCCATACGTGTTGTATTATGACTTCGAGTGCTTTTCTTTAACTTTAAATAAACAAAAAGGAACTTCAACAATGTTGGAAAATGAATTTCATCCTGCTAGTTACTCAATACTAGTTATAAAAAATACAGGTAATAATTTACATGTAATAACTTCCGAGTACTATGATGGAAATGACGTAATTGAACACTTTCTTAAACGTGTTTTAACTTGGGCAAAACGATTAGTTTCTGATATCCGAGATACAAACAATTTTGCTAGACCCAGCCACGAAGAACAGATAGCATTTGACAATGCTACTGAATGCTCAATGTGTCATCGTGAGTTTACTACACTTAAAGATAAAAAAAATAAAAAATTTACTTGTTCTCAACAACGAAAAGGCGTTCACAAAGTGTACCACCATAACCACCAAAATGGTAACATATCTAATATCGGTGCAATTTGTAATCTGTGCAATCTTCGAATCAAATACAAATATGAACTGCCGTGTATCGCGCATAATTCTTCTGGATTTGATCTTCACCTTATAATACAATCATTAAATTCAAAATTATTTAAAGCTTCTGACATCAATGTAATTGCAAAATCAAGTGAAAAATTCATCGAAATGGTAATAAAATCAAAACAAACACTAGGTGCAGCAGCAAGAAAGCGTGAGATAAATGTAAAAATTAGATTTATTGATTCATGCCAATTCCTAAACACAAGTTTAGCTAATCTTGCCGACAATCTTAAAAGAGAAAATAACAAATATTTTCATCTTGTTGATGATTGCTTTCGTACTATGATTCCAAATTCTCAAGTTCAATTAAGTAAAGTTTCAAGAGATTTGTTACTAAAAAAGATTGATTTTCCGTATAGCTTTATGTCAGGTCCAGATGTATTAAAGGATAATGTCCAAATGCCTGAACGAGAATTTTTTAACAATGATTTAACTAAAACTAAAATTACTGATGAAGAATATCAGTCAGTGTTAGATATTTGCAGACTTTTTAATATAACTAATTTTAAAAGTTACTTACGGTTGTATAACATGTTAGATGTAGTACTGTTAGCAATAATTTGGGAAAATTTTCGAAAACAAGGAATGAAAACATACAACCTTGACCCGACTTATTGTCCAACTATTTCATCATACAGTTGGCAGTGTATGTTAAAATCTACTAAAATAAAAGTAGATTATATAAGAGATATGAGAATTTTTGAAATGGTACAGGAAGGAATCCGTGGTGGTATTACATTTGGTACTAGTAAAATTGAAGCTGCGAATAATGAACGTATGCAAAATTATAACGCTGATGAAGAACGCACACAAATAGCCTATTTTGATTTAAATTCCCTGTATGCTGATTCGTTATGCAAAAAGTACCCTGTAAGCGATTTTGAGTACATTGAAGGGGAACATTTAACTAATATTGATTGGTCGAATCCGCAATTAGAACCAGACAAAGGGTATATTCTTAAAGTATCGTTAGGATATCCTGACAATATTCATGATCAAACAAGTGACGTTCCACTTGCCCCAGAAAAATGTAAAATTCAGCTTGAAGAATTATCAGAAAGACAACATCAACAATTGAATGACTTTACAGAGGTATCAAAATCTTTTTCATCTAAACCTAGATTGTTACTAACTTGTTATGACAAAGCTGAATACGTTGTGCATTATAAAATGTTAAAGTACTATTTATCACAAGGCATGACATTACTTAAAATTAATTCGGGTATAAAATTCACAGAACGTAATTTATTTAAACCGTATATTTTAGAGAACTTAGAAAGACGTCGTCAATCAAAAAGTAATTTTGAAAAAGATTTTTATAAGCTAACTGTTAACGGAGTTTACGGCAAAACTTTAGAAAATTTATTTGACCGAATAAAAGTAATTTTTTCTATCTCGCGAATTCAAACAAGAAAACTACTTTCTTCAGATTTAGTAAAAGAGTTTAAATCCGTAAACAAGAAAGTAAGTATGATTATTTTTATGATTGCAATAGTCATACTCCTAACTATAATAATAGCAGGTTTTACGTGTTTGGAAAAAAGCAAGAAACGATTTTACGAACGATTTTACCAGGGGCTCAAGTTTATATTTGCGGAAACGCTTCGTTTACTCTATGTTGATACGGATTCAGCTATTTGTAAGGTCAGGGACAAAGATAATAATTTTTTTGAGAAACTTGTTGAACACAAAGAACTTTTTGATTTCAGTAAAATACCTCCCAATCATAGTTTTTTTCAAAAACATATAAATATTCCCAATCTACGAATGTGTAATGCTGGAAAACGTGGTTTATGGAAAATTGAAAGTTTGGACATTGCAGAAGCTGTAATATTAAAACCGAAACAATATTCTCTTTTATATTTCAATAATACATGGGATATTAAATCAAGAGGTACTCCCAAAGCAACGCTTAAATCATGCACACATCAAATGTTAAAAGATGTTGTAAACCAAAACAAAGTTGTAAAATTACAAAGTACTTACATCAGATCTTACAATCATCATCTTTACACTGTAAAAGTCAACAAAATTGCATTTCATGCACTTGATGTAAACCGAGTGTATTCAACGGTAGACAAAAACTTTAGTCTACCATTTGGTCATTACAAAGTTCGTTGTTAAAATTTGATGTCTTTGTTAAACCTTAAACTTGTAAATAAATGTTTTATGCATAATCCTTTTAACCTTAAAAGATGTTTACAAAATCTTTGCATATTTATTCGTTTTATGAAAAAAACAATTTTTACTTAAGAAAAAAAATTTCTTGCATATTTACGTTTCATGAAAAAAAAATATTTTTTTTTGTAAGGCCCGGTTTGGTCAACTCAAAAAAATTACTTAAGAAAAAAAAATTTTTTCTTGCATATTTAAACGTTTCATGAAAAAGTAGGAAAAATAATTATTTTTTTGTAAGGGTTGGTTTGGTCAACTCAAAAAAATTACTTAAGAAAAATATTTTTTCTTGCATATTTGCACGTTTCATGAAAAAGTAGAAAAAAAAATATTTTTTTTTGTCAGGGCCGGTATAGTCAGCTCAAAAAAATTTACTTAGGAAAAAAATTTTTTCTTGCATATTTGAACGTTTCATGAAAAAGTAGGAAAAAAACTTATTTTTTGTTAAGACCGGTTTGGTCAACCTAAAAATATTTACTTAAGAAAAACATTTTTTCTTGCATATTTGGACGTTTCATGAAAAAGTAGAAAAAAAATTATTTTTTTGTCAGGACCGGTTTGGTCAGCCCAAAAACAATTTACTTACGAAAAAATTTTTTTCTTGCATATTTGGACGTTTCATGAAAAACTAGGAAAAAAAGTTTTTTTTTTATTGAAAGTAGGCGGGGCACAATAACGTTATTTTAACGTTTTTTTATGCACGTACTCGCGGGCCATGCACCAACACCGTCACGCTCCAACATCTCGCTCCCTTGGGGCTTCCCCCAATTCCATCGCCAAGCGTCGTGCACCATCACGTACGCGCGTGGGGCTGCTGCTTCCAACCCATCGCATGCTACCGCTACCGCTACCAGTACCAGTACCAGTACCAGTACCAGTACCACTACCGGTACCAACACCATTCTACTGATCCAACCACAGCTACAGCTCATGCCCCCGGGCCATCTCCTATGTTCCCCATGCTTTATATTTAAGATTCTGGGGTTCTACTACTGACGCTCATACTCGTCAGCTCGTTATTTATTTACGTACTCAAAGAAAAAATGAGTAGGTAAGTAAGTTGGTAATTTTTAAGTGCTATATACACATGTATAGGAGAGATGGACTTGAAAAGCAGGGGGTACCTAACTGATAGGTACCTGACTCTGACTATACTGACTCTACATCTACCACAACGTCGGGAAACGATAACATTTTTTTCGCGTACAACAGGGAGCAGCGCAAGGAAGGAGTAATTAAATTAAAAATTGGCAAGCTAAACCTCCAACGACGACGACGATCAGTGACTGCCAAAAGCCGACATAAAGTCAACTACGGTCTACAAGTTTTAGATAATGTATATTGGAGTTAGTGTTAAACTTTATCTCGATCTAGACTTCCATTCTGACATTGGACTATAGTACACTGACAACTTGTTTGCACTTTTATTTTAAGTCCTCAACAGCAATACAAATATTTACATTACAAATTACAAGGCCCATGTTTAGTATTTTTAACAACATGATAAACACCTATGTCCTATGTAAAGGGAAGTTTAGACCCAGGTACCGCTAGGTAATTATATATTTATTTAAGTTAATTCATAGTCATGTGCTAACCAAATAAAGAAATCTGATAAAATCTATATACACCATTGTATAAAATAAATTTTAAATATAATTAAAATTACAATGTGAATAGGTAACTCATTTAAATATATTAACTATATTATATGAATTACAATGACAATGATACTAGTTGCCATTGTTATATGTTTATGGTTATAGGTGACACAATCTTAAGTCGTGTTGAATTTGGAATGTCACAAAATAGGCAACCGCCTCTACTAGCTGAGGAATTATTTCGAATACGATATTGTATAGATGGGAACACACACTAAATAATATTACCTTTTAATTTTTCTACTATTATTAGATTTTTTAAGTATGTATAATAAATTATGAGCAGATTTTGGATAATTTCTTGCTAGATTACATACACACAACAGTTGTACAGAACAACAGAATGAGCAACGAAAAAAGATCATTAAAAATATTCCTTATGTAACACCTTTAAGATATTATTTTAGAAGACTGATACAAAAGAAAATAAGTCACACAAGGGTAACGAGTGAGCTGTCTGTCGCGACGACGCGACGTCCTTGTCACCAGACCATTGCATTGCGCTAGAAAAATATAATTAATTTAAACTGTGTAGCATCGCAAAAAGATAATACACTACTGTCATGTCATTAGCCACCTTATACCTGCGTACCTACATAAATCTGGGCCCATGGAATGCTACTGCTACTGCAAGACAAGCAACAAATTAAATTAGACTTACGATCTTATACAGTGTTTACTTTATCTGTCTCACGATTGGTAATGCCAAGCTCAAGTCTTCAATTTGAACTACACAGAATATGTAAGTACACATATATAGCTACACATACTACGGTAGTGAATTGAATGAATTGATGTGCTGTATGGGGAAAACAAACAAAACGCAATAAAAGTGCGACTGACATTCAGTCTAGCGATGTGTGACGACTGACGACGATGACAAAATGAGTTGCTACTTTTCCCTCAGTTGGGGTACGTGTAGTCTCAACTGTTGCTTTCTCGTACCAGTACCAGCACAGTGATTTTTACCCGATGCAAAAAAAATACTAAAGTACCTAAGTATATCTATGTATTACAACTTGGATCGCCTGAGTCTATTTTCTGTTTCTGCTTTTAGCCAATTCTATCTATCGGTATTTTTATTACAACCGAACAAAAATAGGGGGAAAAACAAAACAATAAATGCACACAACTGCGTATTATTATTTGAATGTAACTTATTTACTCAATTAGGCAATGAGGTTAAACCAATCTTTGACGATTCCGTAGGATTCTGGTGGCACAGAGATGAAATTAGAATGTGAAAAACAACAACAACAAAGTTTTCGCAGCATTGATTGTGTACGAGTCAAAAGTGTGCTAGTGCTTACGTCCCAGACAGAGAGAGAGATCTTGACCTGGTATGTAACTTATGTGTGTTTATTGTCTATTAAAATAGCTCCCAGAGTCACACACTACAACTACATTGTCCCTTTCTTTCTACTCTAATATTATATAGTCACCCTCAGAATACCAGGAGCAAAAAATAAAATAGCAAAGCAAAGAGCCAAGAGTTTAATCGAGACGCAAGACTATATACTAATAGCATAGTTTTTTTATTAAGCTTTTATTTGCAAACATTGAGTCCTATAATACCTAATGCATTTTGCACTGACTGCGCGGAGGTATTTTTATTTTTGAACTGTCAAAAGTGTAGGAAGCTATACATATGATAACTGGCAGCAGGCTTTCTGGATTTAAAACATTTGGAGCTTTGATGATGTGAGTAAACTACATCAAGGTTTCCGTTTGAGTAGTTGACCTACCATTACTATATACACACAACGTTGACTACTACGTTCATTGGTTTCAACTATGAACAACGTAATAATATGAAAGTGGCTTAATAGTCTTCATTACAAATTACAATCACTACCCCACCACTACTCACTGCATCGTAATAACTTACAGAACAGCTGCACTAAATGACACGGAAATTTACAGAACATTGAATGTGGATAGTTATACCGTATGCACTATTTGTGCACTTTAAAACCAAAACCAGACACAGAACATGATTTCTAATGCCATGTGTATATTTACAGTTTACAGCACACACCTTGCTTGAAGACTGCTGAACATAATAAGTTTACATATCATTTAACTACTTTTTGAAATGTATCAAAACAAATCAAGATATTAAAACAACAGGAGGAAGTAACAAGGCCGGATAATGTGGCCAGCGAAGGTAAAATTGAATTTTCAAAAAAGCATGTAAATATGGAACATTTTGCAGGTTTCAAAAATACGTAAAAACAATATTTTGACTTTTCGAAAATATGCAAATAAAATTGTGTGTACATTTCCAAAACATGCAAATATATAACATTTTGAATTTTTCTCAAAACTTGTAACTAGAACATTTTGTACTTTTCTGGATCAAGTAAAAAGAACATTTTGAACTTTTCTAAAACATGTAAACACAAAATTTTGCTTTACCAAAGAAACCCAACAATAAAATCAAAATGGTGGTTTTTGTATGGAAACAAATCGCTGCCTAAAAGCAATTCCTTCGTCCGGCCCTGGGAAGGAAGTACTGCGTTGTTAGGAGCCTACACGTTACTTTGTTTATAAACTTAAAGAATATTTTTTCCATATATATTTAAACAGAAAATTGATAAACGGCGATAACTATATTTACTTTGGTATTTAATATAATAAATTTTATGTAAATGGACTGTTTTACCCTTTTTCAAAATATCTATAGCCGCACTGTACAATCTAAAGCTGACTTGTTGGTGATTGTTTTTATTACTATTACACACTAAGCTCGTGGTGACAGTTTCAATTAAAAGGAAGCACACAAGGGGCAGGGACTTCTTATTATATTGCGTGCTAACGTATTAGAATCTTTTTGGAGCTTATCTGTAAGTATCTAGCAATCATTCTCACAACTTATACACTGTCACACTGACAATGACGATAAAAGAATAAAAATAAATTACATGTTATTATATTCGATTTTCGTCGCGTTTTGTTTGTGAGCATAACTTCCAAGTCCAACGTAACCATTCTCAATTATCAGTAAACACCGCAAGCATCAATTCCAAAAGTTAGGCAAAACTTACTTACTAAGGTACATAATAAAAATTAATCTAGCTGAGTCCTCTAATCAATATTGCACCTAACTAAAAAAGGTGACCGAACCCAGGAATAGTAAGTTAGATCAATGTAATAACGAGTTCAAACTTTTGAAAGTTCGATGACTAAATAAACGAGAGAGTGTAATAATAATTTGAGTCAGCCATGAATCTATGAAACTGTCTTATTATCATAGTGACAGTGTCATCAAGCTCTGAGGCTCTGTGACCTAGAGCACATTAAAACTAACCGCTGTCTGTAATCTCCCTAAATTAGAAAAAATATTGAAGGTAACTTGACATACTGTCTATTCTGTTGTTGGTTTGACTGTCATTGTCGTTTATTTATTCTATAGTGTTTTTAGATTTTCCTTTTTCTGTCAACATGCAGATATTCGAGAGTCCGTAATAAGGCTGGAAAGAGAGATTTTTTTTTTGTAGATAAAGGCTTAACTTCTGTTTATAAAGGCCGGTCTACTGTTATAGCAAATACGGTATATTTAATTCTATAGAATATATTAATTAGGTAATTAATTATGTATTCTGTATTAACACTTGATGAATCTAAGTATTTCAATTACCGTTAAGATGTTATTCATCAGTTGCCACATGCGGTCAAGTACTAATTGTTACAATGAACTTCGAGATCGCAATAATTTTTCCTGCTAATCAGGAAGACAAAATTACATATTCGATACAGCCTCAGCTTTGGAACTGTTTTATTTGTTCTCCCTAAGTCCCTAATGTTATCTCGTGTGGTCGTGTTTCTAAAATTAAATTATGATGTGCGTATAATTTTTATTTCCATAAATTATATAAATATTTCCAAATGATCATATATTATCATGAATGCTATATTACAGTTTAGTTTAATAATATAAATATAATAAGCGTATTAAATTTGAATTTAAAATTGAGTATATAATATCAACGTTGTATAGTACACTCTTTTGGAATGAATTTAATTGTAACGAACGTGATTTAAGCACAAGACTCTCACGAAAGTCACGAAATATTTTTCAAACTAAACGACGAGTTTAAGCACTATGTAGCTTGTAGTAATTTAAATTAGTACGAAACTAATTTTTAGTTAAATTACGAATGAAACGCTTAAAGGTTTATAACTCGAACGCCTGCATGATTAATTTCATCACAATAACTTACATCAGCCAAGACTAACATTTTTTTTTTCGAGAGAATATACAGATTGTGAGTAGCGTCTAATTCTATTGTGGTGCTGTGCCGTCCTGTCGTAATAACACTAAATGACCAGTGCAATGCCGTTACTATCAAAAGACTAGTTCAAAAATAAAAATTAGCACGTGTAATAATAATCCCTATCCCTCCTTTGTGAAAATGGAAAAACACTGACCCCTGTCCGGCAAAAGGCCAGGTAGAGTGGATAAAAAATGTTTTTTTTTGAAAACATGATCTGAACTGTATTGTCTGGATACAAAGTCGAGATACCTGGGCAAGGTGTCCAAACAGTTTCATATGCATGCAATCAAATGGAAGCGGCAGGGTTTGGACACCTTGCCCAGGTATCTCGACTTTGTATCCCGACAATACATTGTATGCACCATACAGTGCAAGGTCATGCTTAAGGCTCAACATAATTGTTGAGACACCGATGATTAGCAATTTCAAAGTAGAAAGAATAAAATGGTTTACTATTAAAACACATATTGTACTAAGCAACAGAAAGCAATATTCTTTGGTTGGGGTAGGAGAGGAGGTTTAATTTGGCTCTTCAGGTAAGTAGGTACCTACTTCTACTCTATAATCTAAGCGATGCGAGCGAAATTCTGAGCCCCTACCGAAGTAAGGTTAAGTCATTGATACTACTTGGTTCACTGGCAGTTTTACAACATATAGATGATGTGTAAAATTTTAAATTTCGTTGTTCGTGGGTTCTACTTCTATAATTTTAACATATTCCTTAACGGATGCAAATGTTCCAAAGGCTAATTAATATGGGAATTATGATTTTACACTGACAATTAATGTCTATTTTATTTTAATTCGTAGTCTTGCAGGGAAATGTTGATTTTTAGTGTAGTGTGTAGTGTAACGCGTAACTTTTTTATTTTAATAGCCAAATCATCTCAATTCTATTATTTTTCTATTTTTATTGTTGAATCCTATGGCAGAGTTACGAATAAAAAAATCAGAGACCTGCTTATGCTGGGCTTCGACTCTAAACTGGGAATGCCGGAGAAAAAATAAATGAAGCATGGTCATTCAATTTGTATGGCTTGAAAATTTTTCTCAGAAACTATCGAGCTGTTTTAAAAGAAAAGGTGGAAATTCCTTATAGTTTACATTCACATAATTTCTTTAAAACTATTAAATTTAACTGGAATCGACCTAAAACATTGGCTAGTCTACACTTTCTACGCCAATTCCCCCCCCCCAATACAATTAAACGATGCCCAAACCGAACGAATTGCCAGTAAGGTGGCAGGTTGTCTTTGTCAGGTCTGTTCGTTTTCACTTTTGTACAAGTTTTAAAATTTGAAATAGGGTAAATATTCACACAATGGTGTAATGTACCTACGTTATTATCGTTATTCAACTTATTATAAATTATAATTTACCAATTGAAACCGAAATTTTGATTGTGATTCTCAAAAACTGCTCATACTTAAGTAACGAATGATGTTCGATATATGAAGTTTTCCGAATTGAGTTTTTGTTTTCAAGGTCTCATTAAGTCTATTTGATCATGTTTAAATATTTACATTTATAAGCAGTGCTTACTTCGATTCGAATATTTAAATATTTACACTTAATAACAAATAAGTAGTTCTTTTAGTATACATTTTCATTAGAATAATCCTGTATTGAATTATCGAGTTAGTTCAAGTCAAATAAATGAGTTGTATACACGTTACCGTCGTACAAATTACAGAAATCTATTTTATCAGATCAAGTTCAATCATTTCAGATTTCAAAAAAAAATTACAGACAGAACTACAACTACCGAAAAGTAATACAGTGATGTAATACAAGTTTTTGTTCACAATAAAAGATTGATTTTTAATATACTGATTTAGTGTTGTGACTTGTTCACAAAGAACAATTGTTTTTTACTTTGTGTTTGTTCTGTCACAATCACAATAACAAACTACTAAAATTGGATTGTGCACAATCACAATGTGGATCACAATCCGACAGGAACAAACAAGAACTAGCCTGATTTCCCCGTTGCCTCCAACGAACGTTTTGTGAACAATCACAAACGTTCACAAACACAAACTGAGGCTATTAAAATGCATTGTTAACAGCTCAGTTTGTGCACAATCTTGGACTTGAAAATCACAATATTCACAAACAATTGTGAACAAATTACAACACTATACTGATTGAATGTCAAAATAAAATATGTCGTCCTTACCTTGAACAGATCACAGACACGAATTAATGGAGCACCACAGACAGCTGATAGAGCAGAAAGTTGCCCGGTCAAAGGTCAACATATGATGATAAAAATGGATGATGGAAGAAAGAGCGAACCAAAACGGAACGATTAAAACGGATCCAAAATAATTTGATGAGAGAACGAATAAACAGCCAGTCAGTCAGTCAGTAGAAACGCCAACTGTTAAAATGGGATGACGACAATTAAGAATCGAAACCGAACTAACAATTTACACACAAAGTTAAAACTCCATACATCATATATCTGTAAGTTTTATTTCAATATTTGATATTTTAGACTCCGCAAATAGAAATCGATTGTGGATGTGTGTGAATCTTTCAAACGTCAAACGTCCTTCAAAGTTTCAACAGTCAACAGTCAAGTGAAATTTCGACAAAACTAACAACTAACTAATTGATAGTTAATTATATTATGATGAAATTGAAATTGTACAGTAAAACTCTATCAGCTACCAGTACCAGTGACCAGCACTAGCACCAGCCAGTAGACATTCTTTTCCAAATTCTAGTACTTATTCAGTACTCAAATCAAAATCAAAACAGATGAATGATGATAGAAAAAAATAACTACTATTGATACAAATATAGTTTATAATCAAAATATAATAATTTTATATACTTACAACGAGAGAGAAATTAAAAATATTTTATTTTTATGAAATAAATTTAATTCTGATGATGAGATGACTGTCAACTGTATGGGGAGCCTCTCTCTCGCTCTTGTCTTTTTGTTTTTTTTTCGAATTGGATACCCCAGACCCAGACAGACAGGAGGACAGGACGTACGAACTACTATACCACAAAATCCAGAACCACCCAACACTACTACTTACAGATAATTTACGGTAATAAGTTTCTTCGTACCTAACAGAAAAGAGACTGAGGTGTAGTTACGAAAGAAAGTCTTTCCACTTTGATTCAACTTGCTCAAGCTCTCTCCTCTCCTCCGTAGAGAGACGGAAAAATTGACGATGAGGGGCAGCATGTAGAATCCTAGCAGACTTTCAAATCAACCCACTTAGGGAGCTCTCAAAAATAACGTTGGACCTTTTTTTGGGGGGGAGGGGTACAACCGCCCTATCCTTTACATGTGCGTACATACCAAAAATAGCGACGTACAGGGGGAGGGGTGGGGGCCAAACCAGATTTTTGCATAACGTTATTTTTGAGAGCTCCCTTAACCCACCTAACCCACCTAACCCACCTAACTTCTGCCAATGTCATTTGAATGGTAGACTTTTTAAATTGAAAACGTTAACTCTATACTCATAATATTGAAATTTTGCAAAAATTTAACTTGCTACATCTCGTTAAACACGTTAACATAATTACTACGTTAACTACTAAATAATTAACCACAATATTTTTACCATACACATCGCAGATTAAATTATTATTCGTGGTCATGATTAAACGTAATCAATGATTACATGACAATACATTACGTACATGAACAATACAACAAAATACACTAATTTATGTTTTTTAAAAGTAAAAAATAACACCTATTAATAAGACTGTTAAAGGGTAACAGTGTCGACAATAAATAAAAGTGATAGATCATGATTATTGTGAAGTTTTCTTTCAGTCAGTTGGTCACCACGCATAGTTGTTGTCAGTTAGCGTCATCGTGACAGTTAAGTTTCATCGATCCAGCGGGTGTCGCATTACTTAATGCCACTATGCCTATAAATTTAGATGTTTTTGAAGCGTTAATTCTTCTGAGAGTTGATTATACTTTAAGTGAGATATTTATTCGTCCCCAGATAGGGGATTGAAAAAGATTCATTCCATTCCAGGTTAAAGTACGTCGACCGGAATATTTTAATAAAAAACCCCTTTCTAGGTTTGACCAGTCTTTTCTCCAGCTGAATGTCATTCATAATTCGCTGGAGTGGCCACATCTACTTATTATTTTTACAATTACCTATCTCTAATCTACTGATTAATTGTTATGTTTCAATCGAGTAGGTATTTAACATTTAACTACATCCACATGTTGTTATTGATCGTTAGTTATATTTTTTGGTTGTAATCAACTGATGGAACGAGAACTCTACAATAATCATGATCTAATACTTGTATTTATTGTCGACACTGATACCATTTAACAGTCTTAATAGGTTTTATTTTTGAATTTTAAAAAACATAAATTAGTGTATTTTGTTGTATACGTTAAATCATGACCACGGATAATAATTTAATCTGCGATGTGTATGGTAAAAATATTGTGGTTAATTATTTAGTAGTTAACGTAGTGACTATGTTAACGTGTTTAACGAAATGTAGCAAGTTAAATTTTTGCAAAATTTCAATATTATTATGAGTATAGAGTTGAAGTTTTCAATTTAAAAAGTCTACTATTCAAATGACATTGGCAGAAGTTAGGTGGGTTAGGTGGGTTAAGTGGGTTGATTTGAAAGTCTGCTAGGATTCTACATGCTGTCCGACGATGAGCAACGAAATTCGCCATACGACGACGTCCACAGACACCACAAAAACTTGCTCAACTGCTATAAACTTTATTGGGAAGAGGCATACATTCCCTCATCAAAATTTAGGAAATTTTTAGCACCCACCCACCCCCATTGTCATCATCTTCAACCTTGCGTAATATACGACAACCTTTAACATTGCACGTCTTAATTCGCAAAATAATTTTTATCCCCATGATAGTGAGTGACGTCATATGCACGTGAATCTACTTGCAGCCTCAGGCAACGTGCGCTGAAGCTGACCGCATTTATGGCTGTATGGCAGGGCAAGGTACGGCGGCGGCACGTCCGGCACTCCGTTCTTTAGTCACATGCAAAATATGCAGTGCGAGACGTAGTGCGAGTGTGGGAAAGTCTCCTGACTTTTTGCAATCTTTTAGCGCATTTAATTTTTTACACTTTTTACATTTAACTTTATGCTGAAGAATCGCTGAAGAAAATTATTATCGTCTGTAAAGAGCCAAAATAACCCATATCCAATTTAAGCTAGACTCAAAATGAGCTATGTCATAAAAACAAAATGAGAAACAAGCGTAAAATGTTAAGTTGGGAGTTTTTGAAAAGTGCAAAATGTTCTATTTGCATGTTTTTGAAAAGTGTGAAATGTTCCATTTGCATTGCATGTTTTTGAAAGGTGTAAAATGTTCTATTAACATATATTTGAAAGGTTTGAAATGGTCTATTTACATGTTTTTGAAAAGTGCAAAATGTGCTATTAAATTGTTTTTGAAAAGTATATTATGTTGTATTTAAATATTTTTAAAAAGTGCAAAACATTCTATTTCAATGCTGTCAAGACATGCTCCAATATTTTTGTAGATAGTGGATATTGTTTTTAGCTACAAATTGATATGGGTCATTTTGGGTCTTCACATACGATAAATATTATGATGATGCGATTTTTTTCATGCCACGATTTGTTCGTGAATCTATACGTTGATAATTAAAACTGTCCAAATTATACAATTACAGACGGTGTAGTAAAAGTATGCAGATATTATGCACTGTACCACCAGTCACCACTGTCTATAATACTAATGCTTATTGCGTGATTCCCTGCGTGTTCGGTTGTGCAACAACGTAAATGTTTTTAACTACGATTTGCAGTTATGCCAAATAGCCAAGATGATATCTCTTATAGTTCAGTAGATTATTTGAAGTTAATATATGTGACATTTGTTAACATTGAGCTATAGAATATAGGATTATAATTGTAGAGTAATGTAGTACACTGTACGTACATGCATTAAATTAAGGTACTGCCTTCAGCATCTTCCGTCCAATATACTTTTAAATATGTATTTGTTTTCCTTATTTTATTGGCGACCCCATTTCCTTTTAACAAGGAAGTCCTTAATAATACTGCCTTATAGCATCTTGTTCAACTCATCATAGGCAACGTTTTAGCTATTTTGAATGGAAGATTTGGAGAGACCTCAGTCAGGAGTCAGGAGTCAGGAAGGATGAAAGTACATTTTGTACATATGCAACTGCAAGCATTATTTTGTTGCATGATCGTCTGATCGTGTAACAAATTATTGTACCTGTAAACATGTTAAAGGTCGAAAGGGGTGAATGTAGTATATTAAAATTACTAAATGTAACAATATAGGATGTAATGTATAGAGGTAGTACTAGATACTATTTTATAGTATTCAGTACGATTCCAGCCATACCTGTCACAATACAAAATATGCAAACACAACCAATTGACCAACCAACCACAGTCAACAGTACAGTGGTGTGATGCGGTATAGAGCAGAGCTAAATTACATAACTAGGTAGGTACGTCAAGTTTTTGGAGTAATTAGTGTTTGTTTTAGTAATATACTAAATAATGACTATATAGTGTTTAGCTTTGTGTCCCTAGTTCAATGTTAAATCGTAATTATAAACAATTCAATAAACATAATGACGAAGCATGCGTGAATGAAACCCACGCGATGATAAAGGAAATAAAAATCAATGAATTCCTAAATTGCTATTTACTAACATTCTCACCAAAGCTTAAGCATTCTCCACCGGGGAGCAAGTGACTCCTATATCATTATTACTTCATTATATTTCAATAATGAAAAGTTTATAAGTAGGTAGGTAGGTATATCAATATTAGCATTGAAAAATAAAATACTGCAACAATTACCATACACTTCTTGGTAATACGAGACGGGTCAAACACTAACAATAATAAGACATAAAATGTGGATTATACAACTAAATTATTGCACAGACCAGTCCGTATACATAGTTTGCTGGTAGGTACAGGTAGAGCTACAGAAAAATAAAATGTTTTAAATATGCATGAAAATCACCAAACTGTACAATTATTCATGGAAAACAGGTCGATATTTTTGGATTTCAAATTGTTAGGACTACTAAGTCAAAACAACAAAGTTCATTAGTATAGAGACCGGAGAAAAGTCGATACACTTGTAATTAAGAATTTATGAGTTTTCCTTTTAACAGCAAACTGACGATGGCTGACAAAAGTGGCATTGGATTTCGATGAAAAATTGACATAAGAGCTTTTATAGTTTTTTTGGTGAGGCACCTCAGCCCCAAAAAAATATGAGAGCAATAGTAACTTTAACGGTTCACTTATTTAAACAGAATGCATAATGTTGAGTTTTATCTTCATCTCACATAATTATTTTCCCCCGGAAAATAGGCACAAATGCATTAATAAAGATGAAAATCTGATACGGGCACTATGTCTGAAGTGATACTAATTTTATTGAATTCTAAAATCAAATATACTTACTTATCAGTTACGACAATTATAAATTACTTCAAACTGTATAGACACGCCAATTTGATTGATTTAATTTAACTACAATTTGAAATTGCTATATATAGGTTCTGATTCTGAATAATAATAAATATCGTCATGTTTTATAATATATACTGCCTATTGTCTAATTATACAATGCAATACTAATTATAAACAAACAGATATTCATTTTCCCGATTACGATTATTACAATAGATCTTGATTTATACAACTCTTGCTAATATATAGATTTCCATTAATTAACTGAATAATTTATTACTGTTAATTTTCACCAATACTATTTTCTCCAATAACAATACAACAGGTAGGGATGGGTCAGGATAGTTTAAAGATTACAGGTATTCTCATCTTATAGTTAGTATTGATTTAATTCAGAATTATTAAATGCTTCACATGCATGAAATTCAATACAATTTTTACTATATACCTATTGGCATTAACTTAATTAATTGGTGTAGCATTGGAATATCCAATAATAGATTACCCATATATACTTCATCATACCCACACGATACGTTGTTGTCACTAATTTTGACTTTCCTTTAAATAAATTGATTAGGTATATATTTGTTTAGTAGTTAACATATAGCACAGTCTAGTCACTTCTTTGTTTCCGTTTCTTGTGCCGCACTTATTTCAATAATTACTCACTTAATCACTTATAATATTCATCTGTGCTTAATTTATAACATAACTCGATATAGGACACGGGCTTCTTGGCTTGACTTAGCTTGTTACAGCTAATTAATGCCTCAACTTTTCATAAACGTAATTAACTTACAATACAACAATGTACAATTTCACTTACAAAGTTTGGAAAGTTCTATATAGTTGTTTCATCAATTTATAAATTTATTTTATTTACTAGAGAGAAGAGAGAAAGAAATGTTTTATTTACATATAGAAGAAATCTACCAAATGAAGGACATAATACATAGACACATCATGTAGTTTTAGTTGAAAACTTTCAAGTAAAGGTAGTCTCACGTCTATAACGATTTTATTTATTTGAAATTTAATTCATTAAATTACGACGACGGTTCGAAAATGTGGAAATTTCAAAATACAATACAATAATGTAGGATATGCACAGCACAAATCAAATGGTAATTGTTTTATATTATAATATACTATATAATAATTCTTTCTAACTATACAGAATATTATTTATAATATTTTAATATGTACTTACTTACGTGTATGATAAAATTAATCGGTCGGTCGGATGCTGAACAATAATTAAAAAAATAACGAAATACGAAAACTAACCCGCTTGGTTTAACTTGATCATTGAATACCTAATTAAATTGCTAAATATATTAGACACATTATCATTTTTAATGTAATACATTTTATTTTTAAATGTACATTTTAGTAATTATTATATTATAATATGCTACAACAAAACAAGAGCGCAGATAAGATAGTTATATTTTAAACGGAATAAATAAGCAACGCATTTCAACTACTAGTATCAGCAACGTAGTATTTTTTGTAGCATTTAAAATTTTAACTGTAGTACTGCAGTTGTAATTTTACTTCTGATATAAAATCAGCTCTTCTGTTGTTGACTATTTTCTATAATGAGTTTCATTCAATTCATTTTGTTGCCAAAACTTTCGAAAAATGGAAAAACGATGTACGATTTGATTGGAGCGATCGATAAATCAAGAAAAGTATATGAAAATCCTACTAAACCTGAATATTTTAAACTTTAAAATGCACAATTGAAAAAAACAAGACGATTTATAACATTAATTAATTCAATTAACTATATTATTTTACTCGTATATGGGGAGGTACTTACTGTAGTTTAGTATAACAAACACCGAGCATGCAGGAGACTAAAATTTAAAAACAAAAAATGAAATATAGAGTGACTAAATTATTTAATACCTCTAGCATAACACTATTAGTTAACATTACAGTCTCAGGAACAAAAGTCGTAGTGATTTAGTCATTAAGTACTACATGAACTACAATACAATTAAATTGCAATGATGTAGAATAATAATTAACAAAAATTATATATAATATGCAAGCTGTTCGATTACGAATGAGAATTTTGACGAGTTCAATCTTTCCTACTCAAACATTACTAAAACCAAATAAATTCTCAAAATGATTAGCTGAATTATTACTATTATTCTGCTTTAAATTCGTCGAATTCGGTAAACTGCTCAGACCAATAATGTTGTGTTCTCCTCCAAAGGTGTTCATAATATCATTTCCACTTGCACTACTACTAATATTTCCTGCACCAGTACCAGTACCACCACTTGAACTGTTATAATACTGACTACTGCCACTACTAATTAAATTACGATTACTGTCGTGATTCTGATTTCCTGATGCACTTCCTCTACTTCCAGTTTGGTGGGCCAAAAGCCCATTTAAATGTAAATTCTCTGGAACTTGAATATCGTGCGTCATTTGATTTTCATCATGCTCGTCTGCTTCCATAACGTCATCATCCCCCTCGTCTTCGTCATCTGTATCCCTTTGATTCTGACTACAATGGTTATTACTGTTTCCACGAATTATGCCAATCTCACTATTAGAACCCGATCTGGATGCACCACGCACCCCTCCGTCCGCCCCAGTTCCAATTTCCTCAAAGAAATGACTGAACTGGTTCACATCTGAATTTGGAAGGAAACGAAAGTTGTCACTCGTTAACTTGTTCAATGAAGCGTTTGGATTTGGATTTAGACTTCGATGGATTCTATTGCCAGGACCCTTATTGTTGTTATTATTACTATTCGGACTGAAGTTGTGGAGTAAATTCTGGAGAGCAATACTTGGGTCATAACTACCAAATCTACCAGGGATACCAGAGGAACTGTCTCCACACATTGCAGCGCTGCTCCCACTTTGTTGTGGAACTGTCATGGGAATATTTGGATAGGAATCGTCCCCATGTTTTACTTTCCCCCCTTTCCCAGACCCACTTTTACTGTCGGTGAGACCCCAAAAAAGTGATTCAAGATTTCCGTCAGCTGACCCTGATCCAGACGTTGAAGAAACAGAGTTTTCAATTCCACCTCCAGAATTTTGATCCCAACACGACCCTAAGTTACTGCTACTCGCACTACGCATTGAGGAAAAGTTTCTTTTAGCGGAATTGATGGGTGCTCCACCTCCCAACAAACTGTCTAGCGTAAGCGGGACACTGTTGCTAGTGCATAAGCTCGAATTTAAAGGAATACCCGCCCCCACTACTGGGGCTGGTAGAATCGGAGTAATGGACATGTCCGGGGAAAGTGACCCAGATGACATGGAATTTGTATTGGACCCATTAATAGCAGCACTCAAATTAGCCTGGTTTACGCTTTGAATTTGGGCTTGGCTTGATGACAGGCGTGGCGTGACTTGCAATTTCTTCAAATTCTCTTCAGCTCGGGTCGGTTTCAGAAGCTCTCCGAAGTGTGTATCAAATTCAATTATTTCGACGTCGTCACTATTGTTACTACTACCCCCACAACTACCAGCAAGGGATCCAGGATTGATTAGACTGCCGGGGGATGTAACAGATCCAAATTTTTTATGTGAAGTGGTATACGGAGGTGGGAGAGCATTTAAGGAATCCAAAGCACTATTCAGACTGCCGCCACTACTACCATTTCGCCCACCAATTTTCCTCAAAATTGTCACGTCCCCACCAGAATTACTCCGAAAATTTGTAATTTGATGATTGTGATGAAATGGGGATGGCATCAAGCCGGCTGTAGGTGGTAACTTTTGTAAGGATGGCAAAGTTTTGCTGTTACTACTACTAGATGAGTAAAATGGCGACCCGGAGCCTTGACTGTGGCCATGGCTATGACTGTGTCCATGGCCATGACTACGTCCATGCATTGGCAACTCCAAATTAGAACTGTGCTTAGGATTCACATATGAATTGTAATACGGTGGTGGTCCTTTTCCAGCAGGTCTCAGGAGAGAATATACCAATGACTGTAGTTTTTCGGTTGATACTTCCCCAGACAGGGGAATTCCTTGGAGTAGGCTCGAGTTCGAGGAGGTAGGCTTGACAGCTATTATTCTCCCATTCGCTATTCGAACATAAATCCCTTGATTAGATCGAAATATGTTAATTTTCTCTCCAGCTCTTAAATACATTTCCGGACCACCATTTGGATCTTGCATATATGCATCCTTCTTGAGCATCATGAAACGACAGTCAATCCCCCGTTCTTTCAATGCTTGATATGGTAAATCTCTTTGTTCCACACGTTTTGCTTGGATCTGTTGTAGCTCTTTTACTTGTTCGTGAAGGGATAATTTTCGTCTACCAGAAGACCCAGAAGAATACAGAGAGGAATTAATATTGTGGGAGCTGCCGCTCCCAGTTGAACCACTACTATTATTGAAGTAGGATGGAGGTACTGGTATGGTGGATGGATTTCGACTATCATAGGTGGATGAAGGGAAATTATTATAGAAATCAGATTGTACACTTGATGAGTATGGGAGGCCCCCAAATGAGGAGGAGGAATTGGAGGAAGGCGATCCAGAACCTTCTACCTTAGGATAGAAAGCAGCATAAGATGGTCTACTGTAAGAGAAACCACCGGAAGTTGGAAATCCGGAAGCTGGTTGATCAATTTGCTTCTTCTCCATTTCATAATTTCGACGTGCTTGACGTTTTTCTTTTGCGGATAATTTAGTTTCTTTTCGGTCAATTAGGAGAGACTCATGCTCGAATGGTTCCTGTAATGTAAGCCCATCCATTAGTTTTAGATAAAAATTAAAAAATTAAAAGAGATGTAATTTAAAAAAATTTTAATTTAATTAAGATAAGCACAATTTGTATTTACCTTCGTAAGCCGATCACCGCATCTATTCAAAACATTACGCAGAACAGGATCCGAGAATTTGGCCATATTAAAATTATGATTAGTTTCTTGAACTGCATCCATCTGTGCATGATCCAGCACAAGAAATGAACTCACGTCCTTTGTGTTTAAATGAGCTTCAGGATTCATTTCATCCACGACCCGATCTGCTATGCCCCTTTTATTAATCTGTCGATCATAAATCCGTTTCTCCAGTGAGCAGTCGGTGACAAATCGATAAATCTGACATTCCTTCTTCTGTCCGTAGCGATAAACTCGGCAAACAGCTTGAGCATCATGACATGGATTCCAGCTCGCATCAAAGACTACCACACGATTAGCCCCAATTAAATTAATTCCCAATGAGCCCGCCCTCGTGCTCACTAAAAACAGGTGAACACCTGTATTTTGATTGAAATCACATATTAATTTTTCTCTCTCCAACCCACTCGTTCCGCCATCTAATCTAAAATACTGTTGATTTTTCTTCCAATTAAATTTCTGAGCGAGAAATAACTCTATTAAATCCAATGTTAATAAACTCTGAGAGAAAACTAGTAGCTTATCCCCAATTTTTTCTACTTCTTCCAAAATAACAAATAAAAGTTGAAATTTGACACCATTCTCAAGTAACTCTGCTTTATAGTTTTTAAAGATGGGTGTTGCCCAATCTAATGAGATACTTCTGCCGTCGGGTATAGTACTGGCATAAGGATTAGAAGTTGTATTCACGGTAGTCGGTATATTAGCCAAAGAGGCTGCTACACCGAAGCCGCCGAAATAGTCTGCACTAAAATTAAGGCCAAAATCTGAATGTACTGAAGATCCGGATGTTAACGGTGGAGCAAAGGTTACGTTCGAAGTCTGTTGCCTTCCTCCTGCAATATTATTTGAATTTCTTCCATTTTTTCTCGGTTTTCTACCAGCATTGTTAGGTTTCTTGGGACCCCCATTCCCTTCATCTCCCCCGCCAATGTCATCTAAATCAAGGTCATCCAGAATATCCTTATGTTTTTTCACAACATTGTACAGAGCATCTGGATGGTTCCAGATTTTACAACAAACAGCAAAGGCTTTGATTGGATTTGTTGTGGGGGCTGGGGCCCCGTCCTTGTCAACCCCAGGATTTTTATCATGCCGTTCTTCTTTGAGATATCGAATAAATTCTTTGTACAGGGAATACTGGACTGGTGTCATTTTGAGTAGGAAGACCCATTCTTCCTTGAAGGGGAGAGCGGACTGGAGTACGAGATGAGAGCGACGTTGGACGAAGCCTTCGAGGAGAGTATGAAGGACGTGAGATCGGTAGCGCATAAGTTGCTTATCAGCAAATGAAGAGTCCACACACTGGCCGTTAGTGATTGGACGCTCAAACATGTTAGAGAATTCTGCTTTGGAACCCAAGTAGTTGGGACGGACAAAGTCAACCATACACCAGTATTCCATGAGATTATTTTGCAGAGGATAGCCTACAAAAAAAGTTTCAATTTCAAAAATTTGATTATTATGTTATAATAATACGTACCTAGATAGTAGATAACTAATACCCACAGTAAATAAGGAAGTTTTTTAAACGCTTTTAAGCTGTTATATCAGTATTTCCAAATAAATATAATTAACCTGTAAGTACAATCCGACGTTTGGTCTTTATAGCTTTCAGCGCTTGAGATATACTAGCCCCACTATTTTTAATTCGATGACCCTCATCGCAGATCACAAGGTCTGGGCCTGGCTGGACAATATGAGAGTAAATCATTTCTAAACTAGATTCTTCTTCAGCAGCTGCATACGCCTGATCCTCCCGTAAGGAGAGGCCGGACATTTTCTTCTTGGTTGATCGTTTCAAGCGTTTCAGAGCCAACATTCGGTACATTTCGTAGCCCAAAAGAAGCACTCCACCTTTAGAGTTCCAATCAGTAATTATCTTTTCCCGAGCTGTTAAAGTTTTTACAGTTTCATTCAAAACAAAAACTTGGAAGGTACGAGGAAGAAAATCCAAAGGTTGGGTCGGATTTGATGACGTAGAAGCACTGGCTGTTTCACCAGCACTGGATGCACTGGCACTATCTTTGCTGTTGTTGCTGTTACTATTGCTGCTCTCATCTTTCGTGTCTAAATTGGAACTTGAACTCAATTCTTCTTGAGCCTCTAGATTCATGGGTGACTGTGTCGCAGATTCTGGCTGACTTATTAGCTGATCTAGGGATGCGGATTGTGAGGGAGAATCTTGAGTTTGATTACTTTTACAAGAACTATTCTTCGCGGATTTACGACCTGGCTTAAGCTTTCCGTTTGCACCGTTACTAGATTGATGTCCTTTGCTGCTATTACTGATACTTTGACCTTTTTTGTTTGGTGTGAGAGTCTCATTCCCGTCACTAGACTTTTCTGTTGGTGCCCAAAAATTGAATTCATTCACCCAGTTCTGAATAGTATTGATGGGAACTATGATTAACACGGTTTTGGCACGGGTATAACGAAGAAATATGTCACAGAAAGACACCGCCTAGAAATACAAAAAAAAATTACAATTCCAAGATACACATCAACATGACCATACTTTCTTCTCGTATGTACAAGCTTCAAAATCCACCCCTATTAGCCCTATTTCCCAAATTTCTCAATAAATTAAGATTTGGTTTACATACTGTTCATGACTATACTCTATACTTCAATAATCGTTTCAATAAACTATATTGGTTTTTAGCCCTTTTTAAAAATAAGTCAAAATTATTCATTTTCAGATCAAAAATTGCACAAAAGTACCTGTATGGTTTTTCCAAGGCCCATTGAATGAGCTAAAATACAACCAAATCCGTTCGCAGTTTCAAACTGCTCCAGTGATTCAACTACGTTATCATACAGAAACCGAATTCCTCCGATCTACATCGAAAAAAATCAAAATCAATTAATTTTTTACTAATATAGAAGTAGAAATACAAAGCATAAATAGGAATAAAATATAATTGTGCCAGTTCACTACAAGCTTAAATAGACATTAAAGATAAAAAACTAACCTGATGAGGCTTGACAGCTCGAGCAATTTGAGGAGCTAAGAAAATATCTGGATCTTCATCAGGATGAGCCATGTTGACCAAAACCCTACCAAGCTCATCCGGTGTATTAGTTTCGTCTTCCTTTCCTTCCTTTTCAATTTCCTCGTGAAATGAAGGCGGGCTAATTACCACACAGTCATCACTAGATTCGCTGTCCCCACCGTCCTCCTTTTTACTGCGACAATTGACCCCATCTCTACTTCCATCCCTATCCTCGCCCTCCTCAAACTCTCCTGAGTTTGAGTCCCCCCTCAGTAGCTTTGTGAGTGTTTTACAGTAGCCGTCTGGCGTTGTGGACGTGATAGACCCTCCACTGCTTCGAAAAGAGTTCATACTTAAATATGAGTCTAAACTGCTTCGACCCCATTTGTCCGGGACAAAGTCCTTCAAGTCTTTCAAACTCATACTCATACGATTAATGTCATAACCCCGATTTTGTTGTCGCATTCTATTTTGGTTTAGAAATAGTTGTGAGTGTGATACAGGTGAGTCCAAATCTTGGTCATCTAGTGTAATAACTTCTTGATCTTCATCCAATTCTTGGTCATGTTCAATGTCATCATTATGATCACGGTCGTCCTCGTCTGAAGATAGAATTACAATGTCATCCACCACACTTGGGGTTCCCTGTGATGTCGCCGGTTTTGATTTTCTGAACTTACTAATAAGCGCGATTGGTAATGGCTGACGTGGATACTGACGAGCCATCGGACCGAATTTACTAATTGGAATTAAATCAGGCGTTGAAGAAGTAGCAGAGGTGGTCACAGAGTCGGCCGGGGTTTCTATCCTAGAACTAGCATTGGCTTCGGAGGGTAGCATCTGTAGAGGACTTAACATTGAAGGATCCAGATTGGACGTGGACGTGATACCTTTACGAATGAACATCTTATCAATTTCATCTTGACCTTGACTTAGATCAAATGACTGATGATGAAAACTTGGAGGGGGTGCTGTACTATTCAAGAGTTGGACTAAATGGTTTTGCTGCTGTTGTTGCTGTTGCTTTTGTTGATGCTGCTGCAATAATTGTAACTTCAAATTCATTCTTTTAATACGCTCTTGCTCCTCCCGTTGAGCTGCCAACGTTTCTTCTTCCAACTGTGTCGCAGACAGAATATCCCGAATATTTTTTCGCATATGAGAAGCCCGATTTTTTCGTTTTTTACTTGAAGCAGAAGATCCACTTTTGCTTTTACTGTCACCAACTTTAATGCCGTCCGCTTCAGATTCTGATGAACTAGATGAATTGGATGACTTGCTCCCAACTCCACGATCGTCGTCATCATTATTGGAATCGTCAGTATTTTTCGGTTTTGCTCGTTTAGCTTTCTTTTTTAGTTTCCGTTTCTTGGTGCCGGTGCTGGAACTGGGACTGGGGGTATTTGTACTGCCTTTGCCTTTATCTCCTCGCTCCTTCTTGGCAGCGGGCAACGATTTGGATTTTCCACTTGGGACAGATTTATTTGTTTTCGTTTTCACATCATTTTCTTCAATTTTATCTTTGATTTTCTTTTTTTTCTTAGGTAGGGCCTCCTCACTAGTTTCAGGGGGAGTGGGATCAATTTCAGTTATGACATTTTTTGAAAGGGAATTTTGACATGAGGCGTCATTGGCAGTGTCTCCTGACAGTCCTGACTCGCGCTTTTCACCTTGACTTTTACTAATACTTGTATTATGACACAATTCTAAGTTCAAATCCAAAGGCACTGCGGAACCACTGTCACTCACCGCTTCACTTAAATTTTCAATTTGATGATTATATTCACTGTCACTTTCGGGACTCATTTCAGTTTGTGGTGAATTTAAATGTGAGGAAACGTTATTGGTAATTATGTTATTTGGGGATACACTAGGTATATTGGGATTTGAATCCAAGCTCGTGCTCGCCGTGGCAGATGAAGATATGGAAGAGGCGGGAATCTCCTTGGAGCACTTCTCACTTCCCATTTTGATTCTTTTTGTGAGTGGCTCCTCTTCTACCTCTGTATCCTCCGAGTGATCTTCGTCAAATACTGGCAGAGTTAACTCTTGTCCTAGGGTAAATCCTAGAGGAATTCTTGAGAGGCTGCTGTCTGTCATTTTGATTTTTCCAAGATTCTTACAGCCTACAAAAATTAAACATAAAATAAAAATAATGATTAAAATCAGTAAATCTGTGCTAGAAACTTCACATACGAATAAAATGTATATCGAGTTCTTTAGATAGTAAATAAAAAGCAGCAAATGAAAAGCTATAGATAAATTAGATTTGAAAGCAATAAATTATGGTTTCTAACGGTTCGGTTGGTTCGGATCGGATAACGGTTATCCGATGCTACGGTTCGGTTCGGTTGGACAACCCAACCGAACCGCGGCGTATACGGTTCGGTTCGGTTGAGGTATCGGTTAACCGTGAACCGTCACGGTTATCCGTTCGGATAACCGTGAGTATAAATGACATTTTAGTTAAAATTATTTAAGTAAATTATTTAGTATTCTTTTTTTCAAATCTTTCCTTCAGCTAACCCTTAAGGTATTTTTCCCTCTAGTGTGTATTATATTTTCACTTTAAAGTATGAAATCATTGCTGAATTCTCCGCTTTAATTTTGCATTCGAAATAAAATGCAGAATTGGTACCTAAATTAAAAAAACGTTATTTTATACTTGTTTTCACTTACTCTTAATGTTAGTTTATTAGCAGACTAATTTGTTCAACATTTTACCTTGTTTTGTCTTGAAAATTGATATGGTATAAATATGGGTCGTGTCGAACTGACCGAAATAACAAAAAAATTCAAGTATTTTGGGAAGCGATACCATTATGTGGTATTAAAACTGAGGTTTTTTGTCTCCGTTCATTAGATACCTGATTAAAGGCTGATTTTTAAATGCCTATTATTGTGTAAGACCATTATAAATTCATTAGCTTTAAGGAAAAATTTCAAACATACGAAGGTTTACACAAGCGACTTCGGATAACGGTTAACCGTCGGTTCGGTTCGGTTGGGACTTTTAACCGAACCGTTTAGTTACGGTTCGGTTCGGTTTTTGATTTTTCAACCGTTTGGAATACGGTTCGGTTCGGTTACGGTTCGGTTGAGCCAATATCCGATCCGTTAGAAACCATACAATAAATAAATAAACAACACAAACAATCACTTATTTGTTCTGTGTTCTGTAACTGTACAGACACACACGGTATACCTAATTAATTATCGTTAAGAATTCAGGAAACACAGTTAGAACGACAGTTGACAGTAATTTCAAATACTGCTTTCACTGATTTGTGATATGATATTGCTTTAGTTTTAAACGAACCCACTAACTAACGCTACTTTAACTTTCACTAGTGGACAACTAGTTTACAGGCCCAGTCCAACCCAATAACAAAGCAAACTATAAAATATATCTATAAAATCCTAAAAAGCTTGGAAATGAACTGCATCTATTTAAAAGCAATATCAATTTAAACACTATCGTCGCCTCACATGCTATATATAAACAAACCAGCAGGTGCTTGCTCAAGTTAAATGTTCCTCGTTCCGTTTCCTACATGTACTAAGGTGTCTGCCTCCGCGTACTACATATATGAGCCTATGAGTAACCAATGAGTTAGAGTTAATCCATGCCCCATGCCCCATATATATTGCTTGCGGTTGGACTGGAAAACTGCACACATTTTTACTGTAATTATGTTCATTCTATTCTCAGAAAGAATAAGCCTGCCCGAATCCGAATATACACAAGTCCTACGTAAGTAAGTGTATATATTTATGCCCAGCTATTAACATTATTAAATATTTGGTATGAATGAAGCGCAAACCCGATCTAACAAACAAGTTCTGGACAAGCATAAAAAATAAGGTGCTTTGCTGTTTATAGGTAAACGTAAAGATTTACACTTTTAGCAGAAAATACTATCTGAAAGACAAACAACAGCGAAACAGATAGGAATATGGAAGAAGCAATGCATTTATAGGAATTTGCACAGCTGAGCTTGTGTTTTCATTTTCATGGTAATTTTTCTATAGGTGAGCGCTATTATTTAGTTAACGTCAATAATGGACCTATATAATGTTTGGGGTTTCTCTGCCAGCCCATGGATAAAGTAGGACCTACTACAAGTAGCAAAAAAGAGTGACCACAACCACAACTAGCCATAACCATAGACTATTGAACGGATACGGATACACATATCTACCTGCTTATGATGTACTAGGTGCCGATTTCAGAAGTACCTACGCAGAAACCCACACAAATAACCGTCCTGCAAATACCAAAGCTACATAAAAAAATTAAAGCTACATGAATTAAGAAGTGGAGGAATAAAATACACATTGTAGGTACCTACCTACCTACCTGCATGTGCCTCCATATGCGCCTGCATATATGTATCTGTATATCATATAGTTAAATGCAATATGAGTGAACAGGTTTAAATAAAGGGAGGAATTGGTTGGTGAGCATCAAGGAAAAAACCCTGAACGGTGAATCCCCGAATAATTAATTAAAGTAAAGCTAAAAGCTACAGATATACACTCGCTATTTAGTCAGTATATACTGGTACTGGTGCATCAAAACCATGCTAGAGGTACATGGTACATACATAGGTATAGGTACCTACCTACAAAATACCTGTGTACTAGCGTTAGTGGGAATGTATGGTTCTAAATAAAATATGAGCACTTAAGCAAGATTTCCACGACTCATAAAATACCAGTGTGTATATACCGGAATTCGGTAATTTCACGTCAACATTTTCTACCTGGTGTTCTTCCTCTACCTTCAATAATATATTATATATGCTCACTACTATGCCTTTCCCTCGATAGCACATTTTTACGTAAGCACACATCTTTTAGAGGAATGATGACCACGGCTATAGTAAATTACCTCGTAGCACATGCTAAAACTTTGAACAGTAAAATACATACAAAGGACCTCTCCTCTGTTTATACATGGCTATGTATTAAATTATTTGCAATATGTTAATACTGTTAATAGTAATGACCTGTGCCACACAGAGGTTCCGGATTTCTTACATATTGTGTTTATGCAAATGTATAGCATGCCCTGAATACACACTGTATTTATGAAATCGCGGAAAAAAACAGCGGAAACGTAATAAACACGTATATAAATCGTGCATAAACACTACGCACGTATTTCACAAGGTCATTATATTACGATGATCTTGCCAACACTCTACTATATCCACTAGATGATATTTTTGGTAAATAAATCGAAATTAATTAAAACGATGGATTCATGGATATTCGTCAGATCTAAGAAATACTGAAATACTGATAGTGATAGTAAACGGTAATTATTATGAAAATTGGGATTTATAATAATTATTAACTCTGCTCCAAATCTAAACTATAATCTTGCCTATTAATATTTAATTGTAATCAAACCACGTGTTGCTGTTGTTTAAAAAAATGCTATAGGGTGTGACTGTGTTTGTAGCAAAGAAAGGTTGAAGCACAAAATAAATTAAATAAAAAGAAAATTTTGTACACAGCTGAGAAATATTTATGGTTTAGTTAGACGAGTACGAGTACACGCATGTGGTGCGTGGTGATCTTTGAAAGAAATTGTACTGAATATATCTACATAGTAGGTACGACTATGGGTGGCTAGCTAAAAAAAGCATGGATTACTGCGTAAGACGTAAGCATAGTAGACGAAAACAGCGTATAACATATAGTTTATCAGTGTACCGTACCTTTAATACTCACAGTAGTAATAGTAATACTACTCTCCTAAGCCAGAGCCAGTTAAAAAGCTTAAGAGCAATTCGTATGTAAATATCATTAAAGACTGGCAACTGGTAACATCACCTATAGCCTATATTCAGCTGGGACTGCAGATTGCAGTGCAGTGAAAACTAACTAGTTAATAGCAAATACGATATGGTTCCGTCAGTCGGCTACTAAAAAAATAAAATTTGACAAGCGCCAAGTCAACAAAGGTGTATTTTTGTTTACTGAACTAACAACTGCCTGCCCAGTTCCGCGAAAGGCAAGTCAAACCCAGCAGAACCAGGACATAGCGTTTAAAAAGTTAAAGTACTTAATTATACAAAGACTAAAAAGAAAGAATGAGACACGTGTCGTCATCACAATGAATTCTAATTTTCTAATACGCAATTAGTGGCAATTAAAAAACAAATTTTACCAAAGTCTAATATGTTACTCCTCTGTCGGCTTACACACTAATTACGTATATTTACATACTGAATAATTATTGCAAGCAGGTATCACGTGACTAATATGATAGTAAAACCTTTTTCAAGACTTTATGCAAATCCTGCAGGCTGCAGGCAGGCATACAAATCTCACAAAATATAAATACAAACAAACTAAGTATTCACAAAAATATGCGTGGTTGCAAATTATCCACACAGCTATCCGTTTTACTGCGGACAGTTAAAAAAATGGGAAGTGCAGAAAATAATAACATTTGAAATTCGAATAACACAGACTGCAGACATTCATAAAGTTTTTATAGTCGTTACAATAAATTATTACTAGGAAAACAAAGTCAAAGACGAAGAAAGGAGACGTATATTCTATTGGTGATGGAAATGTCCTGTCCTGTGTATATTGGAAAATTAAAAATCTATAAAACTATTGATTGTCATCGACTTATGAAATGGCGCAATATTTTTTTCACGAGTATATACATATTATAATGAATTCCCAATAACAGCAATTCAATTTTCATAAATAAAATAAACATGTTATATAGCGTGCTCTATTTTGAATGTACCTACTAGTAAACTGAAAAATATATAGGTATATATCAAGTATTCATTATGTAAGTATCTGACGATCAGTATTAAGACAATAGCAAAGCAGTGGTCCTGGCAGTAGGTCAGAGTAAGTTATATAATTATTTATAGAATAAATTTCCTTAAATAAGATATGAGCACGTGGGGAGGAATTACTAAAATTGTGAAACAAGAAGCTCAAGGTGAAACAATATCCATCGTCTGTATTGAATAAATAACAGGATAATATTAAGAAACCCCACAGAAACAAAGCCAGACCTACAGACACAATGAAATGAAAAATGATAAAAATGCAAAGAAAAAATCTAAAAAAGGAAACCAAAATTTTACTTAAATGCAGCGAAAGTAATTGTGCAACATTAACAAGAACAGTCAGACCAACTCAACTCTTTTTTTTACAAGTTCAAAATTACAAAGAAACTTTTTACTCAAGCATAATAATTAACTGAAATAATTTTAAATGATAGGTAAGTGTAAATTTAAGAATAGTGCAGTATATTTTTTAACTCATTGTAAGCCATATAAGAATAGGTCAATCTTTTTAAATTTTAATAAATATAAATGAGCTTACGTACCTATTGAATGATTGAACGGAAACGGAAATCCTATATTTTGTATTGTATTTTGTGTAAACTCAACGTGTTATTTTTAGTTTGGTGGGAAACACACAAATGTAACGTAAACAGTAATCTTAACTTTTTTCCACGGTTTAATCTTATACAGTTTAGGAGTTTTAAGATTAACTTTCAACACTTGTAATAATTTTTTTTCTCTAAATTATAATTATTATAATGCAAATTATTATTATTGTAGCTGTAAGAGTTTAATCACTAAACACAAGACTAAGGATAACACAACTCAGAATGAACATGTCAGTGTTCATACCCGTTCAAAGGCGTATAAAAATTCAGTGTTATATGGTAGAAACAATAATTATTAGTTAGATTTTATTTATAATTAATTATTATAATCCGGAATTACTGATCCTATAAATTCCTGAAGCACGAGCAATTTTATAGCTACTGCAGCTGAGACACTGGTACTGGACCTGCATATATGCCTTACGCAAATTGCATTATTAATAAACAGTCACAGGTCACATTCACAGGTCACATTCACAGAGCGATGCTTGTTGATGTTGAATTTAATTTCGATTAAAGAATTGTCAATATATAGCATCAAAGCTTTAATTTTTGGATTTGATGTCTGTTTGTTTGCCGATTTATTTAAAAATTAACAACAGAAAATGTGTAGTAAGTTGTATCGTAAGTGGGTGTATATATGGGTAGTGTATATAGTTGTGGCTATTATATTTACAGGTAGATAACAAACTGTACGTTACATTTAGAACTGGAACTATATATTTTTGTATATAATTAAGAACTTGCTTTAATTTTGTTTTAAATAAAATCTTCTACACAATATATTTCAATTGTATTACGACTACTTGAAGTGATGGTTCAGTCCATTTTATGAAACTATCATTAGTTCATCCATTTTTTTTCAAACTTGTTTCTTCGATCAATAAATATTGTAGCTAGGGAACTGACTTTTTTCAGTGATGTTTCCGTTTATTTACTTCACTTTTTAATGTATTTCAAATACTTCT
This sequence comes from Dicyrtomina minuta, assembly GCA_949802685.1. Lineage (NCBI taxonomy): Eukaryota > Metazoa > Arthropoda > Collembola > Symphypleona > Dicyrtomidae > Dicyrtomina > Dicyrtomina minuta. The sequence continues at coordinate 59,869,318 of OX461808.1, read as the reverse complement.
TGGAGTCAAAACGAATTTGTTCCACGTCTTCCTCAACCTTGACACGAGTCTTGGGTTTACGTCGCTCCAAATGAACTTTCTTTTCCTCTTCAGACAATTCCGTCAGATCAAATGGGAGCTGCAATTTAGAATAAAAAATTAAATTAATAAAAATGAAGATTTCCTAAGTCAAGTTCAAGCCATTCAGCAATAATCAAGTTGATCGTTGTACAAAAAAACACGTTTTTAAAGAAATTTAATTTTAATTTACCCAGCACATACTTTTAACTTCAATTTTTGACAAGCCTAAAAAAAATAGAAGTCGGAGCTAAATTCTGTGTACATTTTAATTCGCTAAGATAGTAGTGTAAATCTACAAAATAATTAAAATAAAACAAACAGCAAAAATAGAACATTATATTCTTAAGCTCGTCAGAACGAATCGTTCTGCAGGATACGACGGGAAACGCAACACAAATTCAGACACGTTGCGATGCGATACATGACATGAGTCAATTCAAAATTATCTGTAATAACTCTGTCTGCGCGTACAACAAAATTCCACTTACAGTGCATTAAAACGTTGTGCTTTAAAGTGAGTCATACCGTCATACGGCTTGGTATTTCTATTTGGTACAATATTATTATGATATTTGGTACAAATACAGCAAAAGTACCTCTATAGTACCAACAAGAACCTATTAATAAATTTGATAACACTGCTACTACTATATGAACTATATAGTAAGCATCCTCATCACACTGATCACAAATACCTAAGTATCTATACAGATATTTTTACGCGGAATCAACTTTTAAAACTGCAACAAATATCTTAACATTCTACTTTCATACCTCCTAAATCTGACTAACTCGTAAGTGATTTGAACAAATCTGACAATTCATTCTAACTTCAAACAGATTCTATTCTATAACATCTCACAAGTTTCTCTTATTATTGAGAATATAATATCACAAATCCCCAAGAACAAAGGTGCACTTTATTTATGTAATTAGTCCAAATAATGTTGCCGCCGTTCTATCTTCACATACTTTTATAGTTTTCGTGGAAACAAATAATAGTTTCTAAAGTGGCTAAACAACTGAGTGTGATTCATACAAAAATACCATGTTTTTAAGCACACTTTTTGCCACAAGGTTAATGGCGCATTATAAATCCTCGTTTTTTATTCTAAACTTAATTTTGACATAAAACTGTTTTTGCAGATTTTTTTTTATATTAGCATAAATGCGTTGTTAAATGTGTTGTCTGTTATACTGAAAATTTGCAGTATAACAGACAACACAATTTAATTGTTATCCAGTCAGTGAATTTCAACCGCTGAGTCGCTGCCCGAATCGTAAATAGCGTCGCTGTTATTTAAAAGCTAGCCATAATCTTGCCCATTCCCCAAAGTCAATTCAATAGGTATACCTATACTTTATGTCACATTATTGAGTATAATATAATTTAGTTTATCCATTGAAAAATAACGAATATCTACTAAATGAAAGCGTTTGTAAATTACTAATAAACTATACCTACACGGATATCTGCTAACGTTGAACGTACTTTGGTACTTCAGTTTTATTATATGATAATCCAAGTAAAAATTGAATGCCAAACTCAACAGGCAGGGCTTTGAACTTTTGACAAAGTAATTTTCTAAATTGCGAATTTATCTTTATTTCCCTCTTTTATTCTATATACCTATATTATCGGAACATCGACATTTCCTTGTTATAACATAACACAGGTGAGGGTACCTATATATATTTACTGTTCAAATTTTAATATAATATGTTAAACTCCAGAGGAAACAGGATAAAATACTACAAAAATGATGGCTCAATCCATACTCCAATTTATTCTTGTTGGTATTAATACAAAAACATGAAATCTCAACAACCGGATATTAATATTTTAACAGCGAATAATTACTGCGCAAAAAATTCAATTAAATCAAGTTGAGATTTACTTATTTGAATTGATATTATCCGAGAAGGCCAACAAAGAAAACTAGTACAAGAAAACCACCAACAGTAACATTACAACTGATCGATGATGCATTGTATACCTAATAATAATTAGATTTTGTGAATTTAATATCTAAGAGCATAATATATGTAAAGATGAAATGAAGTGATGAGGAGGCATTTCATTTGGACGTTTGGTTGCGGTTGTCGTTGTCATTGGCTTTCACTTTATGGCATTGACAATGAAACTGTAAGAAAGAATTTATTACAATAACTACTACCAACTATGACGAAATTGAGGATGAGAAACAAGTCCACACAATTTTCATGATCAGCTTTTTCAACTTTTCAGCTTTTTCAACTTTTCAGCTTTTTCATTCAGCTTTTTTCACAAATTTTCATGATCATGATCAGCAGATTACTGTCTATGCCATCGAAGTCTCTGGTCCGAACCATGTGCGTCACAATTTGGAGAATCTGGCCTTAAAGACTTCCGGCAGTAGCAAAGCAATTAATACTCAGCTCACTGCTCAAGCGCAGCAATGAGTAAACAAAAACAAGATGAGAACAAGAAGTAATAATACTATATAATATTACCTATGTATTTGCACAATAATGGTACATGTGGAAATGGTGGTGGGTTGCGTAATCAATCTTGAGTAGACCTTTTACATTTACATCATACATTTGTATTACTTATCGTATCTCTATGTAGCATAGGTATTTATTTAAATAGGTACTACAACTGCCACTATGTGATTATAATACATGTACACTAGGACAGTACTGAATATAGTTATCAAGTAAAAATGATTCCAACATATTTTCTACTAATCTTATTAAACTACGTTAAAATTTATCCGTATATGAACAACCATACCCACCAACCATCCTATATAACTAACATTGCCCATGAACTATGTATGTTCATGGTTTTACATGCTATTTAAGCAAAATAATACGAACGATTCAATGAACTAGGAAATAATATGAAAAAAATAAATTCAAATTATTGAATAATGAATTACTAGATTCAAATAAACAAGGTGTACGTGAAAGACGAGGAAGGAATAATTAAATGCATATTCAATGTAAGTACTACAATACGATAACATACAGAGCACACAGCATGTGCAGGCATAGGTACCTTCACTAGTCGTAGAAATTTATTTTTCTAGTAGATAATTACACAGGTAGTGAATTGTACTACCAATGATAGACACACTAGAATTAGTCAACGTCAATGTAAATTAATTTCACACGAAGTATGAAGTATTGAAACCTCTAATATTGGTAGTAGAAGGATATGGAAGTACACAGCCTTGCAATTGTTTTGAATTTTGTAGTTACCGCTAGCATAAATTATGAACCCAGTATGTAGTTAATGAATCATTAATCACTGCACTGCGCTGCACTGTTTCGACACTATTCGTAATTACTGCCAAATCTATTGTTTTTGGTTCATCCATTATTCTACCCACAAAATCATCTGGAATCTGGAAGTAATCTAAAGTTGTGCATCAATGACAATTATTATTACTTTATGCATCCTTATTACTGAAAACTAGTAGAAGAGGATTTAATGGTATTATCCCAACTATCTAAAAATAGTAAAATCATAATAGTGATGCGAATCAGGAAACTCTATATAAATAAACAATTTTACAAGATTATTAATACTAGACTAGTAAATAGGAAACGTAGACTGATAATTCCAAAATCTAATCGAAATTCCGAAATCCAAATCAGATAGTGGTAATATTCGCAATATTGTAATAATAGAAATAAAGTTGTTGATAGAAGGGTTTAAATTTAAAGCAGGCTTAACTGTCTGAGTCCTGGGTGATACGTACCGACGTTTAAAGCAGAAACCGATCATTCACCGATATTAAAATGTGATCACAGAGATTGGATTATAAAATGATATAGTAAAATCAAACGAAAACTTGAGTTAAGTATAGGCACTAGTCACCAATAGTTAGCTATCATCACTTATTTATCCTTCTTATACCCAACAATGCCCATCATATTATGGTTTAATATATTTAAGTTTTGACTTTTAAATTATCTTTCACTTCCATTTAACATGTTATAGAGATCGTACAACCGCTGACCGTCCTTAATCATTTAACTTGACTGACTATGACTATACAAGTGCATAATGATAAATAATATCTGAAATATCAAAATTAGATATTTCAATATTTGTGGTTAAGCGCCTTTACGAAGTATGAAGTAAGAGCACAAACCTACTTCACGAATTCGACAGCTGATCAAGGCTGTTAGACACTTTAACCCTAAAAAAGTTATTTTTTATTAACTTTATTCCCGACAGACACTGCTAGTACTATTAATTTTTTTGTTAGTAAATTTAGGCTAGTTGGTCTAACTGGACAGAATACTGCCTCTTGCTTCAGACAGTGAAATCAATAAGTGAAAAATATGAAAAACATCTTTGCCCATTTTATCTACATTTCTGCTTAAGCAGTCTAATATCGGTATATCTTGAAAAACATTTTAAACTTTAAACCTCATATTATACTATCTGCTTTTACACAAAAATCATTAACAACTAACTCAACATTGAATGTATTTTTATTCATTAAGAACATGAAATAGCATCCAACATCCCACATACATCACATAATGCTGAATGTTGGCTAAAAATGATCTTTGGAACTTGAACTGAACTTTGAACTTACCTTGATAATTTGTCTGGGTTCGTGATACCGGATCGTGACGGTGGAGCCGTCAGGGTTGACCAAAAGTGTTGGATAACTTCTGAGGTACTGGAGACGACTAGTTCGAACAATTGAAGCTCGATTACTTGTCAAATGTCGGACTGACTGAAGTTCAAAATTAGGATTTCCAGCAGTACGACAAAACAACGTAGTGGATGACGATCGAACAATATTTTTCACTAAATTCATTATTGATCCACTTTTTCAGTTCAATTTGAATTATCAATGATCAATTTTATACAGTCAGTGACAGTACTTCCAGCTTGCCAATTGTCCGTCGATCAGCTCAGTCAGTCAGTAACTCCGAACTTCCTCACATACAACATACAGGATAATGAATCAATTTAGTCACCGTTGACAGTACAGACAAAAAAAAGCAATTTAATTCAGTAGTCCACGGACGGGCAAAGGATTACAGATAATTAATGACTAATAAATATGAAGTAAGGATCTAAACTCAGAATAACACTAAATTCAAATAAATTATATGATCAATGATTGATGATGAACTTCAAAGTTTATGATGGTTACACGGAAGAGCAAAGAAAAATTGTTGGTTGTTGGTCGGTCATCGGTTCGGTTGTTGGTGGATGAGTCCAATTTCTTCGGATTTCGGTGATAAAGGATGTGGTATGTGATAAAGAAAGGAGCCAACAAATCAAAACTTAAATATTGAATGTAACCTGAACTAATTTATCATTAATCTTTCTTTGGTAAGTCACTTTTGTCCTCCACAAAGTTCAAGTAGATTTTCAACTCTCTGTCTGGTAACAATGCAAACTCGGAAGACTGAAGTTGGCTGAAGTTGACGTTGTCGAGATATTAATTGTTAATAGTTATACCGAGGATTCTCAAAATCTCACACTACTGACTAAAAAATCAATACCAATTAATGAATTAACAATAATTTCTGAATTTCCTTTGAAATACAAAGGGAAATGGTATAGACTGTTGACTGATTGTATTTAATAATGGGGACTATTTCTTATGAATTCAAAATGTTATTTAACTTGGTATGTTGGATCATGGGACTCGACTCGACTCGTGGATAGGGTGAGAAAGAGAATTTCTTGGGAATTAGAAATGATAATAATAATTTTTTTAATGATAGGTAGCCTCACTCACATACATTCAAAAGCCCAATATCCAACAAAATGTGAGATACTCCGCTCCGCTGCCTTCTTCTATGTACCCTGTGTTAGTGCTGCTGGGGCTGTGTTTAATCTTAACAGTAAGTCACATTATTATACTGTATTATATACAGGCGAGAGAGGAGATAGAGATGGAGAGGTTCAAATAGCTGAGGAAGGGAGCTTCCCACTATGACGTCACATATTTTAAGGGAAGAAAAACATGGAATATAATTTGAAACATAATTACGCGTGCACACACTACATAATAGCACTGACTGGTGAGCTGAGGAAGCACGCGCGGGGGTTAAAATCCAAGATTTTCGCATGACGTCCTCCAAAGTACTTTTTTCCATACATCTGCTAGCAGGAGATACGAAATTCTTTTGACATACATAGTAAACCAACTTTAACATACCTAGTACACGAAGATTAGATTATGTTACTGCAAGTTCATGCCCCTAGGGAGCGTGCATAAATTACTAAGTTCGTTTTTGTCGGATAGGGGTTTAAGCTGCAAATCCCTTTGCACTGGCGGAAATACCAAAAAGTGGGGGGAAGCGGTTAAAAATATTCTATGTTTGTATCACATAATTTATGCACGCATCCCAGTTCTACAGCCTGCAGCCTCGAGTTGTGGAAGACATGATGCAGTGGAGGGCACAAAACGGCTAATTTAAACATTTCCAAGACTTTGAGCAACCCTTTGGTTTTACACTGACGGCAACGATGGCGCTCGTCCTAATGTTCATGTAATTCATATTTTCTTCAGTTTCTGATTTCACTGGTTTCAAAATGTTTCAGTTTTCAGTGTTTTTTTTTGCTTGAGCGATTTAATTGCAATAATTATGAGTTAAACTTGTGATTTATGATTTGTGTAAAAGTGCCAGTGTGTAAATTGTAATTGTATCTACCTAGGTATTAAAGGGACCCAGGATACCTATATACTAGTTAGGTACGCTCAAGCAAAGCAATAAAATTACAGCAACTATAGTGTATTGTTGATTGTCGTTTTCTTAAATATTGTAGTTCGAAAACCCAGTTAAATTCCCAGTATTTTAATACATTTTGGCAGCTTTTATTTATTTTAAAAGTTATAGTATAATATCAAATATTTATAAACAGTTTGTTGTTAAATATGTGCGTGTGAGTTATTAATACAAATAAAAAGGAGGTTTTCAGGGTGAAGAATAAGACATTATTTTAGGATGTGTTTTATAATTTAAAACGTTTGTCACAGGTTCATATACTAAAATATCCGCATCTTTCGCGTATAAAAAGTCGATATGTGTCCAAGCTTCCCATTTGACACGAATAGCCGCTTCCACATTCGGAAGTTGCTTTATGAGTCGATGAACATCCTCTTTGTCAGTGATGTAGTCGTTCTCTCCCCAGAACATGATGATGGGGACTGTCACTTGGGATAAGTTGTACTGGGGTGGTTTCAAAGAGCCGTAGTGAAGTAAGTTCTTTGCAGGGCCATAGTCGTACTTTGTGAATTCCGGCTTAGCAATCCATTGGAACCATTGTATGATCTGTTTCACGGTGGTTGGGGATGGAAACGCACCCGCTAGGAGTGGAAGTCTCGACTGGAAAGGAAAAGATATAGAAAATCTATTAATGAAAATACATACATGTATTTATAAAAAGAATCATTATATTAAAAATTGGTAATTAATTAGTTAATTTATTATAGTGTAAGCAGATGAACTATTGACGCTGACATACAAAATTCACTTGGTCAGGATCTTTTCCATCGATTGAGTTGAGAAATAAAGTACAGACTCCAGGAGCCTGTGTCAAGGCTTCCTTTCTGCATATCTTGGGCAGCATTACATTCATTATTTTAGTCATTTCAGGGGGTACGAGTTCTCCATGGAAAAATGTGGTTACGAAGACCTATAGAAAATCCAGAAATAATTAACATTATGATGTGTGTGTAATTTTGCAAGAACATTATTGGATGCTATATTATATGAAAAATGTAATTAAGCAATACAGTTCGGTTTGCTAGCATTGTAGCTCACTTCAATAAGATGTCGATAATATACGGCAAATCTAACCAGCATACTCCTAGTTCTGCCAAAGTTAACAGCTGGAGCTAATGCAATTGCTGCATTAATTTTGTCGTTGTACTCTGGATACTCGGATAAAAGTGCAAACATCATTGTTGAGCCCAAAGAAAAACCCACCCAGTTAAGTTTTGGTTGACCGGTTTCAGCTAAGATGTAGTCAATAGCGGCGGTGGCATCATGCTGTGCCATTTCATCACCTCTATACACAATATCAAGTTCACTTTTGTAACGTCTTCTGAAACATACTGAAAACTTTTTAAAGCAAACTTATTCAAATCAAATTATTTAAATTTATTACACATATTCCCAAAATTCGAGTTTATTAGGATTCAAATAAGTATGATTTCTCCCGTAAGTACCGCCTCGGAAATTTCCAAGCCAGATGTCAAATCCATTTTCGGATAGTTTATCAACTGTTATTAAATAAGGTTTCCAATAATTACAGATCTATTTTCCTAGGTACGTATACTATCGTTTTTTTATTAGGTGTAATAACGAATGCACAAATGAATTATTCTTAGCCACAAATTATGTCATGCAGAAAAGGCTAGATTTAGGACCGACCGGCCGGCGACCCTTTTGGCATATTTTAACATCACGTGAACAGCTATTATCCTTAACCTTGAATGTCATAATTTCCCTAAGGGCCGACTGACCCAACCAGGGCCGGACGAAGGAATTGCTGTTAGGCAGCAATTTGTTTCTTTACAAAAGCCACCATTTTGATTTTATCAATGGTTTTCTTTGGTACAGCAAAATGTTGTATTTACATACATGTTTTAGAAAAATGCAAAGTGTTCTATTTACTTGATTCAGAAAAGTGAAAAATTTTCTATTCACATGTTTTGAGAAAAGTGGAAAATGTTTTATTTTCATGTTTTTGAAATGTACAAAAAAATTTATTTGCATGTTTTTGAAAACTTTAAAATTTTCTGTTTACTTGATTCAGAAAAGTGCAAAATGTTCTATTTACATGTTTTTTAAAAGGTGTTATATGTTTTATTTGTATGTTTTTAAAATGTAACACAAATTTTTATTTTGCATATTTTTGAAAAGTCAAAATACTCTTTTTTACGTATTTTTTAAACAACTACAAAATGTTCCACTTAACATGTTTTTTTGAAAATTCAATTGGGGCTGCCTGCGCTGGTCGCATTATCCGGCCCTGAGCCCAACTGACATAATTTGGGGCCTACCCCTTACGATTTATTAAAGTTTATTAAACGTACATACCTAAAGTTCTTCCTTCACAGTTAACAAGGTAGTCACGGGACGACTGGAATATTCCAGGCATAACAAGCACAGCAGGTTTTCCTGGTGCAGGGATTCTATGAAATTCAACAATATATCCACTTCCAGATGTTATGTAGTGTGACTCACACGTGTAGCCTTTCATCTTCAATAACTCCCGCTAAAATTATAAAAAATAATCCTGATAAAGTTTACTTAAGTTATTTAAACTTTAGGAGTAAAACATGTGATTGTGTTACTTTTCTACTGTTTTTATTATCTGGTATAAACTTACAGTATTATATGTAAAATTAGTTTCACTCAAATTAAATGTACAACTCGGCCTTCTATTCAAACTGACTTGGTCAATAAGCGGTAAGTTAAATGGAAATTTTGAGATTGTTTTAAAGTTTATAAAATTTAAGTCTACGGAGTCACTCGGAGTGGAATTAAAATTTGAATCACTTATTATTGTCTCATCGTTTACAGCCATAGCGTTAACGTACTGTAAAATTGATGTTATCTGACCGTTCCAGGTGTACTCCTCTACTTGTGAACCGCTTCCGTTTGTATTAATTGAAATTTTGGAGAGATCTTCTGGGTTAGATTTTAACGGATCGCCTACGGTGACGTTAGTTCCATATTCTTCAGGCTTAATATTAATTTTTATTGTGAGCCCATAACACTTCAACACTAAACTGAGAGTGACTATAATTTTTAATATGGAATTGAATCGAATCATTTTGTGGAATTTTGAGAAACAGAAAGTGGGAAAATTGGGAACTTGCTGTTTGATACGAAGCAATAATTATTCAAATTATTGTGTACTTTGGATGAAAATCAACTAATGTATTAATATTTGGTTCAATAAGTTACGGATGCTGGCTATACTGATCATAGGCTTGTTTAACGGGATCTCTTTTACTTCTTGAAATGACCAGTCCATGTACCCTGTAACCGTACCGTAACCCATATTAAGTTACTTCACATCCTTTCCGTCCAGCATTTCATTTTTAGGTCTTAAATCGTAAGTCCAGTTTATGCACTGTATATCATATAGTACATACACTTCATACCTAAATTATTACTTCCAGGGTCTTTCCCTGTAACCATGCTCCAGGGAATAATAATTACTATGCTAAATATTTTAATAGGTGCCTTAAGCTATTTAGTATTTATTCCGCATTGTTATGGGTATGTGGATCATTTAATACAGTTATATTCTAATTCCATTTTCCCCGTATGAGCTGCTGGTAAGTAGACTGAAATTCATAACTACTTGTTTCTGTAGCAATATAATATCGTCTATGTAGAACCAAGATGACCCATATCCAATTTAAATGCGAATCAAAATGAGCTATGTCATAAAAACAAAATGAAAAACATAAGTAAAATGTTAATTATTAGGAGTTTTGAAAATTTAAAAATGTTCTATTTAAAAATTTTTGAAAAGTGTAAAATAATACATCTTTTTTAAAAGTGCAAATTGTTCTATTTAAATGTTTTTAATTGTGTTAAAGGTTGTATTTACATGTATTTGAAAATTCCAGAATGTTCTATTTACATATTTTTGAAAAGTGCAAAATGGTCTATTTAAATGCTTTCAAGACACATTTAAAACTTTTTGTAGATAGTACATACTGATTTTAGGTAAAAATGGAAAGGGGTCATTTTGGTTCTTCGCAGATGATATGTATTATATATAGTTATATACATAGATACGTATATTATAGCGTTTAAAATATTCTAGTTGATTTTATGGTCCTATTTTTGTTCGCGTGCAGGTCTTGCAGGTGTACATTGTAATTTATTCGTAAAGGTCTAGCGAACATAAATCTAGAATGAAGAATAGTAGAATGATAGAATTATTGCATGAGGTGAGAATAAAAAACGATTTATTGCACAGTTATATTTTGGTTAGTGCCAATATTGGGGAGCGGACATTATCTTCCCGGAAATATTCCTCCCACCTCGTAACCGAGATCATTTTCCTAACAGCATCAAAATCACTTCACTAAAAGAAACAAGTATATCCATCCACAAAATTCACGTGTATTCGTAAACTGTCTAAAGTTTCGAAAATTCCTAAGCTGATTCCTCAGATATAGAATTTGTATTTATTAATGGATATTTTTAAGAATGTCTTCGAATACATATTTGTCTTGAAAATAAACGTCTGTTTCTTTTAGTGATTGGGTTTTGATACATGGGAAAAAATTTCCTCGGTAACGCCATGGGAGGAAAATATCCGGAAGGATAATGCCCTACAACCACTTCTATGTTGAGCATATAGTAAATTATGACGTGCTCAAACTATTTACTGTTAAGTTATAATAATTGGATACATTACATCATTGTCACTTCAATTTAAAAATATTGTTGGCTTAGTTTTGTTTTTGAAGTTCTAAATTATTCTTCATAATATATTCTGCAATATGGCATTAGATAGAGAGAGCACAAGGAACTATAAAGGAGTAATTCGTTCAAAGTTGGTGGTAATAAACATTCAATGTTGGTGATATTGGGAAAGAGCATTTAGAAATTAATTTATTCCTACCTATCTACATAATTTTGTAAATGTATAAATCATGGTAAACCATGCGTCATAATTCGTTGGAAATTGTTGTATAAAATTAAGTCGCTACGTGCATCGTTTTAATGTTTTTTTAAACTATGATTCAAATCATTCAATACAATAGACATAAACCACACACGCCACTCCTGTCGATGTCGATTTATGACAAATAATAAAGCTATACACAATATGCGTCATGCAGTAGGTTAACTAAAAGCTGTATATAAACCTAACTTTGCGACAATGTCACTGGCAGTAATTACTTGGCATCCTCCTGAGCTTAAAATTTCCTGTAATCCACACAAGTAAATCCATAAATCAGAAGTAAAGATAGAAAATTATAAAATAGTGGTTCCAGAATATTATGGAGAATATGGGGAAGCTGAATTTATTTTTTCTGGTGCTTCTTTATTGTTCGAATGAATCATCAGCGCAGTCGGTATTTCGAAATATTATATTTTAGAATTGCAGTATTTATTAATTATTAACTAATTATGTTATAAATTATGTCACTAAAATTTACAATTTTGACTACTGGTTGTTTCGTGTAAAACATAAACTTTGCAAATGGAAACATTTTATGCGTATTTCTGCCTTCTGCCCTCGAAAACGCATCTAAAATATAATATTATTAATTATTAATCAAATTATTACCCAACAGAGTGGAACCATCATCCCACTGTACGTATGGCCTGAAAAAAACCCTTCAACTGGAGTCCACTCCTGGCAACCTGTATATGACGCAAGGAAGTCCAACCCCTCCGTTCCAATTTGGGCCATCGTGAACGTCAACAGTGGACCGGGCACGGTTGTTTCCCTTGAGTACAAATCCGCCATTGGGAATCTCACTTCAAAGGGGATAAAAGCCCTTGCATATGTCTCCACAAACTACACCCAACGAGCAGCAGCCAACGTTCGGTCGGACATTGATACATGGCTCAAACTGTACCCAAATATCAGTGGTATATTTTTTGACGAAATGTCAAATGAAAATGACGATCAAAAGCTCGCATCAAATTATTACAAGAATCTCAATGACTACGCCAAAAAACAAAAAGGGATCACCTTCACAGTGGGAAATCCAGGGACAGACACATCCAAGGACTTTGTCGGTACGGTGGACACAATTATTATTTATGAAACCGACACATTCCCCACTGAGGCCAAATACGGAACATGGCACAAGAACTATCCGCGGTGCACGTGGGGGATTTTACCCTACAATGTCTCTCCTCAGAGCTATGACACCAACAAGATCAAGAACGCTAAGAAGACGGTTAAGTTTATCTACGTGACGGACGACAACCTCCCAAATCCGTGGGATACGGTCGCTTCTTACTTGCCAAAATTATTGAAAGACCTGAAGGACTAGAAGCGGGTAATTATTATATCGTTATCACATGGGTTTTATTTGGACAAATTTTGGATGAAAAATATAAACTTGTACGAAAATAAAAGGCATATAATATATGCCCCCGAAATCTAATTTGCATAATATACATATTATCCACTCATTGGAAACGGATCTTCACAAAGGCAGCACCATTTCATTATTTTGCCACGACCAGAGCAGAGGAATAGGAAATTCGAACTATAGTAAATAATAGTAATGTTGCTGGTCAACTAAATCCTACTAGGTGGGTATAAGTACATACTCATACACGCTCGCATATGCAAATTCTAAATAATTTTTATAGGAAATAAAATAGATTATGTTATTATGTGCCTTTTTAGGTAGATGTGCAGTAAATGTGCCAAAATTAAATATCAACCCAGACTTTGAAAACACTATATTAGGTATATTTACTAATCTTATAAGACCCGTGTCGAAGTACCTCTCTTGGCTTCGTCAGCTTTTCGACCTGAAGTTACCGACCTGGCGAAACAGAGGTTACTTTTATAACCTATGATCGGTCCAGCGCTTCACTGAATATATATTTTTTGCTGTTTCGATAACAAATGTACCTTCCATTGTTACTTTTAAAATTATAAAATAGGCTTGGTTTTGGTTGATTATCAGAGTTAATGAAGCAATGAATAAGTAAATCGTTTTTTCATTTAGTATTCCATAACGAAATATAAAACACATATAGCGGTATGTACACTACATTTCCGCTACAAGGTGCTTAAGCAAATAAAGCTAAAACTGAGATGGAATTGACACAACTAATGAATGCATGGGTCAAATGAGTCTGCACTATTTAATTACAATCAAGGTAAGGTAAAATTATTAATATTAATAATTTCAATTTAATTCATATTATAGGTGACATAGGTACTTTCAACCCAGCTCATTTTAATTTTGCACCAGGTAATGAGTAACAGGATAATGTTGCAATATTGCAACATTCTGTAAATTCATTCATCGAAGAGTAGACTAACATTTTAATCTGTAGAAACAAAATAAAAAATTTCAATTTACCTACCTAAGTAATTTACCACATCGCAAAGAAAAAATATTTAATTTTTAGTTACCAGCTCCAGTAAGTAAGTAGCATCTATATTTCTTTTTCGCAATGAAGTTAAAAGACATAGGACACACGCTGTATAAATTAACCCAGATTTTTTCAAAATATCTAAAGTTACAAAATTTCAAAGCCGTGTCATTTGTACTGAGCACAAGATGGCTTCAGTTTTGTTCAGTAGTAAAAGTAGTTCCTTTCAGCATCAGTTTCACGAGTGAGTCTCCACTTCAAATTGGAAACCAAAATCAAAGCCAAAAAAATGTTAGTTTTCAGCCGTTCCAAAAAGGATGGGAGCTCTTGGCATTTAAAGGAGCCCATCTTTCAATGTATATTTTATTCGTTATGAATATCATCACTTGGTTTCATCAGTTTAGTAAAAATGGAGAGCTCTTCCTCGCGATTGCCTGCGTGGGAAATTGTCTACTTGCCCCAATCTGCGGAATATTTTTATCACTATCCGCTTTTTCTTCACCTCAGGAAGTGGTTCGTATTTTGAGCGCTCCTCATCAAATTCTAGGAAGACGACAAAATTTTAAAAAATCAAATCAAAATATCAATTGTTTTGACAGTTTTCTTTTTAGTTTCTTTGCAGTTTCCTTTGGAGCATGTTCATTCTTGCAGCCGTTGAGTCACCTGTGTTTGTTCATGACCTTTGGAGACTCCCCCATATTTTTATGGAATTATTTTGAAGTTAAGGAGATGCTCGCCGGGGACAATCCGTATATTTGGGTTTTACTTAAATCTGTTTTTTTACTGATCGAAACTACTAGGACGCTTTCGCCGTTTCTATTTTGCTACGTGTATTCGTATGTCTTCCTCACGGGATTTATAACTCTCAAGATGGAGCTTCAATATCTAAAGTTCGTTTTATTTTATACTTTATAATATTTATACGTATTTAGTATGTTCATTCCGTGTCCGTGAATTTATCCTGACTGAAATTCTTTCTCTGTTCAATTTGCCTATATCCATCAAATTCAAGGTTTTAATTTCTTAAATTTATTGTAGCAACGAGTCTCCCATTTGTGATGCACCCATGTTAAGTGGAAATCGAAAGAAGGAAATGGCAAGGAAAATTGGGAAAACGGTGAAGTTGTACCGAACCCTTGAAGTTTACAACAGAGTGTGTAACAATTGGTGGCGGCCATTTTTCACCCCTGCAGTCGTCACTGCATTGTTCATAGCTCTCACGTGGGCATTGTTGGTCTGCTTGTACAGTGCCAAGCATCTTCCACCTCTATTTCCATTTGCTGCTAATTTCACTACGCAGGGGTCGGCACTAGGTCACACGCGTGCGACGAGTCGCACGCGGCGGGATTTTTAGTAGCACGCGATAAACTACAATTTTTCGTAAATTCATACTATATAAAATAGTAAAATTGCTTGAATGACAAAATTTTGCTAATTTAGAAATTAAGGCAAGATTTGCTAAAAAATATGTGCAGCAGGCAACAATGATACCCTTGAGCACTTGGTAAATGGCACCAGCACTTTGATTTGAAATAAAGTACGATCATCATTGCAGTCGCGTTTGCCAGAAGCAGACGTTGCCAATCATAAAATGTATTTATCAATGCTGTTTTTACAATTACAGCTTTTATGTGCATACCACCATGCAACGTTGTTTTCTAATTCGTGTCTCAGTCCACCATGCTGTCTCATTTCAAAAGATTTACATAACAAAATAAGTTTCTGACTCCTAAATTGATCGTGTTTAAGTAAAAGTTTTTATTTATTGTCGTATTAATTTCCAAACCAGAACCAAAGAAACAAACTACGTTTAATTTTCATTTAGAGTAGGAAGAATGCTGTTTTTACATTTAGTAAAGACAATTATTGCATCTGTCTCATTTTTAAAGTTTCTGTAAGTCTGAGAAAATCATGCTGCGAGTGACATTATAGTACAGTGCACAAAACATACAATCAACTCTTTCTAAAAGATTCACTACTTTGTAAAAATCGAGTGTTAGAGTTAAAATCAGCCTATATTACTTAGCAGTACTATTTTAAAAAACAAAATCAAAATAAGCTACTATTGCATTTCTTTAAGGTTGCAATGTCATTGCTAAACAAACAAAAATCATTTAAGGATGAGGGAATGATTAAGGAAAGTCTTGTTGTAGCTGCCAGCACATTATTTGCATCTTTACGCATCTTGACGATTGCCTGAGATTAGCAGTAACTAATTATACTCCCGATTTTGAAAGAATTGCAGATGCAATGCAATGTCGAGCATCAAATTGAACGTAAGTTTTTGTGACTGTTGTTTCATGATAGGTACCTACTTAATCAACTAAAATTAAAAACATTAAAAAATAAATTTCCAGCATCTAACAATCTGACTTGTTAAACGTAAATTGTTGCGATTATAGTTACGTGATAGGCACTTAATTTACTGAAATTAACAAGGTTTAAAAATGATAAATTACAGGTCGCACGCGACCTGTCTTCAAAAATCGAAATTCGCACGCGTTAAAAAATTAGTGCCGACCCCTGCTCTACGTCCTCCTTATAATAACTATTACATACACCACACTTGCCCAAGTTCAAAGCAAGTCACGAGATCTGCTTCAAAACTTGGGAATGGAAATCGGTGTAAAGGCGAAGGGAATGAAGATACAGGCCCAACAAGAGACGAAGGACATGTTAATATTGAGAAAACAAATTCGGTCACTTCAACAGTTAACCGTTGACATTGGGGGATTTGGCTCATTTTCCATGGAAACGTCTAAAGACACAATTGAGCACTCCATTGATGCTATATTAACTATTCTTAGCCTGTAATTAATGTTATCGTAATTATGTGACAGGCCACACAGCACGGTAAGCCATACTTTACTCTTTTAGCAATATAAAAGCATCCTATATACATCACCTACTTACATATTATATTAAGTTAAAACATTAACAAGATTTGAAAATCCACGAATTACAAACTAAAAATGGTGCAAGGCGAACGCAGTTAACATAATTGTTAACTTAATTATGTTTATGCTCATGATATCATCAGTCGTTTGCGACAAATCCGTATATGTATAGCCTTTTTGTTTTCGCTCTCGTTTAAGTGCGTCAGAGTTGTTTAAAGCACACGAAGAATGCATAATATAGATCATACGATTCGTATACTCTCTTTGATTTGAAATAAAGTACGATCATCATTGCAGTCGCGTTTGCCAGAAGCAGACGTTGCCAATCATAAAATGTATTTATCAATGCTGTTTTTACAATTACAGCTTTTATGTGCATACCACCATGCAACGTTGTTTTCTAATTCGTGTCTCAGTCCACCATGCTGTCTCATTTCAAAAGATTTACATAACAAAATAAGTTTCTGACTCCTAAATTGATCGTGTTTAAGTAAAAGTTTTTATTTATTGTCGTATTAATTTCCAAACCAGAACCAAAGAAACAAACTACGTTTAATTTTCATTTAGAGTAGGAAGAATGCTGTTTTTACATTTAGTAAAGACAATTATTGCATCTGTCTCATTTTTAAAGTTTCTGTAAGTCTGAGAAAATCATGCTGCGAGTGACATTATAGTACAGTGCACAAAACATACAATCAACTCTTTCTAAAAGATTCACTACTTTGTAAAAATCGAGTGTTAGAGTTAAAATCAGCCTATATTACTTAGCAGTACTATTTTAAAAAACAAAATCAAAATAAGCTACTATTGCATTTCTTTAAGGTTGCAATGTCATTGCTAAACAAACAAAAATCATTTAAGGATGAGGGAATGATTAAGGAAAGTCTTGTTGTAGCTGCCAGCACATTATTTGCATCTTTACGCATCTTGACGATTGCCTGAGATTAGCAGTAACTAATTATACTCCCGATTTTGAAAGAATTGCAGATGCAATGCAATGTCGAGCATCAAATTGAACGTAAGTTTTTGTGACTGTTGTTTCATGATAGGTACCTACTTAATCAACTAAAATTAAAAACATTAAAAAATAAATTTCCAGCATCTAACAATCTGACTTGTTAAACGTAAATTGTTGCGATTATAGTTACGTGATAGGCACTTAATTTACTGAAATTAACAAGGTTTAAAAATGATAAATTACAGGTCGCACGCGACCTGTCTTCAAAAATCGAAATTCGCACGCGTTAAAAAATTAGTGCCGACCCCTGCTCTACGTCCTCCTTATAATAACTATTACATACACCACACTTGCCCAAGTTCAAAGCAAGTCACGAGATCTGCTTCAAAACTTGGGAATGGAAATCGGTGTAAAGGCGAAGGGAATGAAGATACAGGCCCAACAAGAGACGAAGGACATGTTAATATTGAGAAAACAAATTCGGTCACTTCAACAGTTAACCGTTGACATTGGGGGATTTGGCTCATTTTCCATGGAAACGTCTAAAGACACAATTGAGCACTCCATTGATGCTATATTAACTATTCTTAGCCTGTAATTAATGTTATCGTAATTATGTGACAGGCCACACAGCACGGTAAGCCATACTTTACTCTTTTAGCAATATAAAAGCATCCTATATACATCACCTACTTACATATTATATTAAGTTAAAACATTAACAAGATTTGAAAATCCACGAATTACAAACTAAAAATGGTGCAAGGCGAACGCAGTTAACATAATTGTTAACTTAATTATGTTTATGCTCATGATATCATCAGTCGTTTGCGACAAATCCGTATATGTATAGCCTTTTTGTTTTCGCTCTCGTTTAAGTGCGTCAGAGTTGTTTAAAGCACACGAAGAATGCATAATATAGATCATACGATTCGTATACTCTCTTTGCCTTATTTAAAAGCAACTATACATTACGAAAAATGCGCATTATTTGCAATCTTGATAAGACCCTAGTAACTTCTAATGAGCTAAATTCCCCAAATCATTCCCAGTAACTTGTAAAAATAACAAATTACATAAAACTTATGTAGGTACATTTCTTTTTTTAAATGCTCGGATATTTCCAGGTATGTCTCTACGTTATTCACTTTCTATACAATTATTAATCATTACTCATTACTATAATGCTGCGTTGCTATAATAATAAAGTACGCATTGACTCACTCAGAAGCACAATCTGCATCTCAAGCGGGCTCCGTCTCGTGCATCCATCGCATCGATCCATCCAGGTCCCAGGTAGCACTCATGATAGTCGTCGAATTTTTCAATAGGTACATAATATAAGCACAATTAGCAATTAACTATTAGTTTTTACTATAATAATTGTATTGAAATTGTATTTACTAGTTCAGATTCACTAGTTGAGTCAGATATAGGTGCATATACTTGCATTTTGAGAGGGAATTTCCTACACACTATGTATATCGTGCATCTTAGTTTACTTGTCAACGTCATGTCATGCTTCAACTACTAGAATACAAAAGGTAATGGTCAGATGCCAAAACATTCCTACAATGTTTTTTTTAGCTAATTCTCCATTTCAGTACAGGTAAAAACGAGCTCTCGTATTTATTTCGATACTCCAGCAGAGTAGCTTGTTTACATATTGTTAAGCACTATACGGATGGCATTGCACTAACTAGTGTAAGTTACCGTATTTCTTTTAATAGTACACGGGACTGAATGATGATGATAATATTGCTTTTCTATTCGAAATCGAAAATATCAATTAATGAGCAGAATATTTCGGGAAAACATGAGGTGACTGGTGACTGGTAAAGTGCTTGTGACTGACTTTGCTTATAATTAGCGTCGGCATTATGACGTCATTCTTTGATCTTTTGTAAACACAGAATTGTCAGTGTAGTATAGATAATAATATAAGTATGTTGTCTGGGATGTAATATGTATACGTTGATTATTGATTATTGATCACTAATAACAGTCAATAATCAATACTTCCAGCTTTATCTATTTATCGGCCACTAAAGTGCAAATATTTTTATGTAGAGTATACATATATTTGAATTTAAACTTGAATTCAATGGGGATATCTACAATTAAATTAGCAAAAAAAGAGGGGCCTCTGGTCGTCCTTAACGGGGATATAAAAAACAAATTTCTATTTCTACGCTACGGCTACGGCTGGACTGTTTTAGAAAAAATCCAAACGTCATTTCTGTACCACCCACTTCTGTAGTATTTTATCAATTAATATTATTTTACAACAAACTGAACACTAAATTGATCACTGCTTTATGAATGGTGTAGGTACCTACACAGAAGATTGTTACCGTTTGTTACAGTTGAATACGCTCATTTACATACATTTTATTTCGCTTATAAGGGCACACACAGAACTCACCAACATACCAAAATAAATATGTAGGTAACTACCTACTTACAGAAAGACAACTCTAATACAAATTGAAATTGGCCCAATCGAAATGAAAAGGCGAGACGCCATACAAGGAAATTGGAAATCAAAACGTATTGTTGAGATAATAAAATAAATACACGGATTTTTAATCAAAATAATCAAAATTTTTAGAAGACCGCGATCACCGCATACTACTCAAAACCTTAATTGCATTTCCATGTTTATAACACTTCGTATGTACCTAACTGCTCATGTTATTACTATGTTATTCCCAAGTTGTCATCTACGAACTAACTAATAGAAATTTAAAACCAGTATTTAAACAAACTCAGTGAGTCAAAAATTATTCACTATTTCATTCACTTACAAAGGAGCAATACGAATTTTTAAAGAAAAATAAAAAAGACGATTTATCAATCAATCAATCATGAAAGTTGCACTCACCTTTGCAACTCTACTTTCCTTCGGTGTTCTTTTGGTAACAAAAGGATACTCAGTTGGAGCCGGAGCCGGGAGCGGGGGAGGAAGTGAAACAGAGCCGATTGTGAAACCTCTGTCTGATCTTCCTGCCACCAACGAGACCAGTTTCTTTATTAACCTCAATAGAGACGGTATGTACTTACTAATTTTTAAACCATATTTGAATTTTGCATTTTTATTCCAATTTTACTTTTCTACCCGCCTTAAATAGCGAGGCGATTCAAAATTGTAAGTTATGCAACATAATACAAAATATACAAATGCAGTAATTAAACTTTGAAAAATATTCCTTACATTAGAATTAGGAGTACTGCGATTAGGATATTGTGCGTGATTAAGTATAGATTAAACATTCTTCATTTTTGTAATCTTACAGAGCAAATATGGCTCATGAATACCTCCTTGATCGTACATCTTAATGAAGACGACATTGAGACTCTACCAGTTCGACAAGAGATGCAAGTTCCTAATTCTTTGGCCCCAAAAATTTTGGTAACATTTTAGAATAATTATTTTTAATTTAGTAATAAACTAATCAGTCAATCATTGCGCCGTATAACTCTATTATAAGGGAAGCATCTCCACTTGATAATAATATCAATATTTGCTAAAAGTTTTAGTATCTTATATAACGCATCTAATTTTATTAATTCTTATGCGAATAGAACGGTCAAGTACCAGTCGATTTTCAAAAACGATTCAGTAAATGGATCATAGAAGAACACCACCTTACCAATGAACACCTCCGAGCTTTAGTCAAGTAAGGGTTTTTAATTTTGAGTAATTTTCATATTTTTATTATTTTTTAAAATTCTAGCCTAGTAGCTAGCTTATTATTACAACATTTACGCTATAATTTTTTGTATGTTTAAAATTAGTGGTAACGAAGCATGTGGGGATAAAATATGCAGCCCACTTCCTGGATATGGACAAGGTTGTTGCCCTTTTGGGTAAAGGTTGAGGACGCAATTGTAGTATCAACCGGAAATTAATACGGAAGCCCAAGAGACAGATCAATCAATATTACATCTATATATAGGAAATCGAAAGAAAGGAAATTGATATAGACTTCAAAACTATGAGTTAACATAAATTTATGATATTATGATATCAACAACGAATTGCATCTATGAATTGTATTATAATATGGACCACCTTGGCAAAAAATCTTTTTAATATTGTTAAATGGCGGTATATATTGGAATATTGAAGATACGCTAAAGATATGATAGGCTATACTGATATATAAATGGTTTGACTGAAATATAAATAAACACATAAATATGCATTCATAATATTTATTTTATCACTTAAAAAAATGTTATTACAAGTACGTTATGTCTAATCTCTATATGTGTATTAGATAGTGGTAAATGTAAAGTAAAAATAATGGCGGGTAAATGTTTAGGAGTCCACACAATCATTTTTACGTTCTTTACTATCCATCTAAATTCGAAATTCCGGCGGAGCACTTTAGTATGAATAATATACCGTAAATGATCGAATAAGCGCCCGCGGGTGCTTAATTATTTGTTTGGAGTAATAGACAGGCGCTTATTTAATTTTTGAAAGTCTACACGGACGGTCAAAATAAGAAATTAATTCATACAATGTTATACCTGAAACCGCAGTTTCTGTCTTGTATTTTGTTAAATTTTTGACTAAATTGTGATCCTCGCCATCCAATCATGCAATCAAATTGTACCGTAATGCAGGGTACTGAACTAATGCTTTTAAAGAGGGATTAACGAATTTACTGCGTAGGTTCAGTTCAAATAAAGCACAAGTGACAACACTAAATTTTAAATTGATCTTACATTATATAATAAAAGCAGGCGTGCTTGGGTGAGCGGTTAGGACTGCAGACTGTAACGAAATTTACAGTCTCAGACCCGGCTTCAATCCTCGGCCACTGCTAATCGTTTACGGCTCGGTGTTGTACGGTAAACGTCACTGGATGGTTGATTGAAACCCAATCTCCTTCGGTGCTCCTTAGTGACCACTACTTACTGTAGGGGCCTAGGGAATGAGACTCCTTTACTGTGGAGGAGGGGACGGGGATAGGTGAAAGGGGACAAAGACCGAGACGATCTAACGCGGTAGCCTCCTATTTCTTCACCCACAGTGACTGGTTGAGTCTGGTTGTATGAACTTCGGTTAAATCGACCCAATGAATAAATTATTATTATTATTACATTATATAATAATATCATCTGTGAAGAACCAAAATGACCGATATCCATTTGTAGCTAAAAACAATACCCACTATATACAAAAATATTCAAATATGTCTTGAGAGCATTTAAATAGAATATTTTGCACTTTTCAAAAAACATGTAAATAGAACATTTTACACTTTTCGAACACATGGAATAAGAAAATTTTGCACATTTTCGAAAACATGGAATTAGAACATTTTGCACCTTTTCAAAACATGGAATTAGAACATTTTACAGTTTTCAAAAACATGTAAATAGCACATTTTGCATGTTTCAAAAATATGTAAATAGCACATTTTGCATGTTTCAAAAACATGTAGCAAATAAAACATTTCGCACTTTTCAAAAACTCTTAATTAACATTTTACGCATGTTTCTCATTTTGTTTTTATGACATAGCTCATTTTGATTCTAGCTTAAATTGGAAATGGGTCATTTTGGTTCTTGTTCTTCACAGACGATATGTTCCAGTTAGTTAATATATCGAAATGGTCGTGTATAGTGTATTACTTTTATTAGTCTCCCTCGCTTCCTCATGTTTTAAACTCATATTGCTGACATCAATTTCTAAACAGACAATATAATGTATCAAACCACAAGCCATCTCAGCTGCTATTATTTGTTCAATTGTGTGGCTGATCCTATATAATAGAATCTATTCCTCATACATAAATTGCTTTACTTTAAAATAGGAGGATTTGCCCTCAAAATGTATAAAAAATGTATCTAATTTTGAAGTATTTATTACTTGTAAGTACCTTCAATAGATCCTGTACATTTATTGTTTTTTTCTCTCAGTAATAATAATTACATGAATGATACTGAATACCCCTTTTCCCCCTTCTCATTAACATTCATACTTAAGTTTTTACCTAAAGTCTGAAATACTGCAAAGATTTTATTATTTCCATTGAAATGGAGTATTATAAATTCAGTAGATCACATCGACGCTCATCTGATCAATCAGTCCATTCAATGTACATTGTAATCCTATTTATAATTATCATTTATTATTATTATTGGAGCGCATTAGTAACCAAAGATATCAGAAGTGGAAATAAGTCTAGTACTTCTTCCAAGAAAACAACAGGTTACAATTTAATAACCAAATTTAATATTGCCACTAGTACACCTCCACCACAAACAAATTATACTGAAGATAACGAAGAACTCATTGTAAAGTTTTTTAACAAAATTGGGAGCACTCATGAATTTACAGAATTTGATACGTAATACAATATTTTTGTTTCTAGCTTAATATTTGATTAGTATTTAATTGTCTTAAAATCATCACTGACTAAGTATAATGATTAAGGAATAATTTATTAACAAAAATATTCCACAGGTTTGCGGCAAATATTCACGAGAGTGGAATAGACGAGAAATCAGCCAAGTCTATAGTGAAGGATTTACACAGTATTTACAAAATAATTGACAAGAAAGTGAGAGCTCGTCAAGGTATAAAGGATGGCCAGACTATTGAACGCAAAGTGAATAAAAAAAGAAGCTCAGCACGAATTAATATAGGAGCTATATCATGTGGGTTGCGTACTAAAGAAACGAGCCTCATGCTAAAGTCCGCTGCCCTTTTTAGCCAAGATGCTGCCTTGCACATTATACTTTTTTCTGATAAGGAGGCCGTACGAAAGAATTCTCGAAATGTAAAATATTCTTTTGGCGATAATTATTAGTCCGTGCTTAAAGCATAATATTATGCTATGCACATATTTATTTTTAAATATGTTATGAATTTTAATAATTAATGTGAAACTTATTTTTTAAAAACAAACAATAAGCTTTTAGAATTAAAATGGACTGCAAATTCCTTGGGTTGGGACCTCACATTTGAAATACATTTGACCTGGTTTCCTGGTGGTGATGACTCCGTATGGAAGGAGATGTATTTGACCTGTGCAACCCAGAGACTATTCTTTCCTGTGAGTCTATTATAATTTATCATTATTAAACCTTTTGAAATTAATGGAAAAGCTGACGACAACACTGCAGTGGGGGGTAATAGCAGGGTCCTTAAAATTGTAATATTACGATGACGTCATTTATGGGCGATTCCTTATATTTGTTTAAGGGAAACAGATTTCGGGCCAATAACGCGGTGTCACACACGTCATTTTCTTCGAAACGGGGTTGAAATTTCTTGAATGAACTTATATCGTCTGTGAAGAACCAAAATGACCTATATCCATTTGTAGCTAAAAAAAATGTCCACTATCTACAAACATAAACATGTCTTGAAACCATTTAAATAGAATATTTTACGCTTTTCAAAAATATGTAAACAGAACATTTTACGCTTTTCAAAAACATGTAAATGGAACATTTTACACTTTTCAAAAACATGTAAATGGAACATTTTACACATTTCAAAAACATGTAAACGGAACATTTTAAGCTTTTTAAAAAACTAACATTTTACGCATACTTTTCTCATTTTGTTTTTATAAAATACATAACTTTAATTTTAGCTTAAATTGGATATGGGTCATTTTGGTTCTTCACTGACGATATGTCGTATTCCCCAACATTGTGCAGGTTTTATTGAAATTATACTACAACATATAATATTTTGAAATTAAAGTCAGTTCTTCCCCATATCGATTCTCTCATCTACCTGGACTCGGACACACTAGTAATTTCAAATCTAACTGAATTTTGGATGGAATTTTCGTTAAAAATGGGAGAGGGGCAGATAGGTGCTTTATCAACTAATAACGAGGAAGGAATGGATGGATGGTACAACTGGCTGGATGAAAAATCAAAAATTCCTTTCTATGGAAAACGAGGTAATTAATAGTAATAGTAAAATATTTCTCATTACAGTAACCCTTCAAATTTTATGTAAAAATAATTAAATAATTTAATTAATGCACGGAGGTCTAAATGCTGGCGTCATGTTAATGAATCTCACGGAAATGCGTAGATTTGGTTTTCAAGAGAAGTCAGTTGCCATAAACACTGTCTACAAGGAAAAAATTCAATTGGCTGATCAAGACATTATAAATATCCTATTTTCTGCATTTCCTGGTAATTAGCTCCATTGTTTCGTTTCCATAAAAATTTATTAAACCAGATATATAGGGTATTTACATTAAACAACACGGTAACTACTGCTAAATTATATTATTTATATGGATGTAATTAAATGGCACAGAGAAAGTTGCTGTAATCGACTGCTCGTACAACTTTAATTGGATACACTGTGGTGACCCTGACTACCAATGTGTTTATAATGGAACTAACAAATGTTTTTGCAATGGTTTGTCTCAAAACGGGGCTAGAATTCTTCATGGAAATGGTGGGACATTTTACAGTGACTACTTTAGTCATAGTTTCCTTGTCCAAGTGCGAATTGCAATTCAACAGGTGAATGATATTAATATTTCAAACTGGGCAAAGTCATAGCAAGTAATATGGCTTAATTTTATTGACTTAACATCCTTTTAATTCTACATTCAAATTTTCTAGCTGGACTTAATCAGTGACTCCTACGTGGCAATGTTTCAAAACTTGAGAAAAAAATTTAACAATTCAGTTGGAAGGCCATGTCAGCCTCTGACAGTGGATCAGCTTTATCGCAATGCAGACTCATATTTACGTGCTCTAAAACTCAAATAATTGTTTTCGGATTTAATTAATTTAAATAGTTTAGTGTGTGAAACTCTTCGTTATACCAACTTGCCTTCAAGTAAAAACAAATTGCATGTGAAGAATTAAAATGACCCATATCCAATTTAAGCTAGAATCAAAAGGAGCTATGTGTCATATAAACAAAATGCGAAACATGCGTAAAATGTTAATTAAGATGAGTTTCTGAAAAGCCTAAAATGTTCTGTTTTCATGTTTTTTGAAAAGTGTAAAATGTTCTGCTTTCATCTTTTTGAAAAGTGCAAAATGTTATATTTACACGTTTTTTGAAAAGTGCAAAATCTTCTATTTACATGTTTTTTGAAAAGTGTAAAATGTTCTATTTAGATATTTTTTAAAAGTGCATAGTGTTCGATTTAAATGCTTTCAAGACATATTTGACTACATTTTTGTAGATAGTGGATATTGTTTTTAGCTAAAAATGGAAATGGGTCATTTTGGTTCTTCACAGACGAATTGCAACAAATTACTGTCACATCCATGCATACTCACTTCGCATTACACATAGTTTCTGTTTTACAACTACAACGCCCTTGTATATAGCTGTGTGGAATAAAAATATCACTTATATATTGTACCCCTGTCCTATTTTTTAAATCCAATAGCGTGACAATATGATAAATGATTATAACGACCATAAGCGTAGCAAAAATTCATCAAACCAAGCGCTCGCTGTATTCTTATTATTTTAAAATTTGTAAGTAATAGTTCACTGAAAAATAAGAACAAAATCGATAAATTATCTTGTATTTAAAGTAGCTGGCAAATGTTTGTACTCCGAACACCTGTATACATATTTGTATATAGTTCCATACCATATATTTTTTACCTTTCATTCATCGTACTGCATGCCTAGTGTTGTTATTGAATAGAAAAATAATGCAATAATTAATAGGAATACATAATTGAAATGATTTTCTTTAAATTTAACTGTTCATATTTTTCTATTTTTCTGTATAATTTAAAATATCTAAACAGGTAGTTAAATTCATAGGTGATTTAAAATGGACTTTTATAAATACTACAGATCACTTACACGTTCCTTTGAATTAATTCACCTGGTGTACATTGTGGTGCTATTTATAATTATCAGCCACTATTATAATCTGAGTAACAGTGATAATGAAGGCAGTAGTCTTTCTTCCGAGGAAGTTGCAATTAACGATTTTATCAAAAAATTCGACTTTACTGATATGCCCAAAGACCCGTCACAAAATAACGAAAAATTGAGTGTAATTCTTTTTAACAAAATGGGAAGCATGAATGAATTTACAGAATTTGATACGTAAGACAATCTTAAATTTTTTAGTAGCTTAATTATTTTACGATGTACATATATACACAATGTGAAGAGTGTTTCGGCAAAACGGGTCAAGTTCATCAAAACAAATTTTACAGTAACAACGAATAATGAATAACAGGTGACAGGATTATTTTTTTGAACTTAATTTTTTTCTACAGGTACTGTAACTGACGAAGCGTTATTAAAAATAGTTTCATAAATCTATACTGACTTTAGAATTTTTAAAAAAATTTTCAAAATTTTTAATTTGCGGACTTTTTCCTTTTTGCATCAAAATCAATAATTTAACATGGAGGAGAAAGTCCGTGAGAGCAAATTTTAATCGTTTTGAGTGAAACCAAACTTTTTTTTAACTTTTAAACTTTTTCTTGCATAAAAAATATTTACTTACGGCTTGTCTTTTACAAACTACGAAAACACTGAAAAACCGAATTTAAATTACAAATCCATGTTTTAGGTGGACTTATCCCACTTTGCCAAAAATAATTTAATGGACTTATCCCGCTTTTCCAAAAATCGAAATTTTGAAAATTTTATCAATTTTTAAATAATTGCTTTGGTTGAACTTTGACCTTTACCATTCAACACAGCAACGTATTTAGTTGAATTTGAATAGAGCACGTAACGTTAATAACCTCATTTTTTAAAAAATGGACTTGACCCGTTTTGCCAAACAACTCTTTCAAATCTTGAATTATAGAATTTATGTACCTAACTACGTAAGTTTGTTTTGTTAAATGACCCACAGTTTCGTGACAAGCCTTCGAGGCAGCGGTCTAGATGAACAAACGGTAAAGTCCATATTGACAGAACTGTACAGTACTTACAAAAGAATTGAAAGCAAAAAAGGAATTCATAATATTACACGAAAAGGGATAAAAAGAAGCTCAACGCGAATTAATGTAGGAACCACATCATGTTGGACGCGTCCAGAAGATGTGAACGTGATGTTAAAGTCCGCTGCGCTCTTCAGTCAGGATGCTGCACTTCATATTATACTTTTCTCTGATAAGGACACCATTTTGATAAGTTCTATAAAAGTAAAAAACAAAATCTACATAAGATTTTCAACTTTTCTGAATTATGCGAACTATATTATAGTGTCAGTAGTGTCACCCACCGTAATTACTTTCAATCAATTTAAATATTTCAAACTCACAGCTGTTAGAATTGAAATGGACCGTGAATTCAATGGGTTGGGATTTAACTTATGAAATACATTCGAACTGGTTCCCTGGTGGAGAGTATTCCGAATGGAGCCAAATGTACTCGCCATGTGGTAGCCAGAGATTATTCTTTCCTGTAAGTCAATGCAATATATTATGGTCTTGTTAAAAATTTTGTGAAACTTCTTTCTGAAGCATATCAGATACAATTTGATCTTGTTTCCTTGTCTATTACTATGTCTTAAATCTAAAACACTCAAGTGAGTTAATTTTCTTTATGATTTTTTGTTTTAAAAGTCGCTTCTGCCACACATCGAATCACTGATCTACCTGGACTCGGACACACTCGTAGTTTCAAATCTAACTCAATTTTGGATGCAATTCTCGTTACAAATGGGAAACGGGAAAATAGCTGCCTTGTCAAATCACAACGAGCCATTGGTTGAAGGATGGTACAACTTGCTGGAAAACAATACAAAAATCCCGTTCTATGGAAACTGGGGTACAAGTAGTAAAATATTGCACATTACAGCAATCTGTACTGATTTACCTGTAGTTTTGATTCATATGACATTTTTTAATGCACGCAGGTGTAGATGCTGGAGTTATGTTAATGAATCTCACGGAAATGCGTAGATTTAGTTTCCAACAGAAGTCAGTTATAATACACAATGTTTACCAGGACAAAATACAACTGGCTGACCAAGACATTATAAATATTTTCTTTGCTAAAGATCCAGGTAAATTCAGACTCATCAATTTACTCATAAATTTGGTCAAAATATTTAACGAAAAGTAGAAACAGTTAATTTACAGGATTTAAATAATTAAACTGTGTAGATAAACTTGAAATATTCGACTGCACTTACAATTTTAATTGGGTGCACTGTGGCGGAGACAGCACGCTCAAATGTGACTTGAATGAAACTCAAGGAATTAATAAATGCTTCTGTGATGCTGTGGTTCAAGACGGAGCCAGAATTATTCATGGGAATGGCGGGACGTTCTTCAGTAAACGCCCTGATTATCTTTTTCTTGGCCAGGTGTATGCTGCATTTGAGGAGGTAATTAATAATTTCCTGATGTAGGCTGATATATTTTTAAAATTAGAATTTTGTAAAATTTATTGTCATATAATTAAATGTTGTAATATTTTTGACTTAAACGATTAAGAACTTACATGTTAGTTTGATTTAATTTTAAATTCACCAAAATTTTGATTTTTTTTATAGCTGGATTTTCTCAGCTACTCCTATCTTACAATGTTTGCAGACCTGCGAGAAGAATTTAACAGCTTAGATGAAAGTCCATGTTTTCCTCTCACAGCGGATCAACTTTATCGCAATGGAGAAGCTTATCTACATGCTCTAAAATCTACATAATTTGTTTGACTCCTGGAGAAAACAATATTTTGAGTTTTATATACGAATCAAAGCGTGGTTTTAGATTTAAATTGTGAGGTACTGTAACCGACATAATGTATAATATATGAACATATGTATGTATTTGCATGAGATTTATCTAAAATTACGTGTGTAAATTATCTTGTATTTTTTAAAAGTTAAAATTAAATTTTTGTTAATAGTAAAACTAACTTAGTTAGTATAAGATAAATGCAATTTATTTTAGCCCCAATCTGTCGCTGCTTTTTGGAAACCACAATCACTCTCAGTTTCGTGGTGTAGTGGTTATCACGTCTGCTTTACACGCAGAAGGTCCCCGGTTCGATCCCGGGCGGAACTATTTTGTTTTGAATAAATTGTAATGAAAAATGAGAAGTTACTTACAATGATGTGGAAATACTTTTTAAATTATCTCTGAGTCGTCATACTGTAGAAATAATCAGTTTACAAAACAATTGTCGTTTGCATACTTAATTGTAATTTTATTTCATTATTTGTCAATCCCCTTACGGAGCAATAAGGCATAAAAATTGGGCAAATAACAAAAATTACATTAAATTACTGCATTTAAACCCATTTTAGAAAATTATATGTACTTGTATTTTGTAATTTGTAAAACTATTTTGTAAATTTTTTCGTTGCATTTACATAAGTTCTTTAATATTATAAAATCAAAAACAAAACTAACCTATAACATAAAGATATATACAATAATGTATTAAGTACAGGCTGAGTGCTGCAATTAATTACATTGCACTTTTATTTATGTAGTTAATATTATAAACAGTAAAAATTAAAACGCAGGAAAATTAAGAGTAGACACGAAAACGTTGTGTTGTAATAAAGTTTAAGAACTCAAGCAATAATAATAACTATGACATAAGTCTTCAATTATAATAATAATAAATTGTGAGTGTGAGTACAACGTAATTAATAGCTGAAGTAATAATTATATCCTTATATATCTTACTTTGCTATTTTCTAATTTATTTATAACTTGAATAATTCAATAAATTATGAAATTAGAAATACATAAGATGGTGGATACTTATATGGTAGGGACTAGCAGCTATATTGGTTGTATTACTTTTTAATTGTATGATTATTAAGTAATTAGAATTAAATACTAATTGTTCTATATAAGTAAGGTGGCCTAAGTATTTAAAGTTTGTGATACATTTTTATCATGGATTTAAATTCCACAATAATTCCATCTGCGACAATGAGTGAGAGTAATTTTAATATTGGTGGGATTGTTTGTAATAATAATAATCTAATAATGTTTTTATAATCGTTCGTTTGCTATGGGCTCGGGTTTACATTTATATTATGCAATAAAAACAGTAAACTTTTACCCATATTGCTGTTGATGTCAAATTATAATAGTATAGTATTTAGCCCCATCATTTTGACTGTTGGAATCGTCGTACTTGAGCTGACGGTAGCGAACCCCACGGGAACCATTCCACTGGTCAAAAATCTGATTAAATAAAATAATTTAACTAAATTCATGGAAAAAGAATGTATCCTTAACATCAGAGGTAGTAATCAAAATCAGTACGTCTCCGATTTCATAAAATAAAGTAATTACCCAAATGCCGTTGACATCGCAAGACGAGAAAATAGCAGAATGTCTATAAGTCCCACCTCCATATTTGTTATTTGGTCCTGAAAATGTTGCAATAGCTGCCATAGGACGAATTTTACTGCAATTCTCACGTACCTACAACCCAAAAAATGAGAGCATTTCTTTTATGAATGTATTATTTAAACTTGAAAGAAAAATAGTAAATTCTTGCGTTTTTCAACAGGTAATAAATTGTAAATAGTTTAACAAAAAAATTACATTAACTCCACGTCGCCAGACTCTCGTATTTTTATTCTTCATCCCGACACAATTTTCTTTTATAAGGGCCACACACTCCATGCCATCCTTTCCAACAACATAGCGTCCAACTGTGGGTCGCTTGCAAGTGATTGCACTTGCTCCTATATATCCACACAAAATAAAATACAAAAATTGTAAAATTTGCATTCAAAATATTTTGAAATTAAAAAAAATAAAAGCCACGTGTCACTCTTCTTACCTGGGAATAGTGAGAGGCAGGAAATCACGAGTATAAATGAAGAGCAAAGTAAAACTCTCATAGCTCTAAATAATTGATTACTTTAAATTGGATAATATAATTGAACTGCGTGACAATAATACGTTGTAAATATATGTTAACCCGTCTTAAAAATGTTTCGCTAAACTTGAAATATGAAAGAAGCAATAATAATCACATGTAAAATATAGTACGTTGCCAAGTAAAGATGTAAAAAATCCTTGAAGCCAGTACTAGTATAAAACTTCTCTGTCGATTTCGTACTTCACCTTCACCGCTAACTAACTGCTAACAGTGTATAAGATATCTAGAGGTAGATTGGTTTAGTAGGCGTATAGCGGAACCTTGTTAGATTTTGTTGGTGTACTCGGGAAAGAGTAAATGAAAAATGAAATAAAATACTTCCGTCCCCTTTTTATATAGGTAATTCCTCTTTGGATAGGACGTGGGTTCTTATTCCTCTCTTGAGAAGTTGAGGCTTTGCCTGGCTGGAAACGAAAAGAAACAAAAAAAATCTAATTTTAGATAATTTATTCTCCCCTTTGTTATTGAACTGCAGAAGGAACAAGCTACGGAAATGGAAATTTGTAACTTGTCTATATGATGTGATCTTACTCTCAAATTAATGAATGTTTAGGCAACATCACATTTCATTAACTCAATACCAACGGATGACATGGGGGCATGGAATAATGAAATACTGAGGTCATCTTTTTATGAAACTGTTAAATACATAATTCCTTCTCTCGTAAGCCAAACATTAAAAGGTCTTTAGGTCTAAATGCGATTTAATATTGAAGAGAAGAGATGACGAACATATTCTTGGGAAACTAGATCTTGTAATACATTAAAGACATTAAAGGCATTAAAACCAACAGCTGACTCTACATACCATTCAATATTTCATACGAATAAACTAACTATGCAGAATCATCCTCCATCCTCCTACTCAAGTTTACAGCTATAAACTAAAGATGACTTTAATTTTTATTAAATAATTTAGACCCAAACAAAACAGAAAATGATGCTCCAACACGTGCTACAACGGCTCTACCTTTTTTTTAATCCAATGACAATTCTTGTAAATGACACCATTGAACCATAATGATTAATATCAGTAATGTAATAAATTATTACTTATTATTTGTTTTGGTTAGTTCTAGGCATAATTTTTATTTTAATGTATTTTTTTTTAAATTTTTTGTTTTGTTTACAATTACACGGTCATGATGGTTCTGCTGTGTTTGGGCGGTACATGAATAGGTGGGGGCGTCAGGCATCAGGGCCGTTGGTATTGATATGCATACGCACACCATTAAGGTAATTTAATTTATTATAGTAATTAATTCGATTCACTCTACACTATTACATACTATGTAGATCTATACAGACAGACGACCACCCTCGCTGACACTGATTTAATTCCGTGTACTGGCTGAAGATGAGATACACACGGAAGGAAGAATTAAGGACGAAGACGAGAACAGAAAGAGACAGCAGTATCGTACGATGATTACCATTTAAGAATGGAGCATGCATAATTTATTAAAATTACTGGAACTATGCTTGAATATTTATATATTATGTACTTTTATTGTGTTAAAGTGAATTTTAACTGAATTAAATCGAATTGCTAATTAATTTACCTCAGTTAATTCATGTGCTATACGACCACTATATGTATACTAAACTAAACTCACATCATGTGCTATTAATAGGAATTTCGATGAACTAATAATAAAAAGTATAAAGTTTACACACATCCTCGTTAAGGAAGACATTATCTGTCAATTTTAAAGTATTTCTTACTGCAATTTTCAATGTTTTCATTAGGAAATTATTTGGGGGAAACAATTAGGTATTAGGTACTCCAATGCTGATTATGTTTTCCGTTTTCACTAAACAATACGTATGGTTATGAATGATACAGTATAGTGCTTGGAAGTTGCAAGGGGCAAAGTAACTAGTAAGTAATTTCGGTTTCTATGATAATTTACTTCCAACTTCCAAAATATTTTAGAAATAGTTCTAGAATTACAAATGTTAATCAGTTAATCTTGGTAGTAATGACATTCACCACGAATAATATATGGAATAATATAATATTCCAAGTATTGATGGTTTAGTTTTATTGTAAAAGGTGAAAGGAGCGAACTAAAGAACTTACAAGACCTCTTCCATACACAGTGATCTCCTTCACAGGCTGACAGTCGGTTGTCAGTTGATGTAAAATTACAGTGGGCAACGTTGTTGACATTCATTGTAAAGATGTGATGGTACTCCTGCATTTCGATAAAAAACAAATAACTGAGAAGCATGAAACAATCAAATCAAAGGTGTCAAAGGTAGGTTTAAAGCAATTTCTTAAAAAACTAACTATGTTACATGGCGAGCAGGCTGATTTTGGCTGATGTGTACACTGTGCAGTGACGCAGCGTATGTACATTTAATTATTACTACAATCTGTATATTATCATAAATAAAATATTATTCATTCATGACGATTTGACGATTGTAAGCATGTACGTAGATTGTAGTTGTAGCCATATAGCTCCCGAATCTCCTAACGGCGATGATTGTCGTAATTTTATCCCACCTCCCCATCTATTAGACTGTCAACTGTAATAATGATTCCATTCCAAAATTACAACTATTGTATACAAATACAACATCAGTTTTCCTTTGGTAGCATGTTAATGTTATATGTGATTCTAGCTGATAATGTAATTGCACTCATAAGTTAAATCAATTATTACAATACTGCAAATATTAATCAGCAATACAAGAATTTTTAGCTGTAATTTACTATTCACTACTCAACAATTCAATTTATTCAACTATTACACCTGCGTTTCATATAGATATAGACCAGGTATAGGTGGACTTCATCACGTGGATCGTGACAATCCAATCAGTGACTGCTTGCGGTGAGCGGCGAGCTTACGAACTAAAACTTTCTTTAACGAAAAGCCGGATCTACTATCTATTACGTTGCAATAATTATGTAATACCCATACTCTTGCTAGTAATAAACAAGTAATGGAACGCTATTCAATTGTAATCTTCCAATTCATCACAACGCACGAGCACCGAAAACTGAAAATAAAAGGAGCATCATCGGTATAAGGTCTCGGTAATTCAAGAGTCGTCGATTTTGACGCATTTTATTTTGCCGACGAGGCTTTAGGTAGATTTTGAATTTTATTATTTAAAGGATATAATTTCGAGGTCAGTGGTAATGGTAAGGATTGACTCAATTACGTATAAACTTCGTTCTTGTCCTGCAAAACACGTTACGTAAGATAATTTTGAATTTTTGTAGATTAGCCGAGGATCCCTGCAGGTCATATTATAGCGTGTTATAAACTTTTTAGCCTTATTCTATTTTGTACCACGTAGCCATGATTGATGATGTTAAATTTGGTATCTGTCTGTGCAAATTCGACACTAGTTGCTAGTGTGCTGTAGTTCTTGTAACTGTATGCGTGCATATTTTAGTATTCGGTATTGCTTCATGTATTTAGTGTCAAGCACCATTGCTATTTTCTTGTTTTTAGGGTTAATTAGTTTGCTTTGTATCGAATAGGTGATATGGGATAAATATATTATTTTGTTTTCGGTGGTTTCAAGACCGGGAGAAGTTTGAAGTTTGTGTTTGAAGACTGGAGATTCGCATTAGACAGGTCAATATTAATGAATGTTTGATTTTGTTTTAATCAGTGACTGTGCCAAATGATTTTCCATCTCCAGGCCACGCCACGCCACGCAGTGAATTGAATTACGAACATAAACCGGAGTTGCTTTATCCGAACATCGAGACACTGCCCCAGGGCAATAATGGATTCGTTTGAAAATTATCTGTGGGCAACCCATAATTATGCTGCCCTAGTTGGGTAAGTTCTGTTATGGAATATGTAAATTATTGACTAGAAGTAATTAGGTTCATAGCAGTATGAAGCATGACCTTGTTATATTTACGAATGGCAGATTTCCAACATTAAAATTAATATGTTGCACACTAACGTATGTTTTCAGTTACTATTTCATAAAATTCAATGTGACCTCCGAATCGGACCCACATTCTTCAGCGACGACGTCAGGAAATAGTAATTGTGAATCTCAAATCCAATCGGGAACGGCCAGTTCAGAACCGGCAGGGCTCTCTGGAAAACTGACTGACCAAAATCTGAGCTTGGGGTTACCTTCAGAAAACCGAGACACAAATTCGCTTGAGGATGTTGCGGCAGTCGGAATTACAGTGAACGAGAACAAGCAACTAGAGATTTTAGATTTGACAAAGAAATTTCCAATGAATAGTACCTCAGTTGAAATGATTCCGAAAGCAGCTGAAGCTGAGACTGAAAGTACTGAAAAAGATTCTCACTCCCAATGTGCACTCGATCTCTCTCTCCGTCCAAGTTCTGGAAATGGTCCAGCAGAGCAACAACAAGGTCTCGACAAAGGAAAGATACTTCAATGTATTAATAAAAAAAAGGATTCGAGTTGTAACATTTGCTTCCGTTCGTTTACTCGGCCCAGCTCGATACGGCGGCACATGGACACTCATGCAAGCGATCTCAACACGTTCAAGTGTGACCAAATTAATTGCGGTCAACATTTCGTGAGGTTTGTAACGCAACAGCAATATCAGCATTCTAATTCTCCGAAACGCGCAATTTTTAGTAACCTCGGTTGAAACAAGTTTCAAATATGGTCGATAGAAAAGCACCACTTTAGTTCGAGGTAATTAAATTATGTTCTGTTTTTTTAACTGCCAGTCTGGATAACTTCCTCCATCACGTCTGTCACGTTGGGGAGAGACCATTTGCATATTATTGTCCGTGGTGCTGCTACTCAGCTTGCCAGAAGGCTACGATTGATGATCATGTTCTTAAAATTCACGGGCATCATACTTTTCCTACCGGTCCTAAGAGGAAGAGTTTGGGGGAACGAGGGTCACGATCAAAAGTTACGAAAATTAAATCTCAGCCGAATAAATCCAAGTTCTCAGCTACTTTTAAAGGAAATTAAGAAAACATACGAAAGAACCAAAACCCATATGTGAGGTGTATTATTTTTGTAATTGTCACGTAATTAACTATGCTACAGAATGAGTTAATGCTGGAGCACTAAGCTTCAATAGGGTGCCACCGTCACCAATGTAGTTTATCAATACTTCCTCATTTATTTCAAAGACCTGAGTTTAGATTTTTGATTTAAAATTGTAGTTACTAATTTTGCTTACGATCAAAAATTCTGATTTATTGTTTTGAAGACCTTGTGTTAATTTACGGTGTACATGAACTAAAATCATTTTTGATATTTTTAATCCTCTTTCAGTTATTTAATTTCGATATATCTTGATGAGTATGAGTATCATAGTTATAAAAAGACGTCGTTATTAATGTTTCCGTTGCCCTTTGTAGGATCTGACAATATTTTAGTTTACCTTTGATAATCTTTGAGTGTGTGTTCAGCTGTCGACCTGTTGGCTGTCGACCCTGTTTTGCGTAAATTGCAAGGTTTTTTTATAACTTAGCAAAGGTGCATATTCTAGAAATTCCCTTTTTTGATAACTAGTTCGCAGTCCATGCTTTCTACCAACGGCCAACGACGCTGTCTGGGCATGATGAATTAATCTGTAATTATTAATAAGTAACAACTGTAATTCTGTTTTGTACTGTTAGTTAATATTTTTATACGGATTCCAATGTTTTTTTAAACTTTTAGAAAAATTAAAATACTAACTGAAAAATACCGAAAAATAATAATCATCTCTACATAGTTACTGTAATTATTACATAATAAATTACCTCAAAAGTCCAATGTCCCAAATCAGGGTCGTAGGATATAAAATTTGCCCCTGTGCGAGAACAAGACTTCCGAAGAAGCAGTTCGTAATTTCGATGTTTAAGTTGGTCAACATCACGAATAAAACTTGTTTTATTCTCATTAATCGGCCAAACGTTGAACATAACTACGGTGGCTGGGCATTTGAGGCCTTGACCCAAAGGCACGAAACTGTCATCAAATTCATTTGGATACAAATCAAATTCTTTCAGTTTGAACTGAACTGCAATTAGTTAGTAAAAATTTTATTACATATTTTAATGGTGTTCCTATACTGTTATTTATTGTCTATGCATTTGCCTTACTGATTTTATTCAAATCCAGTCCAAACACATCGATATTTCCATGGAACGTAACGTGTCCATATTGTTCATGACCGACCTTAAAATCTTGAACAAAACAGTGACGAGAATCTTTTACAAGTAGGTTTAAAGTAGAGACGGGTGGGTCACAGTAATAAAATATTTTAGTTAGGTTGACTGCACAGGTGGTGGCGCAGGTTTGTTTTCGAGTTCTGGTTGAAGTCGGTAGGGATAAATATCTTGAGCGTGGGCGTGGGTTTAGCTTATTAGTAATTCCTCTTTTAGGCTTCCCATTATTTGAATTAGAATTGTTTCCTTTTCTCCCTTGTCTTTTTGAGTTCTTTTTCAAAGTCATTTTCGAGCTACTTTCCTCAGTTTGAGCTTCGTATTTATTTGCATACAATTTGCTTTTCTTGCTAGTGTGTCCCTGCTTCTCGGTTTTGACTCTGTCCCCCTCTTCAGCGAAACTTTCAACTCTATTCTGGATTAGATTTTCGAGCATATCGGTTTCGGTATTCCAGCAGCTTCTTGAAAATTCGTTTCCTGAAATTATATCTCCGTGTCCATCATTTTCGTAACAATTAACACATGACGATGACATTGTGTTGAAATTTGTATGTTCTGCTGATCGTCGTGCCCTATCATTATTATTATTGGCTTCCTCTTCAAAGTTGGAATAATTTCGAAGTCGCTCTTTCAAAATTTGACTTCTTATTTCCATCTTACGCAAATAATCTAAATCTTTTTGCTGATTTCTTTCATCTGCGAATCGCTTTAGATACTCGTCGTAGCTTAATGGCGCCCTTTCTGTGACAGTTCTTACATTATTTTCATTAATTGAGCAGTTATTGTTGTTGTTACAATATGTTGGTTGTATTTTAAATGGCAAGTTTCCTAATACAGTATTATTCAAACTAGATGATGTTCGGAGCTTTAGAAAATCTTGACGAATGGATGGTGGGAAATTGGCTGATAGATTATTTGAAGTTTTGGAGGATGCCTCAAAGATACTTTTTCGGCTGGAATTATTGCAACAGCAACCATCGTGGGAAAATCGGGAGGGGAACGGTCGATGGGGTAAACTATAAAATTGCATTATTTTTGGATGGAAAAGATATTGATTTTTATCATAGTTTTTCCAATCTATAGTTTCTTCATCTTCGTTTTCGTTGGTAGTTTTAATCGTTCGTTTTCGGTTACTATTTAAATTGGTATTATTATTGCAGTAATAATTGTTATTAGGTGATGAAAATATTGTTGTGGGACGTTTAAGTATGGATAACGATTGTTGGGATTGGGGATGCTTTCGTTTTGAGTAGCCAAATTCTATCATTGATTCTGGCTTAATGTCCTGAAAAAGGAAAAGACCCGGCTCTGAGGCTGGAGTTAAGGTTTTGTTGTTGGTCCAGCAGTACTGATTTATAAAGGATGTTACAGTATCTATCTGATGAAACAGAAGCAGATAAAAAAATTAACTATTAGTTGAAGCAACAATTAAGCCCGACCACATTAAGTAATGTATATAAACCGCTTTTAAGCTCAATGATTCAAAATATGTATGCAAAAGTCTGCAGCGTTCACATCAAGCTCCGCCACGTCAATAGTTCTACCTCCTCCAGTAAAAGCTGGCGTGGCCGCCAACAGTGTTCACATCGAGTCTCCTCCGGCATTAGTGTGTTGCCGCGGCCGACAATAAACTACTGCCGTAAGACGATTTTTGCCAAGTCAACAAGATTCAACTTTTCTTACGGCAGTAGAAGAAATTTGAACCGCCGCACAACCAAGGACGTGGTCCAGGAATACTCCTGTACGAAATCGATGCGCTAAAATCAAGGAGCAGATTTTCAAGGATATACTTGTAAACTCGCACGCATCCTTGTGTGTAGCGCCGTGTCCGCCAGTTGTAACTGCTGATGTGAACGATCTGTGACGGACCCGCCAATATCTATGCTGGCGTAGGTAGCCTCACGGCACGTCACTAAAATTACTGCCGTATCAGGCATTAAATACTTTGATGTGAACCCTGCAGTCCTTGTTTTATTCTTTAAATTAAATCACCGTTTTATCAATTTCCGATTCCGATAGGCATTGATTACTGCTGCTGTTTTGACCTGCATTGTAGCTAAGTTGGTTTTCTGTATTTGAATTATTCAGATAATAATTTGCTATATGTGATAGAAAGGCAGGTACGTGTGCAGGCAGGATTTTAAAACCAACAAAAACATTATCAGAAAATATTGGATTCATAATATTTTGGCATGCAAGTATACTATCATCGCATGGTTGATTTGATTTTATTTGATTGGAATTTTCATAAGATGCTTCTGTTTGGCGTGAAATTGGTTTGAATACTGCTCCCCAGGACTGAAATCCCTCCCGAATTCGATCCATTTTGTCCTTTAAGGTTTTGGAAAATATTGGTAGGCCCGACATTGAAAAATTTAGCAACGATTTGATTTGACTGCACACAGGTATTTACATCATATTATAATAATCAATTCATCAGCTACCCCCGACCCCCAATATATTATATGTACTTATATTGTTAGTACAACATACACATACACTATATGCAAGTGCGAAACAGTCAAATAATCAAAGAATCAGATCCAAACCGACGACTTGCAGAATTTAAAAAGTAAACCAAGAATACTATTTTTTCATACCGCAAAACACCACTAAATTACCAGGCATAAAAGATGAGGTTTGATATAAAATAATTTGGAAATTTATAGGAATAAAATTTCTTATTTTTACAAAATTGCGTATACCTTGAAAATCAATATTTTATCAAGCCGGATACAATAATTCTATGACATTTTATTGGCTACATAGTGTTTTGTTTCGAATTAGAATGTTTAAAGGTCGCAGTCAAATTTTGCAATTGAGAGCTTGTATATAATTTAATTAGATGTCGTGTACTAATTGTAAGTGGTAAGTACTTCTGTATTTTCTTAGCATAAAGTTATATGCATTACATAATTCAGATAACAATTATGTACTCACATACTAACACATCCGAGGATAAAATCAAAATGACACTGCCTGGAATATTTATAATTCTAGGAACCATAATATAACTAACTTGAAATATTTACGAAACCAAATATTTTGTAATCGATTTATTATTAACCCTACTTAACTCGATAATTACTTGCCTCTGTTATTAGTAAGGGAATACGAACAGTAATGGCGTATGCATTTAATTAATTAGTTTTTGTTGATTAGTTAACATTTCTTTATCCCATTAGCTGTAAATAGTATTTCCAAGAATATTTCTGGATATGATTAATAATTAAATATGCAGGCGTTTACCAAATGTGTGTGTCATTTTTATATGATCTTTTATTACTTTCGGTGTCGCCCCACACCGCACTACCAACGCGGGTATTGAAAAAGTTAATGCGTCTACTGCCATTGAACTAAAATCTTCAGTTGTCTTGTTTTAATAATTGTAAACATTGTCTTCAATTTTTTA
Source organism: Dicyrtomina minuta (assembly GCA_949802685.1). NCBI lineage: Eukaryota > Metazoa > Arthropoda > Collembola > Symphypleona > Dicyrtomidae > Dicyrtomina > Dicyrtomina minuta. The sequence continues at coordinate 59,826,912 of OX461808.1, read as the reverse complement.
TATTATTAGTAGTATTTTATTATTATTAAGTTTTAGTATTTGATATCACGGAATTCTAAAACAAATTACATAATTATTCGAAATGCATTTCATACGTAGTCGTTTTAGACTGGCAAGTATCAAGAGAAAAATGTGTTGTGAATTTACTGGGGTAAGCATCATATATTATTCCTTATATCAATATTGCATGGAGGACGTACCCATACGTACTTACCTATGTAGAATTTAGAATATTATTACTCGTATATAGGTGTGTCGTGTCCAAGTGCTTGTAACATATTATTTTAAAATATTAATTCGTATATTTTCCTGCTACACGTTACGTTTCTTCCAGATTTTTTATTCGTTCCTTGCTGTTGCTGTTATCGTTTTTGTCGTCATGGCTACACAATCTTCTCCTTCAAATCTCGCCGCAGCAGCACCTATGCGCTCTCCGTTAGTGTCAATTTCCGGGACAAAACGTTTTTTTGGTGTCGAGACAAATGATAAGTACCATCCTCGCTCTCAATACCATTCCAATTCATTTCCATTACAAATCACTCCTTACGAAAATCATAGGCTCAAAATCAATTTGAAGGGTGGTCGAGGTCATCGAGTCGGTCGTCGTCATTATTTCTACCACAAGAAATTTATTGTGCAAATGAGCACTGAAGTATACTCCTCCGACGATAGTGGATATAACCGACTATAAATTAAGTATATAGCTATATTTCTACTATACTACTAGTGCAGGCCCGTGTACTAGTACAGGCCAGCGTTCTGTTACGGGTATCTATAACCTATCAGAAAGTCTGCTAAGTAAGATTAATTAGAACACCTTTAAAATATGTCAGGACTTGTTAATCTAATCTGCCCCTTTACTGTGTCTACAGTTAGTTTATTATAATCTCATAATAATGTATTTTTACTTTTTACTGCATTTCCTGTAATAGTACCAACACCAACGGTCTCACAGATAGGAATTTGAACAGTGCACGGGCCTATTTAACATGCTACTGTACGGCACTTTACTACTAAAATAGTTCACGGGCGTGAGAGGTCGAAATTTGAACAGTAAACGGGGTGTACTATTACAGGAAATACGGTAATTAAATTACTATGTCATACTGTTTTTTATCGACATTAACTTGTTAAGGTTAAAATAGCTTCATTATTAATCTGTTAATTTCTGTTATCCAAACAATGGGCACTGGTCGTAAATTTATTTTTATTGATCAGCTAATAAGACTTTTAAGTGCCAGCCCGATTCTTGTTTACAAATGGTCGCTCGTTTTATGGCTTTAAGCAGACATAAAAAATGCAAGCTGTATTTTTCCAAACCGATTGTTTGTATGATGTACTGCAGGAAGGGTGCGGAATATTACTCAACTAGTGTACGATTAAATTCTATTTTACGCACATATGTAAGAATTTTCATATATGCTATATAGTTAAAATTAGTTTGCTACATCTATTCATATGGCATATGTTCCAAGTTGCACTAATAATATTGTAGAAAGCATGAAATACTGAATTGTAATATGTGCTATATCTAAGGTATAATCATTATAATCTGTGTTATGGTGTAAAAAGTGTCATAAATTCAGACAACATAAGACACGAAAGGCAACAAAAGATTCGGTTTGGCAATGAATCCTTGGAACTGGCAACTATCATCATTACCAGCTGCTCTAATTGTGGTAAGCAACTATTCTACAAAGCAAAGTTTTAAACTACATAATTTAGTGATTACCCTTTTTAATTGTACTTTTTATTTGTATCTATTTAATAAAGGTCTTCATACTATTGTCAAATGAAATATTTGAGCTGGTAAAATGTGACGAAGAAACGAGTCGGCTTGAAAATGTAACTGCTGTACAAGAGGACCCCGAAAAAATTCCAGGAAGTGATGCCCTTGCCGCCCCTGGAGCAAAATCCCGTGCTTTATTCAATTTCCCTCCAGTCCAGTACCCAGGCAATAATAATGCGGGTGAAAAAGTAGGTAGACAATTTGCGAAAGTGGCAACAAATGTGGCCTCCCTCTTTCCATTTCCTGGACTCTCCTTAGTTCCTGTCCAGACCCAGACAGCAGATGTTGGTAAAATTGAAGTAGTAAATTATAGAAAGGCCGCGAGAGTAGCTAAAGTTGACCCAGAGGCAGAAAAGAGTCAACAGAGAGATGGAAATCTGGAGGAAGGGGCAGAGAACGATGCGGCAGAGAAGGAAAATCTACTCAAATCCGCCATATACAGTCGAGTCCGAAACCCTCCACAAGTACAGAGTTCGGCCAAGAACACTAAGGGGAAAAAATTTAAAGGAGGGAGTCAATCCGGTTTTGTTCATCAGGGTCGAGTGCGTAAGTTTGGCCGTCTTGCCCAAGAGGAAACAGAAATAGAAAAAGACGAATGAAAATGATCAAAAGTTTAGATTTTGATTTCTACATAGAAAAAGTCAGAAAAACATAGAGCCACCATTGAAGATGCATTAGCAATTTTACTATGTATATGGAATTTTTATTTTATAAAGAAATACTTTAAATAGTGCAGAACGTGAAGATTATTCATTAATCCTTCTTAGAGATTTAAAATTCTTAATAATTTTATTATAATTTTCAATTTGAAGGAATGTTTTTGTGCTACCAATAATTTACAGTCATGCGATGTTTGCCGGTAAATATTATGTTACTTATTCCATAAAAATTCGGAAAACCAAGTTATTTCTTAGCAAGTACAAAGAAATTAAATAATCAGTTTGTGTGTTTAAAAAATGCAATGTCTGGTGTTCTGTTTTAAATATGAGAGATAATAATAATTTAATTGATTTTTAGTTTCGTTTATAATATTGGACGAATATTAGACCTATTTTATTAATCGTAATTCATTTCATAATTTAATTTTGGTTATCAATATATTCTTTTCCTGTTATGCCTCTGGCTTGTATGTAAAAACATAGACTTGTCCAATAGTGTAGCCTGCCGCAATAATTTCAGTGTAGCCATCTCCGTCTAAATCAATAACGGAGTGTGTTCCACTCGTCGTCCTCTCGGTGTCCACCAAAACGTGTTTATTGTAAGTCCAGTCAGTGGGGTCTTCGGAAGTCGGTTCTAGAATGTAATGCCTACCATCATCATCCCCTGAGAGGAGAATGTACGGCTTCTTCTGTTCCTCCTCATGAGCTTTGGTGGGGTGGAAAGGTTGAGGAGTCCCAGGGGTCATGGACTGACCTCCAACGATCCCATTAGCTATAAAGCCATCCGCAATTGTCCTTTTTACAAAATTTAAGTCGTTTGGAAAGTCTTGGGGAATTTGGTACACGAAGACAGACCCAATGGAATGATTGTAGGCGGTGGCCAAGAGGTCCATCTTCCCGTCACGATTAAAGTCATCGATGTAGACCTCAAAAACTTGACCTAGAGAAGTGTCAATGGGGACTTGAGTGACTTGTGTCCAATTCGTGAAGCCATTCGAAACGGAGGTGTAGTACAGTACTAGTTGCTCATGAAAGAACTCAGCGGCTATTATGCAGTCATAGGTCTCCCCATTAGTGGCAGTATGTTGGAAATTCCTGAAGTGGACATCAACGGCCTCTACCCCATTGGTATTGGTCGCTGAGTCTTGAAGAACGTGCTGGGTCCAGCCGTTTGTCGGAGTGTCGGCGAGTGGAACTCCCGGGTTTTCGAGCCACACCAATTGAGTATGAACTGCACCCGAGAGTTGGACATTGAAGCGACATGTGAGGGCGTCCAGCTTCCCGTCCCCATTCATATCCTTCCAAAGTACGCGGTGATAGGACCATGTTTCGGTCTATATGATAGTAGAAATGTTTATATAATTTTATTGCAATTTGGTTAGTTTTACTTAATTGATTTTGATTTGATAGGGGTATCTATTGTACTGTGATGACCTGTGTATTTTAACTTACATCTTGGGCTGTAATACTGAACGGACCAATGGGTGGATTAGAGGCAGTGTCATAAAGTTCAAGGGCTCCCTTCTTTTTACCAGGTACCAAAAATCCTGATGTCCACACTACACCTTCAGCTCCAGCAATTTCCTCTACAAGTACACCAAAGACGAATTTAAAAGTGTACTATTCATTTATAAATCATTACAAAAACTTGAGCCAACCAATTAGGTATATGTCTACATATCGTTTGTGAAGAACCAAAATGACCCATATCCACTTTAAGCTAGAATTGAAATGAGCTATGCCATAAAAACAAAATGAGAAACATGCGTAAAATGTTATATAGGAGTTTTTGAAAAGTGTAAAACGTTATATTTACATGTTTTTGAAAAGTGTAAAATTGTTCTATTTCAAATGTTTTTGAAAAGTGTAAAATGTCCTATTTACATGTTTTTGAAAAGTGTAAAATGTCCTATTTACATGTTTCTGAAAAGTGTAAAATGTCCTATTTACATGTTTTTGAAAAGTGCAAAATATTCTATTTTGTAGATAGTGGATGTTGTTTCTAGCTACAAATGGATATGGGTAATTTTGGTTCTTCACTGACGATATTAGAATCTACAGTAACTTATTAAAAAAAAATAACGATTAAAATATACGACCTCAATACGGTAGAGTGCTTACTTGGCATGTACTCGGGGTTATTGGGCCAGAAAGCTGTTTTGGCCTCATCAATCTCCGTAAATTTCCATTCGCTGACTTTATCCAACTGAGATCCCGGACTTCTCATGTAATACTTTGGATCCCGAGCAAAGTTGTAGGCGTCGAATGTCGAGAGGAAGAGTGTGAAACGATCTGCAGTATTGTTGCTGGCTTTTTGGTCCTCATATACTTCCACATAGGCTACCTGCTTGAGTGGGATGGAGCCCAGGAGGCGAGGAACTGCTGATTGTGAATTAGTCAAAGTTACTAATAAAATTACCGTAACTACGAAACTAGCTAAAATGAACTTCATTTTAATTTTTAAATTAATTCAAAATATTTTTAATGAAAATGTTGGATGGACTTGTCGTTTTTTTCGGGGAGTCACTGCTCCGATCACCGTTCACCGCTTGATTTCAATTAAGTAATGATGAATATTTGGGACAACGTTTAAATAATAGAGGTATTCTGTGAAGAAATCATTGCGTGACTTTATCATGAACCAAAATAACCATCTGCTGGCATGACTGCGGGCAGGGTAGAGGAAAATTTAAAATGTTATACAAAGTTTGATAACGCACCAGGATCCAGGATCAGGAGACAAAGGAAGTTGAGCTCAAGTGGCTCGTATTTATTTTATTAGTTATATAAATTATGTTATGTAATAGTAATACTCATTTTCCTGTGATCCATGATCTAATACCTAATTATTTTAATAAAAATATTAAACTATGTGCCAATTAAAGGTGCATACATATTTATATCGTCTGTGAGGAACCAACTGACCCATATCCATTTGTACTTAGCTAAAAACAATATCCACTATCTACAAAAATATTGAAAAATGTCTTGAAATCATGTAAATAGAATATTTTGCCCTTTTAAAAATATGTAAATAGAACATTTTACACTTCAAAAAACTTGCAAATAGATCATTTTACACTTTTCTAAAACATATAAGCAAATAGAACATTTTACACTTTTCAAACATTTGTAAATAGAAAATTTTACATTTTAAAAAAAACATGCAAATAGAACATTTGGCACTTTTCAGAAACATGTAAATAGAACATTTTACACTTTTCAAAAACATGTACATAAATCATTTTACACTTTTCAAAAAACATGCAAATATAACATTTTATACTTTTCAAAAACTCTTCATTAACATTTTACGCATGTTTCTCATTTTGTTTTTATGACATAGCTCTTTTTGATTCTAGCTCAAATTGGATATGGGTCACTTTGGTTCTTCACAGACGATATACGTGATTACTGTAAATACGTTTTCCTATACCTACCTAAGTTCCACATTTTTTTTACTCTAATCAAATATAATTTCATATAGGTTGTGTAATGTGTATTCACATATTATCTAATAAACTTTATTCGATTATTTATACCTATTATTTTTTAATTGGGCCACGCCACGAGGGGTAGCAGTTTTGAGTTTCAAAACCTTTCGAAAGTTTCGAAAAAAGTTT